>CM060928.1:766168865-767418865 GCA_030765085.1 Allium cepa | reverse complement strand
ACTTGGAGTCAATGTTCAATATCCTTCGGAAATACGGGATGAAGCTTAATCCACTAAAGTGTCATTTCGGAGTCGCATCCGGAAAATTTCTTGGGTTCATTGTCAATGCCCGAGGAATAGAGGCCAACCCCGAGAAGATCTGGGCTATCAGAAATCTTCAGACTCCGAGAACCATAAAGCAAGTTCAGAGTCTTAATGGGAAAGTTGCAGCACTGAGCAGGTTTATCTCGAAGTCGACCGACAAATGCATTCCCTTCTTCAATTTGATTCGAAAAGGAAAACGAAACTTCGAATGGACTGCAGAATGTGAGGGTGCATTTCAATCGCTAGTCCAACATCTTTCCGTACCACCAATCCTTTCAAAGCATGTAGATCATGAACAGTTATATCTCTACCTGGCGGTATCTGAAAATGCAATCAGTGCTGCATTAATTCGGGAGGAAGACCGAGTGCAAAAACCGGTCTACTACGTGAGTAAACGATTGACCGGAGCCGAAAGAAATTATCCAAAGCTTGAAAAGCTGGCATATTGCCTAGTCATTGCCTCGAGGAAGCTCCATCCATAATTTCAGGCTCATCCTATTACTGTGTACACCGATCAGCCGTTACGACAGGCCCTCACGCGGCCTGAGACGTCTGGTAGGTTATTAAAATGGAACATCGAACTGAGTCAATTCGACATCACTTATACTCCGAGAAGGGACATTCACGGCCAAGTCCTAGCAGATTTTATAGCCGAATTCACTGTTCCGGAAGACTGGCACGAGACCAGCAAATCTCCCGAATACATCTGGAAGTTGTACATCGATGGTGCGTCAAACGATCGGTGCTCAGGAGCTGGGGTAGTGCTTGAAACCCCCGAGGGACGATCCATATGTTATGCTTTAAAATTCGAGTTCCGCGCAACCAACAATGAAGCCGAGTACGAAGCTCTACTTACCGGACTAAAGCTTGCCCGTGATCTGAAAATCATCGCTGTAGAGATCTACTATGATTCCCAGTTGATAGTATGTCAAGTTCGAGGAGAATATCAGGCCAAAGACCGAAGATTGTCCGCTTATCTAACTCGAGTTCTGGAGATGCTCGATCAGTTCGATTACTATGCCATTTTCTACATACCCCGAGAGCATAATCAGAAAGCTGATTCGTTGGCAAAGTTAGCAAGTACTGATGAAGCTCAGCAGCTGGAGGTCGTTCCGGTTGAAACCCTATCCTCCCCGAGCATTGATCGAAGGGAGACCGATTTCACATTTGAAGCTACCTCCAATAGGGAGTCGTGGATGACTCCTTATCGAGATTATATCGAACGTGGTGTATTGCCTGAGCGTCGAAGCGAGAAAAGACAAGTTCTACGAAAGGCCTCGCGATCTGTTATTCAAAATGGAGTCATGTACCGGAGAGGATACTCTGTTCCTCTCCTCCGGTGTATCGCTCACGATGAAGTCAAACGAGTGTTACACGATGTACACGAAGGAGAATGCGGTGATCACACTGGGGGGAAAGCACTTGCAAAGAAAATACTCCGATATGGGTATTATTGGCCTACTGTTAATCACGATGCTGCAGACTATGCTAGAAAATGTGACAAATGCCAGAAACACGCTCGAATTCCTAGAGCCCCGCCTACCGAGATAACCCAAATGGTCAATCCTTGGCCATTTGCAGTATGGGCAATAGATATCATCGGCACATTGCCTCTGGCCACAGGTGGTGCGAAGTACGCCATCGTCGCAGTTGATTATTTCACCAAATAGGCTAAAGCTGAACCTCTTGCAACAATTACGACAAAGAAAGCAATCAACTTTGTAGTACATAACATCATCTGCCGGTTTGGTCTCCCACATACTATCATCACCGATAACGGAGCCCAATTCGACAGTGCTGAATTCAAGAATTTCAGTCAACGATTCCACATCCATAAGAAATTCTCTGCAGTAGCGCACCCTCAAGCAAATGGTCAACTCGAAGCTGTTAATAAAGTTATCAAATCCATTCTAAAGAAGCGACTGGAAAAAGGCGGGGCTAAATGGGTCGACGAACTTCCTATGGCGTTATGGGCCTATCGAACGACTCATAAAACTGCAACCGGTCATACCCCGTTTTCTCTATCCTACGGCTCTGAAGCCGTTATTCCAGTCGAAATGGATGTGCACTCTCATCGTGTAACATATTATGATCCGAAAACAAATGCCATACTACTTGCTGAATCTTTGGATTTACTCGATGAGAAGCGCAAAGAGGCTGACTTGAGGGCAGCCGCATATCGAAGTCAAGTCACCCGACTGTACAATGCCAAGGTCCGCCCGTGAACCTTCGAACTCGGCGATCTCGTACTCAAAAGAACCTATATGGTTCCTTCGCACATGAAGCCAAATTGGGAAGGTCCGTATGTGATTTCACAAAAGCTCGGAGATGGCACGTTCAAATTATCGACCGTTGACGGTCTTACATTTTGCCGAGAGCTTGGAATAGCAAAAGTCTTCGTCGCTACTACATATAAAAGACTTTACTTGTTTATTTTTTGTCAATTTATCCCTTTGCATTTTATTCTAGCATTTTGAGATTTAAATTTGTAATAAGGCAACTGACTTTGCCATATTTTCTCGTTTCAGCAATAAAATGCCATCTTTTCGAGCCAGAGCTGTGATTTACTGAATATGACGTACAATATCACGATGCACGGAGAGCTAAGTTCCATCATGCGGTGGGATTTATTCAAATAGGGAGTGACTGTGATACGACCGGTCACTCGCTAAGTGAAATCCGAGCTCGGGGGCAGAACACTACATCAACATTCACAGGGATTGATACACGACGATCCCTCCTCCAACTCCAAATTTCTAGAGTGCGAATTGGAGTATAAACTTCAACTCTCGGTTGCCGGAGTGCGAACCGGAGTATAAATCCATCGCTCCAAGAGTGTGAGCCAACTCTAAATTCCCAGAGTGCGAATTGGAGTATAAACTTCAACTCTCGGTTCCCGGAGTGCGAACCAGAGTATAAATCCATCGCTCCCAGAGTGTGAGCCAACTCCAAATTCCTAGAGTGCGAATTGGAGTATAAACTTCAACTCTCGGTTCCCCGGGCGCGAACCGGAGTATAAATCCATCGATCCCAGAGTGTGAGCTAACTTCAAATTCCCAAAGTGCGAATTGGAGTATAAACTTCAACTTTTGGTTCCCGGAGTGCGAGCCAGAATATAAAACTCTATCTCCAAATTCCCAGAGTGTGAATTGGAGCATAAACACCAACTCTTGCTTCCCAGAGCGCGAACCAGAGTATAAACACTAACTCCAAGTTCCCAGAGCGCGAACTGGAGTATAAACATCAACTCCAAATTCCTAGAGCGCAAATTAGAGTGTAAACATAAAAATAACCCTAAGTCCCCAGAGCATGGACTGAAATACAATCACTAACTCCAAACTCTCGGAGTGTGAATTGGAGTATAAACATCAATTACAGGTTCTCGGAGAGCGAACTAAGTCATAAACATTGATAATTAATAAGTTCCCAGAGTATGGGCCGAACTGTTAATTGCAAATTGTGTTAAGTCCCCGGAGTGTTGACATGTATTCAAGGCTTATGACATATGTGAGCACGAGCTAATCAACGCAATACTTAAGCAAAAGAGAAAAGAGTTGTTTTCCATTTTATCAACAAACAAAAAAGGATTTTGATTACATGAAAAAACAAAAAATAGTCCATAGAGTGGGTGCCGAATCCACACTTATACACGGCTCAAAAAAGGAGAAGTAAAAAGATTGCTAATAACATCTGCATCGCACGACATGAAATTCAGTCCTTCTTCTTCCGAGACTTCTTCCTTGGAGTCGAGCCGCTGGACCCACTACCCGGCTTCCTATGGGATTTTTTGTCATTCTTTGGAACATCTTCCGAATTTGGCATAATATCAATATCTTCCTCGGAGCTGGAAGGGATAGAGATCCTTTTGTGAGGATGAACTGAAGGCATGGGGGCCGTAACAGGTGGTGGAGCTTCGGCACTAGAAGTCATAACTGTGCCGATAGGAGAAATAACCACTAAAGGAGTTAAGCTTGGTGGAGCAACATCACTTCCGGAACCACCAACCGTCGTCGCCGCAGCCATTTCAGCGCTTATTTCGGTAAGGATTTCTTCTTCTCGGGAAGATCGAGCGGCGCTCGACACACTGATAGTCGGCATAAACGAGCTAAAAGTTGGAGCGACTCCACCAATTGCAAAAGAAGGATCGGTAAAAGGTTCACAGGGCTTCTTGAGAAGTTCCTCAATCATCTGAGCATCAAGCGACATTGAACTCCCCTCTCCAGTCTCGCCGATTACGGTGGTAGTCGTAATAGCCTCAGTAACGACAGCTCCTTGCATTGACTGTGAAATTTGTGGTACTGGAAATGCTGGCGCATCACTTTCAGTCACTGATCGAAAAGAAATGAGAATAATCAGTCAAACGATCTGTTCCAAGTTCGTTATTCTAAAACACTTAAGGAATATTTGAAATACCTTCTTTGCCTCGGCTCGGTGATGAGACGAGTTCGGAAACAGCAGTTGTACCGAGAGACAGTTCTGGATGATCCGGGTTATAAGCAGGAACAACATGTGGACCAACTGTAACAGTAACTCCAGACGAGGTCGGGACAGCAACTGAAACATCCTCGCTACAATGTGCAGCTCCAGAACCCTCGCCAGTCTCCACATGGTGAAAACCGAGTCTCTCTCTCTCAGCAGAAATCATCGCTTCATGAAGAAGTTTCCTTTCTTCCTCGCTCAACAAGCGAGACTCGAGTTCAAATTCATCCACGGCACCTTCGGGGAGAGATGCTTTCTTACTCGCCACCCATTTTCTCTAAGCATTGAGTAGAAGCATGGAATAATCTCCGAGCCACGAGAGATTCCTGTGCTCAAGCGCATTAGCATTATAAGTGTCAAGGAGCTCATCAAACTCGGCTTATACTTTGAAGAGCTCTGCCTGGACTCTCCCCTCCACTTCTGTCTCCACCGCTTCAACTTTAGCAACCGCCGCGTCTCGCTCAGCTCGGAGAGACACAGCTTGCTCACACGCTTCTTGTGCGACCATATTAGCATCGTCTTTTTCCTTGTTTATGTCGGCAAACTTAGCCTTTAATTCCTCTAGTTCTTTGACCGCCGCATCACGCTCGGCCTCAACATTTTTGCACCGATGGCCCAAGTCTTCAACTAAAGTGCAATGCGCCTGTTGCATCTTTGCCATCTCAACTAATGTCTCATCGACCTTTTTTAGCGACTCAACTTCGGCCTTACGAGAGGATTCCGCTTCAGATTGAAGTATATCAACAATACGGTTCTTCTGAGCCAAGTCGGCTTCCAATTTCTCAATAGTTTTGGCTCGATCGAAGGCTACTTTCGAAGCTTTAACAGCCGCCTTGTACCATTCTTTGTACTGAGCATAGAAATCGCGGGTATAGCTGAGGGCAGTGTTCACAGCCTCTTCGGAAATTCTTTTGAGATTGGGAGGAAAGATGTAAGCATCAAAGCATATTTCTGGAAAATCTTTCTTCAGTTGAGCAATTCTTATAGCCCCTTCACCTGATGGTTCGAGAGGGGCCTCCTCTACAGTTATGGTCGTAGCCGTATCAGTCCTAGAACGATGTGGACTAGGTTTTGAGATCTGTAGAGATGGCTGTTGTCGCAAAGGTTCAAGTGCAGGTCCATGGCTTCTTGGTGGCGGAGGAGAACGAGAGGGTGAACGGTACATTCGGTCCCTATCAGAACGCTCTTGGCTAGAATAATATCGAGAATGGTCCCTCTCACGATGCTTTTGCTCATAATGCCTCCGTTCACGATCACGATCAGAATCCCTACGGCGAGATTCGTAATAAGATGAAGAATGATGCACTCGCCGAAGTCTATCAAGTGTAGAAGGACGATCCGACATAGCACCTGTAAAGAAGAAACAATTCAGTTAAGTACCAAGGAAAAGCACTACAATGCATGTGGAAGTCGTGAAGTGTTGTGAAAGTGTATAAATGTGCAAACCCCCCGACCAACCAGAAGTGTCGATTACACTAACGGGTAAAGACTCGCTTATATCAAGGGCTTCCCGGAGCTCTTCCAAACCGGACCCGTGGTGGAGAGATACGTAGTCCGGAATGGGAATATCGTCCAGTCCTTTGAAAAAGTCTCCAGACTGGCTAGGAGCGGCGCCGGAGATAGTAACCCCAGGTATGGAATGGGTTATGACTACAGACTTCCATCTCTTAAACTTAGGTACAGCGGCCTTGCCTTTTCGACCCTCTTCTATTCGGGAAAGGTCGGCTGCTATCTCAGTGTCCGTGGGCGTTCTTTCATCGTCGCTTGTTTCTCTTATCAAAATGCCAGGTTTTCTTTTTGCGACTTCCTTCTTCTTCCTCGAGGTCGGTTTTGCCAACCCTTCAATTACAATACTCTGGCTCATCTCAATCAAACCTAGCGTCCTTAAGTTATCGTCGGTCAACAGCAAGTCGATGTGCCTTGAATCGCTTAGGACCATTTGCAAGCTTTGAACGATGCCTCTATAATGCCCACCGGTAGGTCTCGAAATGATGGCTATAAGAGTAATAGAGTATTAGTGCAAGTATTAAGAGTGGCCATTCAAGGATGACATGATACTTACGTCTGGATAACCATCTCCTGGCAAACCCTGGGGGGCACCGAACAAAAAACCACTCATTCTTGAAATAGCTAAGCCTGGTCCAGGCCCCAGTCATAACCTGACAGTTTCTGACCGCTTCCAGAAAAGTGAAAGATGGGCTATCACCCCTACACTTGAAATTGAATATGTGCCTGATCTCGTTTGGCCTTGGCGGGCAAAAAAGGCAGTCCATAAATATGACAAAGACGTTATTCAGCAATGCACGTCCGTTGGGATGGAGTTGTGAAGGAGCAATTCCTAAGTACGACAACATCTCTCTGATGTATTGGTTAAAAGGAGGGAGAGATCCAGCCGCGCAGGCATGGCGGTAAAAGGCAGAATATCCTTCAGGTGGGCTATGTGGTCTGTCATTGGCACTAGGTAATAAAACATCGTCCAGGGATATATTATGTTTCAAACATATCCGGCCCAACAAAGACTCCGAGATACTGGACTGAGCAGAATCGACAGGATCTTCGATAAATATGGCCTCCGGCAACTCATCCGGAGCCGGATCTATAACTTCAGGAGGGATTTTCGGAATCTCAAGCACTAGAGGAGGCGAGCTTTGTACTTCTTGTTGTTCAGAACTCGAAGATTCCATAATTAACTAACTCACCAGAAAGCGGCGTTAAATACATAAAAAGCCCATGCATTCCCCCAGTGTAAAGTGTATGAATATGTCGTGCAGTGCAAGTGCTATGCATAACTTAAGCAGATTTTACAAGTTGAAACAAGATGTCCGAACGACGAAACTTTGAATTTGAGAATGAAAATGACCGTCATCGCTGACCGTCACTTCCACGCCACCCAGATGCTACTAACCAATTCAAGTACCATTCTGTTGTATTGTTGGATAAGTCACAGTTTCATCGACGAGCTTCAAAAAGGAGGTCAAGTCAAATTCAATTATGCAAGGCCGAAGCTCGCCAAAGTCAAGTATGCTAAAGTTCAGTGAGTTCGTTAAAAGTTCAAACTTGAAATTGGTCGTAGTACAGGTGTTGGAGCAAATCAGAAGATCAGAAGTTTCAGATGTCAAAACGTTCGAATCGATCGACTCGAATCGATACGAGTCGAATCGAAGGCGTTCGAATCCATATGCCTCGACTCCATGAAACGTCGACTCAGTGAAGCCTTAGGTTGGAAGAGCACTTCGAATCCATAAGCGCTGCATAGCTTCGAATCGATCACATTACATGCCTTCGAATCGATCAGGGTATCACTGCTTCGAATCGAAGACTCGCGCTTGAAATCGATTCGAATAGCTCATTCCTGGATCGATTTGAAATCTTGCATTCTTGATTGATTCGAACTACACATGCTCAGATCGATGCGAGGCAAGGATGTTTCTCCATGATAACACTTAAGATCGAAACAACTTGGATGGTTTCACTCCCCAGATCCATCGAGTCGACCAACTCCATTCAGATCTCATAACTCTTCAGATTTGTCAGATGAAAAGAATTGAAATCGATGATGAAAAGTCCAGTTTCATCATCCTATACTCGAGTAAAATCCCTTAATTACCTTGTTGGATTCGATTAACAGATGAAAAATTGGAAAATTGGATAGATTCGTGCAAGATGCAATTGTCTCTGGCTCTGGAGAATCGATTCGAAGATACGGTTAAAACAAAAGGATAAAAGTAAAAAAATAAAAGTGAAGTTGGCCTTGAGTATTTATATGGGTTCCACAGAAAGCGCGTGACTCTTCGACTCCCGGTTGTGGTGACTTTCTACCACCGGTCACTCGCCATGCTCCATCGATTCGAACGACCGCTCAATAACCCACTACATTCGAATCCATCCCAGCATAGAGCCGTTGCTTCGAATCCATCACACAACTGAGTCCATACTTCACTTCGAATCCATTGCCTTCCTATCCTTTACACGATCGAATCCACAACAACTTTATCGATGCGAAGCATCATCGATTCGAGGAAGCACTAAGCAAAGGCTGGATTAAAAACCATCGACTCGAAGACAATCGATTCGAACATACGTGACTTTGAATCCACCAAAGGGCGTCGATGAGAGCAAACGAATCAATACGATTTGAAAAATCACTTGTCTACCTTTTATACCGATTCAGGAGAGGATCGATACAAGAGGACGATTACAAACAATCATAAAAACAGTGTTTTAACTCGAATCTCAAGATCGGTTCAGGAGAGGACCGATGCATAATTCGATAACAAACCGATCTGACAACGACTTGCAGTCACGCAACGTTAACCAAAGTCAAGGTGGTACATATATGCACATATGTCTGACTAATGTTTGATCTGTATTATTCACAGGGATCAAATGTCCATTTCGTCATGATGTAGACGACGAACAGCCGATCGCGATCATACGACGATTGGCTACAGCAATAAAGAATACAACTCTCAGCAAAGCATGTTCTAATTGTCCAACGATAGACTGCGGCTTTTCAAAGCACGTCATGTTTACACAAGACGTACTTTGGGGGGAAAATGTTATCCCGCCTTTTGGCAAGGCCGAGATAACCAGGAACTGACTGGAAAAAGACAAGATCACATGTCCTCAATTTGGAATGATTGATTGGGCAACTACAAATATCGATGAATTTTGCCCGAGTCCGGATCGGGCTACGATTGATAAGACACGTCAAGCTAAGTGGTAGAAACCAACGTTCAAAATTTCGGGGCAATCCGAGTTAGTATGCTCAAGTTATCGCCAATGGGAGATGGATGAAATGATATAGGCTAGAATCCCTCAGGAATGGCATAGGTTCAAATCGATCAGAAATAAGCCATGCTCTGAATCCATCGACCACACATTGGTTCGAATCCATCCAAGTGGCCATGCTTCGACTCCATCAACCACGCATTGGTTCGAATCCGTCCACAAGGCCTTGGTTCGAATCCATCGGTAGTCAGCCATGGTTCGAATCCATCAGAACACACCTTGCTTCGACTCCATCGAGCAAGCTTTAAGGTCGTATCCATCCCATTATGCCTTGGTTCGAATCCATCCTTGTATTCCCTAGCTCGAATCCATCGGGGGAAAGTTTCCTCGAATCCATGCAAGTGAAGAAGCCCTGGCTCCATTCCAAAACTCGTCTTCGAATCCCCCAATTGAGGCAACCTCGAATCGATCAAATGCTTTGACCAATTCGAACGAGTACCAGTTCCATCGATTCGAAGGAAGCGTGCCTTCGAATCCAACTCTTCGAATCCATTAGATAAACGCGGCTAAAACTAAGGGTATGACCCAGAAAACTCGGAGAAAAAGGAGGATTGACCCGAAGCATATGCACCACGTCATCACTTTCACGTGCAGAAGCATGGATTCGACCATATGAATTCGACCCATATCGATTCGCATGGATCCCTGGGGCGAAAAACTCCAACTTGAATCGATCATAACTCGAGAACTACTAATCCAAATGCTATGAAATTTTCGCAGGAGCTTGCATATAGATAGAAGAATGTCCATGCCAAGTTTCATCACGATTGGACACCTTTTTGATCGATTCGAACCAAGGGTCGAATCGAACCCAAAGTGTGCCCGGATCTCCAGAATTCGGCCATGTGGGCCCCCTCACGTGCCAGAAGCGTTCTCCCCTGATTTTAGGCAAAATATCAGCCTTCTATAACTATAAATAGAGCCCCTGATCATTCAGAAAGGGGATCGGAGAATTTTAGAGATAAAGCACGCCAGGACGCTGCCAGAATTGCTTCAGGGCACCACCGCTACCTTTGATTTTGAATTTTGGCTTACTAGTTGCTGTACATTGACATAAAAAAAGTTGTATTCTCCGAATATCAAGCAATAAAGTAACAAAACTTCATAGTGTACGTAGGCAATACGCCGAACCACTCTAAATCGTTGTCTCTTGTGCAATTTACTTCCTGTTATTTGGAGCTTTTGTTAGATAATCCACATTTTAATTTACTTTCTTCATTTATTATCTCTTCAAAAACTTCCGACGAGTGTTGTGTCCAATTTTGACACAAACACACTTCCTGAAGAATTCATACTATTTCTTTGAAGGAGGCACCTTGGGGTCATGGAATTGCGATTGTAAAGAAAAGAAGATATTAGTTTCGACGTCAATCGTGATTATCTCGTTAACTGCTAGAAAAATTGCAACACTTACGTCTGACTAACCATCGACTAGCAAACCTGGAGGACATCGAATGTAGAACCACTCTGTCTTGAAGTAGCTAAGCCTGGTCCAGGACCATGTCACTACTTGGCAGTTCTCGACCGCCTCTAAAAATGTGAACGAAGGACCATCTCCCCAACTCTTAACATTAAACAAGTATCTGATTTTTTTCGGGAGTCGGTGGCCAAGAGAGATGTTCCATAAAGACAATGGATAGACTGTTCATCAGAGCATATCCATTTGGATATAATTGCAACGGAGCTATTTTGATGAAAGCTAACGCTTCTCGAATATACTAGTAGAGTGGAGGAAGTGTTCCCGCTGTGCATGAATGTCAGTTAAAGGCTGTGAATCCTTCTGGAGGATCATGTGGCCTGTCATTTGGGCCAGGAAGTAGGACGTCGTCTAATGATAGACCGTGCCTTAACCATATTCGCCCCAACATATCTTTGGAGAGATTGGATGGCATAGAATCTTGTGCATTCGCGATAAAAGTTACTCCCAGCAACTCGTCCGGAGCTGGACCTATTCCTTCGGCAGCAATGGCCGGCATCTCTATTATCGGAGAAGACGAGCTTTGAGGCTCGTGCTGATGTGAACTCATAGATTCCATAACTAATCAACTCATCAAAAGCCATCATTAGATGATAATAAACCCGTATGTTCCTCAGTGTGAAGTGCATGAATGTGTTGTGTAGTGCAGTGCTATATAATACTTTAAAGATTCTACAGAGTCTGAGAAATGTTCAAATGATAAGACTTTGAGATTCGACTGGAGTGACCGTCATGACTGACCATCACCACTGCACCAATCAGGTTTCGGAGATCAATCCTGGTCAATGTTCGACAATTTTTTTCAAGTTACAGTTTCATTGATGAACTTCGAAGGGTAAGTAGATGTACAATGAAACAATTAAGTTCAATTATGCAAGGCAGAAGCTCGTCGGAGTCAAATGTTCAAGTGTGGAAAATTTTTCACATCCATTAAGGTCAAGATTTGGATCAATCATAGGAAGCTTCGTTCATATCGATCTCCACGAACACAGTTTGTATTGATCACTGGAAACCGAGATTCATATCGATTGTACAATGGAACTTTGTATCGATAACCTGAAGGTCGCTTCGTATCGATGCAATGTCCTATACTTCATATCGATCTACAATAACACATTCGTATCGATCGCTCCAGATCATACGAATGCCAATCATCAGCCGATCGATGCGATTGTCCACCAGCTATCGATACGAAGCAATTCCCTCACTCTATACAGAATTCTATTGTGTTTGAATCGATACAAACCTTCTTCTTCATCCACCGTCGATATAAAATAGCCATTCATGTTCATCATCCTTTCTATCTTCTTCTTCAAACAGTTTAGACTCTGGCTCCTCCTCCTTCAACCATGCTCCGACCCAATCTCAACCTCATCATCATCAGAATTGGCTGTTATTATGGATGAAATCACATGAAATCTCAAGTGTTATCTTCTTAATGTGAGATTGTTCAACTAATTACCTAAGTGAGAGTATCAATTCGTGGGATTAATGAGCTGTGCTGATTTGAGAACGAAGGCAACTTTGATTCCTCAGTTTTATCTATCGATACGAAAACAAAAGTAAAATGAAGGAAAATAAAAATTTGGCTAAGTGTGAAAATTATTTAAATGGAGACGAGGTAAAGGTGAAAAACGATTCGTCTCCCAGTTAAAATGACCGGTTAAAATGGTCCTCAATGTCAACGATACAAAAGCTCTATTCGTATCCATCCACACATATCAGTCCCAGTGTGATGTGCCGGAAATTTAGGCAATAATTATTTAATAATTTCATTAATAATTATTTTAAAATGTGAAATATTGATGTAATAGTTTAATTCAAACAGAAATTCTCTTTTGAAAATTAATAATTATTTAGTTTGTTAAATGATATTCGTTTCAAAATTTAAAAATATTTAAGTAATAAATTTATCTTTCTATGCTGATTTAAAAATATTTTATTTATAATGTATATATGTGTATGCATTGTAAATAGAAGATTTGATTTTAATTCAAAATCTAAATATTAATAAAGGATATTTTCTAATTATTATATAAATGAATAATTTGTAAATTGATTAATTAATTTAAATTAGTATTGTAACTTTTCAAAAAAAGTTTGTTTTAAAAATCTTTCTTATAATCTTTATAGAAATGTAAGTAAGTATTTATTTGTTTATAAGAATAAAAATAGTTTAGATTTTATTTTATAACAAAAGTTTGTTTTGTTTTATTTTAAAAAAAAATTCTTTTGAAATAAGATTTAATTCATTCTTGTTAAAATATAACATTTGATTTAAAACTCTTAAATAAAATTTAATTCAACACTTCTTTTCTTTTGAAATTTAGTTTCATAAAGAATATTATTTTAAAAATAATTAAACAAACATTAAGGTATAAATGTATAATTTTAAAATAAGTTTATAAGTAAACATTTAAATAGTGTATATGTTGTTATTTAAAGACTAATGTTAATTAAACATTTAGAAACATTTTAAAATGAATTAGAAATGGTTTAAGATAATTCAAATACAATTAGAAATTTAGAAATTTCTTTTAATAATTGAATTGCATATGTGTTAAATTCTTAAACTATAAAGAAGACACTTGTAAAAGTTTGAGATAATAACATAACAAGTGGCATTTGTTTTAAAACTTATCATTTAAATTATATTGATAAAAGAATATAACAAAAGCATTTGGTTAAAACACTTTTTCTTCAATTGAAATACCGAAACCAGATTTGTAAAAAGAATTTCAAGACCCAAAATTTTAACTCATGTTCAAGAATCAAACTACAAATCTGCAAAATCAAAATATAAATCAAACTTCATATCTGCAGTCTAAAATCTGCATACAACTTCAAATCTGCAATCAAAATAGCAAATCTACAAAACCTATCTACTCAAATCTGCAAAGAAAACTTCATTATAAAACCTGTAATCATTCTCTTCAAAATCTCAACTGCAAATTGAAGAACAACTTCAAATATGAGCATTAAGAATGGGTCTGCATGCATCATCAACAACAAGCAACTTCAACTTCAAAATGCAAGCCAGGATCAACATGCATTTCAATATACAGTTTCTGGAAAATGAATCTGCATCTATTTGTTTCTGCATCTTCAATTTAAATGTGAGTAAGCTTCTTATCTTTAAAAACAGTTTCTTTAAAAATCAAAATCAAACATATCTTACAGAACCTAAGTTTTTAATACACAGAAGTCAAAACATGTTTAGGCAAATTTGTTCTGTTCACTGTTTTAAGAAAAAAGATGAATTGAGTAACTTCATCATGCAAAAAGCCTGTGACCTCTGTGCATATAAAGTAGTAGAAAGAATATGTTGTGATGGTTGCTCTATGTGAACATATATGCATATGTTTGTGTGTTGCTGATTGCTTGAATCTGCAATTATAATTAGTTTGTAACTAAATATTTCTTTAATAGAAATTCTTTACCTCTAGAATTGATTTCAGTTAGCAAAGTTTGTGTAAATAAATATGTTAGTTTGGTGTAAATTTAGATTTATAAATTTTAAACTAGTTCAATAAAAACTGTTGCTTTTGTAAACTAAAAAAAAAAAATCTGTTACCTCTGAAACAAACAGAACAGTATGTTTTTTTTATAAAACCAATCATCATTAAAAAGAAAACCAATACCAGACAGCTTTTCATGGAATTTAAAACAAATAGTATATATTTAAATAAGCTGTTGGAATGAGTTTTCTGTTTTTAACAGAATAGAGATTTTTTGGGTTTTGTTTGAATTTCTAATGGATTTGGTGGCTATGGGTATTCCTGGAGGTAGAATTCAGATGGAAGGATAGGGGATAAGGGTCAGCAGTTGTGTCAGTAGGTGGTGGTGATGGAAATTTTGATTTTCCAGGTTTAAGCCCTAAATTGAATGGTCGGGTTTTGATTGCTCCTGGGTTTTACTGCGATGAATCGAGTGAGGAGGGGTTTTGTGAGTTGGCAGAGGAGGTGTAGAGGAAGTTATGGCCAAGGTTTCAACAACGATGGTGGTCGGAATGGGTCGTCAGGGTGTTGACAGGTTCGAATATTTGTGCTGTGAAGTTTTTCAGGTTTGGATGAATCTTTGATTTCAAATTCCGGGCTGTAGTGGGATTATGGCAGTCGTGATCAAGAATTGGGGTGGTTGGCGACTTGTTGGAGTTGGCTATGGTGGATGAAGATGGCCGAGGCGACGGTGCATGTGCACCATTCATGTTGAAGTTCTGGTGAACTTCTGATGTGTGCAGGGTTTTAGACTCGGAGATGACTTTGGGTAGTTTTGATTATGACTCGGAGTAGGGTGTTGGGAAACTCGAAGCTAGGGGTTAGAAAACTCGAAGTTATTGTTGAGTGGCCTCGGGTATTTGGTTGCAGGTTTTAAAATCTGTAATTTTACAGTTTTTAAAATTTTGAATGAAACCCATATTTTAAAGATTGTAAATTGAATCAAATGTAAGATTAAACTGAATTCAAATGTAGCTTTGAATTCAAATTTTTTAAAAAGTAAAATCTTAAATTTAAATTCAAGTTTTAAATCAAGATTAAAATCAGTTTTCAGGTTTACCTTTAAACCAGATTTTTGATTTAAAATTTTTTTGTTAGTTTTTAAATTTTGATCAGATTTGAAGGATTTAAACAACTTTTAAATTCAGTTTTGAATCAAGTTTAAAAAAACTGTTTCAGGTTTACTTTTAAAACCTGACTTTTAATCCAAAACGGTTTTGTAAGATTTTAAATTATGAACAGATTTAAATGTTTTTAAGTAAGATTTAAATTTGTTTGAAATCAAGTTAAAACTGTTTTCAAGTTTACTTTGAAAACCCGTTTGATTTCAAACAGTTTGTAAATATAAAAAAAATGAGGAACATAGTCAAATGTTTTAAAAGTGAATTTGGAAATGAAATTTGATTTCAAATAAGGTTTAAACTTAGAAAATTATTTCTTTTAATGTTTGAAATATGAAGTGTTAATTTAAAATTGAAGTTAAGAAATCAATCTATTCTCAAGCTTGATTTATTTTAATCAAGTAATTTTGTTCTAAACTTCTCTTTTATATCTAAGTAATGTTCTTAAACATTCATTTTATTGTAAGGTTTATAAATATTTAATTTAGATTAATGTTTAATAGTTAAACATTTTAAATACTAAATTTTTAAATGGAATTTAAATTTAAATTTAGAAATGTGTTGTGTAAATACATTTTGAATGTAAATGAAGTCATTTGATAAGCAAATAAATTATTTTGAAAAATATTTAAGATAATTAAGGATTTACTTAATTATTTGATATTTAAATAATGATTTAGATTAATATTAATTAGAAATGATTTATTAATCTAATTCAAATTTTCTTAAGTATATGATTAATGAAATTTGGTTAATTAATAAATGGTGATAATTATCTAGGAATAATTTAGTAATTAATTAATGTAATAAATTTTGATAATTAACTAGATAAATTAATAGAATTTAACTAATTGAAATTTGTTAAGTATAATTAATTGTTAAAGTAATTAAGGAATTGATTACTTATTGTAATTAATTTTGATATGTGATTTATTTAAGTAAATTAATTTAGTTTAATTAATTTAAGTAAATCATTTAATGATTTTATAAGAGTAATTACTTAATGTAATTAGTGGAGCAAGATTACTTAGAGAAGTAATAATGATAATTACTGGAATGTAATTAGTAATTCGGATAATTACTTTTGGAATTAATTAAGGAATTAATTAATGATTAATTATTGGTTAATTAATTTGTTAATGAGTAATTAAAGATAGTTAATTACTTAATTGAATAATTAATCAAGGTGATTAATAATTAGACTAATTACTAATTGTAATTAATTTTAATTAAATGATTTATTTAAATATTAGAGATCATTAATTATTATAATTAATGATGTAAGTTAAATTAAGTGATTAATTAATTGTAATTAATTTGGGATAAATATAATTAATTATAATTAATTAATAAATGAGTAATTAAATATTAATTACTTATGTTTAAAGTTAATTAATTTATGAAATTAATTTAAAGACTAATTATTGTAATTAATGAATGATTAATCAAAGATGTTTAATCAAGTTAAATACTTAGTGAATAATTAATTAACTGGGTTAATTAATTAATGGATATTAAGCAGGATTTTAGTGGGCAATTAATTTATTTTAATTTATTTTAAATTAATTAGAAATGGTTGTAATTAATTTTATTCATTTTAAATTAATTATAATTGATGATTAAATCATTGCTTATGGATGTTATTGATTGAATGGTTGTGATCTCAGTAATAAGATGAGTCGTATCTATATGATATGAATGTTTGGTTTAAGTATGATGGTTTGTGATGGATTATCAGGATTGTGATGATTATCTGTTTGTGATGATACATATTATCTGTTTATGATATGAATATGATTATTTATTGTGATAAGTAGTTTATCTATCTGTGCAAATTGGATAACAATGAAATGAGTTAATTATTTAAACCCTTAAGTACAACTTGGACATTAAATTGGCATTTGGTTTCGATAAGACCGGGATCGGGTTTCCATATTTGGATATCTGAAAACCACATCGATTCCAATTAAACGTTAGGTCGTTAATCCAAGTGGAGCAAGTGAAGACTCGAGGTGTAAGGACGATACGTCAGTATAACTCTGTGGGTGATTCCGTAATGAGTTTGACGGAATAGTACATATAGGTTCGAGATGGAGATTTAGAGTGCAAGGGTTATCGTCGTTAACTCTGAGGGTGATTCCAATACGAGTGTAACGAGATAATGCCTTCGGTTTCGTTCGAACCCAGAACGAACTTGTACGGATTGAATGCTTTCAGAACATCGTCAGGTGGACGATGAGCATTCTATGATTGATGTGTCCTATAAAGGTAATCGTAACCTCAAGCCTCATCAACCGGGAATGGCTAAAACAGGGGAGGTGCAGCAAAGCTTCGTGGGTAGCACCCATTGGAGAGCAAGATTTACTCCTGTCTAGAGGTCCCTTTATATTCGACGGTGTGGCAATTAGTGACGACCAATCTGCGGGGTGGTCTTGTTCGGAACTGTTTAGTAAGGAACGGGTCCGGCTTTGTGTTGCAGGGGAGTGGGAGTACTCCTCGGTACGGTGATCTAGGCCACGTACTGTGATGGGTGGTACCCCAGTAGCCCTGCCATTGTTGGAAACCCATTTTCCCTACGAGACCCTACGGTTTTGATTGTATTACCCACTTTTGTGGCTAGTAGCTGGAATTTAATAGATGTAACAATTTCGGCTATTTCTTATTTATTTGAAACCTTAGACACTATTATAATATCACTGGATTTCCTATCAAATGTTTTGGTTAGCGTAAGGTAAAAACTTTTCCATGTTTATGTGTGGGAAGTCTTACGTGATACCTTTTGTTTCAAAGGATTTTTTTAAAGTTAAGCAACTTTATCCCCGTTTACTCACACCAGACCCCTGTCTGACCTGAGTGTTTATTTTCTGTTTTATTAAACTCTTGGGTACTCATATTATGTATGAGTAGTCAAGTGATTCAGGATTGCTTTGACGAGTTCTGGAGGAGATAATGGAGCAGGAGGCTTCAGCGTGTAGATATATTTAGTAGTTCCGCTGTGTTTGTGTTGTATATGTTTTTCTCTAATGTACTTGGATTGTAATAGCTAGACAGATGTTTATAATTGTCTAGTTTGTGTAGTATGAGCTGTATTACTCTGATGTATATGATACTATGTAAAGTTTTATGTGATATATTATAATTTATTCGATTCCGCTGTGAGATTCTGATGTTGTCTGTTCTTTCTTTCCTTTCTTTTCTCTTTTATATCCCTTTCTTTCTTCTTAGCGATGCAACTTCCTGGAGTTTGGAAGTTGGGTCGTTACATTGTGGTATCAAAGCTCTAGGTTGAGCGACCTAGACTCTGGAGTGGTGTCTATCTTGAGAGAGCGTATTTGTAATTTTAAATATATATATATATATATATATATATATATATATATATATATATATATATATATATATCTACCTATTAGATTGGGTTACCTGTTCGGGTTTTCCAATATAAGTAATAAAGGTAGATAGGGTAATGGTGTGTGTAGCACAACTACCAATGGTTGGAGTTCGAGCGTTTGAAGTTGGAAGTGGTCTGCTAGGGCAGTTTGGGCATCTTGAGTAGTTCTGCAGTTGGTGAAGGATTTCACCGATCTCTGAAGGAAATCTTTTTAAGATTCGGAGTTCATCTTTGGATTGTAAGCTGGATTTCACTCGTGTGAGTGGACTCTCTTGAGTTTGGATTATTTGGAAGTGTTGAAGCCAGAAATGGTATCTTGGCAACCTCAGGGAGGAGTTCTGTCTGTATTTGAGTTGAGACTCAGTTTGGCAGAGTGTTTTGAGTTTGGTTTGGGAGCGAGTTTCCTGAGAGATATCTGTCTATCTGGAAGACTCTATTGTGAAGTGGCTGGTGTAGCTTTGAGATTCGATGAGCTTTTGGATTAGGAAGTCTTTGGCAGCAGTAGCAGCAGTGAGTGGCCTATTCTTCGATGATTCGGAAATCTCTGTGATTTTTCTATCAGTAGGCCGGGCAGATGGTGGAGCTTGTCCATTTCTTCTAGAGCTCAGTTGGGAGTGATGTTTGTGGTTAGAGGTAGACAACTTGTTCTTCTTTTGATTAGAAGGCTTTAGATGTTCTGTTTATTGAAGTAAGAACGATTTCTTGGGATCTGAACTGAGTGGAATCGCAAAAGTGACTTGCGATGGTTCGGAAGTTCTCTGAGTAATCTTTGTTGGACTGAAACATCTCTAGTGGATGTTTGAGTTTTCGAAGTGGTATTTTCTGGATATCTTCGAAGGAGTTGGGATTTGCATCCGTATCGAGAGTTTGAGTTCTGTTTGAACTTGATTCTTAGAGCTTTACCGGTGAATCAAATTTGTAGGGAGATTCTTTTAGAATGTGATATGTTTAAGTTGGCAGGATTTATTAGATCCAGTTTTCTGGTTGAATTTTTGCTGTGTGTTTGTGACTGAATCGGATAGGTCACTGAGATTTTATGGAATTTGATGAACAATATTCCGGGGTAAGTTGATCAAGTCTATACTTGTGTTCATCAACAACATTCTCGAATCAGAGTTGCACAGTGGAAGCATGGTGGCAGCTATTCCAGAATAGAAGCAGCACCCGATTCTTTGGGAATTTGAGTTTTGTCTTGGATCAGAGGATTTCTACAGAAAAATTTATTTTGGATCCGGAGGCTTGATTGTTTTGTATCTGTTTGTTTCCAGATAGGGTAGTTTGTCTGAAGTCTTCTGATATCTGTAATAGAGTTTGTGTGGTAGATTTGATTGATTTAGAAGTTGAAGGCAGGCCAGGATCGATATGAGAGATTTGTGGATATGAGTATTGGATCTTTCTGTCTTCTCTTGAGAGTTAAGAGTTTGGTCTACAGGATTTAATTTCCAGTTCAGATGGCTGGAATTTTTTTTGTTTTTCACGTATCTCTGAGGGATTACGTGTATGGTTTATCTCTGTTTTTAGAATCAGTAGTTCTGTGAGATTTTAGAGTTGATCAGGACTTGTCTGTAGTCCTATATTCTGTTTAGATTTGTAGATCTAGAGATATATGAGCTCTAGATCTGAGTGGTGTGGTTAGTTTAGATTCTGTAGGGCGAGTGTCCCGGTGTTTGTACCTGGAAAACTCTAGGGAAATCTATCTAGAATTTTGTCTGGATAATTAGAATTGTTTGTTTGGATTGGTTGCTATGGTTGCTAGTATTTGGTTGATAGTATATGATTGCTCTTTTTAAATTTAAAATCTGTATGGGATTATTAAATTAACTTTGCCTTTAAATTTCAGGGACGAAATTCTTTTAAGGGGGGAGGAATGTGATGTCCCGGAAATTTAGGCAATAATTATTTAATAATTTCATTAATAATTATTTTAAAATTTGAAATATTGATTTAATAATTTAATTCAAACAGAAATTCTCTTTTGTTAAATTAATAATTATTTAGTTTGTTAAATGATATTCTTTTCAAAATTTAAAAATATTTAAGTAATAAATTAATAATTATTTAGTTTGTTAAAGGATATTTTCTAATTATTATATAAATGAATAATTTGTAAATTGATTAATTAATTTAAATTAGTATTGTAACTTTTAAAAAAAAAATTGTTTTAAAAATCTTTCTTATAATCTTTATAGAAATGTAAGTAAGTATTTATTTGTTTATAAGACTAAATATAGTTTAGATTTTATTTTATAATAAAAGTTTGTTTTGTTTTATTTTAAAATTGTTTTTCTTTTGAAATAAGATTTAATTCATTCTTGTTAAAATATAACATTTGATTTAAAAATCTTAAATAAAATTTAATTCAACACTTCTTTTCTTTTGAAATTTAGTTTCATAAAGAATATTATTTTAAAAATAATTAAACAAACATTAAGGTATAAATGTATAATTTTAAAATAAGTTTATAAGTAAACATTTAAATAGTGTATATGTTGTTATTTAAAGACTAATGTTAATTAAACATTCAGAAACATTTTAAAATGAATTAGAAATGGTTTAAGATAATTCAAATACATTTATAAATTTAGAAATTTCTTTTAATAATTGAATTGCATATGTGTTAAATTCTTAAACTATAAAGAAGACACTTGTAAAAGTTTGAGATAATAACATAACAAGTGGCATTTGTTTTAAAACTTATCATTTAAATTATATTGATAAAAGAATATAACAAAAGCATTTGGTCAAAACACTTTTTCTTCAATTGAAATACTGAAACCAGATTTGTAAAAAGAATTTCAAAACCCAAAATTTTAACTCATGTTCAAGAATCAAACTACAAATCTGCAAAATCAAAATATAAATCAAACTTCATATCTACAGTCTAAAATCTGCATACAACTTCAAATCTGCAATCAAAACAGCAAATCTGCAAAACCTATCTACTCAAATCTGCAAAGCAAACTTCATTATAAAATCTGTAATCGTTCTCTTCAAAATCTCAACTGCAAATTGAAGAACAACTTCAAATATGAGCATTAAGAATGGGTCTTCATGCATCATCAACAACAAGCAACTTCAACTTCAAAATGCAAGCCAAGATCAACATGCATTTCAATATACAGTTTCTGGAAAATGAATCTGCATCTATTTGTTTCTGCATCTTCAATTTAAATGTGAGTAAGCTTCTTATTTTTAAAAACAGTTTCTTTAAAAATCAAAATCAAACATATCTTACAGAACCTAAGTTTTTAATACACAGAAGTCAAAACATTTTTAGGCAAATTTGTTCTGTTCACTGTTTTAAGAAAAAAGATGAATTGAGTAACTTCATCATGCAAAAAGCCTGTGACCTCTGTGCATATAAAGTAGTAGAAAGAATATGTTGTGATGGTTGCTCTATGTGAACATATATGCATATGTTTGTGTGTTGCTGATTGCTTGAATCTGCAATTATAATTAGTTTGTAACTAAAATTTTCTTTAATAGAAATTCTTTACCTCTAGAATTGATTTCAGTTAGCAAAGTTTGTGTAAATAAATATGTTAGTTTGGTGTAAATTTAGATTTATAAATTTTAAATTAGTTCAATAAAAACTGTTGCTTCTGTAAACTAAAAAAAAATACTTCTGTTACCTCTGAAACAAACAGAACAGTAAGTTTTTTTTATAAAACCAATCATCATTAAAAAGAAAACCAATACCAGACAGCTTAAAATCAATAAATCAATATGTAACCTGAATGCATGATTGAATTCATGGAATTTAAAACAAATAGTATATATTTAAATAAGCTGTTGGAATGAGTTTTTTGTTTTTAATAGAATTGAGACTTTTTGGGTTTTTTTTGAATTTCTAATGGATTTGGTGGCTATGGGTATTCCTGGAGGTATAATTCAGATGGAAGGGTAGGGGATAAGGGTCTGCAGTTGTGTCAGTAGGTGGTGGTGATGGAAATTTTGATTTTCCAGGTTAAAGCCCTAAATTGAGTGGTCGGGTTTTGATTGCTCCTGGGTTTTACTGTGATGAATCGAGTGAGGAGGGGTTTTGTGAGTTGGCAGAGGAGGTGTAGAGGAAGTTATGGCCAAGGTCTCGACAACGATGGTGGTCGGAATGGGTCGTCAGGGTGTTGACAGGTTTGAATATTTGTGCTGTGAAGTTTTTCAGGTTTGGATAAATCTTTGATTTCAAATTCCGAGCTGTAGTGGGATTATGGCAGTCGTGATCAAGAATTGGGGTGGTGGGCGACTTTTTGGAGTTGGCTATGGTGGACGAAGATGGCCGTGGCGACGGTGCACGTGCACCATTCATGTTGAAGTTCTGGTGAATTTCTGATGTGTGCAGGGTTTTAGACTCGGAGATGACTTCAGGTAGTTTTGATTATGACTCGAAGTAGGGTGTTGGGAAACTCGAAGCTAGGGGTTAGAAAAATCGAAGTTATTGTTGAGTGGCCTCGGGTATTTGGTTGCAGGTTTTAAAATCTGTAATTTTACCGTTTTTAAAATTTTGAATGAAACTCATATTTTAAAGATTGTAAATTGAATCAAATGTAAGATTAAACTGAATTCAAATGTAGCTTTGAATTCAAAGTTTTTAAAAAGTAAAATCTTAAATTTAAACAAGATTTAAATTCAAGTTTTAAATCAAGACTAAAATCAGTTTTCAGGTTTACCTTTAAACCAGATTTTTGATTTAAACAGTTTTTGTTAGTTTTTAAATTTTGATCAGATTTAAATGATTTAAACAAGTTTAAATTCAGTTTTGAATCAAGTTTAAAAAAAACTGTTTCAGGTTTACTTTTAAAACCTGACTTTTAATCAAAAACGGTTTTGTAAGATTTTAAATTATGAACAGATTTAAATGTTTTTAAGTAAGATTTAAATTTGTTTGAAATCAAGTTAAAACTATTTTCAAGTTTACTTTGAAAACCAGTTTGACTTCAAACAGTTTTTAAATATAAAAAAAATGATGAACATATTCAAATGTTTTTAAAAGTGAATTTGGAAATGAAGTTTGATTTCAAATAAGGTTTAAACTTAGAAAATTATTTCTTTTCATGTTTGAAATATGAAGTGTTAATTTAAAATTGAAGTTAAGAAATCAATCTATTCTCAAGCTTGATTTATTTTAATCAAGTAATTTTGTTCTAAACTTCTCTTTTATATCTAAGTAATGTTCTTAAACATTCATTTTATTGTAAGGTTTATAATTATTTAATTTAGATTAATGTTTAATAGTTAAACATTTTAAATATTAAATTTTTAAATGGAATTTGAATTTAAATTTAGAAATGTATTGTGTAAATACATTTTGAATGTAAATGAAGTCATTTGATAAGTAAATAAATTATTTTGAAAAATATTTAAGATAATTAAGGATTTACTTAATTATTTGATTTTTAAATAATGATTTAGATTAATATTAATTAGAAATGATTTATTAATCTAATTCTCTTAAGTATATAATTAATGAAATGTGGTTAATTAATAAATGGTGATAATTATCTAGGAATAATTTAGTAATTAATTAATGTAATAAATTTTGATAATTAACTAGATAAATTAATAGAATATTATTAATTGAAATTTGTTAAGTATAATTAATTGTTAAAGTAATTAAGGAATTGATTACTTATCGTAATTAATTTTGATATGTGATTTATTTAAGTAAATTAATTTAGTTTATTTAATTTAAGTAAATCATTTAATGATTTTATGAGAGTAATTACTTAATGTAATTAGTGGAGCAAGATTACTTAGAGAAGTAATAATGATAATTACTGGAATGTAATTAGTAATTTGGATAATTACTTTTGGAATTAATTAAGGAATTAATTAATGATTAATTATTGGTTAATTAATTTGTTAATGAGTAATTAAAGATAGTTAATTACTTAATTGAATAATTAATCAAGGTGATTAATAATTAGATTAATTACTAAATGTAATTAATTTTAATTAAATAATTTATTTAAATATTAGAGATCATTAATTATTATAATTAATGATGTAAGTTAAATTAAGTGATTAATTAATTGTAATTAATTTGGGATAAATATAGTTAATTATAATTAATTAATAAATGAGTAATTAAATATTAATTACTTATGATTAAGGTTATTTAATTTATGAAATTAATTTAAAGACTAATTATTGTAATTAATGAATGATTAATCAAAGTTGTTTAATCAAGTTAAATACTTAGTGAATAATTAATTAACTGGGTTAATTAATTAATGGATATTATGCCGGATTTTAATGAGTAATTAATTTAATTTATTTTATTTTAAATTAATTAGAAATGGTTGTAATTAATTTAATTCATTTTAAATTAATTATAATTGATGATTAAATCATTGCTTATGGATGTTATTGATTGAATGGTTGTGATCTCAGTAATAAGATGAGTCGTATCTATATGATATGAATGTTTGGTTTAAGTATGATGGTTTGTGATGGATTATCTGGATTGTGATGATTATCTGTTTGCGATGATACATATTATATGTTTATGATATGAATATGATTATCTATTGTGATAAGTAGTTTATCTATCTGTGTGAATTAGATAACAACATGGTTTTAAATCTCCTATATCTTGCCCGAGATCTTGCTCGAGATCTCATTTTCACACTTAAACGAGACGAGATATCAAATCTCCTCCATATCTCCCTCGACACTCATCTCGTCCGAGATATTCAAATCTCACCCGATATGTGGATAAAAATCTCAATTCGAGATCTCACCCGAAGTTATACATTTTTCCTATTTTCCATAATAATTTTTATTTTCATATTGATTCAAAAGAAACTACTCAATCCAATTATAATTTACCAACTTCTTGAACATATTCTTTACCTTTTATCTTAATGAGTCATAGCGAAAGGTTTCACTTCTTTATTACGTTCAAATAAAAGGATATTATCCAATCATTACCAAATCAATTAAGCTAATCAAGCTACTACTCTTCTAAAAATATTTCTTTTTCCATATAAATCAAGTATGTTACCATTTTTATTTTTACTAAAAAAGTTTAAATAAATTTTTGACACGTCAATTTTAAACACATAAGCACATCTGAGATATTCCCGAGATGTATTATAAGACCCGAGATGTCAATCCGAGATGTACACCCAATACATACTCATCTCGTCCGAGATCTCTCCCGATACGAGATAACTTGTGTAAAATTTCCGAGACGAAACGTGACCGAAATCCGATATTTAAAACCTTGGATAACAATGAAATGAGTCAATTATTTAAACCCTTAAGTACAACTTGGACATTAAAATGGCGTTTGGTTCGATGGGACCGGGATCGGGTTTCCATATTTGGATATCCGAAAACCACATCGATTCCAATTAAACGTTAGGTCGTTAATCCAAGTGGAGCAAGTGAAGACTCGAGGTGTAAGGGCTATACGTCAGTATAACTATGTGGGTGATTCCGTAATGAGTTTGACGGAATAGTACTTATAGGTTCGAGATGGAGATTTAGAGTGCAAGGGTTATTGTCGTTAACTCTGAGGGTGATTCCAATACGAGTGTAACGAGATAATTCCTTCGGTTTCGTTCGAACCCGGAACGAACTTGTATGGATTGAATGCTTTTAGAACATCGTCAGGTGGACGATGAGCATTCTAAGATTGATGTGTCCTATAAAGGTAATCGTAACCTCAAGCCTCATCAATCGGGAATGGCTAAAACAGGGGAGGTGCAGAAAAGCTTCGTGGGTAGCACCCACTGGAGAGCAAGATTTACTCCTGTCTAGAGGTCCCTTTATATTCGGTTGTGTGGCAGTTGGTGACGACCAATCTGCAGGGTGGTCTTGTGCGGAATTGTTTAGTAAGGAACGGGTCCGGCTTTGTGTTGCAGGGGAGTGGAAGTACTCCTCGGTACGGTGATCTAGGCCAGGTACTGTGACGGGCGGTACCCTAGTAGCCCTGCCATTGTTGGAAACCCATTTTCCCTACGAGACCCTACGGTTTTGATTGTATTACCCACTTTTGTGGCTAGTAGCTGGAATTTAATAGATGTAACAATTTCGGCTATTTCTTATTTATTTGAAAACCCTAGACACTATTATAATATCACTGGATTTCCTATCAAACGTTTTGGTTAGCGTAAGGTAAAAACTTTTCCATGTTTATGTGTGGGAAGTCTTACGTGATACCTTTTGTTTCAAAGGATTTTTTTAAAATTAAGCAACTTTATCCCCGTTTACTCACACCAGACCCTTGTCTGACCTGAGTGTTTATTTTCTGTTTTATTAAACTCTTGGGTACTCATATTATGTATGAGTAGTCAAGTGATTCAGGATTGCTTTGACGAGTTCTGGAGGAGATAATGGAGCAGGAGGCTTCAGCGTGTAGATATATTTAGTAGTTCCGCTGTGTTTGTGTTGTATCTGTTTTTCTCTGATGTACTTGGATTGTAATAGCTAGACAGATGTTTATAACTGTCTTGTTTGTGTAGTATCAGCTGTATTACTCTGATGTATATGATACTATGTAAAGTTTTATGTGATATATTATAATTTATTCGATTCCGCTGTGAGATTCTGATGTTGTCTGTTCTTTCTTTCCTTTCTTTTATCTTTTATATCCTTTTCTTTCTTCTTAACGATGCAACTTTCTGGAGTTTGGAAGTTGGGTCGTTACACCAGGCGCAACAGCTCGTATCAATCTGTCATTGATCCCGAATGCCTTTATTCATATCCATCGGTAACCTATCTATACAATCGATACCCGGGAACCCATTCGAATCCATACAACAAGCAAAAAAGACCCCATGTGAATTGTTCGAACCCATTTGGAATGCGCCGATACAAAGTATTTACTTCGTATCCGTCGAACTGATATCCTAAAATTCGTATCCATCGATATGAGTAACAACCACCAAGCGTTGTTACAACTGGAATTTCAAATCGATTCAGGAGAGGATCGATACGTAATTTGATTTTAAAAAAATGAACTGACAGTGACTCGTGAACGTATGAACGTAAACGAGAGTCAGATTAGCATACATGCATTCCTTTCGAACTAATATTCAATTTTCAACATTCACAGAAGTTGAATATTCATCTGGTGACAATTACAACAACCATCAAAACAAGTTCGATAAAGCTATTCATAATGAAGATTGCATATTTTCAAAGAACGTTGTGTTCTCATAAGAGGTACTTTGGGGGAAAAATGTTATCCCGCCTTTTGGCAAGGCTATGACACCAAGAAATTAATTGGAAACCAAGAATAGTCCATCTCGAAGATCGGTTATACGCAGGTTCACTATGGATACTGGCAAATTTTGTCCGAGTTTGAACTGAGCTACAATTGATATGGCACGAGAAAAAAATCTATGCAAGCCAACGTTCCAAATTTCAAGTCAATCCGAGTTCGTATGCTCAAGATATGATCGATGCAACTTAAATGATCACATTGTTCGTATCCATCAAGCAACTAGGAAAAAACCTCCTTCGTGTCGATCTGGTTCGACCATCAGATGCGCATGGCTTCGTATCAGTCAGGGGAGCACAAGTTCGTTCCATAGAGAGCAGCATTCTTTGTATCCATCCTTCCTTATACTGCTTCGCATCCCTCATTGCCAGCTTGTTCGTATCAATCAACCAACGTCCACTTCGTATTCATCAAAATCATACAAAGCCGCTACTTTGTATCGATCCATTAACACACTCTACACTCGTATCGATTGTTCAGTGATCGATGTGAATAGTAAAAGGTGAACCGGTGCGAAATGCACTTATGATCGATTGATACGAAATAGAGCGGTGACGATAGATACGAACAGGGCAGTGACAATCGATACGAACAGGGCAACGACGAGCGATATGAATAGGGCTAAAC
Source organism: Allium cepa (assembly GCA_030765085.1). NCBI lineage: Eukaryota > Viridiplantae > Streptophyta > Magnoliopsida > Asparagales > Amaryllidaceae > Allium > Allium cepa. The sequence goes on along the minus strand of CM060928.1, from coordinate 767,390,169 downwards.
TGGGTCGATACAAATGGGACACACCTATAATACATACTCGGTCACTCAGTATAAAATGTGGATCGATCCTAAAAGCAATCGCCACATCATCAGACATCATGTGCAGAACCATCGATACGAAGCTATCGATAGGAACAACAACGATACGAATTCAACAGCCTTAAAAAAAATCCAAACTTGCATCAATCATAACTCAACATCTACAACTCCAAATGCTACCAAGTTTTCGTAGGTGCTTGCATATATCCTCAAAAATGTTCATAATCGATCTCGACTCGATTGGACGAAATATTGATCGATATGAAATTGTTCGTACCGATTACAAATCGAGTGCAAACCGCATGGAATCGATCGTGTAGGCCCACCCATGTGAGAGAAGAGGTCTTCCGAGATTTGAGCGAGATATTTGCAGCTTATGCCTATAAATAGCAGTCCTGGACCTAAAGAAAATGGACTTTTGGCTCTTCTACATCTAGAGTCTGTCGAAATCACTGTTGTACTCGAATTCTACTATTGTAACACGTTGTAACAAGCAAGCATAAATCAATAAAGTCAATCATTTCATAGTGGACGTAGGCCATTCATCGAACCACTCTAAATCTGTGTGTTTCTGTGCATTTTCTGATCTATTTATTGGTGTGTTTGTTAGATCTTCCTCATTTTCAATTTATATTCTTCATTTTATCTCTTCAAACACATCCAAAGAGTGTTGTGTCCAATTTTTGTACAAACACTTTGGTGCTTTCACTAAGAATACCGAGTTTTTCTCTTGCTCGTTGGATCTACTATCGATATCGGATTGCATAAGTCTAAGAAGTAGATCCACATTTCGAGTTTAAGGTTCTTCAATCCTATTCAAATTTTCGTCAAGTCTAGGAAAGAGCTTCCTATCCATCATGGTTAACACTAGAACTACTTCAACAGCTGCCGATCCAGAAGGACGGGATAGACAGAAACCCGTACAGCTATCTCCTGCCGATCAGAATGCTGCTGGATCATCAGATCCGCAAGGCCCTGTCACGAGGGGATAATTTCAATTGCTAACGCAAGAGCTGACACAGAGCCATCAACAGCTTACCCAAAAACTCTATGCCAACGCGGAATTGACCAACCAAATAAATCGTCAAAGACGAAGCTGATCCAGAAGGGATCGGGCTTCTTATTCACCCAACAAGAGTTCAGCCACTTCAGACCATCACCATAGATCCACGTGCCCGCGGCTGGACGGAAGCTATACACAATCTACTGGACAGCAGCACACCCTGAATCTTAGGAAACCGAGGGTTGGCCCATCAACTGGCCATTAGACCGGACCCTCCCCTCGAGGAGGTATTGTTCCTTATCATGTCACGGACAACCGCACTACCGCCACTGCAACTGAATTGGGAGCTGATGCCCAAAATCGGACGGATCCGAACCGTCGCCAACATGAACATACTCCAGAAACTAATGTTTCAGAGAACTTAGAACCAAGGAGGCGAGATATGGACCGTCGACTGCGTTCGGCCCCTCCTCGCATTATGGAATCCGAGCACACCTTAGCCAAGCAGGCCCAGAATGTCCAGATGCTGGACATCCCGATGATGATCCGTCAGATGATCCACGAAAGTCGGAGTTCAATAACGACGACTGGGAAATCTTCCAGAGTCTTAGCCCTTTCATTAATGATATACTCTATGATGAGCTACCTCAGTGATTCAGGATGCTGATTCTACCTGTTTATGAAGGGAGCTCTGGTCCCAATGAGCATATCTTAAAGTACGAATGGTAGATGAACGCTGCCCGAGCCGATGATGCGATCAAGTGCCGAAGCTTCCCAATTTCCTTAGGGGGAATAGCAACTATGTGTTTTACCCTTTTATGACCTCGATCTATCTCATGCTTTGACCAGTTGGCGACAAAGTTTATTGAGCAGTTCCGCATGCATGCCGCAAGGTCGAAAGATGTTAATACTTTGTCTAGAGTCACTCAAGTTCCTGGAGAGACACTTAGACGTTATCTGGAGAGGTTTCATGCTACATGCGCTAAGATTAGTAATCCCGATGATAAATCAATTCTAATGGCGCTGACTAAGGGATCGATCCCAATTTCGAGTTCGACAATTGGTTGGCCAGAAAACCTCCTACATCATTGGACCATTTCTATTACAAGGCAGCCTAATTCTTGAGAAGGGAGGATGCGAGACAGTTTAGGAAAAATTATGATGCAGGGCCTAGTGTGGAAGGAATTCAGAGCAATGTTGTTGTTAAACAATCCGAAGAGAGTTCTGCAAAAGTGCAATTGAACGTACAGAATAAAAAAAATCAACAGAAACATAATGGAAATCAAAACAGGAAACAGGATCAGAATCATGGGCCATGATGTAGGGCTCCCATGTTTGATAATTGTACCACTTTGAATATGTCGTTGGTGAATGTGTGCCTACAGACTTGTAATACTATTCAGTAGAAGACACCTGCTCCGAATCAGTCATCAGAAAAACAGATTCAAACAGGTAAGTTTGGCAGATTTCACGATAGCTATGGCCATAATACGAATGAGTGCCATCGTTTGCAAGATATTATTGAAAAGATGATACGTGAGAGAAAGTTGGAGCAGTTTGTGTTGGCGCCGTAGTCTGGAGGTGCGGGTCCATCAAATCAGAACCATGTACCATGTCAGGTAAGATAGGAGGAACCCCCTCGTACTGGCGAGAGGTTGGTGATTAATACTATTAGTGGCGGTCATCATCTAGCTGACTGAAGCTGGAAGGAAATGGAGTCATATGCCAGTTCTGTTAGGCATGCGAACATCAAATGTTGTAGTAGTTTGGAAGACGGGGCTCTGGCCAAGTAGTAGAAAACGATGACTAACGACGTCGTATTTCGAGATAGAGATGACAATAGGGTCAAAGCCCAACCATTGATCCACTTATCATATCAGCTCAGGTAGGTCCTGCTTGGATGAAGAGGATCTTAGTGGATAGTGGAAGTTCTGTGAACGTATTATTCAAGCGAGCCTATGACAAGATGAAAATGGAAACTAAAGACTTAAAGCCTTGTTAGTATTGTATTCATGGCTTCAATGGAAGTGCAACCATACCCGCTGGAGTGGTAGAAATATCAGTGGAATTGGGAATCGGAGAATGCTGGAGAGTCCAGATATTACAATTTGTTGTATTGGACATAGATTCGCCATAAAATGCTTTCTTGGGCCAACCGGCCCTAGCTGAATTTAGGGCTGTCATTGCCCCTTGGTGTCTGACTTTAACATTCCCTACCAACAATGGAGTCAGAGTTGTTCAGGGAGACCAAGCTGTTGGACAAGCCAGCTATGTTGCTGAGCTGCGGGAGGCGCAGCGAAAAGAAAAAAGAAAGGAAGGGCATAGAGAAATCACTCTGCGTCCTCTTTGCGGAGAATTGACAATTGATGCCTAAACCCAGGCCCGGGCACCCCAACCAATTCCCAAGGAATCTTGACCCGAGAGATATTGAAAGTGAAGATGAAAGTAAAAAAAGTCAAGCTCACCCGGCTGAACTGACGATCGATGTTTCGATCGACGATATTAACGATTCTAAAATAATAAAGATTGGATCTCAGCTAAGCCAGCAAATGGAAGAGGAATTGATTTAATTTCTCAGCCAATCCACGATGTGTTTTCTTGAACTCACTCTGACATGTGTGGGATCTCACCAGACATCAGGAGCCATATATTGAATATTAACCTACGGCACATCGCGGTCAAGCAAAAAAGGCGTGGTATGGATCCAGAGAGATCTGTCGCCTTTATGGAAGTGGTTGAAAAGCTCAACTCAAGCGCGTTTACTCAAGATGCATTATACCTAAATGGATGTCAAATCCTGTACATGTCCAAAAGCTAAACGGGAAATGGAGAACATGCATTGATTACTCAGACTGGAATAAAGCTTGCCCTAAAGACAGTTTTCCACTTCCCCAGATCGATCGGCTCGTAGACTCAACAATATTGGACATGAGCTCTTATCCTTCATGGATGCGTATTCTAGCTACAATCAAATACCTATGCACTTGCCTGACCAGGAGCATACCAGCTTCATAACCAATATGGGACTTTTTTGTTATAAAATTATGCCTTTTGGACTCCAAAATGCCGAGGCAACTTACCAATGGTTAGTTAATCAAACATTCGCTAACCAGATCGAAAAAACCATGGAGGTATATGTGGACGACATGCTCGTGAAGTCGCAATTCTCCACTGATCATATCAAATACCTTGAATCAATAACTTCCTCTGAGAATATACAGTGAAGCTCAACCCGTTGAAATGTTACTTTGGGGTGGAATCTAGAAAATTCCTTAGGTTTATTGTCAACACTCGAGGAATTGAAGCAAATTCCAAAAGATCCGGGTAATCGAAAATCTTAAAACCCCAAGAACTATAAAGCAAGTCCATAGGCTTAATGGGAAATTAGCACCACAGAGCATGTTCATTTAAAAATCCGCTGACAAATGCATTCCCTTCTTCACCTGATCAGAAAAGGGAAACGTAACTTTGAATGGACTACGGAGTGTGAGGGCACATTCCGAGCACTGGTTCAACATCTCTCTACACCACCCACTCTGTTAAATCCTATTGATCATGAGAGTTTGTACATTTACTTGGCAATGTCAAAGAACGCTATCAGTGCTGCTCTAGTTCAAGAGGAAGATCAGATACAAGGCCAGTATATTACATTAAACGACTGGCTAGGGCAGAGAGAAAATATCTGAAGCTGGAAAAGTTGGCTTATTATCTTATTATTGCCTCGAGGAAGCTCCGTCCATATTTTCAAGCTCATCGTATCATTGTTTACACCAACCAGCCGTTACGAAAGGTCCTTACATGGCCTGAGACGTCTAGCAGGTTACTTAAGTGGAATATAGAGCTAAGTCAGTTTGATATTACTTACACTCCAAGGCGAGCCATTCAAGGACAAGTCCTAGCAGATTTCATAGCTAAATTGACTATCCCAGAGGACTTGCCCGAAAATAATGAATCTCCTAAGTATCTCTAGAAGTTGCATACTGATGGTGCATCAAATGGCCGTTGCTCAGGCATAGGGGTTGTACTTGAAACTCCTGAAGGTTCATCTATATGCTATGCTTTAAAGTTCAATTTTCGTGCGACAAACAACGAAGCCAAATATGAAGCCCTGCTTGCCGGATTGAGACTTGCTAGAGATTTAAGAATCATTACTATGGAGATTTATTGTGATTCATGGTTAGTTGTGTGTCAAGTTCGGAGGGAGTACGAGGCCAAAGACTGATGGTTGGCTGCTTAATTAGCTCGGGTCCAGGAGATATTGAATTAGTTTGACTATTCTGCCATTTAATACATACCCCGAGAGCGCAATCCGAAAGCCGATTCGTTAGCCAAGTTAGCCAGCACAAGTGAAGCACAACAAATAAGAAACATTCTCATGGAAACATTATATTCCTCAAGCATCGATCAGATGGAAACAGGTTGGGTATTTGAAGTCATCCTCGATAAGGAGTCATGGATGACTCCGTTCAGAAACTATCTCGAGCATGGGACCATACCGGAACACAGGAGTGAAAAGAGACAAGTTCTTCAAAAAGCTTCACGGTTCAATTTCCAGAATGGAGTCATGTATAGAAGAGGGTACTCTGTTCCTTTACTCCGGCATATCGCTCATGATGAGATCAAACGAATATTGCATGATGTACACGAATGAGAATGTGGCAATCACAATGGGGAGCAAGCTCTTGCCAAGAAAGTGCTCCGATATGGATACTTTTGGCCGACAGTAAACCGCGATGCATCAGATTATGCCAGGAAATGTGATAGTTGTCAGAAGCATGCTCGAATTCCAAGATCCCCACCTATTGAAATAACTCAGATGGTCAATCCATGGCCGTTTGCAGTATAGGGCATTGACATTATTGGCTCTCTACCTCTAGCCAAAGGCGGTGCGAAGTACGCCTTCATCGCAGTTGATTATTTTACCGAGTGGGCAGAAGCTAAACCCTTGCTACAATCACAACAAAGAAAGTGATCAACTTTGTAGTGTGCAACATTATCTACCGATTTGGTATCCCGCATACCTCACCGAGACAATGGAGCTTAATTCGACAGTGTTGAATTTAAGAATTTCTTTCAAAGGTTCCACCTCTAGAAGAAGTGTTCTGCAGTTGCAGACCCTCAAGTAAATGGACAGGTTGAAGCTGTTAATAAAGTTATAAAGTCTATTCTGAAGAAAGGACTGGAAAACGCCGGCGCAAATGGGTCGATGAACTTCCTATGGCCTTATGGGCTTATCGGACAACCCACAAATCCACAATTGGCACACTCCTTTCTCTCTTTCCAACGGCTCAGAAGCCAGTCGAGATGGAAGTACCTTCTTATCGCGTGACCTATTATGATCCGAAGACAAATGCTATACTACTTGCCGAATCTTTGGATTTATTGGATGAGAAGCGTGAAGAGGCTGATTTGAGGGCGGCTGCATATCGAAGTCGAGTCATCCGATTATACAATGCCAAGGTCCGACCTCGATCCTTTGAACTCGATGATCTCGTCCTTAAGAGAATTTACTCGGCCCCTTCACATATGAAGCCAATGAGGGAAGGGCCATATGTTATTGAACGAAATCTCAGAGATGGCACAAAATTATCGATCGTTGAAGGTCTCATTCTGCCGAGGGCCCAGCGAGAGTCTTCGTCGCTACTACACATAACATGCCTTATTTATTTATTCAGTCTACTTTTCATTTGCAATTTGTTTATGCATTTCAAAATTTGAATTTGTAATAAGGCAACTGACTTTGCCATATTTTTTATTTCAGTAATAAAATGCAATCTCTTCGAGCCAAATCTGTGATTTATTTGAAATGCGTCATATGACCATCACTGTGCACGGAGAGCTAAGTTCCACCATACAGTGGGATTTATTCAAATAGGGAGTGACTGTGATACGACCGGTCACTCACTAAGTGAAACTTGAGCTCGGGGACAAGTCATCACACTGAAGCCAAAAAAGGATTGATACACGACAATCCTTTAACTAACTCCAGATTTCCAAAGTGTGAACTGGAGTTTAAATTTATAAATGTGGTTCCAAAGAGGGTGGATCTGTCCACCTAACGACTTTGCCCGTATTCAAACCAAGTTAAAGGAGGATGGATCCATCCATCTAACAACCTCACTTGTTAACTCAGGGTGGATGTGAGCCAACCATCTATGATCCTGATAGATCCATTGTTCCCGAAGTGCGAACAAAATCCTAAAGCCTAAACAGATGTGACCGACCATCTGTCGGTCGACTCCAGTCTCCCGGAGTGTGAGCTAGAGTATAAACATAAATATCAAATGGGTGTGTTTGACCCCCGATCCACTATCTCCAGGTTTCCAGAGTGCAGATCATAGTATAAACATTAGATGGCACTAGATTCTTAGAGTCTGAACTAGAGTATAAACATCGAATAACTCTAAACCCTAGAGTACGGATTGGAGTATAAACGCAAGTTGGGTGTGGCTGACAACTCACGAACCGATCTAAGTCCCCAGACTACGGACGAAGTTCTGAATATCGGACGGGTGTGATTGAGCGCCCATAAAATAACATAAGTCCCTGGAGCGTGGATGTATCTCAAAACCTTGTGCAGGTATGATAGACCACCGAACTACAAGTGCAATCCCCAGAGTGTGGATGTGATCGCCAATAGATGAGCAAGTGCGATTCGACCACCTGAGCTTGTCTTGTTTCAGTTCGGCTTCAGCGAAATTAAGCTCGATATATTGAGGGATATCAACAATTGTTAACCAATCCTTTCAATTTCTTCCCTGAATAGGGGACAGAACTTAAGTGCCAGGCACTAATTAAGACAATGCAATATCAGAATTCGACTTAGCGCTCGATCGCGACCCAAAAACACGACTCCAAAACTTAACAACTAATCCAGGATCCAATTTAAAGAATAACCACCACAAGTGTATTGAATCAAAGTCCGAATGCTGAAGCACTTTAGCAAATGGACGCAAATTGAGCTAGAGACAAAATGAAATTTTATTTCAATTATCCTTTGGAAGAAAAAAGGTAAGTACAGAACTATGCTAAAAGTCCTACTAGTAGGGGCCAAACCCGCATCTATACACAGCCTACAAAAAACAAAAGTAAATTCCTATCTATTTACCAAAAATAAGCCTGAAGAGACTTATCTATTCTTTCTTTTTTATCGGCTTCTTCTTCGACGTTGACCCGCTGGATTCGTCGCTTGTTTTCCTTTTCAAACCCTTGCCTTTTGGCGGCTGGTCTAGAATCGGGGGAATTATATCCACTTTCTCCTCCAAACTCACATGTATTGGAATGCTTCCTAAATGTGGGGTCGGAGGGACAGGATCAACTGTAGGAGGTGGATAGGCACACTGGTGTCGATGACCATACCATAAGGAGAAATCATTCGTAACCGGATGGACCAATGACCGCCATTCCACCTCAAAAGCTGCTAGCTCGGGCAGCTACTTCCATTTCGGCAATAATATTGGCCATTATTTCCTCTTCGTGAGTTGTCTGAGCCATGCCAGGTGTGTTAATAGTTGGGCCTGAGGAGTTGGTCGCAGGTGCATTCCACTCATGACAAACGGTAGGCTAGAAAAGGGTCACTGTGATGGCCGAGAAGTTTCTCCATCATCTATTCATCGAAGGTAAATGTGCTCCCTTGTGCCCCATCCGTAGATGCAGTAGTTGCTGTCGCGGTCGCTTCCGTAATGATGGCCTCCTATTCGTGATGGAACTCTTGAGTTGCAGGAGGCATAGCAGATGTCACTCCAATCACTGTACAGAGACAAAGAGAAAACTGTTAATAATTACTTCAAGTAAAGCTTCAGGCTGGGATACAATTGCGGTTGATCGGGATTGTATGCAGGGATAGACGGGGGATCAACCGTAGATGAAGTTTCAGGCTGGGTCAGCATAAGAGTTTCTGGACTTATGTCCTGGTGTGCAACACCAGAACTTTCTCCAACTTCCGAATGTTGAGTGCCAAGTCTCTCATTCTCATATGGAATCATGGTATCATGGAGAACTTTCCTTTCATCTTCACTCAAAACTCGGTTCTTGAGCTCAAATTCATCAATCGATTCAACTTCGTGTTCGACCATTTCGTCTTCTACTAATCGGTCCCAAATGCTATGCAGGTGCGTTGGATAATTATCGAGCCAGGCTAGATTTCTGTGCTTCAGAACATTGATATTATATGTGATCATAAGGTCTTCAATATAGATCTCTAGCTTGGCCTCTGCCATCTTAACTTCGTCCGCAACCCTAGCCTCTGCCTCCCGAACTTTAAGTGCTGCCGCATCCCTTTCACCTTGGAATGCCACAGCTTGATCGCACGCCTCCTAGACTTCTTTATTCGCATCATCCTTTTCTTTGATGATTTCAGAGAGTTTGGCTTTAAGCACGTTAAATTCCTTTAATGCAGCGTCCCTTTTGGCTATAACTATGGTATTTCGATGACCCATCTCCTCAACCAATGCGAAATGCGTTTGTCGCATCCTCTCCATGGACTGATTGGCCTCGTCCGCAATCTGGATGGCTTATATTTTGGATTTTCGAGAAGATTCGGCTTCATTATTCAGCACTTGAATTATACGGTCCTTTTGGGCAAGGTCGGTTTCTAACTTCTCAATAGTTTTTGCTCGCTCAAAAGCCACCGTCGATGTTTTATCTGCGGCTTTCATCCACTCCTTGTATTGGGTATAAATATCGTAGATGTAATTATGCATCGTTTGTTCCGCTTCAGTTGGAGTTTTCGTTAAGTGTGGAGGGAAGATAAAGCCATCGAAATAAATGTTCGAATTTTTTTCTCAACTGGGCGATTTTGATTGCTTCTTCCCTAGTAGGCTTAGTGATAGCTTGTTCTATAACAATTGGAGTTTCGGCCTCTGTTCTACGACGTTGCGAATCGGGCCTAGGAGCTTGAGAAGATGGTTTTTTGATGTGGAGGCTCTAAGGTTTGTCTATCATGGCCGGAGGGTTGTCATGGAGCTCGAGGGGGTGAGAAGCATGATCGAGAGCGATATCTGTATTCTCTATCTCTATCCCTATCCCTCTCGTAACGTTCTTGGCTGAATAATCGCGATCGTGGTCTCTATCAGCCTCCCTTTGGCGGGACTCATAGTACGAACTAGATGACTGATGAGCGAAGGCTTCCCAACATGGATTCTTGTCTATTCATTGTATTTGTAAAGTAAAAGAAAAGAAGGATCAGTAATCTCCAGGAATGAATAACTTATGATTGTAAATCGTGTAGTGTTGTGAAGTGAATGTATGCATGTGCAACCTCCCGACCAACCGGTAATGTCGGCCACACATGCAGGTAGAGGCTCGCTTAAATCTTTAGCAATTTGAAGCCCTTCCAATCCGGAGTCGTGTTGAAGTGACACATAATCCAAAACTGGAATATTGGTAAGTCCTTCGAAAGGATTCTCGGTTTGCGAAGGAGGAGCATTTGAAATTCTAATGCCGGAGGCTGGCAAGGACATAACTATAGATTTCCATCTCAAAGACTTACGGCATTTATGTGCTACTGCCTTGCCTTTCCTCCTTCCCTCTAAGTCTTGAAAACTACCACAAGGCCCGGCTAAGGGTTCATCGTCGATAGGCGTATTCTATTCATCGCCCTCTTCAGCAATTACAATCCCGGACGCTCTTCGTTTTGCCCGTCTCACCAGGGCTGCCGTAAGCGATCCCTCCAGTCTTATGCTTCGATTTTAATCGATTAACCTGATAATCCTCAAACTTCTATCTGTGAGCACCGAGTCCATATCTCTTATTTCGCTCGGCACTTCTTGAAGAATTCGTACTATTTGTTTGAAGGTGGACCATTTGGTCACGGAATTGCAGCTATAATGGAAAGAAGATATTAGTTTCGACATCAGCCATGATTATCTCATTAAATACTGGAAAAATTATAGCATTTACATCTGACTAACCATTGACTAGCAAACCCTGGAGGATGTCGGACGTAGAACCACTCTGTTCATATCCATCCACACATATCGATCCCAGAAGCAACTGCTCGTATCTATTTTCCATCGATCCAGGATGCCTTTGTTCGTGTCCATTGGTAAACCATCGATACAATCGATACCTAGGAACCTATTTGAATCCATACAACAAGCAATAAAGACCACATGTGAATTGTTCGAACCCATTAGGAATTCGTCGATACGAAATATTTAGTTCATATCCGTCAAACCGAGACCCTAAAATTCGTATCCATCGTACGAATAACAACCACCAAGCATTGTTACAACTCGAATATCGCATCGGTTGAGGAGAGGATCGATACGGAATTCGATTCATAAAAAACTGAACTGACAATGACTCGTGAACGTACGAATGTTAACGAAATTCAGATTAGCATAGACGTATGTCTGTCGAACTAATATTCAAAATTCAAAATTCACAGAAGTTGAATCCTCACTTAGTGAAAATTACAATAACCGTCAAAACAACTCAGATAAAACTATTAAGAATGAAAATTGCAACTTTTCAAAGCATGTCGTGTTCTCACAAGACGTACTTTGAGGGGAAAAATGTTATCCCCCCTTTTGGCAAGGCCATGACACCAAAAAATTAAATGGAAACCAAGAATAGTTCGTCCCGAAGATCGGTTATATGCAGGTTCACTATGGATACTGGTAAATTTTGTCCGAGTCCAGATCGAGCTACAAATGATATAACGCGACAAACAAAGTACGAAAGCTAACATTCCAAATTTCAAGTCAGTCCGAGTTCGTATGCTCAAGATATGATCGATGCAACTCGAGTGACCACATTGTTCATATCCATCAAGAAACCAGGAAAAAATCTCCTTCGTGTCGATACAGTTCGAATCCATCAAATGCGCATGGCTTCGTATCGATCATTGAAGCACAAGTTCGTATCCATGGAAAGCAGCGTTCTTCGTATCCATCCTTCCTCATATTGCTTCGCATCCATCATCTCCAGCTTGTTCATATCGATCAACCAACATCCACTTCGTATCCATCGAAACCATGCATAGCCGCTACTTTATATCGATCCATTAACGCACACTGCACTCATATCAATCGGCCAATGATCGATGCAAACAGTACAAAGTGAACCGTTGTGAAATGCAATTATGGTTGATCGATACGAAATAGATCAATGGCAATCGATACGAACAGGGCAGTAACGATCGATATGAATAGAGCAATGACGATCGATACGAACAAGACTAAACTGGGTGATACGAATGAGGCACATCCATAATACAGACTCGGTCGTTTGGCATAAAATGTGGATCGATCCTAAAAGCAAGCGCCACGTCATCAGACATCACATGTAGAACCATCGATACGATGCTATCGATATGAACAACATTGATACGAATTCAACAGCCTTCGAAAAATCCAAACTTGCATCGATCATAACTCAAAATCTACAAGTCCAAATGCTACCAAATTTTCATAGGAGCTTGCATACAAATGTTCATGATCGATCTCGACTCGATTGGACGAAATATTGATCGATACGAAATTCGTTCGTATCGATCATGGATCGTGTGCAAACAACATGGGATCGATCGTGTGGGCCCACCTACGTGAGAGAAGAGGTCTTTCGAGATCTGAGTGAGATATTTGCAGCCTACGCCTATAAATACCAGCCCTGGACCTAAGGAAAATGGACTTTTGAATCTTCTACATCCAGACTCTGTCGAATCACTTTTGTAATCAAATTCTACTGTTGTAACACATTGTAACTAGCAAGCATAAATCAATAAAGTCAATCATTTTATAGTGGACGTAGGCCATACGCCGAACCACCCAAAATCCGTGTGTTTCTGTGCATTTTCTAATCTGTTTATTGGTGTGTTTGTTAGATCTTCCTCATTTTCAATTTATATTCTTCATTTTATCTCTTCAGACACATCCGAAGAGGGTTGTGCCCAATTTTGGTACAAACATATATCATGTGATAACAATTAAAATGAGTTGCAATCATGATAGAATTATCACAAAATAAAATAACATATTATTTTAAATATTTCGGGTCAAGATTTTTCGAGAGAGGATATCGATACATCCATTAAGACCAGTGTACGTAACTCTCTCCAAATCTTAGGAAGTGTATTACTTATGATTGTTGGGGACAATAAGCGGTTACATATTCATAGTTAATGGATAATTAATATAACGACCTGTATTGTGCATATTGTGCAAGTGTAAAATATTATCTTTAAATACAAATCTAGACTTCCCATTTGAATTCGAAATTATTATTATCACTATTCCATAGTAATGTAAACTAAAGAAAATGGCTAGAGTTAATGTTAAGTCACTAATATAACAGATGATATCAAATGTTCATCACTGTTAGAGTCAAATTATGTTTAACCATGAGTTTAAATCGGCGATGTACATAGTAAATTACCAGCTAACAGCTGCAGATTTAAAATTATTCAATAAATTAAGTAAAATTGAGCAAACCTAGAAGACGTTGATAATCCCTAATTAAAACTAACAATTAACAAATCTGTCAAAATGACAAAGGGAATAACATAAATTTGTAATAGAATTAAAACGTAGACTTAATTTGATAAGTAATAAAACATAAATATAAATTTGAGTCAGATGTAACGAATAATGAAAGTAGGTATAAAAGAGACTAAAAGATTACTAATTTGATAGTAATTTGTAAAGAAAAAATAAGCACTTGAAGGTTTTTGAGAGCATTAATGGTGATCAAACTTGCTACGAAATTAAAAGTAATAAAGAAGAATAAGAGATGAAACTTTTAAACATCATAAATAAACTAATAAATAATAGTCAACGGATCTTAACCATTAATTTCAATGGGCAATATAACAGAATAATATTACTTTTTCTAAAAGCCGAATAGGAGAATATAGATCATTTTTTGAAAGGAAAATAAGTTTCTTTTCAAAGAAACAAATCAGATAATGCCATGTGTCAACTGTTGTAAATCAAGGTTATAAAAATGTTTAGGCAGACGTAGACGCTGGACGATACGCATGGACTAGGGACTAATCATTCAGGCGGAAATTAATCGAAGATTATCTAAGCTAGGAATTTTTGATAACTCATGCACTTTAGCAAAGAAATTAGTGCTCTATCTGCTGACAATTGATATAAATTGAAAATTTTAGAATTTGGATGTGCTTAAGAATAGATAAGGAGGCAAGTAAATATAAAGTTAGCATATTGATGCATATACATGATACTTAACCTTATGTAATGTCTAACAAGTGCTTACATACATATGTAGATTCTTACTGGAGGTGGTAAACCTTGTCTAGGCGGGCCTAAGCAAATCGCTAGGTAATAAGCCTCGCCTAACACTTAGCCGGGGCCTAGGGGAAGGCCTGGAAAGATTTACAACAGTGCTTCAAATGCACAGTAGATAGGTTACCTCTTCCATGAATGATAGCCCTCAAGAATATTACCAAATCCAATAATACAAAATCCACTTTGCCTTCATCTTGAATTTTGGGGTGCATGTGTTATACTATATTTTTTCGTAAGTATTTTATATAAAATATATGAGACAAAAGAGACTACAACTTATTCGTTTCCAAAATAAAATACATATAACCAAAAGGGATGATCCAAATGCTAGCCACAAAGCCTTGAATAATATTAACAAAGCGATAGAACCTAGACCTAATGGTATACAGCCCGAAAGGATCAAGATATTTAAGGCTTAGCTACTCGGTTTACTTTCCAAAGACCAGACTAGAAGCATGAATCAAAGGTCAAGATAACTTAATGTCTTGTTTATTTATTTATAAGTACAAACCTACAACCCGCCTTTTAGACCCTCAAAAGTCGACAATAATACATCTACTATATTAATGTGTCGAACTTTCAAGTACTGGAAAGACAAAGTGTTGAGGAAAAAGAAAGAAAAGACAAAACAGATCTCACATCTGACGAATAATATACAATTTACAACAAATCTTTACAAAAGAAAAACCATAATGGACATACATCAAATCAGACTAGACTAATCTATCATCAGCCTAGACAGTTATAACAATCTGTCCTCACAACTAGTGATAAATGTAAAAAACCAACGCAGCAGAAAATAACATATATGTGAACACATCTTAGTATCATCCAGCTCGTCCTCTAAAGTTTTAAAGCATCTAAACTAGATCTGAAAATCCGCTCAGTCTAACCGAAGCATTATAAGAAATAACACCTTAGAAAACCAGCATGAGAAACAAACCTTAGTTGGATTTTAATGTTATAAAACCTTTCAAAATAAAGGTATATCGTAAGACCACGCCACACATAAACATGAATGGTTTTTTACCTTACGATAACCAAAACTTTTTAATAAAAATCCCGTAATATTATAAAAATGACTAGGATTTCGAGTAAATTAGGAATATGGCTGGAATGCTTGCATCTCACATTCCTGCATAGTTGGGTACAAGTAAGTCCATATGGCACTTATTGGAGAATGAACTCCATACATTGACAAGGAACTGGGGTACCGCCTGCCACAGTACACCTCTAGAATACGTACCAACAGCCTCATATGGACCCCTTATGAATCAGGACCGACCCTATCCTTTACTGGTTAGTCACAAATATTTCGTTACCTCGATTGCTTTTGCAAATTTTTCCGAGAGCTCTCATGCACAAACAAATTCATACATATATATATCAAGAAAAGCTGATGAAAATACCTTAATAGGTGCGACCCGCTTAACCCTAAAGCATATCCTCTAATTTAGTCATTCCCGATTGATGAGGCTTGAGCCTACATTCTACCTTTTGGAATAGCAACCCACTTGGAATGCTAGCACTGCCCTCTAGGCAATAATACAAAGTCAGCATTCATCCATACAAGTTGTTCAAGATAAGAACAAACCAAAGACACTACTTCTACTACATCCATTTTGAAATCACCTTTAGGATTAGTAGCAAGTAGCTCTTGCACTTCAAAGAGCTCTGTCTTCGATTTTCATCAAGATATTCATTCGAAGCATTTTTGCTGGTTCGAAGTGGTTTTCAGATAATATATCTGATCTCGATCTCTCCGAACTGACAACATAGGTTAAAACATACCAACATTTGATAGTTGATTATTTAACAATCAAATAAACAAACGTATACAGCCTAATTAAGGAAGATAACATTGGTTAAGCACAAAGCACCCATTAGTATCTTTAATTAACCATTTCATTAATATAAACCACTTCGTAAATACTTGTATCAAAATACTTTTACAAAGATATAATTCCCAAACTCTTCATACACTTTTCCCTACATTAAAAATATTCGTATACTTATCTCAACTGCATAACTATATTCCCAAACCATTTCATTGTAAATACTTAGAAAAACTTTCCCATATAGTTTCTTTAATAGTATAAGTACATTTAAAATTATTAAGAAATATTTTATTTCGATCCACGCTTAAATTTGGGTTACAGCTGTGTCATTTTAAATAGGGATAATAATAACCCTAACACTATTCCTTTGGTGTTAAGTATGGAAAAGAATATTCCATACCACCATAATTAAGAAGGTCATTTTGGGAAGTCAAATCTCTTTTATAAATTAACTCTTTTATAAAATCCCTTTATAAGTACAAGCTCTAAATTCATTTATAAATTTTTTCATAAATATTATTTATAAATTCCTTTATAAATATGGATAACAGCCTCCTTTTATAAATTCCCAAATTTTATTTAATGTCTCCTTTATAAACTCCTTTTATGTTATTCATAAAATCTTCTATAAAAAAGTTCTTTTTATAAAATACCATTTATTACCTATTTTATAAATTCTCGACTTATTTGTAACTCTTTAATAAACTCCAAATTCATTTATAAGATACCTTTCATAAATTTTCTAAGTAAGTAAAATTACCAAAATCCCTTTTTTAAATCAAACTTCAAATATAACACCAAACTCCAAATCCAAACAAATTCCAAATATCATTATGTAACTCATATGCTTTCTATAACACGATCTTTCCATATATTTCAATAAATTACCAAATGGAATTTATCGCTCCAATTTATCCAAATGATATTAGTTTCCTTTTATAAATTCATTTCAATTTATAAAACACCGCTTATACGTCTCCAAAGTCATCACACTTCCAGTTTCCAAAAAAGATCCAACTACTTTCTCTAGAGCGACTATTCTACATATCATTGTAAATCCACAAGTGTGATATACTTCTCAAATTTATCAAATGGAAATATTTTTCCTTTTTATAAAATATCACTTATAAGACTCTTCTTAAATTTATAAGATACCATTTATAAATCTATTCTTTTATTTGCAACATTTTATAAAATGTCATATATATATATATATATATATATATATATATATATATATATATATTTTACAATAATTCCAGCTCCTTCAAAACAAAAATTGCTTTTAAATAAAAGATAACCCCTTTTTATTTACTTTTGAATACAACTATTATTATTATAATAATTTTTCTAGTAAAACATATACTTTCAAAAATAATTATTAAAACATTTACTTATATATATGTATATGTATATATACGTATATATTATAAAAATAAAAATGAAAGGAGTTGAAATAAAGTGGAAAAAAAATTAAAAAATCTTTTAAATTAAACTACCACTAAAATTCCAAAACAATCAGATTTAAAATCATTTTCTCAAATCAAGTATCATTTTCAAACCAAATCAAATCAATTTATAGTATTTCAAAAATATTATATCGAGGCCAAATAGTTATTATAACACTTAACTAGTACTAAAACTACCTTTTCTACTAAAAAGGTTCAATTTTCACATATGTCGGTGTCACATCCAAAATGATCAACAATCAAATTCAACATTTAACAATCTATATCATATATAAAGCTCAAATAAATCAACAGGTAAATAATTGGAAATTAAAAGTAATAATATCGAGAAACCTAGATTCCTCAATAAAATTCCTGTATTTCAATTTTAAATGCCAATCGCTTTAAAAGTGGATATTTTAACCAATCAGTCAGCATTCATTCAAACGTAAACAGTAAATTTTATCTACTATATATTGCACTAATTAACCAAAAAGGTGAGTTTAACTCACAAAAATTCCAGTTGGCACTGAAGCGTTCCGGTTTTGAACTAAAATCGAACGACGTACGATTTTAGCCTAAATTTATTTTAACTCCAAATTCAACTATACCAACTCTATCATATAGCTTTCTCCATTACGAGCATAACGCAAAAGTTTTCGTCTCGACTGGATCTCGTTAGGGAGAGATATGCATTTTATTAGTTATCAATTTATAAATTAAAATTAAATCAACTAATCACATTTTATTTAAATTAATTACCCTATTAAAACCTTAATCCTTATCTCAAAATCTCAATTTTTCCTAAACCAAAACACCTCTTCCCACGGCCGCATCTTTTTTACCCCATGTCTCCCTCTCTAGTGCACGAAAACCCAAACCGACTTCGCCGTCACATCCTCTGACTAGAACTCCAAGTCCCCAACACCACATTATCTCCTCCACCCTCACCATGCAAATCGTGACAATCAAGCTCCAAGTAATGACTTGACAATGACACACGATTCCACCTAGCACCAAGCTACCAAAAATTGCAACTCGAAGCTCCTTCTCACCGCAACCTCAAATCTCACCTTCATTTCAAAAATCACTACCTAAATCTCTGAATAATCTAAACCCTAGCTTCACTAATGTACCCATACACTATCGAACTACTCCATAATGAAGACACAACCCTACGAACCCACCTATATGTAGATCTAAGAATAAAAACTCAAAGATCCAACGCTTTCTGATTTTTTTTTTGGAATTTTGAAAGAGATAGATTTACTTATTTTTATCTTTAGGATGCAATGAATGGGGAAAAAATGAGAATGGAAGTTAGATTCCCTTCAATGTAAATATATATATATATGTATGTATGTATGTATGTATGTATGTGCGCATATATATATATATATATATATATATATATGAATATATGTATATATATTCATCAATTTTCAGCATTTTGCTGCATAGATTTTTGTTCGAGTAAGAACTGCGGATGATAAAACAAACATACGATCATGCTCAAAACAATGGCATGACCTCAAAATAATAATAATATACACCGATTATATGATTTCGAAAAATTACAAAAACAGCATCCTTTTCCGATAAATCAGCAAATGATTAAATTAAATACTTTTCAAATTAAAAATTATGGAAAATCAAATTAATTAAAGTAAAACACGTCGTTAAAAATTGATTCGTTGTATTAATAATTGATTTCCTAATTATTTATTCGAACCATTTATTGCTGTAAATAAATTTAAAAATTGAATTCACTGTTAGTATCTATAAATTTAAAAGAAGATAAATATCACCATTAAATATATTCAATAAATATTAGATTAAAAACTCTGATATTTAAATCTTTATTCCAATATTAAGTTCAAAATTCAGATATTCAAATAAATATATATTTGAATTTTAATTTATTTAACTTTTAAAATAAATATTTCAATATTTAAAATTAATTAAATATTCCAAAATCAAACTCCAAAATTTCGGGTTGTTACATTAAACTACTAAGTTAGAAGCAAAAGCTGAAGGGAGCAATATTCCGAAGAAACCTTGAGGATAAGCAAGCTAAACCTAAAGGAATATGCGAGAGTATTATTATCTAGAAATCTCGATCATCCACGTGTATATCCTAGATATAGTTGAAGTGAAGGCACCTATAGAGTATACATCATCAATCTGCTACTATATTTAGAGCAAGTTGGATCTTGTCTAAGTGCTGGCAATTAAGCATCTAAGTTCAATAATGCAAGCCACGTCATCGATTCTGGACTGCTCCAAATGGTTAAAATAGACACATATCACGATTCTGAAAGGATCTTTGGACTAGCAGCATAATTCAGATACTAAGAATAAATTGTACTTCCTTATTGCAGAATTTTGTCATAACTCACTAATGATGGACTTAGTTGACTCAACTAGTTTTTTGGCTTTGGAATAAGTCTCTAAAGAAGAAGAAAATAAGGTAGACTTAGGGATTTAGCCCGAGCTACCATAAATCTCGGTGTTTCTTTACTACTTTCGGCTTAATTTAAGTATTCTACTTCCGACATAAAAAAGAGACTTTACTTCTCATTATTAGATCTTAAAACATAACTCAATCTCATCAAATACATACTTACATACATCCATACACATACACACTCACACACACATGGTTTCGTTAAAGCTCTCTCATGCACATCTCATCTACACTCTTCTTACTTTTTCACTTGCATAGTATGAAATTAAACAAAAATTTATATATATGTTCTTATATAACACATGATTAGCTTTACAAAATTTGGCCTGATTTAATAAATCCTAACATGTTTGAAATCGAGTTTCAAACCAACAGTTAACATAAGAGTTTTAATTATTGATATTCAACTTAATATTTTAAACATGTTAGGAGTTTCAAAATGATCTATTTTTTGCGGATACGATGATCATAGTATAGATTAAAAATATCCAAAATTTTATTTGATTTTATATTTGTCTGCGCAAATATTCCTGCACAGTATGAATCATTAAAATAATTATATATGTATGTATGTGTATGTACATATTTATGTATGTATGTACACATAAACTTCTATATAATTAATTTTAAGAGGACCATCATTGGTTTTAATTTAGACAATTATTGGAATATTCTAAGATTTCATTGGGATAAAGATCATATGGCCTTATTAGACACCACATACACCATTGCGTGTTCGCATATATGGTTTGAAATGGATTAAAGAATGTTTAACAATGTTAAAGCCCTTTTTAATAACCTTATTTATTCTATCATGCTTTTCGCATACAACTAGATTATAATCCAAGTTATAAATTGGCTAAGAAGACTTCATTCAAAGAATTCCTATAAAAAGTCAAAAGTAACATCAATGTTTTAAAAACCAAAATCGAGCATAGCAATAAGAGATGCAATACTGTCTTAAGTATTAAACTAGTTCAAACTTCTAATACAAGCAATAACTCAACCCTATTACTTCTCCTTAATTGCTAGATTTATTAGCTCTTACTACCACCATTTTATTTATTTGTCGACATGCGCTTGCGCACAGACATACACACATACAAATATATACATACACACACACACATATGGATATGCTTATGTGTGTGTGTGTGTGTTTGTTAGACTAACTTTTGATGGAGTTATTTTTTAGCATAGTTATACCAGTGGCAAGAATGGATTTGAACTCCAGATGGATTCTTTCCATGTGATGCTTAGAATAGTGGATCCACTTTTTTCATTGGTTGTTTCCTATTGCTTGCCGGCTCCGAATTGGGTTCCTAGATTGCTACGCTGTGAGATCTTATTGCATTTACGGATCCTTGTCTGGTCTTGTATCGTTTCGACCTGCTTTGATTAGTTTGGTGGTAGATCTGGTCTAAGGTTGTATAAGCTGCATGTACGATTCATTAGTTTGCATTTTCATCCTTTACACCCTAGTCATAGGTATGGGGAAGGTTTTTAATTTAATTTTTCATGTACAAGAGTTGTCCATTGGTTATCAAGCATGTTTACGGTATCTTTTTTTTCGAATGCAGAATAAAATTATATATACGCTCTTCTTCTAGAGATAATTATTATTTTAAGAGTGATGTTAAAGGCGCCACGTTTTGTGCTTATGTCATCGCAGTCGGCGTAATACCGTCAATCGCAACGTAAAAAATAGAAGAAGAAAATTTCTTGGTACCTATTACCATACAGCCGCGGTACCTTTTGCATCTATCAATTTTAATCAAAAAATAAACTTTAGCCAAGCGTAACCATTAAAATAATTACTTTAATTGTTGATTTGTATGAATTTCTTAATCTATCAAGATGTTGAGACGAATAAGAATGTATTTATAATTGTCTTTGATTTTCAATTATGTGTGACTGAGTGGGTAGACAAATACAAATACGCGGTCAAGCGGATCTACACACATGAAAAATACATTATAATTACTGGAGTGGTCATTCCAAATTTGTCAGCATATGCGCAACAAAAGATAACGTTTTCCTCGCTAGAAAGCAACAACAGTCTGACAGAATTTGTTGACGATGCTTAATTACTGCAGATGAGCCATATTGAATCACATGGAGGCAGCATCTATTATATCAGTATCATATAATGCAAATAGACAGGAGAGGAGATGGAAAAGAATGATCCGAAATTAATTTTATGGACCTTGTTGTACACGTTTTTCTTTTGTCCTTTTTCCTTCTTTTTAATACAATGATTGAACAGGACCTTTCTTGGATGCGTCATCACGTGCCTCTATTAATTATGTAAAACCGAAACACGGTGCAATGCCAATCTTAATATCTCTATATAGACGTACTTATACAAAAGACCTTAGCAGTTAATGTCTCGCTGTTACCCGCTATATCTTTTATCGGAAATCTACCGCTACGATTTTTCCATTTAACCCTAAACGTAGCCTTTGCGCTTTAAGTCCCGCTATTTCCGTTATATCCCATCATTCCCGCTATATGCCGCTATTTTCGCTATATCTTCTTTAAAAGAAATGAATTGAAAAATTACACTTAAACAACATAAAATTATGAAATTAATCTACTTAATTGAATTTTTAATATATTTTCAGAAATGAAAATACTCTAATATTCTAATAAATTCAATTATGTTGTATAATAGTTTTACGTTTATTTACATTATATTTGCACATGTTTTTATTTGAAATTATTTACGTATTAATTATAATTCAACTGATTGTTAAATTTTCATTTAGTTACATTTATATATTAGTAAAAACGTCAAGTATGAGTTTATATGTTATTTTAGAGTCATCCGCTATATCTCGCTATATCGTTGTTTTATCTCCGTTATGACTTTTTTCAGCTCCGCCACATTGAATCCACCAGGCGTTTTAACCGTGCAGTATAAGACTAAAAAGGTCTTGTTGTAAAAATGATTATTACATGCTCAAAGGAAAAAACATATTTTAAATATCTGTTTTATTTTTATGCTTAAAAAAATAAAAAATGAAATTCAAGTGGTTATTTATGCAATTTAATAATCTTAACACGTAACGTTATGGACAAGTCGACAACTAAAAATGAGGTAATAGCGAAGTAGAGTATTGTTTATGCGATGAATTGTCTTCGAACGATGCAACAGAAATTTAATTTGTGTCTTCTAACTTTCGTTTTCGTCCTGCTGTACATAAAGCTTATTATTAACGATAGCATCTGAGACCATAATATCGATAGTCGTTAACCTTTTGGTTTCGATAAGTGGTAATCGTATGTTTTTAATAACAAGCTAATATGTATTTTCGATAGCTATACCTCAGTGGCTTTGAAAGCAAGCTACTGTGTATTTTCAACTGCTACAACTATGATTTTCATTCCCAAATATTTATATTGTCCATACCAAGTTACTTCATATTTGCAAATAAAGAACCATCTTATGGTTTCAGTGAAAAAAAATTGTGGAATGCATTTGATATCCATAATACTGTGTTTCCAGTGGCCACGACTTCATGTCTTTGATAGCCACAAAAATCATATTTTGATAGTTATAATGTCATACTTTCAATAGTTGTAGTATCATGTGTTTGGTAGACTTAATGCTATTTTTTTGGTAGCTTGTATATTATGTTCCGTATCCCTTATCAAAGTTCTTTATGTGTGATTATTGTAAGATTGAACGAGTTTGGTAAGCGTTAATGAAGAATAAATAAAATGTCAAGTGCATGATTGTCTCCTCTTACCTTTTACCAACACGTTAAAGTTCGAGCTATAATATGACAACTAGTGCCAAATGTTTATATTCACTTGAAATATAAATCACTTGATGGGCAAAACAAGTACATTGATTAAAAGACTAATGAATACTATTGAGATGATGTGTATAACAGTATGGATCTTGTGAGAGTAGAATTCCATGAAAGAAATCTGATCGGATCTGGTAAGGGGATGTAATAGCCTATTTGTTGGAGCTGCATTAGTCGGAAGCGGATGAAATAGGTAGATTTTTTTTAAAAAAAATAGATTTGTTGGATCTACGAAGTCTAAAAGATTTAATAGATCAATTTAATATTGTTTCAATAAAATCCTATTTTATTAATTTTGTCTCAGTTTTATTAACTTAATTCCAAGTTAATGAAGTGTGTGATATGAAAATTTTGAATATTTCAAATATAATCTTACTTTAAATATGTGTCAGAACTGCAAAACATAAAGCAGTTATGATTATTTGGTGATACTATATAAGAATAAACAAGAATAAATCAAGATGCAATCACATAAGGATCTAATATGATAGTAGATGAAATATTGTGACATCATTGATTAATTCAACCTTCCCACTTCAACAAATTTAATTGATGCAACATTTAATTAGCCTACAATAGGTATTATGACACAATAACATAGACAACATAAAATAAATAATATGTGTGTGTGTATTAATACATCACTTTTAAACTGTTCGATAATAATAAAAAAAGGTTTAAATCAACTTTGACAAGTTGAAATAAAAATATTAAATGTTTATATGTACACACACAACTATATATATATATATATATATATATATATATATATATATATGGGTATGCCTTAGAGGCTATTATGTAATTTATTACATATATCTAACTCGATAAACAATCTTGTTCAAACTAAAAGATGTTTTCTTTATTTTATATACTTAATATATAATGTGTTATATTAATTGATTAATTAATTTAATTAAAAGTATATTTAATAGAAAAATCCATAAATGGCATATTTTATGATAGTAGTTACTAAGTGACTAAGTGTTGTGACCATGGGTAATTTATCATAATAAAAAAATATACCGTTTTAAATGTTCCTAGCCAAGGTGCATCAAGACTGGATATCGGTATATCCGTTGAGACTGAAGTATGTAACACTCTTCAAATGTTTGGTAGTGTATTGCGCCTAACTACTGGGGCACCTAGGTGTTACAAACTGATATTATTTGATAACCATGGAATGACTCACTCGATAATTTTCTGCTGGTTAATATAACTAATGTCAAACTGAAAATATCGATGTGAGTGATTTACAAAGTTCTCTCGACTTGGGTATACTCTTGGTCTTCAATACGAAAGCTCTGCTTTGAATTTAGTCAAATCATTGCATGGCAATCATCGAGTGACTATAGTTGGACCGAGCGGAAGTACTGGAAGTGAAGCACTATACAAGAGAGGATTCGTTTTCTTAGTCATATGAGATTAGTATCATGGTCCATTGAAATCAACTCAAAGTTAAAGTTTCTATCCGGAGCATTTCGGTTAATAATAATTATTATTGAACCAAAGACATTATGTTTGGACTATATAGTTGAATATGAACGATATTGAAATTTTAACCATTACCAATTTCTATAAGTCCAAAGTGATACAATTTTGATGAAGAGAATTAGTATAAACAACAGTAAAAACCGGGTAATGCTTAGCAAACTAATATGAATTTTACCGAAATTAAGTAAGCCATAAATTTAGCCAAAATATCACATCACCTGCTAAGTGACATGTGAACGTTAATATTCGAGTAATTCGATATTAATCGCTGACCAGATTTACATCTGATGGGTCAATACGATCAAAAATGATGAAATATCCTTTCACCAAATGATTTAATTAATTTACAATTGTTATAAAATAACAAAATTAAATAGTATTTCTAAAATAATATTTATAAATTTGATTTTAATTGATAAACGAAAATTAATTGTATTCATAAAAGTTATAAACACATTAATCGACGTACAATATAAATAAGCATTTTAAATTAGATTTAAATAACAAAATATTCATTGGAGTTCAAATAAGTTTATGGCCCATCATGGGGCTAATAGGATTGGCTGAAACAAATGGCTAGGGGCTGCTAGGATATGGGTTATAGGGCTTGAAAATGGATGGCCATGATTGATGGAGATAGAGCAAAAGATGAGATCCTAAATTCTCTCAATTTCATCCTCTATTTAACCATCTTTTTCTCCAATTAATTTAGTACTTTTGGAGCCTCCACTTCTTGTCATTACCCCCTAGTCTCTCCTTTTTGTCAAGGCCGAACTAAGTCAATTCAATCGTTATTCGATCGGCGATGGTCGATTGTTCAAGGACTGGCACTTTATTAGATCGGAATTCGTTTCCAAGAGCTTACATCATTATTTCAATGTGTGCTTAAGGGCTTTGGCTGTAAGGTACGTTTTTAATTAACTACATACACTAATTTATATTTATGATGCTTATTATATATATATAAATATATATTATCTTTAGTTAGGTGATGATTCCTATATATAGATTTATTGCCATAATATAAATTAATTTGTTATATGTACACGTGTACACACACACATATACTTATAAAATAAATAAAAATTTATGATAATTCAACCTTATACGATATGACTCATGATAAAAAAAACATTTTTGATTATGTAAATGTTTAAATATATAACATACACATATATTAATATAGTTTGTAATTTAAACTATATTATAAATATGTAAAATATGAAAATAAAATTTTATATTTGATGATTAATAAGCACATTATTTTCAACGGAAAGAATTTATTTATTTTTATATAATATTTTTGAATAATATTTAAATCAATTTACATAAATATATTATAATGTATATTTCAAATTTTATAAAATCTTATTGATAACTGTTGAACTTATTGTAGAAATTAAAAAAACAATTTTTAATTTTTATATATTGAAACTGAAGTGAAAAATTTTTAAAATTCGATTTTCTAATTATTTTAAAATTTTAAAATCATATATTAAAATTTTAAATTTTAAAATTTCATGAAAAAATTACCGAAAGTTTAAAATTTAAGGTTAGACTCAAATTAAAATATTTTGCCTAATTTTTAAATAATTATTTTTAGTTTTATTTATATATACATACATATATTCAATATTTAAAAATTTAAAAAATCCCCAATCAATGCACATGGCCTGATCAGTAAATATATTTAAATAAAAATTACTTAATTACTGTATATATATTATACATACATATATACATATAAATATATAAGTATTTAACGTGTGTGTATATATATGTGTGTGTGTGTGCGTGTGCGTGTTTGTGTGTGTATTCATATGAAGACCATTTTTGACTTTACGGCCATATATATAATTTCAAATGAAATAAACATATTTATTTAGTCATTAATGAAAGGGACAACGAATTATGGATCTTAAGGCTAATTTAACACAAGAATGGGTGAATTTTTTTCAAAGAATTCTAAGACTTATATGAACTAAATTGAAATTATGACACAAACAAATTCAGAACTTAATCAGATCAATCACAGAATCAAATACAGATGCAGAAAGTAAATAAAAAATAGTAAAGGGAAAGAACACACTGGATTTTATACTGGTTCAGAGTTACCCTACATCCAGTCATGTACCAAGGCAAACCACCTCATACAAATTTTTATTATACCAATGTCGAGATTACATCCCTCAATTTCTAAAGGCATTGAGTTACCCTCCTGTCTCACGAGTCAGGGGCAAACTCTCTTGATTTACGAGCCATAAGATTACCCAATTGATTTCCAGGCACAACCACACCTTATAGAGAGACTCGATAAACTTTTGATTATAAATTAATCCTATAAATCCAAATAGCACTTTGATCTTCGAGAGAGGACAGAGAATTAAAAAAGAATGAGATTCTAATTCGATTCACATGAGAATTCGGCAGAATTTCAGCACCATCTTAAAAATATGAAAACTATAGAATATGGATTTGTGGAGAAGAAGAAGTGAAGAAAATATGAAATTAGTTAGTAAAAAAATTCATTTGTGAAGGCTATTTATAAAGCACCAATGGCCATAACCATTCGTGAAGAGATTCAAACGAATAGACACTTCTTTTAAAAATTGAAACTTTTGAATTCAACGGCCACCATATCGACATGGGGTATCCCACGATATCGACATCCTCTTGTTAAAAATAATGTAAAATTTGTTTTGAAAATGGTATTGGAATGAAAACAAGATGAAATGATTCTGGAGTAAAATAAACTAATTTTACTATGTCTTAAAACAAAAAACAAAGAATATTTTAAGGCTAAAACATCTTTTTGAAAATCATTTCAAAAAGATAATTTTAAGGCTAAAAAATTTTGAAAAGCAGTTTTGAAAATCGTTTTGAAAAACCATTTTGAAGTAGTTTTACAAGCTTCTTCCTACAGAATATCTCAAAACATCAGGACTCGAGAACTTGTACAAAACCAGGATGTTCGTGGGTTTATAAGCAACTTGTCGCAGGTTTGTAAGCTACTTGTCGTGGGTTTGTAAGCCACTAAGAAGGTAGAAATGGATTCCATTCCAAATGAAATTCGGAATGAAGATTTCCATGCGATTATGAAGTTTTAACAAAAACTAGACCCATATCTCGAAATCTTGATCTTGATACTCATGAATCTTCAAACTTAATTTTTTCATTCTTGATCTTTATACTGTGCAGTCTTCAATAATCAACGCCTGCCTTATATATGTCCTGCATAATAACATTCATATGTGTCTAGACAATAGTGTTAGTATATAAGTTATAATAAAATAAGCTACAAAAGTTGTTGTCATCAAAACCATTATCTCCAGTTCGTAACAATATCCCCCTTTTTGATGATGACAACCTTATAAAATATACTTACCACTTAGATCATACCATAACCCCCCCCTTTTGCCAACAACTACCCTTACTCCAAGCCTACTATTTTATATAACTTATCTCCCCCTTTGTCATCAACAAAAATAACATTGCCGATGCCAATCACATATCCTTTTGAGTTATCTCCAAAGTTGATCAATCCACCATCTTGATATTTAATGTCATTAAGTATCTCGGAACTTCCAGTCATATGCCTTGAATAACCACTATCAAGTATCCATTTATCTTTCCCAATTCGCACAGTTTGTCCGTTGGTTGTTGATTCTCCAAAAGCCATTTAACATGTCTGTTCCCGCATAACAAACCAATTCGGTAGATAACTTGATTTTTCATAAAAAAAATATGTAGACTTATGATGCTTTGATGAAATGAATAAATTCAAACTAGTGTTAGCAAAATTTTCTAAAAATGTCGTTTTTAACTTTTCAAGTTTTAGATTATGAAAACTATGAAAACCTATGCTCTGATACTAATTGAAAGGGATAGAGGATTAAGGATCTTAAAGCTAATTTAACACTAGAGGAGGGGTGAATAGTGTTTAATGAATTCTATGACTAATATGAACTAAATTGAAATTATGACACAAGCAAATGCAAAACGTAATCACAGAACAATCACAGAATCAAACACAGATGCAGAAAGTAAATAAAAAGCAGTAAAGGGAAAGAACACATCAGATTTTATACTGGTTCGTAGTTACCCTACATCCAGTCCAGTCCCAAGGAAAACCACCTCATATATAAATTTTTATTATACCAATATCGAGATTACATACCACAATTTCTAAAGGCCTTGAGGTACCCTCCTGCCCCACGAGTCTGGGGCAAACTCTCTTTATTTATGGGCCATAAGATTACCCAATTGATTTCCAAGCACAACCACACCTTATAGAGAGACTTAATAAACTTTTGATTATAAATTGATCCTATAACTCTGAATAGCACTTTGATCTTCGAGAGAGGGCAGAGAATCAAACAAGAATGAGATTCTAATTCGATTCACTTAAGAATTCGGTAGAATTTCGGCACGATCTTAAAAATATGAAAATTATAGAATATGGATTTGTGGAGAAGAAGAAGTGAATAAAATATGAAATTAGTTGGTTAAAAAATTCATTTCTGAAGGCTATTTATAAAGCATCAACGGCCATAACCATTCGTGAAGAGATTTAAACGAATAGACACTTCTTTTGAAAATTGAAACTTTTGAATTCAACGGCCACCATGTCGACATGGGGTATCCTATGTTGTCGACATGCCCTTGTTAGAAATAATGTAATATTTGTTTTGAAAATGGTATTGAAATGGAAACAAGATGAAATGATTCTAGAGTAAAATAAACTAATTTTACTATGTTTTAAAACACAAAAAACAAAGTATTTTAAGGATAAAACATCTTTTTGAAAATCATTTGAAAAGATAATTTTAAGGTTAAAATATTTTGAAGTTTTGAAAATCGTTTTGAAAAACCATTTTAAACTAGTTTTGCAAGCTTCTTCCTGCAAAATATCTCATCACATCAGGACTCGAGAACTTGGTTACCAGGATGTTCGTGGGTTTGTAAACCACTTGTCGTAGGTTTGTAAACTACTTATCGTGGGTTTGTAAGCCGCTAAGAAGGTAGAAATGAGTTCCATCCCAAATGAAATTCGGAATGAAGATTTCCATGCTATTATGAAGTTTTAACAAAAACTAAACACATATCTTGGAATCTTGATCTTGATACTTGTGAGTCTTCAAACTTGATTTCTTCATTCTTGATCTTTATACTGTACAGTCTTCAATAATCAACACATGCCTTATATATATCCTTCATAATAACATTCATATATATCTAGATAATAGTGTTAGTATATAAGTTATAATAAAATAAGTTACAAAGGTTTTTGTCATCAAAACCACTATCTCCAGTTCCTAACAATTAATATATATACATTTTATTAATATTATATATATCTATATGTATTCCTATATAAATATTTATATGTTTATACAAAATTATATATATTTAAAATTTTAATATATATATATATATATATATATATATATATATATATATATTTTTTCATAAGAGCAGCAATACATATATGCACACACATACATTTGAACAATACATTTACATATTGGATGAGCTAATGTGTCCATTGCGATGTAAATCCCAGCATCTATTTGCGGGCATGTTATGCCTTGCATGAATTAATATGTTACGCATGCACACACTTATATACATGTATGTCGTATATATATGTTTAACATAACATAAAATTAAATAATACAATATCATTCAATAAATTTAAATAAAATTTCGAAATGTTCTCAATAAATTAAAATCCATATATCAATAAAGGTCTAATATGGGTTGGCCTAGTTTCAACAATAGTATCAGGGTCCAATAACATATGCAGTCTAATTAGTCATGTTAGGATTAATTAATTAAAATAGCATATGCAGTCTAAATTAGTCATGCTAGGATTAACTAATCAAAACCATCCATATAGTAAGGTATGTAGAAAAGTAGTGTTTAAGGTTGGGTTTGGACAATCAAGTGCTCTGCCCTACCTACGTAGTAGCCTGGTCTAAAAGGATGAGATGTGCCCAAAAGGTTATCCCTAATAGAAAAGGCCCAATTTGAATAAGACCTTGGGCTAGTTTCGGAATTGAAAATAAAAATTTTAAATTTAAAGGTCAAATCTAAAATAAGAACCATATTATACTTATTATAATTTAAAATTTCAAATTGTTTTGAAAATTGAAAATATTAAATTCTTAAATTTAATAGTTAGATTTAAAATATAATATATACATATTATAGATGTTATGATATAATGAAAATTTTCAAAATGTTTGGAAACTAATATAAATTAATTTTGACATTTATAAAATTTATTAATAAGATTAATAAAATATGTTAATTAAATAAGTTAATTAATTAATAAATATATACATGCATTGTATACTATGATATATGTTATGTTGTTTTGAAATGTTTTTTTTTTTTTTTTTTTTTTTTTTTTTTGGCAAGGCCGACGGTTTTATAGTGGACCGACCACTTTTATTACGAACGTAATAAAGTTTGAAGTACAGGAGTAAGGTAGAAGCACCTTAGCTACTAAGAAAGAAAGAAATAAAAATACAGCACAGGAGTATGACAGACATGTCACATCTACTAGATATAAGTTACTAGACTAGTTCTCCTCAGAAGAGGAAGAAACACAATCGCTCTCAACTACACGGGTAGAAATCAGAGTTCCACCTCCAAGAAGACCAAAATAGGGGCGAAAAAGTACAGCAAGAGAAGGATCATAACAGTCAACGCCAGAAGAGTAAATAAAAGATCGATCCCAGGCAGAATCAGCTAGAATAACAGAATTAGCTTGCGCATGCGTTCCATCCGTGTCAAGAACCAAGGAATCACCAGAAATTTTATAGTAGAGGCAGCGTAGATCAAGAAGGTCATCAGATACATATCTGAAATAGGAGTTCTCCACAGGATTGAATCTCATATCTGAACGGAGATCAACCCAACTATGTTCTGTGTCAGCCCAAACAACAAGATTCTGCACAACAGAAGAGACATCAGGAACTGGGGAAGAAGGCCGCGCTAAGGAGAGGGAAGGTCCAGGGTCAGAAGATTGAGATGCAACCTGTTTGACTTTGGGGACCCATTTCTTAAGCGGAGGCCTAGGAAGAGGGATCTTTGGAGCAGAAGCAGAAATAACTGAGTGCAAGCATGCAGATGCTATATGACCAAAAGAGTGACAGGAGGTACAAATGTCAGGGACCCATCCATACCGAACACGCACATTCTCGACATGTCCAACAGCAAGCTGAACAGGAATAGAGGTAGGAAGAGGCTTATGGGGAGTAATTTCAATCAAAGCCTTGGCATAAACAAGCTTATCACGCGCCGCAGTGTTGGAGTCAAAACACTTCAATTTACCAACATTGCAAGCAAGCCAATTCAATCCAAGAAGCGGTTGAAGAGCAGAAGGAATTTGAGAGAAGTAAACCCAAACAGGGATAGAAAGAACCTGTTCACGAGCTCTAGCAACCGTCGGAGACCAGGGGGTGATAATAAAAGGCTGACCATCAAAGAAAGTAGGCTCGGACCCAAGAACACGGCTACGTTCCTCAGGGGAGGAGAACAAAATGTAGTATAAGGAATCAACCAACTTGATTCTAAGACCACCAAGAAGACGCCAGGCCCTACGACAGACAGCAGCCACATCAAGAAGACGATGCTTAGGGTCTAAAAAGAATCCAACTACGTATTCTGACCAAAAGTCCACACCGGCTTGTATAACACTGGGGGGAGGGATCTTTACTCCGTTTTCCTCAAGGATTTCGAACTCAACTGGTTCATAAACACCCGCATTACGGGGCATGGATTTAAAGAGAGAAGACCAAGATTTTGGGACCGTAGGGCAAGTAACAACAGGGCGAAACTCCACCACACCAGTAGAGGCCACAGGAATGGGGCAATTTGCTACAATGGGAGATTGCAAATTATCACCAACATCAGCAATGACAGGTGAGCCACAATCAATGACAGGTGAGCCTAACACATTAGTCTCAGGGCATACAATCGGTGCCGTAGGAGGCCCAAAACAAACAACACCAGATGGCATGGACGGAGTAGCATCACACAAAGAGTTAAACAAACCAGAATCTCTGATAGATGGACCAGATCCCACTTTGTCATTAATACAAGCACTAGTCGTGCAACATTCGATCTCAACAGGCACAACCAAACCTAAATCATCTCCAGTCAGTCCACCAAGATCACTCACTATTGCCAATGTTCCTCCGACTTGCTCGCCAAAAACACCACAGGGAGACCCAACGGAATCGACAATGTGCCCGGAGTTAGAAAGAGGTAGCTTACCTGACTTACACAGCGTCGTTGTTGCAGCCGAGATACCGGTAGTAGATAAAACATTGAGGCTAGAGTGGGCAGTAGAAACAAGGGGAGGAAATTCACGGGGAGAAAGAAGATCTGGACGGTCGATGTTATGTAGGACCATGGCTCCAAATTGGCGGCCTGAACGAGTAGACGAAGGGGAGAGCAGACGCGGAGGCTTGTGGAAAGAATGAGGAGAGGACATGAAGGGGGCGATCGAACCAGAGTGGGGCAAGAAATCACGGAGGGGAAGACAATCGCCTGGAACCAGAAGACATTAAATAAAACTTTAAACAATTTTGAAATGTTAAATTAACATAAGTATACACGTACGTATATAAATGAATTTCGAGATTAATACAAATTTAATTTAATTTTTTTAACTAAATAAATTAATTAAAAGATTAATTAATTGAATAATATACACACATATACGATATATGTTATACTATATATTTAATACAAATGTTACATTATGAAATATAAAATTAATAATTAAGATTTAATTAATATAATATTGTACATAAAACTATTATATAATTAATATAAAATATAAAATTATGTAATAATGAAACTTATATAATATGAATATAGAAATTAAAGTTCGAACATTAAGGAACCCTAATAGACTTAAGGAATAAATACATGTACGTATATCGTGATTGCCGATGTATTCGACACTTGAATAAGAAGGGTATTTTATAAGAAATACATTATTTCATAAGTTGATACCACCTAATATAATATACTGAAGATTATGAGTCTTTAATACAAAATTTTCCTTTATCATCTATATATTAATAGACCACTTGCATACTCTTTAGTTGCTGAACATTTCTCATGCTAGGGATGTTACCACTTGCATACTCTTTAGTTGTTGAACATTTCTCATGCTAGGGATGTTATGTGTAGTACTATTAATATATTGAATAGATAAGGTAAGATACTTATACATATAAGAATAGGGTTTCCACCTTAACTGGGGAGATTTACTCTATAAGTTTGTGAAATCTTTCTTTCATGGTCCTTTTTTCGACTTCTCACATCTCACTTAACTATAAGGGTCCTATGGTACTGAGGTCTCAATTTTAAAATGAAACCGAGCTAATGCTCAGTTTGTTTCAAAACCAGTCTCTCGCTTGTTTCAATTCAAAACTGAGTGTTATAACTTGTAATAGTGATAAAAAAATTTGTTTTTATTGCATTCAAAACAAAGATAATGCTAGATGTTGCAATTTTTTAGTAGTTTCAAATTAAATATGTTATTTTAAATGTTTATTTGATCACTAAATTTTAAATTTCATTGTTACATGTAGGTGAAGTTTTTAGATGCAATAATGCACAAGATACTCTTTAGGTTTTTGGAGGTTCGGCCTAGTTAGCAATGAAAAGTTTTTGATTGCATGTTTTATCATTAATATTTGATGCAAACTTTGTAGATATTATGCCTTTGTCTAATGTTGTATGAAGATAGTTTATAAATTTCATCGTTGTTTGAGTAAACTTTGTTCATGGATATTGTGTTCAACTATTTTATGGAAATGATTAATTGTTATGCTTTTATTTTATAGTTTTTAGTTTGATTTGTATATATTTTGTATATTATCCGATTGAAATATAATTAAATGCAATTAGATTAATGATATGTGAATATTGCAATGGTAAAACATGTCATAAACCACACCGTTCAAAATGTGCGGTTAGTTTTTTGGAAAAATAATTCATATTAATAAGACAGCGTTAATACCTTGCTGTAAGTTCTTTGAAAAGATAAAGTACATTGATATTATAACGTTTAGGAACTGCTAATGAAATAAGTAATAACGGCGTTTATAGATTGCTGTTGAAAACTAATGAATGAACTTTAGACATCATTCTTTAAACGCTGTCAAAACTTACTAACATCACTTAGCAATGTTGCTGAAAATGTAAAATAATACACTAAACATTTTTTCACAACAACTTGAAATCGTTGTTTTAATTTTGAAACAACAAAATATAAACGCTGTAGAAAACGAATTAACACCAATAAAATAACACTGTATAAAATTATTTTTGACAGCATATTCTTTTAGCTATTAAAAATTGTATATCAACGACTGCATACCGTTAGATAGCCTTTCTAACAACGTTGTTATATCCTTTAACAGCAGTTCTCAAATGCTGTTAAAAAACTATTTTATTATAGTGTATCAAATTATATTACCAAGCAACTAATAACAAGTAAATGAAATTAATTTCTATAAATTCCTTTTAGTTAAATTCAAACAGATTAGCACATTCATTTTAATTAGTTGATTTTAATAAGAATTCATTTACTGATAGAAACAATTATAAATGTTCAACGTGGGTAAATTGAAAAATCATTTTTTAATTCATTTTTATTTGAAAAAAATTTAGCCAATGGTATTTTAGAAGCATTATTAGTTCCAACTTTGTAATGGAACATATGATCTAAAATATTATACAATTAGAGATGTTGACGCCAAAAATGGCACCAACATCCAAAATGCCAGATGAAAGCACAAAAACATAGAGATCCAAATAAATCAAGAAAAAATAGTAGGAAAGTAAAAGGAGACACAAGATTTTATAGTGGTTCGACAATCTCTAGCCTACGTCTACTTTATATTTTGTTATTACTTATTTTCCCTTCAGATTACAACTAGTTATATCAGATCCGACCATAATCCAATGGATGTCAGATTTACAATGAAATTTCTAGATTTTTTAAGAGTCACTTGTACCAAAGATATGTTGATCTAAGTACTAGAACAAAAAATAGTAGTATCCTAGATGACTTTAATGGAGAAGAGGTCAGAGGTGAAGAAGAAGAAGTCTCTTAAGTTAGAGAATCCGATCCGGAGGAGAAGAAGATCCCCTTTTGGTTTCCATGGGACTAGTATTTATAGGAAAACAGAAGAACAGTTCAAAATTCCACTTGCAGTGATGTCCAAAAGCTAGCCCGGTGTTGTACAAGTGAGTAGGGAGACCCATGAACTAAGAAAAAAAACTCGGTACCGATCTAAAATGGATTGGTACTGACCTGTTTGCTTTTTGCAAAGTGAACTCTTTCACCTATTTTGTCTTATATCCCCTATTTGATGTGTTCCAAGCTCTTTTCCATCACTTTGAGTTGATTCTAATGATCTTTCCAACAGCACTTAAATTATCCTACTTTCTACGCTTTCTCCCAATCAATCCTTGGAATTTCTCATCTAAACTCTATCAAAATCACTTGTCCATGAGTGGTTGGAGTAGTATATGAAGTATATGGAGTTGAGGAGGTAGAAAGGAGAGAAAAAACAACTCTACACCGATCCAAAACAACTCTTCACCGACCAAAATCACACTTCAGCGGGTTATCTCCTTAGTATAATTTCCATAGAAATTTCTTCCATTTGTTTCTCTACTTCTTCTAAGTGCTCTACCAAATTTTCAAGTCTTTTTGTCTTCGCCCTGGCCTTCTAACTCTAGTTGAAATCTGCTTTGGTCAAAAAGTGGGTTAACAAGAGATTTAACAAATGCTTCCGTATTTTAATGAATATATGTATCGTTGGTAAGTACTAAAGTAGGAATTCATAAGTTCTCAACAAATACTTTGCCTTCTTTGAATAAATTTAGCAAAAAGCTAAATAACTAAGCAAAAAAATATTTTTTGAATAATTTCTTCAGCAACTCAATACATTATTGGGGTATATTGGCATATTTGCTTAATTTTACATAATATATTTCATGAATGCTTATGATTTAATGTGATCATTATATATTATATATCATACATTAGTAAACATGATTATAATTTTTGATTTACAGGCATAATATTTATGTAGGATTTCAAATATCATATATTATCTCATTGTCCATTGTACAACAAAATATATTATAAGCATTCACATTAATATTGGATTAGCCGTCCAAACATAATTCATGGCCAATTTCTAATAGGAACTCCAAAGAAAATTCATAGGTCAATGTTTGAAGCCTGTTTTTTTTAATGTTTTTAGGATTTTGATTCTAATTTAACTCCCTATCTTTTTTACAGTTGTTTCATTTGCATAATTAGCTATTCAGTCCATGATTGTTCTATTTCAATTAATAATTTGAACTTTAGTTGTTGGAATTTAAGTTAATCAAGAATTTTCCAAACAAAATATGTTTACTCCTTTTGTTCTAGAATCCTTGAAATGTAATTGACATGTTACATTAAGTGCATATTGATGTATAGTGAATATTTTTACTTTCATTTGCTTTATTTTTTTCTTTTGTATAATTTACAGGAGAAAGTTTCAACTAAGATGCATTGCATGTCAATACTGGAAATCTCAGCTGAGTGAGTGTGACATTGTATAAATTTTTGAATCTTATGGTATTTTAGTGAATTACTTTTAAATAATTTTTGAGTAAACTGCATGTAGAAAAGAATAACATTATATAAGTGAATTCTTAAACCTTCTAAAGCAACGAAACTACAAACAAACTCATAGAATCATAAGGTCCTAATAAAATTAATGTTTTCCATATAAATGTGTGCAAATAAAATATTTTAAGTCTTATACTTTGAATAGATTGGTAAATTTCAAATAATGGATTTTTGATTATTAATGTCATGTATCAATTTATTGAATCTTCCCTTTTGTATTTTTTTCTAGACTAATCTTAATTTGTATCATGCTCTTTCGTAATTCTTGGAAAACCATTATGTTACGCCCTCATCCCTTTACCTTTTACTTATTAGAACATTTACAAATTTTTCCCAATCGCAAACCATTAATTGCTACACTAATTACAATATAGTATTAATTTTCCTAAGAATAAAGTAGAATAAAATAAATAAAAAATGTAGTGCTTTAAAAGTTTAGAATATGTTATTTTCTATCATTAAGAAGTCAAACCCTCCATCTCTAAAGCATATCACATTGCCCATTTTAGCCTTGTTATCGGATCTTCGTCGTGATGGCTAGAGAATTTTAATAATTCTTGTTTCTACTTTTATTCTAATTTTTTTCCATAAAGATTCTGATTAAACTTGAATTTTTTCTTTAATACGATTAATATAGTGGAATTGTTAGAATCATTATTTTATTGTTATTTTATATCAGGTATATTCTAATAATAGTGAATTACTTTTAATAGTTTACTTCATGACTGTGTTTTGTTACACCGTTTGAATTTATTGTTATCTTCAATGAAATGTGATTCAAAATAATGTTATGTGTATCCCTAAGTATTTTGTGTTATGAATGTTATGATCATATGTAATTTCGTTTTGAATTGTGTTGGTTGATATATTGTTCAGTTATGATGTTTGCATGAATAATTAATGGAGAGATAAAAGTCATTTGATTTTTCCAATGGTTAGAGTAAACAATGCTTTTAGATGTATATTTTTCATGTCATATTATGCTTGATGTGCCACAATAATATGATAGTACAAAGATACTTTAAAATTCTCTTAAGTGGTAGCTAATGATATCAAAATGTACCAAGGCAAATGTCAAAAATGTTTTTTTTGAATCGAAATTGAAACATTTTAGGCATAATTTCCTCAAACTACATGTTGATTTAAATTTATTTATTAACCATGGTATAAACCCATTTTGAACGCAAACATAGCTTACATTTGAAAATCAATATGAATTGGTAATGTAGTGCTTAACAATTAAAAGTAGTTGGTATTAGCGTTTGTGAGGATATTATGCACTAAAATGATTTTCTATATTTTGAAAGATTCAAAATTACTGAAGAAA
This sequence comes from Allium cepa, assembly GCA_030765085.1. Lineage (NCBI taxonomy): Eukaryota > Viridiplantae > Streptophyta > Magnoliopsida > Asparagales > Amaryllidaceae > Allium > Allium cepa. Next base: position 767,350,761 of record CM060928.1, on the reverse strand, counting down.
ATTATCAATAAATATTTGTCAAAATAAAAGGATCGATCTAGAAAACTATCATCCATCAAGACACACTTTAATCTCTATATAAAGCATCTTCAAAATGCATTATTAAACAATTATGTGGTGCATCAAGTGTGTATAACAAGAACTTGTACTAGTTACATTGTAATAGCTTGATTGGTCATTCCAATTTGTAACGACCCGTAAATTTTTAAGGGTTTTAATGACGTAATTTACTGAATTTTTGTGAAATTTATATATTTGAATTTTGAATAAAATTTGAGATTCGGAATACGTCTATTTAAACATAGCAAATGGTAAATTTTCATCAGATAATATGGAAGTTTATTTTACGGTGTAATTTATTTCAATTTAAATCAGTTAATATTTAATGATAATTAAATATTTCTCAACCTGAATATTTTTATATAATAAATTTGTGAATCATCTTCTAAGTAAGATGTCATATTTCGTTTAGTCAAATTTGGACTGCCATTGCTCCGTTATTCTTATTTCCGGCGTTTTAGCAGCATTTCCTGTACCGATTATAGGATGGTCGTAGCACTAATATCTGTATATCATTTTAATCGTATTGTCGTACTGACCTCTACGGTATATCTGTTTGTGTGTTTTGAAGTCCGGTTCAAGACTAAATCTGCAAAACGATTACCATTTCGGTACCCATTTTGGTCGTTTGTGTTTATGTCCATTAAAATTTCCACTATATAATCCAAATAGACACTTACCATTAATAATTCTAAATTGGAATCATGCTCGACGTTTTCTTTGCCACCATTTCAAATTTATATTGATGAATATTTTTTTTTTCTTCGGCTCACAAACTTCTATCTTCCTCTCCTCCTTATTTCCACTTTTGCCGAGCTTTTTATATTTTTGTTGCTCCTAAACCCTCTACACAAGCCGACCTCAGCTTCTCTCTCCCATCTTAATTGCTTCCCCTTCCTCTGACCTCGCCTGCAACCGCCGAGTGCTTTGACCCGAGCCTCCATCGAAGCAACCCGACCCTTGCTTGCCGACCCTGCCACCTTCTTCTCGGCTATCATGCCTCTTCTCTTTTTGTTTGCATGAAGCAACCTATGCCAAGCCAAACTCTCCTCCCCTTCACGCAATTTCATAGCAGCCTTCCCATAGTCCTCCACTTACTCCGTGCCTCTCACCCTCACACACGTGCTGACCGCCTATTCCACAACAAAACCCAAAGCTTGCACTATCAATGCCTTCCCATCCGTAAAACCCTGCAAGTATCAAATTCACACCCAGCAGCCTTGAACCGAAGCCTAATCACTAGCTCTATAGCATGACCATCACTGGCCTCTTCCTTTCCTCCGTGCTCCGCTACCCATTCCTCTACCGAGCTCTATCCATCCCATCTCCACAGTATCTTTGTGTGTGTGTGTGTCTATATATGTTTATAGTTAAAATATTTTAGTTATACAGTATGTACGGTGTATTACTGTTAATATTTTTAATAGTGTTTCGATCTGTATATTTTATAGATTTATATATATATATATATATATACTATTTATATCTATAGTATATGAACTTCAATCTATTGTTACACATATATAATTTTATAAACTATATTTTATGTTTTGTGTTATGATTATATCTGTAATAAACATTTGAACTGTTGAATATATATTACCTCTTCTATCTAATTAGTTGATTTATAAAGTATAGGTTTAAATATGGGTTTAATTTATATATATTATTATATATATCCTTATATTTTATATACATATGCTATATGTATTGTATGTTAGGTATATAATAAGTTGGTTGCATTTGCTATTGTGTGTATATATATATATATATGTATATATATATATATATATATATATATATATATAGAAGCTGTTACATTACATCTTGCTTGTTTTATATTTCTACTTGCAGTTTTAATAGCTTTGAATGAATACAAAATATATAAGTGGTTCCAGATCTCCATCATATATATGTTTTAAATTTAATATTGATTTTATAATAAACATTGAGTTTAAAATGTATATGTATGTAATGTCGTATAATGTAAAGATCATATTAGCACATAGACATATTGGTATGCATGAGTCTGGTTGTTATACAAAGTTGTATAGCTGATATATATATATATATATATATATATATCCATATATAATTTGTTTGCATATGTATATATGCAACTTAGTATATAGAATATGTTTGTTGCATACACAAGTTCACGTCAGTTTACTGTTATATGTTGGGGCATTTTATGTATGTATATTGTCAAAATGATTTTGAATATAATATATATAAGTCTGTTCCTTTGAATAAGCATGTATAAGTATTGATTTTTAAATATAACATGTGTGTGTATATATATATATGCATGTATATAAAGATTTTATTTTGTGTTTTAATTTAATATTGGCTCTAAAGGGAAAATATAATACATACATACATACATATATATATCTTGTTTCCATATCTTGCTATTTTGATTTGTCTTTTTCATCGATTCCTTGTTATAGCTTTGATCGTTGTTTGCGCAAAAAATGGGCAAACACCTCAAAGTCGTATGATTTTATGTTGTTCTTAGTGATTTGGGTGATTTATGCAAATGTATAAAAAACAGGGACTAAACTGTAAAAGACACACAAATTTTATAGTGATTCGGCCAGAACGTGCCTACGTGCACTTTATATGTTATTCTCCTTTTCTCTTCAGATTACAAGTATAAAGCTTTGATTACAAGTAACTGAAAGTTGTTTGAAAGTTCTATCCGTGCTTGAGCTCTCAAACTTGTGTGCCATTGTTGTACCCCTGCCCCTCTATTTATAGAGTGAGGCTGGGGGTAGAGGTCTTGGATGTATATAGCTGCTGGTGGACCTGGGCTGATGCAATCTGGACTGGCAACTTTGGTTCCGCAAGGGCTTGGTTCGGTAGTTCATGGAAGTGGAGTTGGTCCGGTGGGACGTTGGTTCGGTGAAGGTGTATCCGGCGGTGAGTGGATGGAGCTTGGTTCGGCGATGCAGGGAGTGGTGTTGGGCCAGTAGGGCTTTGGTCCGGTGGTAGGAGTATGGTGGTTCGGCAAGGGCTCGTGTACTTTGGTTCGGCAGTGGCTAAGGTCTGGCTCGGTGGAAGATGGAGAAGCTTTTGGACCGGTGGTGCCTTCCTCCTGGATCGGTAGTGTGTAGTAGGTGGAGTGCCGAATGAACTATGCTGAATGAGATATGTGATGTACTACCGAATGAATCTTTAAGCCTTTGATACCAAATGGACTTTTATATTTGAGTCATGAGTGAAACCCCAGACTTATATACGCTTGCTGGCTGCTTCTTCTTGGTTCGGTCGTGGGGGAAACGCACACAACATTGATATTCCAGTTTTGACCAAAAATGGGATAACACTTTGCCCCCCAAAACATGCCTTGCGATAGGAAGGCGTGTTTTGTAATGCTATGAGCTGGATGTTCATATCCTGTTGATGTCCTTGCGGTAGGAAGGTGTATTTTGTAATGCCATGAGTTGGATGTTCATATCCTGTTGACAACCTGCAAAGAGCTTGATATTTTATATGGCCCCAAATGACGACCGTTCGGGATCGAGCTATTTGGGATGAAGCGCGGCCGTTCATGGTCAAGCGCCTAACTTCAAATGACGACCGTTCACGATCGAGTCATTTGAGGTGAAGTGCGACCGTTCGCGGTCAAGCGTCTAAATCCATGCAACGATCGTTCGAGATCGAGTCATTTGCGGTGGAAGTCGTTCACGGTCAAGCGCTTTACTTCAAATGACGACCGTTCATGATCGAGCCATTCGAGGTAAAATGCGACCGAGCCCGGTCAGAGGGTGGACCTCAAATGGCGACCGTTCGCGATCAAGCCACTTGGGGTGAAATTTGACCGTTCACGGCTGGTGCCGTTCGCGGCAAAAGATGAAATGGGACCGTTCGCGGTCAAGCGCCTTACTTCGGATGACGATCGTTCGAGATCGAGCCATTCGTGGTAAGGTGCGACTGTTGGCGGTCAGAGGGTGGACCTCAAATGGCGACCTTTCGTGATCGAGCCATTTATGGCGAGATGTGTTGTGCCGTTCGAGGCGAGTTTGTGACTGTTCAAAGTCGGGTGCCATTCGAGGCGAATTGTGACTGTTCGAAGTCGGGTGCCGTTCGAGGCGAGTGGTGACTGTTCGAAGTTGGGTGCCGTTCGAGGCGAATTGTGACTGTTCGAAGTCGGGTGCCGTTCGAGGCGAATTGTGACTGTTCGAAGTCGGGTGCCGTTCGAGGCGAATGAGTGTGCCCGGGGGGGGGGGGGGGGACTTAATAATATCAGTGCCGGAGTTATTATTTGGGGGAGTTTCCGAATCAAAGACTTCGGCAGTTCGCTGCCATGCAAGAGGTGCTCGTGGACCGTTCGCGATCCAACGGGCATACAAGTAAATTTTTCCATAGAATTGTAAATGTTAAAGCAATAATCATATGAACCTTACAGCAGATATGTCCAAACAGGAAGAATTTAAATGTTCAAATCAAAATTAAAGCAAAGAGCAGAATGAAGATGTCAAAGCGTAAACTCTTACTATAACGCGGCTGGTAGTCATTCAGAGCATGCCTATGGATCGTGTGCGATCGCTCACATGTGTAAATGATTTAACCATGTTAGCTAGAGGTTTACAACTTGTTCATCGTTATTTTAATCAAGCAATCAATGGATAATCAAACGGTGCCCCGATCCAGGGTCACCTCTAGACGGTGTAGACGGTGGTCGCTCTGGCTCCACAGCTGGAGCTCGCCTCCTCACATACTGAAGGAGCATACTGTTCCTGATATGCCCTTCCACCTCGTCCTTCAAATGCCTACAATCATTAGTGTTATGACCGTTTAATTCATGGAATACACAACACTTATCTGATTTTCTTTCGTCAAAGGTTGGATCCCTTCGTATTGGTCTACGATACAGAACATGCTTCTTGGTATCCTGATAAATTCGTTCCAGACTCTCATTCAGCTCAGTGTGAGTGGTGAATCGCGGCTCCCTCCGTTGCCGCTTTGTCCTGTCATCATTATCCTTAGACTTTCTCTTTCCTTTGCTAGTCTCCGCACCCTTCCTAGGTGGGTTTCCGCTCTTGATTGCGTAAACGTCATCTTTTTCCTCTCTTTCTGCACTAGCATCTTCCAAACGCAGAAAAATTTCAGCCTCATGATAGAACTCCCCCAGATTCATAGGCGGATCCTTAGTTAACGAATTCTTGAACTCTGTACTATCAGCTATTCCAGATACAGCCGCCATCATGACCATGGATGGATCTGGTCGATCCACTAATGCTGCTGCCGCATTAAATCGCGTTAGAAAACTACTCAAAGTCTCTCCAGTTTTCTGCTTCAAGGTTGCCAAAGTCATCACATTCTTGGGTCTCGCAATATGAACCCTGAATTGCCTCATGAATCTCTCAGTTAAATCTTCCCATGTTCCTATGGAGCCGCTCTCCAGCTGCCTAAACCATAACACTGCAATGTCCGTTAAATACAATGGAAAGCACCGGGCCATGACCTCCTGTGATGCCCCCAGCACTTCCATGTGCCTCATATACTTTGTAAGATGGACCGCAGGGTCTGTCCTCCCATCGTACGTCTCTACTGACGGTAACTTGAACTCTGGTGGCTTCCTAGCCATCCCAATCGCAGGGGAAAAAGGACTCCTGTTTACATCTTCCAAGTCTCTGTTTATTAAACCTCCTCTCATAGCTCTTCTAACCATCTCTGCTAATCTGTCATTGTCTCCAAGCTGTAGTCCTCGCTCACTGCCTTCGACCTGCACCCCGAGTCCGCGGGAGTTTTCATGTGTATGCCTCCCTGGCTGAACGTTCATTCCTCTATTGCTACCAGGTGGCTCGGATGCCCCCATCTCTCTTCTTGGGGTCGGATCAACATGCTCTGCATGAGTGCCCCCTAGCTCTGGTGCTACGCTAGATGGTCCTGCTCCATTCTGAACTCCAGTTGCTCCTTGGTTTTGTGCTCCAAGTTGCCCAATTTGCTGAAGCAAGTTCTGGATCATCTCTTCTTGTCTTCTCATCATAGCCTCCATCTCATCCCTGGTGATGAAGGCTGAAGCTTGGTTTGCTCCTGAGAAAGCCTCTTGACTCCCTTCCTATTGACTCTGCTCTGGCCTTGGCCTTCTGCTTGATTGTCTTGCCATGACTCTTCCAATCTGAATCTCTAAACTCTCAAGTTCAAATTCCAAGCGGTAGAATCCTTGAGTTCAATTCTCAGTGAAAGCACCAAAATGTTTGCGCAAAAAATGGGCAAACACCTCAAAGTCGTATGATTTTATGTTGTTCTTAGTGATTTAGGTGATTTATGCAAATATATAAAAAAACAGGGACTAAACTGTAAAAGACACACAGATTTTATAGTGGTTCGGCCAGAACGTGCCTACGTCCATTTTATATGTTATTCTCCTTTTCTCTTCAGATTACAAGTACAAAGCTTTGATTACAAGTAACTGAAAGTTGTTTGAAAGTTCTATCCATGCTTGAGCTCTCAAACTTGTCTGCCATTGTTGTACCCCTGCCCCTCTATTTATTGAGTGAGGCTGAGGGTAGAGGTCTTGGATGTATATAGCTGCTGGTGGACCTGGGCTGATGCAATCTGGACTGATGCAATCTGGACTGATGCAATCTGGACTGGCAACTTTGGTTCTGCAAGGGCTTGGTTCGGTAGTTCATGGAAGTGGAGTTGGTCCGGTGGGACGTTGGTTCGGTGAAGGTGTATCCGGCGGTGAGTGGATGGAGCTTGGTTCGGCTATGCAGGGAGTGGTGTTGGGCCGGTAGGGCTTTGGTCCGGTGGTAGGAGTATGGTGGTTCGGCAAGGGCTCGTGTACTTTGGTTCGGCAGTGGCTAAGGTCTGGCTCGGTGGAAGATGGAGAAGCTTTTGGACCGGTGGTGCCTTCCTCCTGGATCAGTGGTGGGTAGTAGGTGGAGTGCCGAATGAACTATGCCGAATGAGATATGTGATGTACTACCGAATGAATCTTTAAGCCTTTGATACCGAATGGACTTTTATATTTGACTCATGAGTGAAACCCCAGACTTATATACGCTTGCTGGCTACTTCTTCTTGGTTCGGTCGTGGGGGAAACGCACACAACATTGATATTCCAGTTTTGACCAAAAATGGGATAACAATCATCGAATTTGTGCCAATTTAACTTTGCTTTGGAATTCGTGCTTGGATTCGTAACTCATTTCATTCTTGTTCATCTCTAGCCTCGAAAGGTGAGCAATCACTCACAATTAACGTTCTTATATTTGTTAAACTTGATTTTAATTGAAACGACAATTGAAATATGCTGCTGTTAGTTTTTCAAATTGCTATATATATACACTATTATACGTATTTGTTCACCTGTGACATCTGGCACCATGATATGTTATTTATATTCTATCTGTTATTGATGATATATGCCTGTTGTCGATATGTTATATTATTATCATCACTGTTCTCACTCTGCAAGTTCCTTGTTAGTATAGAATCCCTATGGGTTGAAATGATACATACCCGACCTATCTTATAGAATAGGAGAAATTCGTTATGGGTTGAAATGATAAACCCAAGCGATTTTCATTGAATTAAATTTGGGATTGCAGGTTGAAAATATATATACCTGTATATATTTAAATTGCGGACTGAAAAGATAAATATCCGTACCACTTGACCATAGGATAGAAAATTATATACGGACACCGTTAGTCTATATATATACATATACATACATACATACATATATATCTTTTGAAATGATTTCCAAGGTCTAAAAAAATAAATATATTAATGGTTTTATATAAATATTGATTTTTAAATAATATATATAAAAATGTTATTTTTATATATGTTAAATTCTTGATTTTAAAATTATATGTTTTGAAAATTTTAAAATTTTAAATTAGTGTTGAAAATTTTAAAATTTTAAATTAATTTTAAGATTTTTACTTACGATTTTACTATTTTTGAAAATATATAAAGTATGTTTTATTGTAAATAAATTTAATAATAATATTTAATTTAATAAAGTTAATTTAATTAGTATATAATATGTTTTAAGTATTTATATAAAATTTTATTTTAAAGTAGATTTTTATAATAATTTTTAATAAATTAAAGTTGGAAAGAGAAATAGAAATTGGTTAGAAATTGTATTTATTTAAGAATTATACTCAAATAAGTTTGATTTGAAATTTACTAAATTTGAGATTTTTAATGATATGATTTTATAACTTGATGTTGAATTATAGTGATTTAAATGAATATTTTCAAATTTACATAAATTGAAATGGGATATTTAGTTATTTAAATTTGTAGTTGAAGTCTTATTTAAATGTTATTGGAATGATTAAGTAAATATTTCAAAAATAAATAATAGTAAAGTTAATTTGATATATATATATATATATAATGGTCAAATTTAGTTTTGTAAATGTTTGAATATTTAAAGCTTTGAAATCTGTTGAAATGGTTTAATTTGTAGTTTATATCTATACTTGAAAATGATATAAAATGGTTTATTGAGATTTCACTTGAAATGGAAGATCTGAGATTTGATTTAAATAGGATTTTGGAATTTAAGTTAGTTTGAATCAACTTGTAAACTTTAAGGAAACTATTTTTATTGTATGAAGTATATTATTATGTTTAAAAATATTTTACTTTATGAATATTTTTAATATAAACTATTTTTAATTTATAACTATTTTAATATATAACTATTTTATTATATAAACTATTTTTTTAAACTATTTTATTACATATACTATTTTTTCATATCTAAGCGGTTTTAGCAGAAAGTATTAGAATTTCAAAGTATTACGATTTCAAAGGGTTATGATTTCAAAATGTTATGGTTTCAAATTGTTATAATTCCAGAAGTGTTATAATTTTAGAAAATGTTATGATTTTGGAAATGATATATTTTAAGTGAACGATATCTGATTTGATATGGTTTGAAATGGGCATGGTATTTTGGTTTTGAAGTACGATATTTTGAAATGACCACGGTGTTATAATAATGTTTGGTTGTTAAAGAGACTGGGATTGGTTATTGTCATACTCTCTGCCAATACCGAAAACCACTTTGACAACTGTGTATGCAGTGGAGATTCCAGAATGAAGTAGGACAATTGGCGACGATTCTATATGAGGTATAAACATGGACCCGACTCCCGTGATTTAGCTTAAGGTGGCTAAAACAGGAGTAATTAACCGACCAAGTGAGGTAACTCCTCCGGTCGGACACACTTCTTCGGTACCATTCTATTACTTTGTGATTTGATTGGGTGCACCCCTCAGATTTTTGAGAGCATGGTTCAAGGTGGGCGGTAGCTGCGGCTATGCGTTACCACAAGCCCGGAAGTGTAATTGGTATATTTACCCTGACATTGCCTAGTTATGCCATGTCACCTGCCTTATCGAGACTGCTACGAGTTTGCTTTGTACCATACCTATGGAGTGCCCTCTGATAAGTCTCCAGTTTACAGGGGAAGTTACGGTACTGTATAGACTATGAGAATATATAAAAATGTATTAAGGAGGATATGAGTAACGCCTTAGCACTATTTTAATAGTTTACTTTACTATAAACATACTATAATAGCGTATTGTACTACATAGTAGATAGTTCCATGGATCCTTGGAGGATGAGTATCCCAAACATCCTTTGAGTTTCTTGTATTTCAGTTGATATTTCACTTGAGTTGGATTTATTGATATAGGAATGTTAATCCCGACTCGAGTGTTTTGTGTTTTGCTTTATTCTCGGGTCAGACTGAGTGTCATAGCATTTGAGGCTCACCTTCGGAGTTGGAGCTTCGCTTGGAGATCCAGCTATCTATTTAGCTTTCAGTTATTCAGTTGACTCCAATGATATTCAGATTTTGTCATTTGACTATTGTATTGAGACTTCTATGTATTTGAGACTTCTGTTGTATCTTGTGTTAACTCTATTATATATAGTAGCTTCATGAACTACTATTCATTATTTTCCGCTGCTTATTGTTATATTACTCGGTATCTGTGCTTCTGTGATTGTTTTATTTACTGTATATGCTGAGTTTTGCCAAACATAAATTAACAATCTGATATTTTGAGCAATTCAAGTCCGACATGTGTGTATGCGAATGGTTGAAAATATTGGGATGTTACAGTTGGTATCAGAGCTTTGGTTTTAGGCAAAACTTAACATATGTAGTAGAATTTAATTACAGAATCACCTTCGTTCGAGCTTGAATTCCTTCCTTTTTGACTCGGATTTCCTTTGAATTTTGGAACGTTCCCCTTGGTTCAAAAATCCATTCTTTCCTCTCCTTATTCGTGTTTCCTTGATTCTGAAACATTCCATAACTCCCCTAAATGATTTGTAAAGGGGTGAATCTCCTTTATAACAAACATTGATTCATCGAAGATTTCAATATCATCGGTGTACGATGCTCCTATCTCTTGCTATGCTTGAATTATATCTCTTGCGACCGAATGTCGATTTGCCTCATAATTCCGCATCGATCTTATTCTTGAAATCATGGTTGACTCGGTTAAGGTCGCCCGCAATTTATATAAGTCTATCCGTCTTTTCTCTTTTGGAATTAATTATATTTTCTCCCATTCAAGACTATCTTCTGGTCAGAATTCTCTTTGATTAGGATTCCCTTAGATTTGGATCTTTATCCTTGCTTTGAAATCCATTCTTGTATCATCGAGTGAGGGAGCGCATTTGTAATTATCATTAATGTTTAAATATCTTACAGTGTGTGGTTTGAGTTATTAAGGTTGATTTGGGGTTCTGATCGATTCGTCTGATCAACGCTATCGATAGGAATTCCAAACCACTTGAACAGAGCAAACTAACACCATAAATTTTGTATGATTATATTATATAAGTATAAATTTATTTTCTTATGAAATTAAATATTTAACCGAATTGGTTGTTTGAAATGATAGTATTTTATTTTCATTTATTGTTTTGTAAAACATTAACTATTGGATCATTATATGAAGTAATGAATTTATAAACATGGTTTATAAATTGATTTGAAAAAAATGTAATGAATTTAACTTAAGAATTTGAGAATTTAATTTTCGGTGATTCCAACTTTGGTTTAAAGTTTTAAAATGTATATTATTTAAATTATTTTTGAATATAAATATTTTCCAAAGAATTTTTAAAGTTTTAAATCAAAACTCTTCCCTTTTGTCGTTGCAAAATAATTTCGGTGATGACGGCCGCATCATCGATATTCATTTTCGAGTTTCAGAGTGGAGAGACCACTTGGTATTACACCTTTGTTTTGAAAATGAATTTGATTTGAATTTTTAAGTATAACTTTATGTACTATATATATAGGTATAAGGTTATAGATTAGACTTGATATAGGATATATATGTATACATTTATCTCTAAATGGTTTGAGGTGAATCAGAAATTTAACTCTTAAATTTTGAATAAATATTAAAACTTAAATAATTGGATCGGAAAATTTTACTTGTATAAAATTCAACTGCATTCCAATATAACTTACCTAGATTATTCAGAATTTGAATATGCAATTGAATAGTATACAATATAAAACTGACGTTAAACGAATTTATAAATAAAATTTGAGTGGTTATAATAAGTGACAATCTACTTAATCTATATGATAAGATATATTAAGTGGAATAAATTTAACAATAATTTGGGGAAAAGAAGAATTAATTTGAATAAAATATGATTATAATAAATGCTTACACACTTAATTTATGATAACAGAAAAAGTTAATTGAGATAAAATTGAATAATAAGATAATGAATAAATAAGATAAATTAAATAAACTTTTTTTTTTGAACAGATTAAGCGGGGTTGAAACTGGACCCCTACCAGCTTTGTTAACCAAAGAAAAAAGAAAAGAAAACACTACAAACAGCACACAACAAAGCACACAACAACAGCGTACAACAAAGCAGACATGAAGTAAACACAAACAACAGCAGAAAAGAAAAGGAGCATCAAGAAGACAACGCTAAGGAATCCAAGGCTCGAAGTGGTTTTCATGAAACTTAAAAGGGCTTACTCTCATCCCCAACAATATGCTATGCTTTGTAAGCTTCCACACAGTTTCCTTGCTTCTGCTTATTCCTTCAAAGCATCTATTATTCCTTTCTTTCCATATTTCCACCATTAATTTTTTCACAACAAAAAAAAGGAGTTGCCTATTTTCATCCCTCCACGTGATGGCTCCTACCATCAATTTCCACAGGTTAATGCTGACAGGTAAATGAAAAACCTTCAGGATACAATTCAACATTTGAGAACCGATGTAATGAACATAAGGACAATCAAAATAAATGTGCAGAACACTTTCAACTTGCTGATGACACAACTCGCACTCAGGAAGAAGAGCCATACCGAAAATCAACAGTTTGTCTCTAGTCATCAGAGCATTGGAAATCACCTTCCAGAACATGAGATTGTCACTGCTACTTGATGCCACCACCCAAGTAACCTTCCTCCATTTACTGTCTGGCATTGTGTTAAGACCATTCAAAGCAACGTAAACTTTTTTGATTGAGTGCCCCTGACCATTCCACAAGACAGTATCATAATCATATGAATCATATAAGGAAGTGGCATACTTATTCCAAAAATCCATGACAATCTGATTGCTTGTATAGGGCAACTCAATTCTTCCATTAACAATATGATCAGCAGCAAGGGCATTGGGGCCAATGCCACACTAAAACTTATGCTGAGCACTGAAAACATGATCCAGAATCACACCCTTACCTAGCCAAGGGTCATGCCAGAAACTACACAAACTAGACTCCGATAGCTTCAGTTGAACAAGAGGCTTGAAAATGGACCTTAATTTTAGAATACTCCTCCAAATCCAGCTACATGACTGAGGTATATCCATAAGCCAAAAATTTTTAGTTCCAATATTATATTTGTGTGTCCAGTTCACCCACAAAGTGTCATGCTTGATAAGCAATGCATTGAAATGTTGGCTGTATGCAGCCTTGTTCCAAGCCCTAATATTTTGCAAACCCATTCCCCCTTTGCTTCTAGGCAACTCAATAATATTGTAAGAACAAGGGAGGACTTTCCTAGTGTGAATGGTTCCAAACCAAAAGAATCTCATCATTGCTCTTCTCACCAATTGCAGAAGTTTAGCTGGTAGAATATAAGTCCTTGCCCAATAAACCACTAAGGATTGGCTAACAGAATGAACAAGCACGAGCCTACCAGCTTGAATCAGAAATCTATTATCCCAACAGTCCATAACAGTAGTGATCTTTTCATAAAGAGGAAGACAGTCAGCAAATGTGACTCTTGAAGTACAGAGAGGAAGCCCAAGATAGGTCATATATGTTGACATGGATTGCATACCAGCAAAAGAAGTCAAATTTTCAACCTGTATGTTAGTCGCTCCAGAGAATAAGATGCTGGATTTATGGAGATTAAGATTAAGGCCAGTCATTAAGTAAAAAGAATGAAGAGAACATTTAATACCCCCCAAAGATTGGATATTAGGTTTGCAGAAAATCATTATATCATCAGCGAAAAGAAGGGCAGTTATTTGAAAGTCCTTGCACTTGGGATGGTAATGAATTTGCTTGTTATGATACATGGGCTTTAACAGTCTTGTGAAGACTTCCATGACAAGAATGAATATGTAGGAAGACAGTGGATCCCCCTGCCTGATTCCTTGTTTTGGAACAAAAGTGGGAGAATTGATGCCATTTATAATCATAGAATAGGAGGGAGTAGATATGCACTCGTAAATCCAAGCTACAAAAACCTTTGGAAAGCTCATGAGTGACATAACCCTAACTATAGTCTTCCAATGAAGAGAATCATAAGCCTTCTGCAGATCAAGCTTTAGCATGGAGCGAGGGGATACATAGGCACTGTTGTAACCTTTTAATAGCTCATGGGCTAGCATAATGTTGTCAAGGCTATTTCTTTCAGGGAGGAAAGCAACTTGGTTATTAGAAATAATTCTTTGAATAACAGCCACCAACCTTGTAGCAATAAGCTTGGAAATACACTTGTAAATCACATTACAACAGGAAATGGGTCTAAAAGAGGATACAGTCAAGGCTGGCTTGGACTTAGGGATTAGCACCAAGTTGGTAGAGTTGATAGATCTAAGCATCTTGAATTTATCAAAGAAATTATGGACAGCTCTGCAGAAACGATTGCCAACTAAATCCCAGTTACAAGTAAAAAAAACTCGTTGAAACCATCTGGACCACCAGACGAGCTTCTATTCATAGAAAATAGGGTTTTCTTGATTTCCTCATTAGTTACTTTAGCTATCAGTAGACCAGATTCAACATGATTAAGTCTTGGAAGAGATATAGTGGAGAGAATGTCTAAATCTGGATCAAAGTTGCTAGCATTTTGAAGAAGGCCAGAAAAATGGAAAAGAAAAGCTTTTTCCACAGTTTCAGGAGTAGAATGAAGAGTACCTGCTTCATCAACAACAGATGAGATGTAATAAATAAACTTTGTTTCGAAGGAAGTAATAAAGTTGGAATTTAATCAACTTAATGAAATACCTTGAATTTAAAATCAATTATTAAACATTAATTAATTTAAATTGAAATTTATATGGTTTGAATTAATTGTTTTATCTTGTCTTTCAATCAAATTTTTCCGGTTGTTTCTATTCTCCTAGCTCCTCCCTTTTCGAGGATGAAAAGTTTCGAGTTGGGGAGAGTGTAACGGCCCGTAAATTTTAATGGTTTTAATAACGTAATTAACTGAATTTTTGTGAAATTTATATATTTGAATTTTGAAATAAAATTTGACATTTTGAATACGTCTATTTAAACATAGCAAATGGTAAATTTTCATCAGATAATATGGAGGTTTATTTTACTGTGTAATTTTATTTCAATTTAAATAAGTTAATATTTGATGATAATAAAATATTTCTCAAACCTGAATATTTGTATATAATAAATTTGTAAATCATCTTCTAAGTGAGAGTCATATTTCATTTCGTCAAATTTGAACTACGTTGCTACATTTATCTTATTTCTGGCGTTTTAGCAGTATTTCTCGTACAGATTACTGACTTTTGATAGGATAGTCGTGGCACTAATATATGTATACCGTTTTGATCGTATCGTCGTATTGACCTCTACATTATATTTTTTGTGTGTTTTGAAGTCCGGTTCAAGGCGAAATCTGCAAAACGATTACCGTTTCTGTACACATTTTGGGTGTTTGTGTTTGTGTCCATTAAATTTTCCACTGTATAATCCAAATAGACACTTACCATTAATAATTCTGAATTAGAATCGTTCCCGATGTTTGCTTTGCCACCATTTCAAATTTATATTGATGAATATATGTTTTTTTTCTTCGGTCCACAAACTTATATCTTCCTCTCCTTCTCCTTATTTCCCTTAGCTTTTTATATTTTCGTTGCTCCTGAAACCCTCCATACAAGCCGACCTCAGCATCTCTCTCCCATTTCAATTGCTTCCCTTTCCTCTGACCTCGCCTGCAACCACCGAGTGCTCCGACTCGAGCCTCCACCGAAACCACCCTACCCTTGCCTGCCGACCTTGCCACCTTCCACTATGTTACCGTGCCTCTTCTCCTTTTATTTGCATGAAGCAGCCGATACCGAGCCAACTCTCCTCCCCTTCATGCAATTTCATAGCAGCCTTCCCATAATCTTCCACTTCCTCCGCGCCTCTCACCCTCACACACGTGCTGACCGCCTATTCCACAACAGAACCCAAAGCTTGCACCATCAGTGCCTTCCCACCCGTAAAACCCTACAAGTGTCAAATCCACACCCAGAAGCCATGAACCGAAGCCTAGTCACCAGCGCCATAGCATGACCATCACCTCTTCTTTTCCTCCGTGCTCTGCCATCCATTCCTCTGCCGAGCTCTATCCATCCCATCTCTACAACATCTTTGTGTAAGGTATATATACTTGTTTATTGTTATAATATTTTAGTTATATAGTATGTACGGTATATTACTGTTAATAATTTTAACAGTGTTCCGATCTGTATATTTTATAGATTCAATTATATATACTGTTTATATCTATAGTATATGAACTACAATCTGTTGTTACACATATATAATTTTATAAACTGTATTTTCTATATTATGTTATGATTATATTTGTAATAAACATTTAAACTGTTGAATATATATTAGCTCTTCTATCTAATCAGTTGATTTATAAGTATAGGTTTAAATATAGGTTTAGTTTATATATATTATTATATATATCCTTATATTATATATATATGCTGTATGTATTGTGTGTTAGGTATATAATATGTGGGTTGCATTTGTTATTATATATATATATGTGTGTGTGTGTGTGTGTGTGTGTACGTATGTGTGTATATTATATAGAAGTTGTTATATTATAGCTTGCTTGTTTTATATTTCTACTTGCAGTTTCAACAGCTTTGAATGAATACATAATATATATAAGTGGTTCCAGAACTTCATTATATATGTTTTAAATTTAATATCGATTTTATAATAAACATTGTGTTTAAAATGTATATGTATGTAAAGTCATATAATGTAAAGTTCATATTAGCACATATACATATTAGTATGCATGAGTCTGGTTGTTATATAAAGTTGTATAAGTGACATATATCCATATATAATTTGTTTGCATTTGTATATGTGCAAGTTGAATATATGATGTTTGTATATATGTAGATTTCATATGTCAGTATATATTAATTTTATAATATATTTTTTGCATATACATGTTCACATCAGTTTAACAGAAATATACAAGTGATAGTTTTGAATGTATAAGTGATTTGGTATATCAGTTTGGAAATATAGTTTGAATTTGTTTAAACTGTTTCTATATTTAAATATGTGGTAATAACTATTATATG
This sequence comes from Allium cepa, assembly GCA_030765085.1. Taxonomy (NCBI): domain Eukaryota; kingdom Viridiplantae; phylum Streptophyta; class Magnoliopsida; order Asparagales; family Amaryllidaceae; genus Allium; species Allium cepa. Next base: position 767,333,853 of record CM060928.1, on the reverse strand, counting down.
TTAGGGCATTGTACGTATGTGTATTGTCAAAATGAATTTGAATATAATATATATAAGCCTGTTCCTTTGAATAAGCATATATAAGTATTGATTTTTAAATATAACATGTATGTATATATGTACACACACATATATAAAGATTTTATTTTGTGTTTTAATTTAATATTGGTTCTAAAGGGAAAATATAATATATATATATATATATCTTGTTTCCATATCTAGCTGTTTTGATTTGTCTTTTTCATCGATTCCATGTTATCAGCTTTGATCGTCGAAGCCAATTCAGCTTTGCTTTGGAATTCGTGCTTGGATTCATAACTCATCTCATTCTTGTTCATCTCTAGCCTCGAAAGGTGAGCAATCACTCACGATTAACGTTCTTATATTTGTTAAACTTAATTTTAATTGGAGCAACAATTGAAATATGTTGCTGTTGGTTTTTTAAATTGCTATATATATACACTATTATATGTATTTGTTCACCTGTGACATCTGGCACCATGATATGTTATTTATATTCTATCTGTTATTGATGATATATGCATGTTGTCGATATGTTATGTTATTATCATTACTGTTCTCACTTTGCAAGTTCCCTGTTAGTATAGAATCCCTACGGGTTGAAATGATACATACCCGAACGATCTTGTAGAATAGAAGAAAATCATTATGGGTTGAAATGATAAACCCAAGCGATTTTCATTGAATTGAATTTGGGATTGCGGGTTGAAAAGATATATGCCCGTATATATTTAAATTGCGGATTGAAATGATAAATATCTGTATCACTTGACCATATGATAGAAAATTATATACAGACACCATTGTTGTATATATATTTACTTTTGAAATGATTTTCAAGGTTTAAAAAAAGAAATATATATATATGGTTTTATATAAATATTGATTTTTAAATATTATATATAAAAATTTTATTTTTATATATGTTAAATTATCGACTTTAAAATTATATGTTTGAAAATTTTAAAACTTTTAGTTAGTTTTGAAATTTATAATTTTAATATTTTTACTTAAAGTTTTACTATTTCCAAAAATATATAAAATAAGTTTTATTGTAAATAAATTAATAATAATATTTAATTTAATAAAGTTAATTTTATTAGTATATAATATATTTTAAGTATTTATATAAATTTTTATTTTAAAATAGATTTTTATAATAATTTTTAATAAATTAAGTTGGAAAGAGAAATAGAAATTGGTTTGAAATTGTATTTAATTAAGAATTATATTTAATAAGTTTGATTTGAAATTTATCAAATTTGAGACTTTTAAAGATATGGTTTTATAACTTGTTGTTGATTAATAGTGATTTAAATGAATATTTTCAAATTTACATAAATTGAAATGGGACATTTAGTTATTTAAATTTGTAACTGAAATTTTATTTAAATGTTATTGGAATGATTAAGTAAATATTTCAAAACTAAATAATAGAAAAGTGAATTTGATATATATGTGAAATGGTCAAATTTAGTTTTATAAATGTTTGAATATTTAAAGCTATGAAATCTATTGAAATGGTTTAATTTGTAGTTATATCTATATTTGAAAATGATATAAAATGGTTTATTGAGATTTCAATTGAAATGGAAGATATGAGATTTGATTTAAATGGGATTTTTGAATTTGAGTTGATTTGAATCAATTTGTGAACTTTGAGGAAACTATTTTTATTGTATATTGTATTTTAATATATAAAAATATTTTACTTTATGAATTATTTTTAATATAAACTATTTTTAATTTATAACTATTTTAATATATAACTATTTTATTGTATAAACTATTTTATTTTATTTTAAACTATTTTATTATATATACTTTTTCTTTATATCTAAGCTGTTTGAGTAGAAAGTATTAGAATTTCAAAGTATTATGTTTTCAAAGGGTTATGATTTCAAAATGTTATGGTTTCAAATTGTTATAATTCCGGAAGTGTTATAATTTTGGAAAGTGTAATGATTTTGGAAATTATATATTTTAAGTGAAACGATATCAGATTTGATATGGTTTGAAATGGATATGACATTTTGGTTTTGAAGTATGATATTTTAAAATGACCATGGTGTTATAATAATGTTTTGTTGTTAAAGAGACCCGGATCAGTTATTGTCATACTCTCTTCTAATACCGAAAACCACTTTAACAATTGTGTACGCGGTGGAGATTTTAGAATGACGTAGGACGGTTGGCGACGATTCTATATGAGGTATATACGTGGACCTGATTACTGTGAGTCAGCTTAAGGTGGCAAAAACAGGGGCAATTGATGGGCCAAGTGAGGTAGCCCCTCCAATCGGACACACTTCTTCGATACCATTCTATTACTTTGAGATTTGATTGGATGCACCCTTTGTATTTTTGGAAGTGCCGATCGAGGTGGGCGGTAGTTGCGGCTATGCGTTACCACCAATCCGGAATTGTAATTGGTATATCTACCCCGGCATTGCCTAGTTGTGCCGTGCCACCTACCTTATCGAGACCACTGCGAGCTTGTTTTATACCATACCTATGAGTGCCCTCTGATAAGCCTCCAGTTTAGGGGGGGTTATGGTACTGTATAGACTACGAGAATATATAAAATGTATTAAGGGGGATATGAGTAACGCCTTAACGCTATTTTAATAGTTTACTTTAATATAAACATATTACAATAGCGTATTGTACTACATAGTAAATAGTTTTACGGATCCTTAGATGATGGGTATCCCAAACATCATTTGAGTTACTTGTATTTCAATTGATATTTCACTTGAGTTGGATTTATTGATATAAAAATGTTAATCCTGATTCGAGTGTTTTGCTTTATGCTCGGGTCAGACTGAGTGTCATAGCATTTGAGGCTCACCTTTGGAGTTGGAGTTTCGCTTTGAGATCCAGCTATTTATTCAGCATTCAGTTATTCAGTTGACTCCAATGATAGTCAGATTTTGTCATTTGATTATTGTATTGAGACTTCTGTTTTATCTTGTTTTAATTCGGTTAATATATATATATATATATATATATATATATATATATATATTAGCTTCATGAACTACTATTCTTTTGTTTCTGCTGCTTATTGTTATATTACTCTGTGTCTGTGATTCTGTGATTGTTTATTTGCTGAGTTTTACCAAATATAAATTAACAATCTGATATTTTAAGCAATTCAAGTCCGACATGTGTGGATGTGAATGGTTGAAAATATCGGAATGTTACAAAATTAGTCAGCTTTGGCGCTACAAAAGATGTTAGATTTGTTGACTATACTTAATTACTGTAGATGACAGTTTGTATAACGGGAGAGTCATTTATAATAAATAGTAAATATTATGCATTCTTACTTTTCCGTATTTGTGCTTTTTATTTTGGAATAATGATATTTGAAAATGGGCGAGTCGAAGTAATTCAGTAACACATGAAAAGGTAGATTTAGCAGCAGTTGGTTCTGGAAAACGAGTGCAGTGCAGTAGGCATAAGAAACAATCACATTAGGTTGATTAATTGATTTTAAAAGTAAAGAACCAGGTTAGGTTCCACAAAAATGGGTCATATTGATTGAGCCGTGACATTAGAAAGACCGAGGCATTTTGGGTTACGTTGCTGTTGTGTAATGAGCTATGTTGATGAATCACATGGAGGCAGCATCCACTGTGCTATATCTTATGATACAAATAGACAGGAGGGGGATGGAAGATAACTATCCAAATTAATCACACGTGGTCCACTTTTTTTGTCCTTTTTCCTTCCTTTATTATAATAATCCAACAGGACCTTTCTTCATATCACATCACATGCTTGTATAAATAAATAAATAAATATAAAAAAAACAATGACAAAAAGGCTGAAGGCACATGTGTCATTTTTATAATATTTTGATTTCATTTAACGTCCACTGTAGTTGTATATTAAACTATATTCTCAGTTGGACAAAATAAATAAACCAAAAAAGTATCCGATTGAGGTTAAAGTGCAATTTGATGAACTATCAGAAGTACAAACTGGCTTGGTGGTGGAAAGACATGACAACCTTATCTGCATGGAACATACTAGAAGTCGAAACAGTGTCCTTACATTAACTATGGCACACGCTATCGATGTTATCATGTTAGCGCTTGTAGTATGATATGACGTTGACTGCACTAACAAATTAAGGGCCACAGTTAATCAATTCCAATTCTTATTCTACTATGCACATGCACGGCAGAAAATGTTGGCAGGGAAGTTAACGGTGGAGCAATGTGCCCATTAGAACTTAATTTATACAACAACTCACATTGATTTTTGGATCCCATGAGATTTAATTAAATATATTCCCATCCGAGAAGCACCCAATGTTAATCACCTACTTTCAAAACCTAAGAAACCCACGGCATAACACTTGGTTTTCTTTTCTCAAGTCAAGATACTTATTTAATAGACATCTGAACATAAATAATAGACGTTCAAGACACATTCCTAAGATGAGGCAATACCAAGTTTTGTCGACATCCTTTACTGAAAGAACTCCATTTGTTGTTGCCAAACATTTATTTATACCATCTCACTTTTTATATTTTTCATAATGTTGGACAGCTCATTCCAACCAGCGTTTAATATCAATCTATAATGTGAGACAACTCAATCAATGTCCATCTTAGACCATATCGACTTATTAATCATCCGCTACGCCAATGTTATTAACAGTATTACTTAAACTTACACTTCTAAACAACATGGTTTACAAACCTTTTGTGCACTATTACTTATCTGTCATCACTATCATCTTTGATACCAAGTGCAGCCATATTCTTGATCAATTAGGTCAATGTTGCATCATGTCAATCATCCAAACCATCAACTCCATTGCTTTTATACTCATCTGCACACTGCTCTGTATGATAACATAAATTTTGGTCAACATATTGCAATCCTTTATCATTTCGTTCAACTAAAATTATATATATGTCTATATGTGTGTATGTTTGTATATGTATACCATTTCACATTTTGTATTTTTCATGATGTGCAGACTATTCTTTCTAACCCGCACCTAATGCTAAAAATAACATGGAATCCAAGACATTCCAACACAAATGGCATTTGTTATAGATTGTTTTGAAGATTATGTGTCATGCTAGTTAATGAAATATCTACTATATTAATATAAAGTCAAAATTAGGCCCAGGACCTTAAAATCAAACTTGATACATGAAAACTCCTCTTCAAAAAAGATTGTAAATTAGGTCGTTAGAATTAAGTTACTGGATAATTGCATCCATTTATGCAATTAATCAGTGAATAATGGCAGATATTTATGCAATTATATCCAAAAATTGCATAAATGTTTGCAATTATTCAGTGAATAATTACAAAAATTCGCAATTTTTTGCTGGATAATTGCGGAAATTTCCGCAATTTTTCAGTGAATAATTGCGAAAATGTTTGTAATTTTTGAATGCAATTGTATAAATGTCTGCAATTATTCACCGAATAATTACATAAATATCTGCAATTATTCACTAACTTAATTATATGGACCTAATTGACATACTTTTTTTGGTAAGAATGTTTGGTGTATTTTGAAACTTGACACGGACTTTAGCCAAACTATCACTTAATATAAATAGGTATGGTACAAAGGTTATAATATATATGACTAAACTCAGTCCAATATACAACTTACAAAGATTTTCTCTTGTTTTACTTTGTTCATTTAAACAAAGTTCCTACACTAGAGATAAAACAGAGTTAGGAGTAATGCCATAAGGGAAATTCTGTAAATTATTAACTCTGTAATTAATTCTCATTCATAATAAAAGATGTTTTTCATTTAGTTTTAAAGTGTTATAAATAATTAAATGTTTAATTAAAATATATTTAACAAAAAAATCCATAAATGGTGTATTTGTGATAGTAATTACAAATAGTTGTAATAATGAGTATTGTATCACAATATAATAAACAAATCATTTTAAATACTCCTAGTCAAGGTGCATTGAGGTTGAATATCCTTACATCCTTGAGACCAGAGTACGTAACGCTCTTCAAATGTTGGGCAATGTCTTACTCATGACTGTTAAGGGCACAAAGGGTTATGCATCAATAGTTATTGGATAACTATGTAATAACTCACTCAATAGTTTTCTGTTGGTTAAAAATATCGATGTGACTAATTTGCACAGTTCCTTTGACTTGAGAATATTGTTGATCTTCAATGAAAGCTCCGCTTTGATCATAACAATGTCCATCAAATGACTATAGTTGGGTCGAGTGGAAATATTGAAAGTGATTTATTAAAGAGAGGATTCATCTCCTCATTTATATGATAATAACTACAGTCAACCCAAAGTCAAATTCTCTGCTAGAGTAGTTCAGTTAATGATAATTGTTATTTTTAAACCAAAAGATTTGTGCTTGAACTGTAGAGTTGAATATGGATGGTATTGAAATTTTGACCATTACCAAATTCCATAAGTCCAAAGTGATATACTTTTAACGAAGCGAACTGGTGTAAATAATTGTCACTGGTGGGCTGTGCAGTTAAAAACTATAAAATCTCCGCCCGCTATGATATTTCAATTTAGCACTATTAAATAGTAGATTCGCTTTAAGCCCCTCCATTTTTCGCTACACCCGCTAAGTCAAGAGTTTTTACCACCCGCTTTAGCAACATTAATATATAGAAGTTGTTTTGAGAGGTTTGCTTTTAAATTAAATCAACAAATGTTAGGCTAAATACTTAATTTTAAGGCATAAGTGCTCAATATAAATTAGAATCTACTGTAGTCACCAATGGTGTGAGAACAAGAATAAGGTAAAAAATATTTCCTTTTCCTACGCAAATGGTGTGCGAACGAGAATAAATTGACTTTAAATATTTGTTTTAATGTATAATGAAGCTTTTTGCACTTTCATTATTTTCTATTATATCCCCACTATAATTTTTTGCACCTCCACCACTATAGAACCGTTGAGCGCTTTAACTAGACAGTTACAGATAACGTTTAATAAAGTAAAATTTGATTTTATCGAAACCAAGTAGGCGATAAATTTGGTCATAATGCCACACCATTTGCTAAGTGACGTATAAACGTTAATATTTGAAATGTTCAATACTAATCACCGAACAAATTTACAACCAAGAGTCGCACAATCGAAATGTTAAATATTCATTTTACCGCATGATTTATTTAATTTATAAATTATTGTAAATTAATTAAATTATTTAATATATATGAAATATTAATTATAAAATTTTATTTGGTGTATATTGAACAATATTATTAAATAGTTTGTTTATAGTTATAACTATACCGATCAATACACGATACTAGTGTGCGTATGAATAAGATTTAAAATTGCATTGAATATTGTTTGGACTTGGGCCAGATTTGAGGCCAATGTGGGCATGATATTTTTGGATATAGATGGCATGATTTGGAAGGCCATATGATCACAAATAGAGAGGAATTTGAATGGTTAAAGGAGAGGAAATAGTAAGAGAAAGATACTAGGATGATATCCACTTTTCGTTCTCTTGACTTCCTATTTATAAGCCACTTCTTTACATCATTTGTTTTAACTCTTTTCCGCTCCTCCCTCCCTGATAATTTCAACCATCAATCCTCCCCTCTAAGCCTTAAAACTTCACTCACAAAATTAGATCAAAACACTTCAATTCGATCGTCGATGATAAGGCCGAGAGCAAACTTTCAAAACTAATATTTCTATATATATTTTTAGATGATTTTTAAATTTTTAAATGATTTAAAATGCAAAACAGAAAAGAAAAAAAAATATGTTTAGTAGAGAGCATAATTTGTATGTGTGTTTTTGTCCGTATGTATATGTTAGAATTATTTCATAAACTAATATTTATTAATTTAAGTGATTTAGTTATTATATATAACTACCCACTTTTTCGTACAGTTTAAGCGGTCAATAAACCACACATGGCACACTCAAACTGAATGAAAAGGCAGATAGTTAGGGATAAAGAAAGAAGAAAAAGATAAGAAGAAACCAAACAACACAGAATCTCACAGCGGAATGAACAATCTATAATATATGGAAAATCTCTAACAAAAAAACAAAACTGTAATATATGTATAAATAGATGTTAATCAGAGTGTACTAATCTATTTCAGCTCGGACAGTTATAACAACCTATCCACACAATTGCTGAATAATATACAACAACGAATGTAGCGGAAAAATAATCATGTACGTGAATATGTCTCTGGACTTCGCTCATCTACTAATGCTCCAAAACATCCAACTAAACCTTGAAATATACTCTGTCTGACCCAAGCACTATATTGAAATAACGCCCAGGTCAGTCTGGTAAAACAAGCCTGAGAAACTCAGATCATAAGGAATTTTATTTATTATAGCTTCTAAAATCCTTTAAAATCTAAGGTATCTCGTAAGACCACGCCACACATAAACACGGACAGGTTTTTACCTTACGATAACCAAACATTTACATCAAAAATCCAGTGATATTATAATAATGTCTTGAAAAAAATATACTTATTAATCATAGCCGAAATTGTTACATTATTAAATTACAGTATAATTGGTATACAATCAAGTCCGAAGGCACTTATTGGAGAATGGATTCCAACTATGAAAGGGTAAGGGTCTACCCATAAAATCCGTACACCTTTGGATAAAATGTACGGGAGGCTACAACACGCTGCACCTCTACTACTCAGGACCGGCCCTTCCCCTTACTGGATTGCTTCTAATATGATCACCCCTTGGTTGCAATCAAACAACCATAATGGTCCCTGAACCATACATTGAAATATCGATACTAGATCTTGGGATGATCATACACTAATGGGAGCGACCCACATAGCCCTACCACATGTCCTTGCTTTAGCTATTTTCCTAGTTGATGAGGCTTGAGGTTACGATTACCTTTTTATATAGCAACCATTTTGGAATGCTACACTGCCCTTCAAGCATCGATGCAATGCTAGCATTCATCCATACAAGTTCATTCTGAGAATGAATGGAACTGAAGGCACTACTTCCACTATACCCATTTTGGAATCACCTTCAAGGTTAGTAACAATTATCCCTTGCACTTCAATAGTCAATTTTCGATTCCATACTCTTCAATTTGTCTTTAGTTTGAAACGCTTAAGTTAGATCGAAGTGGTTTTCGGATAACATATCCGATCCTGGTCTGTTCGAAACAACTTTCGATAATTTTCGATAGACTCAACCCTGGTTCTTTAGGAAATAAACAGACAAAGATAAGAGCGGAGTTCACCTCCTAATCATTTGTGAATGGATTTCCTTATCATTCATTTTAGAAGATTGAAACGAGTTTATACATACAGTATAGCACCTTCGATGGTAACTGTACCACATAATTCCCGTGTTTCTCCTAGATATTTCAGAAGTTAGGTTTGGGTCCAAATTCGATAGTCAATTATTTTACTATCAAATAAACAAACATTCCAATCATGGATTGTATTTCCCAAGGAAAGTCACCGAGCCTCATTTAATTAAGTTTCCATTATTTTTAAATCACTTTTCAACACTTTGAAAATCATTTCCATATACTTATCTCAATGCTATAAGTATACTCACAAATCATTTCACTTTCAAAACTTAAAAACTTGAAAACTGTTAAAAATATTTTTTTGAAAGTATCTGTAACGACTCGAATTTTTAGCTATCGGATGTTGAAATAACTAACTAATTTTAATTGTTGAAACATTATTTTTTATTAGGTGGGTAGATGAATTTTTTGATGTTTAAAATAAATGAGTATATAAATTGGTTTAACTATGCTTAATTTTTAAATATAAATTTATGGATATGATAAATTATATATATATATATGTATATGTGTGTGTATATATATATGTATACATGAATGTATAAAACTCCAGATGGCCAATTTAAAACTCATGATTATATGTGTGTGTATATATATATTTTAAATAGTGAAATGTAAGCATGTGTGTATAAAGAGGTAGAATATAAAGTATACATGTAAGCATATACTAAACTTATGAAAAAAATATAAAAATAAAATAAATACATGTAAATAGCTTTGTATATGTGTGTATATTAAAAGATAGTGTAAATGAGATTGTATATAGATATATATTGTAAAAGCTTCACGATAATAAAACTCCTAACTTTGGATGAAATAAATATATGTATGTGTAGATGTGATAAAATATATACAAGTATGTGAGTATGTATGTATGTTAAATTAATATAGTGGGTATATATATATATATATATATATATATATGAATGCATACATATACATAGGGAACATCATCATGCCAAGCATTAAATTCAAGCATACAAAACATTAAATCAAGTCATATAAAATCAAATTCATAAAATAAATCAGGTCAAAGGTGAAATCAAATCATCAAATCAAGAAAATAAAATAAAAAGAGAAAATGAAATAAATGAAAAAAGAAAAGGGACTGTACACAGTCCTATTCTCTTCTATATATACATAGTTTATACCTATCTATACTAGTTCGTACTCACGCAAGAGAGAAAAAAAATATCTATATGCCAAAAAGAAAAAAGTGCTGCCATTTAAATAAAAACGAGAATCAACTTAAGTGTTAGAACTTGAAGTATGAAGGAAGAAGCTTGGTCGAGCAGCAGCAGTAATCACCTATGTTCAAAATAGTGAGTAAAGCCTGAACTTTTACTCAATGGAAATTTGTATGCACCCATATATTTGTAAATCTGGATAAAAATTTAAATTGTCAAGTATTCGTGGGTTAGTAATTTCTATGCCTTATATATATATGTGTGTGTGTGTGTGTGTGTGTGTGTGTGTGTGTATACACGCATGCGTGTTAATCATGGGAATACACTCTATAACTCAAAAGAAAACATGTACGACAGCTCTGTTCCTTGAACAAGTTAACATCTTTCAACTTTAAAAATCTGGATCTCATTATCCATGAAATATCAGGCTTTGATCCCAAAAGGTAAATCAAATTTTTTTGAGTATAGATTAATAAAAAAATTATTTCATTCGATATCATTTAGTATAGAATAAGAAAAATATTGTTTCCAGTAAACAACTTTGAAATGAATAAAATTCGACTATCATATTTTCATTAATTGATTATATGAGTGTGTTTGTTACTAAAAATTGTGATTTTTGGTGGTGGTTTGGGAATTTTTGATTGGGTATTGAATGAGAGAAGGAGAGATGAACGGGATTGGGTGTTTGGCCAAATTCCAGCGTCTCACTTGATTTCGTAGGCGGTTGTTAGACGTGGAGGAGGAGTAGACGTAGGGGAACTTGTGAAAAATAGTGCAACATTTTTCAAATGCCTGTGGTGGTCAGACGAGTTAGGACTAGGGTTTATGGAACGTGTGATTTTGAGTTCGGTTGTAGGCAAATGGTGATGCAACCAAGGTGGTAACGGTGTGCGGTAAGGGGGGCAAAGAAGGAGGAGGCATTGGCGAATCTCGTGGTGAAGTTCGGTAAGGGGTCGTGGATAGAGGTGGCATGGCAAGACGAGGGAAGACATGGGGTTCGACTCCAGGTTTGGGTTCGATGTCAAGAAATTTGAACGAAGGGTTTTGTCGCATGTTTCAGGTGGTGCGCGAGTTGTGGTGGTCGTGGGTGGTTTGTGTGGATGGTTGGCGACTAGGGACAGTGGTCGGAGTTGGCGTATACGTGCACATGTGCGGCCATTCATGCTTCCAGGCCAAATAAAATAAGAGAGGAGAGAAAGAACAGAGAAGAATGGAAATAGGATGGGCCGAGTTTTCTTTTTCTTATACGGGTCGGGTTCTAAATGTTTTGGGCTGTTTGTTTTATTAAAAGGAAAAAGAAAAAGGAGAAAAGAAATAAAAAAAGGAAAATAAAAAGAAAAGGAAAAGAAAAAAGAAAATGGAATATATATATTTTTTATAAGTTCTATTGTCATTATAAATCACAACATGAAATCCATTGCATTGTAATTCTTCCTCCTAATATTTTAAGCTTAATTTATTTTGTGTAAAGTAAAATTTAATTATTTTATAATAATTAAAGTAAGTAATCAATTAAATTCTTAATTAATTAAATATTAGGTTAATAAAATAAGATTAGCTACTAATTGGATTGCTTAATTTTAAGTAACTAAAAATAAATTGTTTTATAATTCCTTCAATTTGTAATTATTTTGGGTTAATAATTTAAATGATTTCAGTAATTAATGTTAATAAAATCCTGATTTATGAATTTGTTTAATATTAACTATCAAATGTTAAATTAGTTAATTACCTTTGTTTTGGCTTATTTTTATTGGATATTTATTTCAATTATTCTATTTTGTGCCATTAAGTAGTCAAACGAGTTTAAAATAGTTAGAACAAAATGTTGATATGTTTATTTGGAAATAAACATATGTAAAAAATTTCCATATGTGAATATTGTCACCCTGAATATAAATTGTTTATTTGAAGATGACTTGGGCATTTAAAGTTCATCTATTAGATTCGAAGAGATCAGGATCGGATACCAGTGTTATCCGAAACCACTTCTATCAAATAAACACTACGAACCTTTACGATTTTGATCATAGAGTCCTATATGCTGGAATCGGGTTAATTTAACAAATTTGATCATTTAAATAAGTAATTGTACTTAGACATTATTATAATACCATCGGGTTTCCTGAAAAGTGTTTTGGCTATCGTAAGATAAAAACCCATCGTGTATATGTGACGCGGTCTTGCGAGATACCTTGATTTTCAAAGGAATTCAATAACTTAAATCTTTAAATTAAGTGTGTTTATTCACACTGGTTTCCATCCCGACTCGGGTGTTACTTTATTGTAATGCTCGGGTCAGACCGAGTATTACAGTTTTAGGTTGGGACGCTTTTGAAGCTCAAGAGACGAGTTGGATGACAGAGACGTATTGCACATATTTGATTTTATTCCACTGCGTAGTGTAGGCTGTATATTCAGCACTTGTGGACAAGTTATTATAACTATCCGGATTTAAATGTTGATGATTGTACTCTGATAAATTGTATGTATATTAACTGATATAGATTCTTTTGTATAAAAGCTGTTATTGTATACTATATTTTGTTCTGCTGCTATTGTGAGATTCTGTGTTGTTATTTCTGTTTCTTCTTCTATCTCTTTTCATCTTAAACCCTAAAACTTGGTTTTTTCAACACTCGAATGCTCGACGCTCTATACAGTGAATTTATTAGTGTCGATTTTCTAAGGTTGAAAATCGACTGGTCGTTACAGTATCGTTCAATATCAATCATGGATCGCAATTTACATAATGGTTACGTCGTTATACCAACGAATCCATAGGAAAAGGTAGGTAATCACTGCCCCTCGAATTATGCCATGAAATCAACCATTTCTTTCCGAATTTATTTATCCATAAATATCTCCAAATCTATTTATAAAGCTCATCTATAAATCTCCAATCTATTTATATGCATTCTTTATAAACATCCTTTCTAAATCTCAAATTCCATTTATTAAACTTTTCCTTTCATATCTTTAAAAACTCATTTATAGATTCTTTAAAAATATCCAAAAGCATTTATATTTAATCCAACTTATTAATAGACTCTTAAAGTCCATAAGATCCTTTTGATAATGTTAGTCCTTGAGAAGGATGGTTTTGATGACAAAAACCTTAGGGCTTATTATAAAATATAAATACGAACATTATAGTTTAGATATATATATGTATATGTAGGATATAAACATGCAGGTACCAAGAATGAAGACTGTACAGTATAAAAATACAAGATTGATGAATTTAAAGATCGAAGATATCAAGATTAAAGGCTCATGAGTATCAAGATATCAAGATTTCAAGATTTCAAAGACTAGATAAGTATCGAATCTAGAATTATGTTAAAACTTCTTGAAAGAACTAACATCTTTATTCGAAATTTATTCGTGGCATGGAATCCACTTCGAGCCTATTAAAGGGATGGAACTCTAATGGGATGGAACCCACGACAATATTTAATGGAACATATAGTGGTCCTATTTTGATATCCACTAATTTTATGAAAAGGCTTTTCAAAAATATATCTCTTATTGTAAAAATGTTTTTCAAAACCTTCTTTTCGAAAAGACATCTCTCCTGTTTGAAATACTTTAGCCTCAAAATTATCTTTATCATTTTTAATATTTTTGATTTCAAAATTGTCCTTGATTTTAAACTATCTCTTATTTTAATATTTAGCTTTTAAATATCTATATACTCAGATTTTTAATCACTTTATAGATTAAGATTATATATTAAAAATTACTTTCTAAACTCTTTTATATTGTTAAACTATGTTCAAGTATATTTATAAAAGTTTAGAAATTGTTTTGAAAAATTATAGAAACCAATTTTAATAAGAAAATCAAAATCACCATTTTTACCTAAAGCATGTCGACATACTCCTACCCCCCATGTCGACATGGTGCCCGTTAATTCTCAAATTTCAAATTTTCAAAAGAAGTGTCTATTCGTCGTATCCTTTCGCGAATAGATATGGTTGTTGATCTCTACAAATACCAATAAGTTCTAAACGAACTCTTACCATATTTCATTCACTTTCTCTCCACTTCATCTTCCACATTTATTTTAAAGAACCCCAAACTATACTCTACCGAAATACAAAGTGAATCGAACTTGATTATCTCTATTTTGATTCTCTTCCACTCTCTCCATAAGATCTCAGTGCTATTCAGAGTTATATGATTATTTGTAAATCAAACCGTTGAGTAAAATGTGCGGTTGAGCCTTGAAATCAACTGGGTGTGATTGTTGCCCCGGTAATCGATTAGGTGATCTTGTGGTCTGGTAAATCAAGAGAGTTTGCCCCGGACATGAATACAAGAGGGTGTACCTCGTGGCCTTGAAATCGAGGGTGTAATTTGGGAGATTATTTTGAAAATAAATCTGTACAATTATGCGGGACTGGATGTAGGGCAACTCCGAACCAGTATAAAATCCTAGTGTGTTCTTTCCTTGACTACTTTTGTTTATTATTTGCATCTATGTCTGATTCTGTGATTATATATGTGTCCGTGTATTGCATTTGTTGGTGATTAAATCACATAAGTTTGAAAAAGATTTATTAAATCCACAAAACACTATTCACCCTCCTCTAGTGTTATTCTAGCCTTAAGATCCATAATCCACATTCCTAACATTTGGTATCAGAGCAAGGTTTTCAAAGTTTTCATAACCTGAATTTTGAAAAACTATTTAAAAAAATGGCTATTTTTGGGAATTTTGTTAACCCTAGTTTAAATCTGTTCAAATCATCATTGTCTCATAAGTTTTCATATAGTTATTATATAAAATCAAATCTTCTACCAAGTTTGTATTCTGTGCGGGAAGAAAAATGTTATATGGCCCTTGAAGAATCAACTCTCAGTGGACAAATTGTACAGATCAAGAAGAATAAGTGGATACTTGATAGTGGATGTTCAAGACACATAACCGGTAATCCAGATATGCCGAATGATATTATCTACAAAGATGGAGGATTGGTTAATTTTGGAGACAACTCAAAAGGATATGTGATTGGCGTCGGCAATGTCGGTAATTCTAAAACTCCTACTATTTCTATTGTTTTATTAGTTAAAAATATGAAACACAATCTACTTATTATTAGTCAAGTGTATTTATAGAAGTTTAGAAATTGTTTTGAAAAATTATAGAAACCAAATTTTAATAAGAAAATCAAAATCACCATTTTTGCCTAGAACATGTCGACATACTCCTACCCCCCATGTCGACATGGTGCCCGTTAATTTTAAATTTTCAAATTTTCAAAAGAAGTGTCTATTCGTTGTATCCTTTCACGAATAGATATGGCTGTTGATCTCTATAAATACCAGTAAGTTCTACATGAATTTTACCAGATTTTCATTCACTTTCTCTCCTATTCATCTTCCACATTTATTCTAAAGAATCCCAAACTATACTCTGCCGAAATACCAAGTGAATTGAACTTGACTATCTCTTGTTTGATTCTCTTCCACTCTCTCCATAAGATCTCAGTGCTATTTAGAGTTATAGGATTATTTGTAAATCAAACTGTTGAGTAAAAGGTGTGGTTGAGCCTTGAATCAATTTGGTGTGATTGTTGCCCTGAAAATCGATTAGGTGATCTTGTGGCCTGGTAAATCAAGAGAGTTTTCCCCAAACTCGAATACAAGAGGATGTACCTCGTGGCCTTGAAATCGAGGGTGTAATATGTGAGATTATTTAGAAAATAAATCCATAGAATTGTGCGGGGCTGGATGTAGGTTAACTCCAAACCAGTATAAAATCCTGGTGTGTTCTTTCCTTTGGTACTTTTATGTATTATTTACATTTGTGTCTGATTCTGTGATTATATCTGTGTCTATGTATTGCATTTGTTGGTGATTAAATTACATAAGTTTGAAAAAGATTTATTAAATCCACGAAACACTATTCACCCCCCTAGTGTTATTCTAGCCTTAAGATCCGTAATCCGCATTCCTAACAGATAAACCATAGGTTATTTAAAGGGGCATTTCACCAGAAGGACAAAATTTGCTGTCCAATTAGTTTCTAGGACACACATTCAAAGAAATTACTTTCAAGACCAAAGTCAGCAGAATAATTACTTTGAAGGACAAAGTCAGCAGTCCAATTACTTTCAAGGACATAATTTCGTAGGTTTTTAGGCCCTAGAAACTAATTATTTTGTGTTTTGTCCTTGAAAGTAATTATTTCAGTTGTGTGTCCTATAATCGAACTCCATTTGCTAAAGAGGCCCTTGTGGCTAATTTCCACTTATTTAAAATAACTTAAAATAATAAGTTATTATTTAACACCCTTCTTTTCACATAAATTAAATCTCATTTAAAATAGTAACTTAAAATCTCATTAATAATGTATTAAATTAATTTTAAACACTATTATTATAATAATAAGTTAACTTCAAAACAATATTAGGATAATAATTTATTAACTTTAAAACATTATTAAAACAATAATTAATTAGCTTTAAACTAACATTAATATGATAATTAATAAGCTTAGAAATATAATTTAATAACTTAAATCATTATAAATAAATAACTTTAATTAAAATTTAAAGTATATATAATCACCTTAAATAAATAATTAAAACATCTTTAAACCATAACTAAATAACTTTAAAATAATAATTAACATTCTTAAACAACATTTAAGAAATGACTTTTAATAATCATATTTATAAAATAGGTATCTTAAATCATTATTAAAAAATTATTAATTATCTTTAAAACATTATTAATAATAATTATTACCTTTTAAAATCTTACTACAATAAATATTCTTAAATTATATTTCAAATAATAATTTAACTTTTTAAATTTGAGGAGGCTTAACGATCACCCTAGTACTTATAAAAGCCACCATCTCATTCAAGGTTTAACTTTCCAAGTTAATACTGATATTCACATAATCAACGACTATACAAATAATTGGTTACCATATCACTTATTTAAAGGGCATGTTAATTAACGATATATAATTAGATGTCCAAATTTGTAATATAGGGGAACAAGGATTTATTCTCCTAATTAAATGTCAAATTAATTTAATTAGCGAAATGGTGTTTTATTTCACTAACAGATACCCAATTACCATATTCAGTCCAATTTAACTTAACAGTAATTTATTTGGCGTAATAAACATCAATATTTAAGGTATATAGATTTAAACGATGTTATTATTTAAAATAACATAATTAAATTCTATCCGTTCAAATATGCTATAAATTTATATATGGCCAAAACTATCAATAGGCTACACCATAACACAACGCAAAAATCTGGAGGTTAATTGGAGTTCAAACGAGCAAGATATCAAATTTCAAAGTTAAAACGAGTAAGATATCAAGTTTCAAAGTTCACAACTCCTAAATTGTTTTCTAAAAGCGACAAGCTTACCGGACCCAACTATATCGATTAGCTAAGAACAATTAAGATAGTGTTGGACTATGAGCGTCTTTGGTCGTCTATTATTTGTAACCCTAAAGAATAATCTGCTGATGATGCAGACCTCGAACTAAAAATTACTTATAACAAATGGATATTAGACCTAGAGATCACTTAAGTTTTTGTTTTGTCTCTGTTAGACAAGCCATTGCATTGGCAACATGAAAAATATATCTATCCATGAGATATTTGATAATCTCTAGGCCCTATGTTATGAACAGTCACATTCTGCAAGGTATGAGCTTACATAGAAGTTGTTCAATACCAAAATGACTAAAGGACAGAAAGTCGATGATTACGTACTGATGATGAAGGGCTATATTTATAGGCTTTCATAATTGGACATAATATGAGAAATGACTTACATATTGATTTGATTGTTGGTTCTCTTGCACCTAATTATGAACCATTCATACTAGATTACAATATGAACCCCTTGAATGTGAATATCGTGGAGCTCCTTAATATGTTAAGGTTGGTTGTGTCTACATCCAAGGATTAAGTGGATGTGCTTACTATAAAGGGTGGTGCATTATCTTCTAAGGTTCGAAGTAGTTGAAAAGAGAAAGGTAGAAGAAATAGAAAAGTAAGAAGACTGATTACAATGGTTAATGTCACCACCACCACAAGAAAGGTCAGTGGAAAATAAATTATCCTAAATACCTAAAAATTGTTAAAGAAAGAAAGCATTGTAAAAGACCTTATTTATGGAATTGTGTATGTTTCTAGATTATTTAATACTATATATATATATTACACTATGCGAGTAATGTTATGAACATTAGTTTGAATGGAAATAAAGTCTATGACGGTGCTCTTGAAAATGGCATTTATGTAATCAATACTAATTATGTATGTTCTATGAGTAGTTCTTTTAACAATATACATGACAGTTATCTTTGGAGTTGTACGTTATGTCATATTAGTGAGAAATGACAACACAAACTGCAAACCAAAGATATTTTCTCATTACTTGATTCAGAATCATTTGACACTTATGAGACGTGTCTCAAGGGTAAAATGACCAAGCACCCACTTCGGTGGAAAATAAAAGAGTTGATTAACTCTCAGAGTTAGTTCATATTGATGTATATGGCTCGATGTCTGTAATCACCAAGGATAATAATTCTTAATTTTTATTTTCACTAATAATTTCACGTGACCTGGATATATGTATCTTATAAAAAAAATTCGATGTCTATGACAAATTTATTGAATATAATAATGAGTTTGAAATTCAAACAGACCGAAATATAAAAATTCTTCGATCCAATAGAGAAGGTGAGTACATTAGACAAGAACTCTAGCAATACTTTCAAGATAATGAGATTATCTCTCAAGTTACTCCACCATATACTCCACAACACAATAGTGTTTTTGAGCATAGGAATAGAACTCTATTAGTTATGGTTCATTCCATAATGAGTAAGGCTAAGTTACCTTTGTCCTATTGGGGATAAGCACCGGAGACCACGAAGCATATATTGAATTTGTTACCTACTAATTCTACGCGTTAAGATGTCATATGAGATATGACATGGGAAGTAACCCTACTTCAATTATTTAAAGGTATGGAGTTGTCCAGCATACTTTGAGAATGTCGGCCTTAACAAACTTGAAGTGAGATCGACGTTGTGTAAGTTTATGGGATATCCCAAAAATCCTGGGGATATATTTTCTACAATACAGAAACAAAAGGTGATTATTTCAGCACATGCTGTCTTTATATAAGAGGAATTTATGTCAAAAGAAATTAGCAACAAAGTTGTAGACTTGGATGAAATCCAAGAAAATAACACTGAGGCAAGAACCAGTGGGACAACCAAGTTCACCCAGATACGATAAGACGTAACCTATTAGAAAGTTCATGAGGATATCTTGCACACTATAGATGTAACAGCCCGCAAATCCGCACCCCTTGAGTCAACACTATTCTATATCAATTAACTCAAGCGGAACAGAAAAACGAACCATTAGGGATTAAAGAAGAAGAGATAGAAGAAGAAGAAACTAAAAAATATCAGAATCTCACAGTCGCAGCGGAACAAACTATAATAGTAAATATAGATCTTTACACAAAATGAATCTATATCTGTTTTATACATCATATCATGAGACAACCCCTTCCTACTTGTCATTTTTTTTTATTTCCCAAGATCCACTCCAATCAATATAAAAATATTGATACACTTCATTGTAAAAACTATTTGATTATTCACATAGTTTTCATACCAGAGTATGTTTTTTTTTTTTTTTTTTTTTGTTCTGAGTAACTCAGCCCATTTTTTTTAACAAAATCAAACCGAATCATTCACAACAAAAACAACCAAGAAGATCCCTTCCATTTGAATCTCTGCGCCATTCATTCAACTAATTCCTACTTGTTTCCTTGTGTTTATCATTGGTGTATTAAGTGAAATATAGGAACTAACTCATAGCATTTCAACTTACCAAAACTTTCCCTTTCAATGACCAATTTGAGACTGTGCATGTTTCTGTGCAACTGTTTGCACATAATCATGCACAACTGCAGTTTACTTCCTCTTTGGTCCTTAAGTGGACTAATTTCGTTTAGGTATGATTCTGAAATGAATTAGCTGAATCTACAAATTTCACTTATACCAATAATTACCAAATGCAATTTTACTTCTGAGTTACCCCTTCTATGTTATTCTTTTCTTTTCTGTCCATGGTATTTCTTATCTCATGATGTTAGTAGTGACTAGATGAACAGGTTCTAGTTGTTCCTAAACAAATTAATACATAAGCATACTAGTTTACTTATGCTTCAGACCCACTACCAATTTCCTTATCTAATTTTCAAGAAATAGGTATGTTCACAGTTTCTAACATGAAGCAAAAGGCCTTATCATCTTTTACTGAAAATAATGTTCATTACAACATACTTTTCCCAATCATCCTTTACATAGTAATAAAGTTTTTCTTGCATAATTTGAAACATCATTACATAAAGCTTTTACTGAAAACAAAACAGAAGAACTACTCTCCTACAAAATCCTAGCTTAGTTAGTTTGCAATTCCTTCAAGCATCATATGTCTGCATCTTACTATTTAGCATCCTTTCTTCCTGCAACCATCTCAGGGTCTGCTTCACAATGCAAGTGAAACACCCATTTGATGCAAGCAACAAACAGGTCAGATTGAAATCTGGTATGAGTAAGTTCAATTGACAAGTACATAAGATTTATGAAACTGATTCCATATCACCTTAAGTTCAGATACTAACTGTTTTACCCAAATTGTTAACCCCTTTCATCAGGTACACATTTTTTGTTGTGTCTTTACAGTGAAATGAATGAATTGTTAAATGCATGTATAAGTGCTTAAACCAATTCCTTAGCAAAAATTCTTATTTCAAGAATTCATAGCAGCCATCATACAAATCACACAGGCATTTCATAACCATTGAACAAGCAAAACTCCTACCATTTAGCTAAAGCATCAAAACTGGTCTGCATACCAGTACTCACCATACTCTTAGCATATACATCTTTGCTTATCAATCCATAACACTTTTTTTTTTAAGAGTCCAGTATCACCTTTTGTAGTTGCACTGGTGCACACTGCCTGGAAGCTACTATTTGATTTTCCAGTGCACCACTAGCTTTTGGACATAAACATGTCATGTGCAAACTTACACCCCAACCTTGATGCAAGCCAACTACCATGTCATACCCCCTTCCCTCATATCCAACCTGATAGAGGTGACCCATGCCTTGAGTTTAATTACTAAATTCTTTCCCATGACCCCCTATTACCTATGCAGTGTCATGCCCCACCCTGTTGTACCCCTAATCAATGCATACAAGCAGTTTTATACATCCATCAACCATTCAGTAACCCATGTATTCAACCATCACTCATATTTGAAAGTCATTTCAAGTTAATTTCCTGCAGAAACATATTTTTGGTTGAAGCATAACTCAGAGCATTTCCAAATGGAATGCTACTAGGGTTCTCTAGCAATAAGGTCCTTGTAGCCATCCCATGCTTTATAATGTATTTTCTCAATAACCTTATTTCCAGAGGGTACCCTATGATGCATCAAGATTTAACATGTGGAACTTCCACTGTATCTCAATCATCTTTTCAAATGCAAGACATAAGCCAGAGGATTCCCTTCCCCTTACTGCCTTGCACCCTACTTTTCTTGCTAGTATATACTTAAACCAAAAATATTTTCTCAAACTTAGAATACCACCAGTAAGTCAGTTATTATCATACTATCATTAAATTAACATGTACAATCAAGTCATAATTTAAATAGTAACAAAGCACTGCAAAACACAAAGTCCAAAAACAACAGGAAATTGTCAACTAAAATGCATATAAACATCACAGGAAAATCAAGATAAGCTAAAGGTTTTATGGCTGCCTTTCATAGGTCTTAATGCCTTGCCAAGTGAGGATTTACTCACCATGTTTCTTCTTCCTAGGTCTTGATTCAAGTTTGCCATTGTTTCTCCTTAATCTGTTGCTTACTTCCCTTTTCTGTGTTTTGATTTCTGGCCTTCCAATGTGCACCCGTAGGAGATAGTATGGTATATAGTGGAGTTGTTAGGGTTTTAAGGTTAGTTAGGTAATTTATTTTCATCAGAAATTCCATCATTATTCCCTAATTTCACCCAACAGTTTACCCTCTCCCTGCAGTTCTCCTTTTTCCCTGTCTTAACCCTTTTTGGCAAAGTCCCTTCACACATTTCATGCATGAATTCTTTGGCTCAGGCATTCCTTGTCTTTTCTGGGTGTTAGTTATGCATATAATTTTTATTTGAACGGCCAGCTAGGTGTGTGTTTCTGCTAACTACTGGGTATATGCATGTGTATCCCTATGTGTGTATATTTTCTCTACCCACACAAACTACTGTGTTTGCACTCATGCTATGAAAGTTAGAGCTAAAATTTTCTCAGGATATTCATGCATTTCATTCAGCTATGATGCATACATACCTGATGGTCATGCACTGATTTATTTATGTATTCATTTATATTATTGTATATTTTTTTTTCCTTGCAAGATTCTTACTGAATTGCTTGCTCTAATTTGTACACTGCAACAATGTGCACATGCACCACTACATACATCTTCACAGTATAAATATATATTTCAGAAAACTGTTTTTTTTTATATATTAGTTTATTTATTTATTTATTTATTTATTTTAAAATAAAAATTCAAATGACCTAAATTTCTACATACTTGATTAACCAGGGCTGTCACATACACCCCTTCTTTAAGAAATTGTATCCCACAATTTAACACTTCTTGCCATGTAAATCAAGGGTCAAACATAAATACATATTCTTAATTCAACCAAAACAAACCAGTACACATAATATTGGATGTCATGTTCAACTAAGAAAATTTAAGCATGAATATTAAAAATACCTCTGCCTTAACTAGCTGCTGCAAATAATTGAGGGTATTGAGCCTTTATCTTGTCTTCAACCTCCCATGTGCAGTCATTAGGGTCCAAACTCCACTGCACCTTTACCAGTTTAATTATTTTGTTTCTCAATCTCTTATCTTCCTTAGCTGTAATGCCCACTGGCTTCTTCTCATATACCAGGTCAGGTCTAACTTCCACTTTACTTGGTGGCTGAACTACTGAAGCTTCATCATGCACATATTTTCTCAATTATGATACATGAAATACATTGTGTATTCCACTCATCTTTTCTGGCAATTTCAACTTGTAGGCCATCTTTCCTATCCTTGCAATAATCTCATATGGTCCTATATACCTTGGGGTTAGTTTCCCTGCCTTGCCAAATCTCAACACTTTCCTCATTGGTGAAACCTTTAAGTACACACATTCTCCTATCTCAAATTCAAGTGGCTTCCTTCTCCTATCTGCATATGATTTCATTCTGTCTTGTGTTGCCTTCATCCTCTGTCTGATCAGTGAAACTTTATCATTTGTCTGTTTTACATGATCTGGTCCCAACATTACTCTATCACCCACCTCTAACCAGCAAGCAGGTGACAAACAAGGCCTTCCATACAAAGCCTCATAGGGTGCCATTCCTATATTACTTTGGTAGCTGTTGTTGTAGGCAAATTCTGCCAAATGTAGGTAGTCTTCCCAATTCCCACCATGATCCAGCACACAAGCTCTAAGCAGATCCTTCAAGAATTTATTAACTACCTCTGTTTGACCATCAGTTTGGGGATGGTAGGCTGTGCTCAAGCACAACTCAACCCCCATTGCCTGTTGAAAGCTACTCCAGAACTTAGATGTAAATATAGTATCTCTGTCACTAATAATGGTGGTAGGTACCCCATGTAACCTTACTATCTCTTTCATGAAGACTTGTGCTAGTT
This sequence comes from Allium cepa, assembly GCA_030765085.1. Classification (NCBI taxonomy): domain Eukaryota; kingdom Viridiplantae; phylum Streptophyta; class Magnoliopsida; order Asparagales; family Amaryllidaceae; genus Allium; species Allium cepa. The sequence continues at coordinate 767,309,516 of CM060928.1, read as the reverse complement.
TTGGTGCATTTCTATCACTCTTTACTGGTATGAAGTGTGATGATTTGGTTAGTCTGTCCACCACCACCCAAATACTGTCATTTCCTTTCTTTGATTTTGGCAAGCCATCAATGAAATCCATTGATATGCTTTCCCATTTCCATCTTGGAACTTCCAAGGGTTGCAGCAGTCCACTGGGTCTTTGATACTCAGCCTTGACTTGTTGACAAGTCATACATTTTGCCACATATTCACCCACACTTCTCTTCATTCCTTTCCACCAATAGCTTCTTTTTAGGTCATGATACATTTTTGTGCCACCTGGATGTATGGTGTACTTTGATTTGTGATGAACATCCATGATTTTCCTTTTAAGTGCTTCTGTATCAGGTACACATAACCTTCCTTTATGTCTCACACATCCTTTTTCATCCAGTTCAAACTTGTCAAGCTTTACACCCCCTTTTAACAACTCCTTCTTTTCTCTCAAGAACACATCAGTGTCTTGTGACTGGTTCACTTCTTCCACTAAATCTGACCCTATTGTGATAAGGCTGAGCTTACCATACTGCTCCACATCCTTACCCACCTCCATTGCTTGTTCTCCCATGTATTCTATCTCTACATCTGTCAGTGTTAACAACCCTTTAAACTCCTGTATCAACAGTGTAGCCAACTTGGCATGTTGTCTACTTAATGCATCTGCCACTTTATTTGCTTTTCCTGGAGTGTACATCATGTCCAAATCATAGGCAGCAAGAAATTCCACCCACCTATGTTGTCTCATATTTAAATCTTTTTGAGAAAATAAATACTTTAAAGCCTTGTGATCAGTATAAAGTTCAAACTTTGCTCCTAACAGGTAGTGTCTCCAAAGCTTTAGTGCATATACCACTGCTGCCAATTCCAAGTCATGTGTTGCATACTTGGTTTCACTGGGTTTCAATTGTCTTGATGCATAAGCTATTACCCTACCATCTTGCATAAGGACAGCTCCTATACCTGATCCACATGCATCAGTATATACCACTAAATTATCATTGCCCTCTGGGATTTTCAGCACTGGTGCTTCCATCAATGCCTCCTTTAATTGGTTAAATGCCTCTTCACATTTCTCAATCCACATAAAAGGCTGGTCCTTCCTTGTTAACTTGGTTAGTGGAATTGCCTTTTTAGCAAAATCCTTTATGAATCTCCTGTAGTATCCAGCCATACCCATGAATGATCTGATTTCAGTGACACTGCTGGGTCTTTTCCATGCTTGCACTGCCATGACTTTACTTGGATCTACTGAGATTCCTTCTTGAGAAATTATGTGGCCCAAAATTTTTATTTCATTCTTCCAAAAAGAACATTTTGCAAACTTGGCTTTAAGGTTTTATTGCCTTAGTCTACTCAGTACCATATGCAAATGCTCTTCATGTTCATTATCTGTCTTGGAATACACTAATATATCATCAATGAAAATCAGCACCAATTTATCCAAATAATCTCTGAAAATTCTATTCATCAAATCTACAAAATAGGATGGTGCATTTGTCAAACCAAATGGCATTACTAAGTATTCATACAAGCCATACCTAGTGTTGAAAGCTGTATATTTGATGCTTTCCTCTTCTACTTTCATTTGGTGGAAACCAGTTGCTAAATCAAGTCTAGAAAATACTTTAGCACCGTTTAGTTGATCAAAGAGATCATCAATCCTAGGTAGAGGGTATTTGTTTTCGATAGTGACTGAGTTCAGTCCCCTATAGTCTATACACATTCTTAAGGAACCATCATGTTTCTTAACAAACACTACTGGTGATCCCCAATTTGAACTGCTAGGCCTAATAAAACCTTTTTGTTCTAATTCCTCTAGTTGTTTCTTCAACTCACTCAGTTCTTTTGGACTCATCCTATTTGGTCTCTTGATGACAGGGCTTGTTCCTGGTTTAAGTCTTATTTGAAATTCTACTGGTCTGTTGTGAGGAATGCCATTCACCTCACCAAACACATCAGGGTATTCATTAACTATGGGTATCTTATTTAAACTTAATTCAACTTCACCACTGTTCAAGTTGAATACCTTTCCCATACCCCTATCCTTGGCTGCCTCATACATAACCACAATCCTCTTTCCATCAGGAAGTTGTAGTGAAAGGGTAGAATTTCCTAAATTAATAATAGCACAAAAGCTTTTTAACCAATCCATTCCCAGTATGACACCCAGCTTGGGGTAATTCAACACATATAATTCTGAGATAAAGGTGTGACCACCCATGCTTATTTCTACTTGCATGCATTTCATGTGGGTAATGCAGGAGCTACCTAAAGGACTATCAATATGCAGTGGTTTATCAACAAGAATACATATTAACCCTAATTTCTGAACTATATCATATGAAATAAAAGAATGTGTGGCTCCTGTGTCAAAAACAACTGATATGGGTATGCCTTTTATAAATAACATACCTTCCACTTGGCTTGGTGCATCCATTGCCTTGCCTTTTCCCTCAAGTACAGCTACTCTTGCCATCTCTGGACACTGCTTCTTCATGTGCCCCTCTTTTCCACAGTTGTAGCATCTAAGAACAGTTGACTTGGGTGCTTGGCATTTGGTTTTAATATGGCCTTCCCTTCCACAATTGTAACAAATCACTTTAGATTTCTTGTTGTCAGAGGTTGCCACTTTACTTCCTTCCTTGTTCATTGCTTCTCCCTTCTTCCTCTCATATGGATGTGCTCTATTCTTTCCTTTCTTGTTATTCCTGAAGTTCTTGAACTTTTCTCTGGCATTGTCATGTTGCTCAAATGACAGTGTCAAATCCATGACTTGGTCAAATGTTCTATCTTTATATGGCAACATGGCTCTACTCAATCCAGCATTCAACCCTTGAATGTACCTAACATTCCTTGATGTTTCATCTGGAATTAACACTGTCCCATATTTAGACTGTTGAATATGCGCTTTGCGCTATATGATTTTTGTTTGATGATAATAAACATATATACATTCATATAAATGTATTTGGTAATGTACTATTTTATTTTTCATAGTTTAAATAAATATTTGTTGAATAAAATTAAATTTCACAGAATTTGAAATTGAATTCAAACAAAACAAGTTAAACAGATTTTGAATTCAAACAGAAATTTTATTCAAACAAATATTTTGTATAATATGTATTTGGTTAAATAAATATCTGTTGAATAAAATAAATTACACAGAATTTGAATTTGAATTCAAACAGAACAAGTTACACAGTTTTTGAATTCAAACGAATATTTTATTCAAACGAATATTTATTACAAACTTGAATAGTACAAATTCATGCTCTCACTATACATATACATTTCTGATTACATCACGATTACATCACAAATATTTTTACATTGATAACCTCACCACATATCACTCACACTCGTATTTTTGTCTTCAACTGCATTCCGGTTTGAATCCAGCATCTGAGCAATCTGCAAAAATATAAACTAACGCAGTAAAATTGAAAAAGAAATATTTTTGCAATTCAAAAATAAAATATGGTTTTTGAAAATAATATTTGCCTCAGTTATTTGGGTTGTTCGTCATCATTTAAATTTGAATTCATCATACACGAACAACTTGTGACATACACAGTGTATCACTGTATATGCCACAAGGCCGTGCACACCGATATATACACTTGATAATGCTACAGGGACAGGTGAGCACAGGTCAAACCCAAATGCAAAGCCGGGTTCAACGCACGTGCAATATATTTAAAATCACGACACAAGCGCAAGGTCAAACCCGAGCTGCAAAACTGGGTTCAACACAGGGCAGGTGCACAGTTACAACCAACTACATGCAAGAGGCAACAAAGACAAATCAGTAGCATGCTAACGAATTATCAAACTTTATCAAACAATGGCAAATACTGCAATGACTACTGCAAGTTTCAGAAAACACCACTGAACCATCAATTATGACAAAATACAGGTGCAAGTGAATCAGATGTCAATGAAGCACGCAAACTGCAGTATACAAGTCACAAGACCATCATGCAGTTTGCTGTGGTACAAGCTCAAGTCAGAACAAACAGTGGCAAACTACACAACTAGATCAAAGTACAACATACACTACAATGAATACAGCAAGCATGCAACAGAGGTCAAGCATATATAGATATGCAATGACAAAGTGGATCAAAATGAGACATACACAAATATATCAACTCATACATGAACAACAAGTTTTGCAGTGATACAAAAAAAGTTCAACAGGCAACATGATCAAAAGTTCAGTGCCACAACAATCATGACAACAGCAATACATTATCATGAAGACCAAAATTCATCAGTGAAGCCAAAGCATCTTACAGATGAACAAAATGACCAAGTGCAACAACTCAAGATTTCAATAACTACAACATGTATGCAGCATCGAGTCAGGCATGAAAAGAACACAGTGAAGAGACCAAAATGCACATAGGCCACTAGTGAAACAACTTATACACAAGATGAAGTGAATCAAGTCAGTAAAGATGAATGCACATTGCAAGCTACAGTTCAATGCAGACTGCATAATGATCCAAACAACAACAAGCAATTATGCCACCAAGATCAACAATGTCAAGTCAACCAGGCAGCAGTGATGAAAGTGTGCAAGTGCAACACAGTTGCAAACAACAGGACAGAGAATCAAAGTAATGCAATATGCTGCACTCACAAGCAATGCTAAAGACCACAGCTACTACACAACTCAGACAACATTGAGTACAATATGCACAGAAGCATAATCCAATTAAAATACCAACTGCAAATATCCAAAGCCACAGGAGAACAAGACACAGTACACAAATGCAAGTGCACAACTAAACTCGAGTGGAACAGAGAAGCTATGATACTAAGATAAAAATGCAAGTGATAGTCAATATGTACAAATGCAGTGACCAGAAACTCAAGCTTCAAAAAGCTACAATAACAATGCAACATAGTGACAATCACAAGCATCACAACATATTCAAGTTGAAGCCGTGAATGACACAAATACAGGCAGTGAAGAATACTGAAGTGAATGAAGATTAGTTAGCAGGTGAAAGTGCAACAGGAATGCAGACAGTGGCCGAAGCCAATTTACAAAATATCGAAGTCAAAGAAGAATTCATGAATGTATATTGAAAGTAAAAATTCAAGTGCGTATGCAGTATTGACAAAGTCAAAAATCAACACCGTGATGAGCACGGCAAATTCAATGACGCGATTCAAAACCGTGTTAGTCAAGTAAATATGAACAAGTCAAAGATCAATCTCAAACATTCAAGCATTATCAAGTGGCCGAGATTAATATTTGACAAATTCAAATAAATATATACGATCGAAGATTCAGGAAATCGAACGCATTTAAAACCCTAATCATCATCGGCATTTTGGATCGATCGAGTTCGAATATCAAATTAGAAAAGCAAAAGGAGACAGCACATACCGAATTCACAAGCATCAAAACTCGATCGAGCAACTGCAAGCAAGCTAGGGCAACAAATCACAGGCCAATTGAAGAAATCAGAGCCATAATTGCAACGAAGGAACGAAGCCCTAATTGCGACGAAGAGCCGAAGCCCTAACTGGATCAAAAGGGAACGAAGCCCTAACTGGAACGAAGCCGCCATTCTTTTTCTCACGAACAAATAGAAGGGAACGGGTTGAAAGAATAGTGGGCCGGTCTTTAAAAAATAAAAAGGGGGTTTTGTTTTTGTTTTAAGGCTTTTACTAATATTGTTTTTAGAGTTATTGTTTTTTAATTTATTGTTTTTTTTATTTTACGAACCAAAAAGTTAGTAAATCACCACCTAGGTTAGGTAGTGTCAGATTGTCTATTTTGAATTAGTTCAGTGAGCAGGGAGTGCGAGTTTGCAAAGCTCGATAGGCGGGAGCAGTGTTTGCGAGTGAGAGAAACTCTATAGGCGGGAGCAGGGTGTGCGAGTCTAGTAGAGTGTTTGTGAGCGGGAGCAAAAGGGTCCGCGAGTCTAGTAGAGTTGTTATAAGCGTGATACTGTTTAATTCTAATAGAAATCTGTGAATGCAGCAGTAGGAAGGGGTTGCCGAAGCTGGGTAAATTTTGTGTGTGATTTATTTTTTCAGCATATTTATTTCTGCAGTTTATTTCTGTGTTTAAATCAAGAAAATTTGCTATAACCCTATTCACCCCCCTCTAGGGTTAATCTAGATCCTACAAGTGGTATCAGAGCAAGATTTATATTTATATTAACTCTAGAGTCATGAGTCTACAAAATAATGCTTTTTCTGAGGGGCAATCTATTGCTAGGCCACCCATGTTTAACGGGAACGATTATGCTTATTGGAAAGTTAGGATGAGTATTTATCTTAGTTCCGTTGATTATGATGTTTGGGATATTATTGAAACTGGCTATAAACCTCCCACTATAATCGTTAGTGGTACTGAGATTCCTAAACCTAAGGATAGGTGGGATGCAAACGATAAGAAATTGAAAACGACAAATGCTAAAGCCATGAATGCTTTGATATGTGCTCTTGATAAAAATGAATTTAATAGAATTTCTCATTGTACAACGACACAGGAAATATGGCATACTTTGGAGGTGACACACGAAGGAACTTCTCAAGTCAAGGAGTCTCGGCTAGCCCTATTCAGTAATGAATACGAAAACTTTGTGATGGACAAAGACGAGAGCATAAAGGATATGTTTGGACGCTTTTCAACCTTGGTATACAATGCTAGAGCGCTTGGGAAGGTATTCACTGAGGTAGAGCTTGTGCGGAAGATACTACGAGTTTTACCAATGAACTTTGAGGCAAAAGTCACAGCAATCCAAGAATCAAAAGATCTGAGCAAACTAAGCATGGAGGAGTTGATTGGTAACCTGATGACATATGAGCTCGAGTTAAAAGCAAAGGAAGAACGCAACAACTCCGAACCAAAGAAGAAGATGATTGCTTTAAAAAGTAAAGAAGAAAGCGATGAAGAAGATCCAATTGAAGAGCTTGCAATGGCTGTCAATAATCTTAGAAGATGGTCTAGATTCAAGCCACGCAAGAAGAAAACCAAGGGCAATAGGTCAAAAGATTCCGAAAATTCCGATAATGAACTGATATGTTATAACTGCAACAAGCCTGGCCACATCAAACCAAAATGCCCACTTCTCAAAAACAACAAAGAAAAGAAAAAGGCGAAGAAGGTATTTGCAGCAACTTGGGATGATGAAGAAGGAGAGGAAGCTTCGGATAGCAGCCCAGAGGAGGCTAACTTGTGTTGCATGGCAAAATCAGAATCAGAAGCAACCTCCGACGAATCTGGTGAGGCAGGTGAGTTTTCTTATAAAGAACTTGTTTTTATGTGTTCTGATCTTACTAAGGTAGTGGATACTCTTGAATCTAAAATTGAAAAACTGAAATCTGATAGGAGAGAATTTGCTCGTGAAAATTTTAGGTTAAAAACTGAACTTGAAAATATTCAAAACCTAGAATGTAACCAATGTAAAATTTTAGATTCGGAACTATCAAAAATTAGGAATAACTCTGAGAATCTTGAAAAAGAAAACTTGAGTCTTAAAGAAAACATTGACACTAGAAAAAAGGACTTTATAAATCGATGCACCTCACTTGTCGCTGAAAATACAACATTAAAAACCAAAGTCCAAAATCTTGAAAAATCTTTGAATAACTTTTCAAGAGGCGAAAAATCTTTCAACATGCTATTGGGAAATAAAAGTTTTGCTAACAATAGAAAAGGACTAGGTTTTGGAAAATCACAAGATGATGATAAAGGTAAAAGTGCTGCTCAATCTGAAATAATTGGAAATCATGTTGAAAATCATAGTCATAGGAACACAAAATTTAATCAAGTCAATTTAATGAGCACGTTCTGTAGAGAATTTGGACATAATCGAAATAATTATTGGTATAAACCCAAACACGTGAAAACTATACCAATTTGGGTTCCAAAAGGCACAAATATAAAATCTTTGAAAGTCAAACAAATTTGGGTGCCAAAAGGAACATGTATAAATAGTTTTGAGCCTTCAAAAACATATTTTTCATATTCTGCCACTAACAACAATGGACCTATAAAAACAAATAGGTCACATAAATCTTTTATCGTGTAGGTGTGGAGGCAGGCTAAGGAACAACAACAGTGTTCTCTGGATTTCGGCTGTTCCAGAAGCACAACGGGCGACAAAACAAAGTTCCTTAGCCTAGTATAAAGGTGACAGAATCACAATGGACAACGATGAAAAAAATATATCGCAAAGGTAAAAACAGGTAAAAGCATATTTATTTGAATGATATATTAAATGTGATAATCTGCACCATATTCTGAATTAAAATCAGCCAATATTGAGATGATGAAAAGATGATGATTCTGACTTATATTCTTATGCCAATTATATTTTTATGCCAAAAACACTCCAATTCTTGAAATATTTCATACAGATTAAATTGGAAAAATGATGGTGTTTTTAGATAATATTTTTGGCTAAATCCATATTCACGGTTTCTTCTATTTACATGGCTTCAACTTAAAATCCTAATGAATTCTATTTAAAAAAATTGTAAAAAGGATTTTAAGAAATTTTTGACTTGTTTTTATTTATGACATTGATTTGTGCTTAAATGATGACCAATCAGATTTTCAATATTGAACTAATCCATATAAATTTGTTCTGTCAAATGATGGTATTTGATTACTCATGCTACACGTAGATATATTGGTTTTGACATTTTGGTCACTGCTTATAAATTTGCACGATTTCAAATTTCATGTGAAAGATGTTAAAAAGTTTTTTTAGAAATTGTTGAAACTTCAAGAATTTGGTTAAAGAATAATGATGTTGATTGACTGTTGATTACTCATGAATATAAGTGTTTATCCTAAGGTTTCTGAAATTAACACTATGATATTTATTTTGAGTGTTAACACGGCTTAAATTCAAAATTCAAAAGAATGATGTTTTGAAATTTTTGGTGCACATCTCATGGTTTGATTCAACAAGTGAATATTGAGTGAAATTTAAATTCAGATGCGGATTACACTGGTAATATAGTTGATAAAAAAAATTATGAGTGTAACGTGATTAATTTGTGAAACATTTATTTGCTGCATCGTTTTTTTTAAAGAAAAGATCTGCATATTTTTCACTTGAAATAATTTTCAAATAGCAGAAAATTTTCTTATAAAACTTCCCTCAAGAAATCATGTTTGACCATATTTACAGCTTAATTATTTTTTAAAAAAAAATTGATTTTATAATTTTTAATTTGATTTTAAATGACAAGTTTGACTAATCTGACTCCCTTTGATTATCGAAAAGATAAATAGTGATTGAAAAAGAGATAAGTGTTGATATTTATCATATATTATAACTCGAGAAAGTATAATTAAAAATTTCTTTAGAATTTCATAACAAGAGTTATAAAAACTTTTTGTTGGATAATAATTCCATGACCATTTCTATTTCTATCATCTTTCTATCGAACATCACTCATCAAAATCATATTTAATATGTAAATTTGTGGTAGTTTACAAAGGAAATCATTTGTTCTTCAATATCTTTAAATCAGTGAAGGAAATTATTTGTGCTTCAATTTCTTATATTCAGCAATTAAAAATAAATATCCAAAGTATTCACTCTCATTTAAAAGTCCTCACGGTCATGCATGGGTGAATTACTTGATTTTTTTTTATTATGTGCTTCCATGCTCATTTAAAAGTCCTCACGGTTATGCATGTATGGAACGCATATTAAAAATAATTGATTTAATAGACAAGTTGATTCTAATCCCATTTAAAAGTCCTCACGGTCATGCGTGGTTAGAAGATACTTGATTTCATTTTTTTAAAATTAAATTGGAATACTACTAATCTCATTTAAAAGTCCTAACGGTTATGCATGGTTAGTAGATATTCAAATTTCCAGAAATAAATATACCACAAATAGACATATCTATATGAATTTTTGATGATTCTATCTCCATCACTTCTGAAAGTGGAATATGCGTTTGACAAGGGTAATTATGATTTTTGTTTGAGTTTTATTGAAATTTGATATTTATATTTAATTGAGTTAAATGTTTGATTCATGTCTATCACTTCATCCCTATTTTTATAACACTGTTATTCTTTTGCTGATAACAAAAGGGGGAGAGAAAAGTTAAGATTTTGTCAAATAGAATCAAGCAAAGGTCAAATAACTTTCAATTTGCATATAGGCTCATTTACATATTTTTATTTGTATGCATATATATAGGGGGAGCCATATATGTAGGGGGAGTATCACATATAAAGGAAGCATTCAAATAGGGGGAGCAAATGAAATTATCAAATACATTTAATATATTCAAAATCTTAAATATATGTTTGTTATCATCAAAAGGGGGAGATTGTTGAATATGCGCTTTGCGCTATATGATTTTTGTTTGATGATAATAAACATATATACATTCATATAAATGTATTTGGTAATGTACTATTTTATTTTTCATAGTTTAAATAAATATTTGTTGAATAAAATTAAATTTCACAGAATTTGAAATTGAATTCAAACAAAACAAGTTAAACAGATTTTGAATTCAAACAGAAATTTTATTCAAACAAATATTTTGTATAATATGTATTTGGTTAAATAAATATCTGTTGAATAAAATAAATTACACAGAATTTGAATTTGAATTCAAACAGAACAAGTTACACAGTTTTTGAATTCAAACGAATATTTTATTCAAACGAATATTTATTACAAACTTGAATAGTACAAATTCATGCTCTCACTATACATATACATTTCTGATTACATCACGATTACATCACAAATATTTTTACATTGATAACCTCACCACATAGCACTCACACTCGTATTTTTGTCTTCAACTGCATTCCGGTTTGAATCCAGCATCTGAGCAATCTGCAAAAATATAAACTAACGCAGTAAAATTGAAAAAGAAATATTTTTGCAATTCAAAAATAAAATATGGTTTTTGAAAATAATATTTGCCTCAGTTATTTGGGTTGTTCGTCATCATTTAAATTTGAATTCATCATACACGAACAACTTGTGACATACACAGTGTATCACTGTATATGCCACAAGGCCGTGCACACCGATATATACACTTGATAATGCTACAGGGACAGGTGAGCACAGGTCAAACCCAAATGCAAAGCCGGGTTCAACGCACGTGCAATATATTTAAAATCACGACACAAGCGCAAGGTCAAACCCGAGCTGCAAAACTGGGTTCAACACAGGGCAGGTGCACAGTTACAACCAACTACATGCAAGAGGCAACAAAGACAAATCAGTAGCATGCTAACGAATTATCAAACTTTATCAAACAATGGCAAATACTGCAATGACTACTGCAAGTTTCAGAAAACACCACTGAACCATCAATTATGACAAAATACAGGTGCAAGTGAATCAGATGTCAATGAAGCACGCAAACTGCAGTATACAAGTCACAAGACCATCATGCAGTTTGCTGTGGTACAAGCTCAAGTCAGAACAAACAGTGGCAAACTACACAACTAGATCAAAGTACAACATACACTACAATGAATACAGCAAGCATGCAACAGAGGTCAAGCATATATAGATATGCAATGACAAAGTGGATCAAAATGAGACATACACAAATATATCAACTCATACATGAACAACAAGTTTTGCAGTGATACAAAACAAGTTCAACAGGCAACATGATCAAAAGTTCAGTGCCACAACAATCATGACAACAGCAATACATTATCATGAAGACCAAAATTCATCAGTGAAGCCAAAGCATCTTACAGATGAACAAAATGACCAAGTGCAACAACTCAAGATTTCAATAACTACAACATGTATGCAGCATCGAGTCAGGCATGAAAAGAACACAGTGAAGAGACCAAAATGCACATAGGCCACTAGTGAAACAACTTATACACAAGATGAAGTGAATCAAGTCAGTAAAGATGAATGCACATTGCAAGCTACAGTTCAATGCAGACTGCATAATGATCCAAACAACAACAAGCAATTATGCCACCAAGATCAACAATGTCAAGTCAACCAGGCAGCAGTGATGAAAGTGTGCAAGTGCAACACAGTTGCAAACAACAGGACAGAGAATCAAAGTAATGCAATATGCTGCACTCACAAGCAATGCTAAAGACCACAGCTACTACACAACTCAGACAACATTGAGTACAATATGCACAGAAGCATAATCCAATTAAAATACCAACTGCAAATATCCAAAGCCACAGGAGAACAAGACACAGTACACAAATGCAAGTGCACAACTAAACTCGAGTGGAACAGAGAAGCTATGGTACTAAGATAAAAATGCAAGTGATAGTCAATATGTACGAATGCAGTGACCAGAAACTCAAGCTTCAAAAAGCTACAATAACAATGCAACATAGTGACAATCACAAGCATCACAACATATTCAAGTTGAAGCCGTGAATGACACAAATACAGGCAGTGAAGAATACTGAAGTGAATGAAGATTAGTTAGCAGGTGAAAGTGCAACAGGAATGCAGACAGTGGCCGAAGCCAATTTACAAAATATCGAAGTCAAAGAAGAATTCATGAATGTATATTGAAAGTAAAAATTCAAGTGCGTATGCAGTATTGACAAAGTCAAAAATCAACACCGTGATGAGCACGGCAAATTCAATGACGCGATTCAAAACCGTGTTAGTCAAGTAAATATGAACAAGTCAAAGATCAATCTCAAACATTCAAGCATTATCAAGTGGCCGAGATTAATATTTGACAAATTCAAATAAATATATACGATCGAAGATTCAGGAAATCGAACGCATTTAAAACCCTAATCATCATCGGCATTTTGGATCGATCGAGTTCGAATATCAAATTAGAAAAGCAAAAGGAGACAGCACATACCGAATTCACAAGCATCAAAACTCGATCGAGCAACTGCAAGCAAGCTAGGGCAACAAATCACAGGCCAATTGAAGAAATCAGAGCCATAATTGCAACGAAGGAACGAAGCCCTAATTGCGACGAAGAGCCGAAGCCCTAACTGGATCAAAAGGGAACGAAGCACTAACTGGAACGAAGCCGCCATTCTTTTTCTCACGAACAAATATAAGGGAACGGGTTGAAAGAATAGTGGGCCGGTCTTTAAAAAATAAAAAGGGGGTTTTGTTTTTGTTTTAAGGCTTTTACTAATATTGTTTTTAGAGTTATTGTTTTTTAATTTATTGTTTTTTTTATTTTACGAACCAAAAAGTTAGTAAATCACCACCTAGGTTAGGTAGTGTCAGATTGTCTATTTTGAATTAGTTCAGTGAGCAGGGAGTGCGAGTTTGCAAAGCTCGATAGGCGGGAGCAGTGTTTGCGAGTGAGCGAAACTCTATAGGCGGGAGCAGGGTGTGCGAGTCTAGTAGAGTGTTTGTGAGCGGGAGCAAAAGGGTCTGCGAGTCTAGTAGAGTTGTTGTAAGCGTGATACTGTTTAATTCTAATAGAAATCTGTGAATGCAGCAGTAGGCAGGGGTTGCCGAAGCTGGGTAAATTTTGTGTGTGATTTATTTTTTCAGCATATTTATTTCTGCAGTTTATTTCTGTGTTTAAATCAAGAAAATTTGCTATAACCCTATTCACCCCCCCTTAGGGTTAATCTAGATCCTACATAGACAACCCTTCAAACTTCTGAGTGTATTCAGTAACACTCATAGATCCTTGTCTCAACTTGATAAATTCCTCAAGCAATGAAGCTTTTGTTGATGCTGGGACAAATCTGGCTTCTAACATCTCTTTGAACTGATTCCATGTGATTTCTTGTTCTTGTCTGCCTGCAATAATCACTTCGCACCTGTCCAAAGCTATGCCTTTCAGCTGTCTTGAAGCTATTTGCCTTCTTCTCTGATCATTGACTTGCATATCTCCAAAAATCCTTTCCACTGTTCTTAACCATGCCTGGACCCCTATGGCATTTTCTGTGCCATCAAAGCTACTGCCTCCCAGATTTGTATATGTTTTAAGCAATTTGGACAGCTCCTCATATGGGTTATCTACCCTAGGTGCCATTCCATCCCTCAGTATTTGAACAAAATCTTGCATGTTAATCATTGGGGGACCAGCAGCCATTCTAGTTGCTTGCTCAGTGGTATTAGAAGATTGGCCATTTTCTCTTTCTCCTGTGGCTTGGGGATTGATTCTAACTCCTCTGGGCCTCTGTTGAACATTTCTAATGTAGTTAGTTCTGATTCTTATTCACTACTTTTGCTTTTTAAAACTAACAATGAACTTATTTGTTTATAACAGGCAAACTAACTCAAACATGCAGCAAACAATGCAAACAAGGCATACAGATTCAAACAAATATTTATTTCGGCTATGTATTTATTAACATAGCTCTGATACCAACTGAGACAACCCCTTCCTACTTGTCATTTTTTTTTATTTCCCCAGATCCACTCCAATCAATATAAAAATATTGATACACTTCATTGTAAAAACTATTTGATTATTCACATAGTTTTCATACCAGAGTATGTTTTTTTTTTATATTTTTGTTCTGAGTAACTCAGCCCATTTTTTTTAACAAAATCAAACTGAATCATTCACAACAAAAACAACCAAGAAGATCCCTTCCATTTGAATCTCTGCGCCATTCATTCAACTAATTCCTACTTGTTTCCTTGTGTTTATCATTGGTGTATTAAGTGAAATATGGGAACTAACTCATAGCATTTCAACTTACCAAAACTTTCCCTTTCAATGACCAATTTGAGACTGTGCATGTTTCTGTGCAACTGTTTGCACATAATCATGCACAACTGCAGTTTACTTCCTCTTTGGTCCTTAAGTGGACTAATTTCGTTTAGGTATGATTCTGAAATGAATTAGCTGAATCTACAAATTTCACTTATACCAATAATTACCAAATGCAATTTTACTTCTGAGTTACCCCTTCTATGTTATTCTTTTCTTTTCTGTCCATGGTATTTCTTATCTCATGATGTTAGTAGTGACTAGATGAACAGGTTCTAGTTGTTCCTAAACAAATTAATACATAAGCATACTAGTTTACTTATGCTTCAGACCCACTACCAATTTCCTTATCTAATTTTCAAGAAATAGGTATGTTCATAGTTTCTAACATGAAGCAAAAGGCCTTATCATCTTTTACTGAAAATAATGTTCATTACAACATACTTTTCCCAATCATCCTTTACATAGTAATAAAGTTTTTCTTGCATAATTTGAAACATCATTACATAAAGCTTTTACTGAAAACAAAACAGAAGAACTACTCTCCTACAAAATCCTAGCTTAGTTAGTTTGCAATTCCTTCAAGCATCATATGTCTGCATCTTACTATTTAGCATCCTTTCTTCCTGCAACCATCTCAGGGTCTGCTTCACAATGCAAGTGAAACACCCATTTGATGCAAGCAACAAACAGGTCAGATTGAAATCTGGTATGAGTAAGTTCAATTGACAAGTACATAAGATTTATGAAACTGATTCCATATCACCTTAAGTTCAGATACTAACTGTTTTACCCAAATTGTTAACCCCTTTCATCAGGTACACATTTTTGTTGTGTCTTTACAGTGAAATGAATGAATTGTTAAATGCATGTATAAGTGCTTAAACCAATTCCTTAGCAAAAATTCTTATTTCAAGAATTCATAGCAGCCATCATACAAATCACACAGGCATTTCATAACCATTGAACAAGCAAAACTCCTACCATTTAGCCAAAGCATCAAAACTGGTCTGCATACCAGTACTCACCATACTCTTAGCATATACATCTTTGCTTATCAATCCATAACACATTTTTTTTTAAGAGTCCAGTATCACCTTTTGTAGTTGCACTGGTGCACACTGCCTGGAAGCTACTATTTGATTTTCCAGTGCACCACTAGCTTTTGGACATAAACATGTCATGTGCAAACTTACACCCCAACCTTGATGCAAGCCAACTACCATGTCATACCCCCTTCCCTCATATCCAACCTGATAGAGGTGACCCATGCCTTGAGTTTAATTACTAAATTCTTTCCCATGACCCCAATTACCTATGCAGTGTCATGCCCCACCCTGTTGTACCCCTAATCAATGCATACAAGCAGTTTTATACATCCATCAACCATTCAGTAACCCATGTATTCAACCGTCACTCATATTTGAAAGTCATTTCAAGTTAATTTCCTGCAGAAACATATTTTTGGTTGAAGCATAACTCAGAGCATTTCCAAATGGAATGCTACTAGGGTTCTCTAGCAATAAGGTCCTTGTAGCCATCCCATGCTTTATAATGTATTTTCTCAATAACCTTATTTCCAGAGGGTACCCTATGATGCATCAAGATTTAACATGTGGAACTTCCACTGTATCTCAATCATCTTTTCAAATGCAAGACATAAGCCAGAGGATTCCCTTCCCCCTACTGCCTTGCACCCTACTTTTCTTGCTAGTATATACTTAAACCAAAAATATTTTCTCAAACTTAGAATACCACCAGTAAGTCAGTTATTATCATACTATCATTAAATTAACATGTACAATCAAGTCATAATTTAAATAGTAACAAAGCACTGCAAAACACAAAGTCCAGAAACAACAGGAAATTGTCAACTAAAATGCATATAAACATCACAGGAAAATCAAGATAAGCTAAAGGTTTTATGGCTGCCTTTCATAGGTCTTAATGCCTTGCCAAGTGAGGATTTACTCACCATGTTTCTTCTTCCTAGGTCTTGATTCAAGTTTGCCATTGTTTCTCCTTAATCTGTTGCTTACTTCCCTTTTCTGTGTTTTGATTTCTGGCCTTCCAATGTGCACCCGTAGGAGATAGTATGGTATATAGTGGAGTTGTTAGGGTTTTAAGGTTAGTTAGGTAATTTATTTTCATCAGAAATTCCATCATTATTCCCTAATTTCACCCAACAGTTTACCCTCTCCCTGCAGTTCTCCTTTTTCCCCGTCTTAACCCTTTTTGGCAAAGTTCCTTCACACATTTCATGCATGAATTCTTTGGCTCAGGCATTCCTTGTCTTTTCTGGGTGTTAGTTATGCATATAATTTTTATTTGAACGGCCAGCTAGGTGTGTGTTTCTGCTAACTACTGGGTATATGCATGTGTATCCCTATGTGTGTATATTTTCTCTACCCACACAAACTACTGTGTTTGCACTCATGCTATGAAAGTTAGAGCTAAAATTTTCTCAGGATATTCATGCATTTCATTCAGCTATGATGCATACATACCTGATGGTCATGTACTGATTTATTTATGTATTCATTTATATTATTGTATATTTTTTTTTCCTTGCAAGATTCTTACTGAATTGCTTGCTCTAATTTGTACACTGCAACAATGTGCACATGCACCACTACATACATCTTCACAGTATAAATATATATTTCAGAAAACTGTTTTTTTTTATATATTAGTTTATTTATTCATTTATTTATTTTTTTTTAAAATAAAAATTCAAATGACCTAAATTTCTACATACTTGATTAACCAGGGCTGCCACATATCATCAGAGTATCTCATACAACAATATTTAGCAATCAGACAATCCCATACAATCATAGCAGCGGACATATATACGAATACGAATAATACGTCTCGGACTCCAGCTCCTCTCCAGCTCCATAGCATCCTGTCCTGAACATATATTCGGTCTGACCCGAGCATTATAATGAAATAACACCCGAGTCAGTTTGGAATACCAGCTGATAATAATGCATCCAAATTGATTATTAAAGTTTCAAAAATCCTTAGAAAACAAAAGCATCTCGTAAGACCATGCCACAAATAAACATGTCGGGTTTTTAACTTACGATAGCTAAATCACTTTTTATAGAAATCCTCTGATATTATAATAGGGTCTATATACAAATACCTATAAAATAGCCGAAATTGTTACATGATTAAATTCCAGCTACAAGCCATAAAGTGGGTAATACAAACAAAACTCGTACAAGGCTCGTAGGGAGAATGGATTTCCAACAATGACTAGGCACTGGGTACCACCTGTCACAGTACGGGGCCTAGGTCACCGTACCGAGGACCACGCCCAATCCCCTGCAACACAAGACCGGACCCATCCCTTACTGGACAGTTCCGAATAAGATCACCCAGCGGTTGGGATCAGCAACCGCACCACTAAGCCGAAATAAAAAGGGACATCTGGACAGAGATGACCTTACTCTCAAGTGGGGGCTACCCACGAAGCCTTGCTGCATATCCCCTGATTTTCAGTCATTCCCATGTGACGAGGCTTGAGGCTAAGCGTTACTTTTTAGAACGTTTCACTTAGAATGCCCCTCGCCCACCCGACAATGTTCCGAAAGCATTCGTCCATACAAGTCCGTCCCGGGTTCGAACGGAACCGAAGGCACTACTCCTACTACATCCATTTTGGAAATTTCCTCAGGATTAGTAGCGACTAGCCCTTGCACTTCACTGCTCCATCTTCGACTCCGAACACGTTTTTCAAGCGAAATGTACAAACCGGATCGAAGTGGTTTTAGAGATAAATCTCGATCCCGGTCTCTTCGAAACGATCAACGCATTTGTCCAATATTGATAGTCGGTGATTTAACTATCAATTAAAATTCATAAGCATCCATCAAACAATAAATAATTTTCCACATTATTTATTTGCCTCAAATATCTTTCAAGATATATTTCCAAATTTTCAAAACTCATTTGAAAACAATTTCCCACTGTTCTTCCTTCACCCGGTAAACCCCTTTACCACTTATTCCCATTGGAAATAACCAAGTTCAAAACATTTAGATTTAAACAGTTAAAACACTTCTTCTGAATTATACTTAAAAAATATATAGGTTACTACTAGTTATTACTCAAAAATATAATTCCACAATATTTAAAGTAAAGCTATTTATTTTGGATATAAACTTGATTTTTAATAAAGGTTAAAATAAACCAAATTTAAAAGTAGAGTTTAAAAAGATAATATTAGCTTTTACCAATAACTTAAACAATAATTTTAAAACAAACTTATCAATTTCTTCTTTAAAATAATAATTTCTCAAAATACTCTTTAAACAAATTTAAGTTTTAACTCTTATTTCAATAAAATCTGTTAAAACTCTAACTTGGTTTTCCAGGGAAACACACCCCCATTCGACATTTTCAAAGAATCCGTCTCATAAATCCAGCCGATTTATTTTAATTCAATTTATGTTAATAACATAAAATCCCAATTCCATACTTAAACATAACTTCTTTCGAAGTTCAAACACTTTTTTCCCATTTCCGAAAATTCATTTTAAAGTATAGGTTTAAAACTTTTTTAAATAAAACATTTGGAGAATTATTCAATGAAAAACCATATTACGAACTACTTAAATAAAATCCCAATGGAGAAAACCGCATTTTAAAATATTCTATTTACATTTAAAATTGTAAAATTTTAATTTGGAAACTTCATTGCAACATATTTTAATTTCCCAGAAAAAGAAACACTATTCATTATTAAAATAACCCCTCGTTATTTAAAACATTTATAATTTCTTATAAAATTTCTCACCAGAAAGCCACTCTTCCACATTTATCCACTGATAAATTTCCCACTTTATTTATAGTTACAAATTTACCAATTTCATCCTTTATCCAAACCAAATTCCAAATTTGATTCCTTTAAATTCTTATTCAACAATTTCTTTAAAATCCAATTTATTTTATTTTTTATTCCAGATTTTAATTATCAAACGATCTCACGATATAACTGAATTCAAAAAATTTAGCTAACACAGAATGTAAATGTGATACATCATCAATTATATAAAAATAATCCCTACATTGTGAGGAATCCAGTTGGATCCCTCCAACCTGTTTTTCCCTGCATCCACAAATATTAGCACATCACTTATATAAATATCATTTCAGACTGATACAACACTTATAATCAACCAATCACACAGATATTTAAATATTAACTATTTAAATTGTCTAGCATCCAGATGTGAGTGAGAATAACTCACCTTGAGTTTCGGCGAGCGTTCGAAATTTAAATTAAACCGAACGGCGTTCGATTTAACCTAAATTTTCCACTTGCTCCGATCGTCCCCAAATTTGCGCTGCAGCGTAGAGTACGATGCTGCGATTCCGACGCTACCAAAATCGTCGAAATCTGATTATATATGCAAAAGATATGGTGTTTTAAAGTTTTGAATATAAATTAAACAAATTTTCTTTAAATTTTAAATAAAATCTAACTACCACAAATCGTGACCATTCGTTCAACTTCAGGAAATCACGACTGGCCCCATACTCTTCTTCCTCATGCGATCCATAGCTACAACCGAACCCAATTTTCACTAATTAGGGTTAACAACTGCGACCACCACGACGAACTCAGCGACGATCCAGGACCTCCCTCACGAAGCTCAAGTCCCCACGCGCTACCACCACGAAACGCGGCGAGCTCGGTCAACCATTTTCACCGAAAGTCGTGCATGAACCGGCTATGCACATGCCTCCCTAGCTCCCTCCACGCGACACCAAAATCCATCACTACCGTTGGATCTGAAGCTCCCGACAAGCTCTTCGATCTTCCAGTTGGAAGTTTCCTCTAACTCTTGACGGATTGATCGCAAAATGAAGGCAAAAGGAAATGATTTTCGGCCATGAAAATATATAGAAGCGGCGGCCAACGAAACATGCTAGGGTTTTGATTAAAATTTAATATATATATATATATATATATATATATATAGTTTTAATATTATTTTATTAATAAAATTCTCTATGTAACATCATACTTCAAACGATCTCCAATTCTCACGCACCAACAGGCGTTCCTAGGGTTTTTCCGCGTTTCGGACACAATGGAACAGGTTTCGTAAGCTAATTCGGTCGTATGTGCGAGTTACGGAATTAAATGATCAATTTAAAATTAAATCGGTTAAATCGATTTCTAAGCGTTTTTAGCTGCCGAGGTCAAACGACAACTCCAATAGCTACAAAAATTGAAATCCGATAATAACTAACTATTACAGATCCAATGGAACTGGTTTCGTCGCATTCCGAGACTGTGCCCTTAAGGCTATTTTAACTCGGCGATTAAATCGAGCGATTTTCACAATCGTCGAAATCACTTAAAATTTCACTTTTAAAATTTTATTAACTTAATTATAATTCATATAGAATTTATAATCACATTAGAAATCATTCTAATTCATTTTAAAACAAAATCTGAATATTTGCATTATTATATTATTAAATTCCATTATTAAATTAATATAAAATTCCAAACTTAATCTATCGACCTTTAATTTCATCCAACAATCCTATATTATAATTCAAATCCAATAGACTCAAAATAAACTTTAGAATCTAATTTTATATCTATTTACACTCAGAATCACCAATTATCCAAATTCCGATATTAAATTATTATTATTCAAATTTCAATTGAATTGCCATATTTGAAATTAAACAAATTTTATTATCTTAACAAAATTATTTTATTTTAAAAATTCAAATTATAATCCATATTCAACATTTAAAATGAATTAAATGTTCAAATCTAGCGACTCAAAATTCCGGGTCGTTACAAAAGAGATACTGTGGTTTTCTTATATATGGCGAGAAGGAGGACAGTGTCTTAGATGACGACACTCCTTTATCTTTCCCACAAGAATTGCAGAGTAAAAACTCTGTGCTATGGGTCGCAGTAATGAAATCTGAGATGGATTTCATATATGAAAACAATGCATGTACTTTGTCGGATGTATCCAAAGAGGTAAAACTCATCATCTACAAATGGATTTTTAAGAAAAAGCTAAATGTAGATGGACAAGTAGTGGCCTATAGGGCTAGGCTAGTTGCAAAAGGATTTATCAAATTCAAGGTATTGATCATGATGAGACCTTTTCGTTCGTAGCCAAGTTTAAGTTCATTCGGATTATGCTAGCCATTATTGCATTCTATGACAATGATATATGACAAATTGATGTAAAGACGACGTTTCTAAATGGTGATTTAGAAGAAACCATCTCTATGTTGCAACCCAAGGGTTTTGTGGTCATTAAGACTGATGGCAAGGCTTGCAAGTTGTTAAAGTCCAATTATGTACTCAAATATGCTTCAAGGAGTTGGAAAAAGTTTTTTGATTAGGTAATCAAATAGTTTGGTTTTTACCAAAATACAAAGGAAGTGAAAGTATGTAGAAAGGAACAACGCAACACTATCATATTCTTAGTCCTACATGTCAACGATCTTTTGTTGATTGGAAATGAAACTTCGTTGTTGCAACCAGTGAATGCTTGGCTTTCTAAGAACTTCTCCATGAAGGATTTGGATAAAGCGACTTATATACTAGGTATAAGATCTATAGAGATAGATCAAAGAAGCTATTGGGATTGTCCCAATCCCTTTAGATAGATACCATATTGTAGAGGTTCAATACATTGAATTCCAAGTGTGGAAACATTCCAATAGTCTAGAATTATTCTTCTTAAGAAAGACACTCCTCATACCGATAAGGAGAAAGAAAGTATGAAGATGATCCCTATGCTTCAGCCATAGGATCCACAATGTATGCTATGCTATGTACTAGATTAGATGTGTGAGCTGATACCAGTCTAATCCTGAAGAAAAACATTAGATGGCTATAAAATGTATACTGAAGTATTAAGAAATACTTGGGACTTATTTCTCATTTACGAAAATAGAGACCTCCTTATGAAGGGGTATACAAACTCTAGCTTACATAGTGATATTGATGATACTAAATTAGTGTTTGTTTATGCCTTTACACCAAATGATGGAGCCGTCAATTGGAAAAGTTATAAATAAGAAATAGCAGCAATTCGACAATGGATGCCGAGTGCATTTCCCTTAATGAAGCAATTAAAAAGGTAGTCTGGATAAATAATTTTTTTAGTGAGCTTGGAGTGATTCCTGATAGTGATAATCAAGTAGCATTGTTCTTTGATAACAGCGAAAAGATATAGACTGCAAAGGAGCCAAAGCACACAAGAAATATCGTCATATTCTTTGGAAGTTCCACCTCAATAGAGAGTTCGTTGAGAAGAAAGAGGCCGTGATATAATGGGTAAATACCGAGGATAGCATAACGAATCCATTCATGAAGGGGAATCTAAGTAGGTCAGTTCCTAAGAAGTTGACCAAAGAGATGGGACTAAGATTCCATAATTGGCCTCCAAGTGCAAGTGGGAGACTGATAGAGTTAGGGATATACCTAAGGCAATTCTATAATTTGTTGTAAATTATTAATTATGTAATTGATTCCCGCTCATAAATTTTTTTCTTTCGATTATGTATTTGTAATAAAATGCTATCAATAATTAGATGTTTAATTAAAATATATTTAACAGAAAATCCATAAATGATGTATGTGTGATAGTAATTACAAATAGTTATAATCATAATTATTATATCATAATATAATAAACGCATCATTTTAAATAGACCTAGTCAAGATGCATCGAGACAAGATATCAACGCATCCATTGAGATTAGAGTACATGATGCTCTCAAAATATTAGGCAATGTATTACTCATGACTGCTGGGGCACCACGGTTTACATATCGGTAATTATTGGATAACTATGAAATGACTCACTTAATAGTTTTCTATTGGTTAATATAACCAAGGTCAAACAGAAAATATTGATTTGACTAATTTACACAGTTCTCTAAAGTTGAGAACAATGTTGATCTTCGTTATGAAAGCTCCACTTTTACTATAGTCAAATCATGGCATGGTGTTCATCGAGTGAGTATAGTTGGGTCAAGTGGAAGTATTGGAAGTGACACACTATACAAGAGAGGATTCGTCTCCCCAGCTATATGAGGCTAGTATCACGGTCAACCGAAGTCAACTCAAAGTCAAAATCTCTGGCCACAATAGTACGGTTAATGATAATTTTTGTTATTAAACCAAGGACTTTGTGTTTGGACTATAGAGTTGAATGTGGACGATATTGGAATTTTGACCATTACTAAATTACACAAGTCCAAAGTGATATAGCTTTGATGAGAAGAATTAGTGTAAATAATTATCACTACCGGGTAACACTTAATAAAGTAGAATTGGATTTTACTGAAACCAAGTAAGCGATAAATTTGGCCATAATGTCATACCACCTGCTAAGCGATGCGTGAATGTCAATATTTGTAATGTTCAATATTAGTTGCTGATCATATCTACACCCAAGAGTCACACAACCGAAACGTTGAATATTCCTTTTACCACCTGATTTAATTAATTTATAAATTGTTGAAAATTAATTTAAATTAATTTGTCTTAACGAAATATCAATTAAAAGTTTATTTGATGTATATTGGACAATATTAAACAGTGCGTTTATAACAGTTATAAATACGATGATCGATATATGCTATCAATACGTGCATAAATAAGATTTAAATTGCATAGAATATTGTTCGAAGTTGGACCATATTTGAGGCCAATATGAGCATGATATTTTCGACTTTAGCAGGCATGGTTTGTAGGTCCTAAGATCGCAAATAGAGAGGAGTTTGAATGATTAAAGGATAGGAAATAGTAAGAGAGGGATACTAAGATGAGATCCACCATTCTCTTGACTCTCTATAATAAGCCACCACTTTTCATCATTTTTTTACTTTTTTTCTCTCCTCTCTCCTTGATAATTTCGACTAGCAATCCTTCCCTCTAAGCCCTAAAAATCCAAGTACAAAATTAGGAAAAAACTCTTCAATTCGATTGTCGGTGGTGAGGTAGTTAGGGAGCTAGATACGTCTTACTTCTAACGGATTCAAGGAGATCAATTCAACATTTCAAAGTGTATGAAAGGGCTTGGAGAAAGTTAAATCAATTTAATTTTATTAAGTCATATTTATATGCTATATTGTTTATATAATAAGATGTTAGATTATATTATGAATCTTGCATATCGAAATGTTGTCAAAATCGGTTGGTTGTGTATATAATTACATCTATATAAAAAATTATTCTGTATGCTTACTTATTAGAGGCTCACGAACTGCAAATATAATATATATATATATATATATAATATTATAAATGGTTTAATTAACTAAAATCCATATTTAAAAGATTAACATTATAAATCGTATGTTTCAAATAAAAAAAAATTCATGTATAAAATGCATTTCGCAGCAAATAAATATTAAAAAAATCGAATAAATATATTTAATTATTTATTTAACGTAATATTGTTATGCAATTTAAAATGTTTATGTGTGAGTGTATATTACAAATAATAAAAATTTCTATAGAAATATTACATAACATACAAAACTTCCGAAAATAATACTTTTATTTAATTTTAACCTTTTACATGGTTTTGAAATTTTAAAATGCGAAACCAAAAATAAATAAAAAATGTACATATATTTGGTCAAGAGAAAAAATTGCAGAAATTAATGTTAATTTTTGTAATCTAATATATATATATATATATATATATATATGTATATCTTATTATATGTTTATATGTATTACATAAATTAATTTAAAATAAGATAAAATATTATTTTAATAAATTATTCATGACTTTCATAATATATTATATATATTTATGTATGAATATTTTAAAATTATTCATAAACTACTATTTATTAATTTAGGTGATTTAATTATTATATATTTATTTATTTACATGCATATATAAATAAATATAAATTTTATAAATGTTTTGTATATAAATTATTTATAAGTAACATCTAATATATATATATATATATATAATATTTACTTATATATATTATTATGATGCTAACATATACACATTCAGACAACGGATCGAATATAAAAGGGGCTATTATGTCTATTGCAATGTAAATCCCTACATCTATTCACGGGCATGTCAAACCATTTACATGTTATTTTGTTGCACATGCATGTACACACATATATGTATATGATATGCACACACATATATACACTATAGTACAAGTTATATGTAAAATGAAACTTTCTTTATAAATTCAAACAAAATATTTATTTTATTTAACAGAAAATTTTCTTTAGTTTTAAATAAATTAGAAAACATAGGTCCATAAAAATCCGAATAGTTAAATAAATTGAAATTTACCAATTTACTCCTCTGTAGGCTGGCCCTTTTCCAACACTTTTCATCATGTAAATGCAAAAGGCGGCAGTAGATATTTATATTTCCTTTATTGGAATTAGTATACTTCATTGGTGAAGAATTACGAAATGGTGTTCTGGAGCAAATGCAATTAAGCAAGTAGGGACATTTAATCATTTAAGCCACAACAAAGTGAACAATAATTAATGCAAAAGTGGAGTTTTGCTAAAGAAATCAATATGTGAAACAATACTTTATCATATTATAAAACATATTTCTATGAACGATACATGAATATGCTTGCATACACACCACTTATTTATGCATGATCATTATTGTTTATTATAATATGGGCTTCAATCATTGATTAACATATTTGAGATAATGTCTTAGATTTAAATAGGTACATGCGATAGGAAAAATGGGTATAAAACATTTCATCTCATAAAGAAGATGTATCCCTTTGTATCGATTTTTTTGTCTCTATAGGCTCAATCCACACCATTCACTTATGCATAACCAATATTGTTTATGCTACTATGAGCCTTAATCATTTATCAAACAGTAAAATCATTGGCTTAGATTTAGATAGGCACATGAAAACATGAAAAAAGGGCAAAGCGCATCACATAAAGGGGATGAATTCCTCTTGACCCATTTCTCCTATCCCCAAGTACTCAACTTCATCCTCGTCATTCAATTATGCATGATCAATATTGTCTGCCATAGCATGACCCTCAAGGATTGATAAAAACAATAAAATCGATGGCTTAGTATTAGGAGTGAATATAGGATGGGGAAAATAGGCATGGAGCATTTCATCACATATGGGGGATGACTTTATGTCCTCATTTCCACCATCCCTATGTGATTAACTTCATCAACGTCATTCATTTATGCACGATCAACTTCATTAACATAATTTGAATACTAGGTATATATTGTACTCTCCGATATTATAGTTCTTTAAAAACACTCATAATGACGGACATTGCCAACTCAGCACTATAATGGCCTTTTGGGATCGATATAGAAATCTAATGACGAAAAGGACAAAGTGGACATAGGGATTTGGCTCAAACCACTATAAATCTTTGTGTCTTTATTTTCTAGACTTTTACCTTTAGCTTTATTCATCAAAACTTAATCTAGGACCATTCGGTATATACTCCTCTTGATATTATCCTAAAAGATTTAACTTCTAACACTACACAAAAATAGTGATTTTGCAACATTTTATATATGTCAATTTCCAACACTTATAGATGTTATAAACTACCAACAGTAAAAAAGTGTTAGGGTACCTAAAAAGTGTTAGTAAAAATAAATAGTCATATATATAAACATTGCAACATATTGGTCATAATTTGCAACACTGTAACAACCCGCATATTTAACGATTTTTATATTTAAATATTTTATTTAAATATAATGTCGTTAGTCGGATTTATGGTCCGAAATGTTACTTTTTGCAAATGGCCGAATTGGAACTCGAAACCAATTCCATTGATTCCAAAATGGCGTTTGCGATCTTTTTGAGTAAAAGCTTTGATATGTTTGGAGTAAGTTGAATTTGGCTACTTTTTCTAGTTGGGTTTTGGGTTTGGGTTCAACCCACTAACTATTCTATAAACCAACTCAACCCCTTCTCTCCTTCCATTCACACATTTTCATTTCTTAAAAACTTAAGCTAAAACTGGAAATGGGGGAAGAGAATGGGAAATAGAAATTGCAAGCCCTAGTTTACCTTGCAAACTTTAATTCTTGCTCCAAAATCAAAGAGAAGCTATTGGTAAGCCTCCTCTTCATCTTCTCCAACCGTTTCTCCTTCAATTTCAGAAAATTTCCTAAACCTAACTTTGGGAAATATGTGTTTTATTCTTAGATTGAAGCTTGTAGAGTTGAAGCGAAGAGTAGATAGTTTCCTTCTTGTGTTTGAGCTTCTCTATTCTTGTTTTGAATTAAAAGGTGAGTTTTGAACTCACATCTACTTCTCTTGATTTCATTGATGTTGGGTATGAACTCCTAGCACTTGTTCATATGCACTTGTTTTCGATTTGGATTGCTTTGGTGAAATTGCCAAATATTGATTTTTGAAGCCAAATCTATGACAAAAACCTTATATGGTTGATGTTTATGTTGTCCGGAGTGTTTGGGTGTGTCGTTAAGGTTGGGTAGTCGTTTGACGTAAGCCCATAATCGACACGCATCCGGTTGCTTCCGATTTGTTTGGCCATAGATGGCCTAGGTTCAGGAAATGCCTGACCATCAGGTTTCAGACGTTTGAAACCCTATTTCAGACGTCTGAATATTGTTCTGGGGGAAGATTTTCATCCTAGATTCAGACGTCTGAAATTATATTCCAGATGTCTTAATTGGGTAAATTTCAACCAAAAGGGAAATAGGAAAAATATTGTCTATTTCAGACGTCTGAAAATTGGGTTCAGACGTCTGAATTCTCTTTTGAAAAAGAAATTAATTTCCAGATTCAGACGTCTGAACCACTTCTTTCAAACGTCTGAACCTGCTGTTTTTTTGCCAATTTGCCTTGTTCGTTTAGTTTTTCGAATTTAATCGACGCTT
Organism: Allium cepa; assembly: GCA_030765085.1. Classification (NCBI taxonomy): domain Eukaryota; kingdom Viridiplantae; phylum Streptophyta; class Magnoliopsida; order Asparagales; family Amaryllidaceae; genus Allium; species Allium cepa. The sequence goes on along the minus strand of CM060928.1, from coordinate 767,280,885 downwards.
GTTGATTCCAATTAGTTGTTTATGCATATTTGACCTTGATGATTCCTTTTTGAATTTATTCACGGGTTTTTATAAATGATTTCTTCAAATCGTATTGAAAGTTCGCTTCTCCGATTTATAAATTCTATTTAAAACACACGCACAATTTCTCACTTCGAGCGAAGTGGAAGGGTGATTAAATGGTTGGGCAAAACACGGACCATGAATCTGTGCGTTTATCCTTCCGATTAATCCCCGACCTATTCAATTGATTGTTTTGACCTTCGGGTTTGGTTTACCGATGATATGAGGTGAACTTTATAGCGCTTTGAGTGTGAAATTAACGAACGGATAGTAAACCGTTTAGTGCGAACGAGTGGTTATGGGACTCACGTTACCACTTTTCAGATTCCTTTTTGAGAGTTATGAAACATTCCGCCAGTTAGTGGTGTCCAGTACTGGGCCTCCGGACCTTCACCACTACAGTTTGTTGCCTTCGGTTGTGTTGCCTTCGGGTTTGCACCTTCAGGTTTGTTGCCTTCGGGTATGTTGCCTTCGGGTATGTTGCCTTCGGGTATGTTGCCTTCGGGTTTGTGCCTTCGGGTTTGTTGCCCTATTGTATCGCTTTCGGAGTTAGGTCTTCGTGAGCCTCTCGAGTGATATTTGGGTTTGGAGTCTTCGGGCTCATGGATCCTTGTTTATACAGTACTGAGCACGTGCAAATTTTTATGATGTTTCATTGATATGTATATTCCCTAGGCGTCGCCCTTCGGTGTTGGTCTTTTTGAGCCGCATGGTATGTAGCGATTACCTTGTGGAACTTGTGTTACTTTCATTGGTATTTGTTATTTGCCTTTATGGCTTGTTTTGGGATATTCCTATTCTTTGTTTCTATGAGTTGCCGATGATACGAGGCTTGTTATCATATGATTCATCTTTTGATTAGATGGTTGTGTTATCTCTTTCAGAGATATTTGTTATACCTTGTAACCTTGCAGGTTTATTGTTGTTCAGTTTATCTAACTGATTTGTTTAGCTAGACTTACCCGTGTATTTTATACTCGGGTCAGACCGAGATGTTTCAGGTTAGGTGCTTTTGGACTTGGCCTATTTTTCTTCCGCCTGGACTATTCAGCTTGTTCCTTTTTGTCATAGCTTTTTGTATAGTCCTTTTTGTTGTAACTCTGATATATGTATTCATCTGGATTCGTCTGTATATTGTGGTTTGCTTTACCACTCGGCATGTATTATTTTGTATACTCTGTTACGTATCGGTATATGTGTATATGATGTTCTACTGTTCTGTGATGTATATTACATTTCAGTTGTTATATTCTATTCTGATAGATCCTCCAACCACCTATGGTTTTGTTTTAAGTATTCATTGGATATGTCGATTTGCTTTGTATGACTATTGTCGATGTATTCAATAGATAGTTTGAGCAAGGCTATAGATGGTCGCTCCTAACCAGCCTTATTCTCCGTGTTATTTGACGGCATTACCCTATAGTGTCCTTGGCTAGCATGGGTATAGAGGTGGGGCGTCACAGCGTGGTATTAGAGCCGAGTTCAGAACAAAATATGATAAACACAGAGTAGATGCACATATTCCGGTACATCAAAGTATGTAGGTGATACAAATCTTTGAATCATCGTGTCTCTCTATTCCTTCTACCATCAAAGGGTAGATAGAATGTGGAAATACGTCTAGGAATGCATTTAAATTCCGTAGTATTCCATATTGAATTATCTACCTTGTGATTAATCTTGTTCTTATCTTACTTTCAGCGTATGGCTGGAAGAGGCAGGGGACGACGTTCGGATGCTGGGCAATCCAGTGGCTCACATCCGAATGGCGTTTATATGTCTGCCGATCAATTTTTGGAATTGTTTAGGAGCACTCAGCCTCCAGTTCCTCCTCGAGTGTCTCCACCTCGCAAGTCTGCCTTTGCACGTCAGTGCAGTGATTTTGCTCATCTTGGAGGAAAGCCGTTTAAAGGCTCCGAGTCTGTTCTTGAAGTCCAAGCTTGGTTTCGCACATGCGAGCGTATCTTCTCTCGTATGGACCTTTCTGATCATGATAGAGTTCTTGTAACTTCTAGCTTATTACAAGAGCGTGCTCTGATTGGTATGAGCTTCTTGTAGCCAAAATTGATGAGTCTACTCTTTCTTGGACTCAGTTTCGGGGGCGATTTGAACTCAACTTCGTTCCTGAACCTGAAAAAGTTTTATTGACCCGTCGCTTCCTTGAGTTGAAGCAAGGGAAATCTTCTATTTCTGAGTATGTTGCGTCATTCGAGGCTTTATCTAAGTATGGTCTTGAATTCATTAGCACTTCTTATAAGAAGAATTTGAAGTTCGTTTCTGGTCTTAGGAAATATCTTAAGAAGTCTTTGTTGCTCCAGCTTAAACTTTCTTTTGAGGAGTTGGTAGATTCTGCGTTTCATCTCGAGACCGCCGAGAAGGAGTGTGATAGTGATGTTGATGTTGAGGTTACCAAGAACCCCAACAAGAAGCAGTTTCCATTTCAGAAGAGGTCTTTTCCTTCTAAGAAGAAAAATACTGGTGGTCCTAGATCTCAGCCTCAGTCTTCTGGAACACCTTTCGTTCGGAAGTGTTTCAATTGTGGTTCTCCTGATCATATTATTCGAGCTTGTTGCAAGCCTCTCTTCTGTCGTTATTGCAAGAAGGAAGGTCATCATGTTTCCACTTGCCCTACTGTTCTCAAGTCTAGCAGGTTTTATGCTGCTAAGGCTTCTGAAGGTCCTTCTCTGCCCAAAGGTATATCTCCATCTATTTTGGAAGGTTCTATTTTATTTCATGATCATAGTATACGAGTTCTTTTCGATATGGGTGCTTCACATTTTTTCGTATCGAAAAAGCTCGTTGATGATTTATCTTTGGATGTTTCTTGTTTGGTTACTTCTTTAAGGATTGTGAATCCTATTGGGGGATCCGCGACCCTTAGCCTGCTTTGTGATGATGTTGAGATTGTTTTATGTGGCTTTTCTTTTCATGCGAATCTGCACGTTATTTCTTGTTTGGCATTTGATTTGATTTTGGGTATGGACTGGCTAGTAAGATATGATGCCAGGATTATTTGTTCGGAGAGAATTTTGTATCTTTGACATCTAGATTCGCCTACTCAGCTATCTCTTATTCTTCGGGATGTGGATAATTTCGAAATGGCTTTATATTCTCCTGACTCTCGGGATGATGATGATATATCTCGTATTCCTATTGCTTGTGACTTTTCTAATGTTTTTGAGCCTGTCTTGGGTTTGCCACCTAAGCGGGCAATTGAGTTCCGCATTGATCTCATTCCAGGCGCGCAGCCAGTTAGTCGTCCTCCCACGAGGATGTCTACAAAGGAAAATGAGGAACTCAAGAAGCAGCTTTTAGAGCTTGAGTCCAAGCAGTTGATTCAGTCCAGTTTTTCTCCGTGGGGATCCACGGTCGTCTTCGTGAAGAAGTCTGATGGAACTCTTAGGATTTGCATTGATTATGGCAAGCTTAACGAGTTGACCACTAGGAATAGGTATCCATTGCCTAGGATCGATGATATGTTCGATCTATTGAGTGGTGCTAAGGTCTTTTCTCAGCTTGACCTTGCCACAGGTTTTCATCAGTTACGAGTCGCGGAGGATAGCATACCTCTTACCGCTTTCCGCACTCGTTATGGTTCTTTTGAGTGGCTCGTTATGCCGTTCGGTTTGACGAACGCTCCTGCTTTCTTTGTCGATCTAATGAATCAGGTATTCCGGGAATATCTCGACAAGTTCGTCCTTGTCTTCATTGATGATATCCTTATTTATTCTAAGTCTGATGCTGAGCATGCTAATCACTTGAGAATTGTCTTGAGTACTCTCCGTCATCATCAGTTTAGAGCCAAATTCTCCAAGTGCCATTTTTGGGAGAATAGGGTTAAGTTCTTAGGCCATGTTGTATCTTCCGATGGCATTTCTGTCGATCCTTCAAAGATCGAAGCCATCCAGAATTGGAAGAGGCCTGAGAATGTGCATGAGATTCGTAGTTTCCTTGGATTAGCGGGTTATTACCGTCGGTTCGTTAAGGATTTTTCCCGTGTTGTGCTTCCTCTCACCAGCCTTACTCGGAAAGGCATTCGTTTTATTTGGTCCGACAAGTGTGAAGCTTCCTTTCTGACATTGAAGGAACTTCTCACTAATGCTCCTATTCTTGTGGTTTCCGAGGGGAATCATGATCTTGTTGTCTACACCGATGCTTGTGGTAGTGGTCTCGGTGCTGTTCTTATGTAGAAGGATCGGGTAGTTGCTTATGCTTCTAGGCAACTGCGTCCGAATGAAGTTCGCTAAGCCACTCATGATCTTGAGTTAGCCGCAATTGTCTTTGCCTTGAAGATTTGGCGACACTGTTTATTGGGCGAGCGCTTCATTCTCTATACCGATCATAAATCTTTGAAGTATTTGTTCACTTAGAAGGAACTCAATATGGGACAACAGCGTTGGCTCGAGTTTCTTGCTTCCTATGACTTTGATATCCAGTATACCCCTGGAAAGGGTAATCGTGTTGCTGATGCGCATAGTTGCAAACATTTGGCTGTTGTTTCTATGATGCTTGCCGAATGGGATATTTTTGAGACTCTATCTTCTTGTGAAATTCGTGATCGAGGTTCATCTTTTGATTCTCCTATTCTATTATTTAGTTTGGGAGCTCGACCTATTTTATTGGATCGTATTGCCGATGCTCAGCGGCGTGATCCTGATTTGTTGCATCTTATTCAGCTTTGTGAATCTAGATCCTGTGATGAGGCGTTGCGGGATTTCAGCATTGATTCTCATGGGTGTCTTCTTAAGAAGAACCGTCTTTTTATGCCTTCTGATTTTGCACTTAGGCATGACATTCTTGATGACTGCCATCGTTCTAAGTATATCATTCATCCTGGTAGTAGTAAGATGTATGCCGATATGCGTCGTCTTTATTATTGGGAAGGCATGAAGCGCGAAGTGGCGAGTTATGTGAGTAATTGCATAACTTGTCAGCGTTTTAAGGCCGAACATCAGCGTCCTTCTGGTCTTCTTCATCCTCTAGAGATTCCATTGTGGAAATGAGATCCGATTTCTATGGATTTCATTGACGGCCTACCTCATTTGAGATCGGGCCATTCTAGCATTTGGGTTATTGTTGATCGCCTCACCAAGTCTGCTCATTTTGTTCCTATTAAGTCTAATAGGACTGCTTCGCATTTGGCTAAGTTGTATGTCAAGGAAATCGTGAGACTTCACGGTGTTCCTAGTTCTATTGCGAGTGATCGTGACCCTTTATTCACGAGTCATTTTTGGAAGAGTCTTCAGCAAGCTTTGGGAACAAAGCTTAATTTTAGTACAGCTTATCATCCGCAGTCTGATGGACAGACTGAACGGGTGAATCGTATCTTGGAAGATCTTCTCCGTATTTGTATTTTTGATTTCGGTGGTAGTTGGGAGGATCACCTACCTCTCGTAGAGTTCTCCTATAATAATAGTTTTCAGTCCAGTATCGGTATGGCTCCTTTCGAAGCCTTATACGGAAGGCCATGTCGATCACCTTCTTGTTAGTTGGAATCTGGGGAGAAGCTTATTCTTGGTCCAGATTTTGTTTGTGATTCTTCCGAGAAGATCGATCTTATGCGGTTGAGAATGAAAGAGGCACAGAGTCGCCAGAAATCCTACGCTAACAGCCATAGGAAGCCTCTCGAGTTCTCGATTGGTGATCTTTTTTTTTATTCGTGTTTCTCCTTTGAAAGGGGTTATGCGTTTCAGTACGACTGAGAAATTGACTCTTCGCTATATAGGACCATTTTCTTTTACTGAACGTATTGGCCCTATGGCTTATAGAGTTTCACTTCCTGCTCATTTATCTGGCATTCATGACGTGTTTCACGTCTCTCAACTTCGGAAGTGTCTTCGGGAGTCGGATTCTGTTATTGATTCTCCTGATTTGCTTGAGCTTGAGGTCTCACCGGACTTATCTATTGTACAGCAACCTATTCGCGTGCTTGACACGGAGGTGCAACACCTTCGAAACAAGGACGTGCCGCTTGTTAAAGTTCAATGGTCCGCTATTCCCAATGACTGTACTTGGGAAACCAGAAAGCTTATTGAGCGATCCTATCCGGGTTTTCTATCTTCGCTTGGCAACGGTGAGTATATCTTTTCATCTCAAGCTTATTTTCTTTTCTTTTGAAGGTTGTATGTATGTAGTTGTTACAAATATCGTCTCTAGGAATTGCGAGGACGCAATTTTGTTAGGAGGGGAGATCTGTAACAACCCGCATATTTAACATTTTTTATATTTAAATATAGTGTCGTTAGTCGGATTTTTGGTCCGAAATGTTACTTTTTGCAAATGGCCGAATTGGAACTCAAAACCAATTCCATTGATTCCAAAATGGCGTTTGCGATCTTTTTGAGTATAAGCTTTGATATGCTTGGAGTAAGTTGAATTTGGCTACGTTTTCTAGTTGAGTTTTGGGTTTGGGTTCAGCCCACTAACTATTCTATAAACCAACTCAGCCCTTTCTCTCCTTCCATTCACACATTTTCATTTCTTAAAAACTTAAGCTAAAATTGGAAATGGGGGAAGAGAATGGGAAATAGAAATTGCAAGCCCTAGTTTACCTTGCAAACTTGAATTCTTGCTCCAAAATCAAAGAGAAGCTATTGGTAAGCCTCCTCTTCATCTTCTCCAACCCTTTCTCCTTCAATTTCAGAAAATTTCCTAAACCTAGCTATGGGAAATATGTGTTTTATTCTTAGATTGAAGCTTGTAGAGTTGAAGTGAAGAGTAGTTAGTCTCCTTCTTGTGTTTGAGCTTCTCTATTCTTGTTTTGAATTAAAAGGTGAGTTTTGAACTCACATCTACTTCTCTTGATTTCATTGATGTTGGGTATGATTCCTAGCACTTGTTCATATGCACTTGTTTTCGATTTGGATTGCTTTGGTGAAATTGCCAAATATTGATTTTTGAAGCCAAATCTATGAAAAAACCTTATATGGTTAAGTTTATGTTGTTCGGAGTATTTGGGTGTGTCGTTAAGGTTGGGTAGTCGTTTGACGTAAGCCCATAATCGACACGCATCCGGTTGCTTTCGATTTGTTTGGCCATGGATGGCCTAGGTTCAGGAAATGCCTGACCATCAGGTTTCAGACGTCTGAAACCCTATTTCAGACGTCTGAATATTGTTCTGGGGGAAGATTTTCATCCCAGATTCAGACGTCTGAAATTATATTCTAGACGTCTGAATTGGGTAAATTTCAACCAGAAGGGAAATAGGCAAAATATTGCCTATTTCAGACGTATGAAAATTGGGTTCGGACGTCTGAATTCTCTTTTGAAAAAGAAATTAATTTCCTGATTCAGACGTCTGAACCACTTCTTTCAGACGTCTGAACCTGCTGTTTTTTGCCAATTTGCCTTGTTCATTTAGTTTTCCAAATTTAATCGACGCTTGTTGATTCCAATTAGTTGCTTATGCATATTTGACCTTGATGATTCCTTTTTGAATTTATTCACGGGTTTTTATAAATGATTTCTTCAAATCGTATTAAAAGTTCGCTTCTCCGATTTATAAATTCTATTTAAAACACACGCACAATTTCACACTTCGAGCGAAGTGGAAGGGTGATTAAATGGTTGGGCAAAACACGGACCATGAATCTGTGCGTTTATCCTTCCGATTAATCCCCGACCTATTCAATTGATTGTTTTGACCTTCGGGTTTGGTTTACCGATGATATGAGGTGAACTTTGTACTGCTTTGAGTGTGAAATTAACTAACGGATAGTAAACCGTTTAGTGTGAACGAGTGGTTATGGGACTCACGTTACCACTTTTCGGATTCCCTTTTGAGAGTTATGACACATTTCGCCAGTTAGTGGTGTCCAGTACTGTGCCTCCGGACCTTCACCACTACGGTTTGTTGCCTTCGGGTGTGTTGCCTTCGGGTGTGTTGCCTTCGGGTTTGCACCTTCAGGTTTGTTTCCTTCGGGTATGTTGCCTTCGAGTATGTTGCCTTCGGGTTTGTGCCTTCGGGTTTGTTGCCCTATTGTATCGCTTTCGGAGTTAGGTCTTTATGAGCCGCTCGAGTGATATTTGGGTTTGGAGTCTTCGGGCTCATGGATCCTTGTTTATACAGTACTGAGCACGTGCAAATTTTTATGATGTTTCATTGATATGTATATTCCCTAGGTGTCGCCCTTCGGTGTTGGTCTTTTTGAGCCGCATGATATGTAGCGATTACCTTGTGGAACTTGTGTTACCTTCATTGGTATTTGTTATTTGCCTTTATGGCTTATTTTGGGATATTCCTATTCTTTGTTTCTATGTGTTGCCGATGTTACGAGGCTTGTTATCATATGATTCATCTTTTGATTAGATGATTGTGTTATCTCTTTCAGATATATTTGTTATACCTTGTAACCTTGCGGGTTTATTGTTGTTCAGTTTGTCTAACTGATTTGTTTAGATAGACTGACCCGTGTATTTTATACTCAGGTCAGACCGAGATGTTTCAGGTTAGGTGCTTTTGGACTTAGCCTATTTTGCTTCCGCATAGACTACTCAGCTTGTTCCTTTTTGTCATAGCTTTTTGTGTAGTCCTTTTTGTTGTAACTCTGATATATGTATTCATCTGGATTCGTCTGTATATTGTGGTTTGCTTTACCACTCGGCATGTATTATTTTTTATACTCTGTTACGTATCAGTATATGCGTATATGATGATCTACTGTTCTGTGATGTATATTACATTTGAGTTGTTATATTCTGTTCTGATAGATCCTCCAACCACCTATGGTTTTGTTTTAAGTATTCATTGGATATGTCGATCTGCTTTGTATGACTATTGTCGATGTATTCAATAGATAGTTAGAGCAAGGCTATAGATGGTCGCTCCTAACCAGCCTTATTCTCCGTGTTAGTTGACGACATTACCCTGTAGTATCCTTGGCTAGCGTGGGTATATGGTGGGGCGTCACAAACACAAATAAGTGTTATACTAGCCGGTAAACATGTAAATATTCGCTGAAAAATGGAGTTTGGTAACTTTTACATATGATATGTTTTGTGACGCTTCCCCCCTTCCCATCAGTTTTCGGCCGCATAAAATTATTATTTTTTTAACTAGGGTTTCATGCGATCCCCAATCTCTTGACTTCAACGACGGCGAGCGGCTTCTGGAGCGGTCCTTCTTCTCCAGGAAACATTGAAGACGACTTTCTTTTCATCGCTGCGACATCGACTTCGGATTCCCGAACGCTTCCTCCTCCTCATCATATTAACCAATAACAGCGAATATTTTTATGCAATATTTCATCAAGGTTAGTTCTCCCTCCTTAATTTATTTGATATTTACATGCCAGTTATAAATTTTAATTTATGTTGGAGAAGGTCGACTGGAGTTTAGGTGTGGACGGCGGCTAGAATTCGAGGTTGCGGTAGATGACAGTGGGGATTTCGTGGTCGATTGGCGATTGGGGATTTGGGTCTGGCAATTTCGGAGAATTCGAAGGCTAAGCGTAGCGATTTTGGGGTGAGTTGTCAGAGATGGTCGCAATGTCTTTATCACTATAAAGGATTCCGTTTTGACAATTATCTGCCCGCGAGGTACTTGACTTCTGAACCAGCTACTTTTAGATTCATTTAGTTTGTTCAGTTTTATTCAGTTCAGTTTGTAAATAAATTCAAAGAAATCAAGTACTACCAATAGATGAACTGTTGCACATTACTTTTTTTAAATTTATGGGTGTTTAACTATGTGTTCTAAAGTCAAATAACAGTGTTACCAAGCAACTGCAAATAACATTCAAAATAGAAAGTGAAACAGTTGGAATACATTATGTAGAACAAAAGAAAAATATTTTCACCATACATCCGTTTTAACTTGGAACTGAATAACTAGAAACTATAAAGGAGGAAAATATTTATTTAACAATATAGTAGAAACTGCAGGCTTGTTCAGGGACACTATGCTTTTCTTTCCATATTTTATGCCATTAAGCATAAGCAAAGGTTTAGTGATAAATCAACAGATTATTAGGCAAGTAAACATGTGTACTAATGTATATAGTATGAATGGTAGATGGATCTGCTTTTATATATTGTTTCAAGCATGCGCAGTAACATAGTTAATCATATCTCTGTCTACCATCAATATATATTTTATATAAAATATTTCTGTATAAAATATATAGTGGGACAGGTATCGTTGGTGAGTAAAATCTAATTTGTCAGGTCTTACTTCGTTTGCTCCAGCAATTCCTGCTTCAATCGATATTGTTTCCCAGAGTCAAAGGCAATATCATGTTCTAGTCATTATTGCTGATGGACAAGGGTAAAGTCATATCATTTCTGCTTTATTTACAATTTTTTCATTGTTATTCTTTTATAGGCTTAAGTCTACAGCCATTGCATTCACTTTTAACGTAGATTTGTAATTTGGTCATTCCTTTGAGACCCTTTTTCAGTATAGATGAGAGAATAATATCATGCTCAGTGTAGTCTAGTTTAGATTATTGATTCAGGTCTCACTACAAGAAACCCTCCTATTAGTTGTTCATACTTCATTGCCAATAGCATCACTCCCTTTTCTTGCCTTTTTGATATATATTGTCATTTGCATTCAATTTTTAAATTATACGAAACTTGATGTTGTTATCAGGTAAAATGGTCTGGGCAAAAGTTTACTTTTCTATCATATATACCATTGGCCTAAGTCCTTTTATCTTGTGACGAAATCTTTTCTGGACATTTCGCAGGAACTCAAGATGGAAATATGTGCAAGTATGTTGGATTCTTTGAATGACTCTGTGCATGATCTTCCTTCCTAGTATTGACAATCAAGGTTTTTTATTAGTAAGCCTGCTATAAAGTATGTAGTTTCTTTTTATCTTAGATTTCTAGTTTTGCTGATGGTGATACTTCTGCAATTGATTACTATAATCAGCAATCTTTATTCTATCAGTTTTAAAAGGGTAACGAAAATCCACGGATTAGCAACCCTGATGTTTCTATCAATCTTTATCATTAATGTATGTCTTCTTTTTATTCTTTTAATCCTTAATATATTTGTTAATACCTTCATTTAATATTCTCACATGCCAAAGGTCCCTAGTTCTGGGCTCTAACAGTTTATGGTTTATTTGAAAACATGATAATCATATATAACAAGAAAGACCTTGTATTTCATTTGTCGAAAATGAATAGAAAATAGGCCAATTACATCAGACTAGAATTTTCAGTTTACTTTCGAGGTGTTAAATAAAACGACTGGGCTTATACAAACTAATTTTTAGTTAAAATAATATTACTAATGCAGAGAAGGCCTGGTATTTGCAGCAATGAATAGTACTCTTAAGCTTAAGTCAACACACTAAGTAAAGGTGATGAAAGGGATAAGATCTTATTTGAAAGTAAGTAAAGGGAGGGTTAGAAGATAAAGTGAAGTGAGTGATAAAAAAGATAAAAAAGATGAAGAAGATGAGGAATAACAAGAAAACAGTGAAGAAAAGGACAAGGTTGATATAAGAAATACGATAAAATGTGGAAATGTTTGTAATAACTTCCTTAGTTTTTCCATTCATTAAACCATCTATGTAAAGATTGATTCGTTTCTTGTACCTGCATATTATTTGAATAAGACACTTCTGAATAGTAATAACTGCTGCTGACATAAAGGAGTTACGTGAACAAATTGATACATCAACACACAATAAGCTCTCACTTTGCCAACTTGCAGTTAACATTCATTCATTTGCATGCTTACATATCTATGGTTGGGAATTGATTCTTGAAATCAAGGAATAACTGATTTCATCTCTTGTTGGAAATTTGCATTTCCAGTTAATATATGATTATCAAACATTTTACATTTTAGTCAAAACTTGTTATAGTAAGCGACTTGACAGGCTGAACTAACAAAAGATACCAAGCATGATGAAAGGAGTATGGCTAGAGATAGTTCCAGGTAGTAGTATAAATGGTTAAAACCAATAGGCTGCCATTCATGATTTAGGCTGAACCAGCGTAGGAACTGGCAGAAGCGGATGGTGAGCAAGAGCTGGACTTGACACCAACACAGGCATTTTGTATTTGAATCATGCTTTCTAGGAGTAGAATATGACTCCAAATGTGCCAGCAGTCCTATCCTGTAAGCATTTGTCTTGCTTTCAGCTTCATGTTTCATCATCAAGGTTTATTTTGCATGTCCATACATGATTATCTTATATTAATGATGCCCATTTCTAACTTATCTAAGATATTTTCCTTTGTAGATAAAATGTCAACATGCATTAATATAGAGCAGAACGTATTTGCAGTGGGGATGAGTGCGTTCTGATTTCTCATCATTCATTTCTCCTTTTTTACCTTCTCACGTCCTTTCACGTCGAATCGACAATATTTTTTATAGTTAAATTCTATTTCCAAACATCCATTGCAATCCTGTTTGCATACATGCAATAGGCACATATAATATTTAGATTGGTGCTTATTATTCTTTGTAAGAAGTAAATAATCAGCCTTATTCGCTGTAATCATTGAAGTATTTGATTTCATTGGGTCAGATAATTACATGCTTTGCAGTATAATTAAAGGCATGTTCAAATCAGATTTTTGATTGCCAAAACTTAATTAGCTCAGTCTTTTAGTTCATTTTTAAGAATTATGTCTGCTTACGCGTAGTTCACTTATGATGATTTCTATCCATAAGTTTCTACTTATTCACCTTAAATCTGATAGAATAGAGAGGAAGTTTCTACTTATTCGTCTTAAATCCATAAGTTTCTACTTATTCCATAACCAATGATATAGCTTACCATAGGAAATTAAGAATAAACACAAGAGGAGATAGGAGGAAGGCTAAATAGAGAGGAAGTTGGAAGAAAATAACAGAGATTGTTTAAACTTTTCAATATCCATTCAATAGCATACCAGCACTAGTACATTTATAGTCAAAATAGTTCCCCTATTCCCAAATGGTGTGCTCTCTGCCCTTTTATAGTAATAAATATTGTTATGCCAATTATAGGCTACCGGCACAACATTATTTTCAGTAAAACATAACAAATGCATGTTGCGTAAAAACAAGACACGTTTTGTGTTCTTAAAGGAGATGGTTGTTGTATGCTTGTTTCCAGAATTATGTAAATGAATACTTTGTCTTGGCATAGTCTTATCTGGATCTATTGCATCAATTTTAACCTAAATATACCTTCAGATGATTTTTACATAAAAATCACTTTCTTGAATCTTGTTGTGCCACCAGTAAGCATGATGATGCTTGCTTTTGCATGGCCAACACTTACATTTTTACATGGTGTTGTATGGGTTTTTCATAGTTTTTTCAAAGAGAATATGCAGGATAAAGTTGTTGTTATTACTGGTGCTTCTTCGGCTATCGGAGAGGTTTATGCTTTCTTTGCATTATTCATATTAATTTTGACAATATATCCTTTGTTTTTTCTCAACGGAAGACCTCATGGGTAGCATGTAATTCCTCTAGTAGATGATGCATCAGTGTATGCATTCGAGGACGGGACTAATGCATCAGGGCCTAGCTCTCATTAAATTTATCTTACATTTCCAGCTGATTGTTCGTTCACAAATGAAGATGTGGCAGATTATTTCAATTAATTTTAACTCTATTTTATATATGATATGTTTATCATTTCTAGTCAAATATTTGTTCTGTATGCATAATAAACCAATTATTTTCTGTGTTAGTCAATATGGCTATGTTCGTGAACTGAGGATTCCTCATCAAACAGATCGCATGTATGGTTTTGTGACCTTCTATGATTCTGAGATGGTAAGAATCATTTTAAGCGAGGAGTGCCCACATTTTATACGTGGTAATCGTGTTCTTGCTAAGCCTTGCAGGGAAAAAACTCGGATTGCTGACAGGTAAAGTTACAACAACCTTTTTATTGTCATTTATACTTGCATTGCCGATAATGCAGATATCTGCGAATATTCTTGTTTTGCTGTCACATAACATTTAAGAATCTTAGTGTAAGAATATTTTCATGCGTCACAGTAATTCTAGAGTTCCTCAATAGTTTCTTTATTACTAATTTTTATATTGTGAAAACAAGCATTAAAGCAAGCATTTAATATGGATATTATGGATTAATGCAGCAAATTGCATATGAGTATGCTAGAAAGAGGGCGAATTTGGTGCTGGTGGCAAGAAGAGAGAATAGATTGAGAGGCATAAGAGAAAATTGTCGACTGTTGGGTGCTGGTCATGTGCTTACCGTGGCTGCTGATGTCGTTCATGAAGAAGATTGTCGAAGATTCATCGGTGATACTGTAACTTATTTTGGTCGTGGTAAAATCTTGTGATCATCGATGTTTTACAAGTTTATATCAAGTTTATATCGATAACATAGCTGCTTAATATGTCTGTATTTTGTAACAGTGGATCATCTTGTAAACACCGCGAACCTAAGCCACACTTTTCTATTTGAGGATGCTGGTGACACTGCAGTTTGTCCACAAGGAAGGAGTTGGCACCTTGTATTAATTTTTGGGTCCTTAGATGATTGTGGTTGCGATGTTAAGGTTGGAAGTTTCGATATATCTACAAGGAAGGAGTTGGCACCTTGTATTTATTTTACCAGACAACGCATGTTAAACTTTAAGTGTGTTTTGAAGAAAAAAAATTGAAGCTTACGTTGTAATAATATATGAACATATCACATTGTGGTATTTTAGATATGTAAATAATTGTTTAAGATATATTATACTACATTTGCAGAGCGTTTAAACTTTGCATTGAATATGTATGATGAATTATTTGTGATATGGAAACCATTATTTGCAGAGTGTTTATATTTAAGCGTTTAAGTTTTGGTGTATATATATGTGTGTTACTAAATAATCATTTTCCAACACTTATAAGCTTTACCGTATATTTCTGTACCAACACTTATAAGTGTTACCGTATATTTCGTTACCAACACTTATAAGTGTTATCGTATATTTCGTTACCAACACTTAAAGCTTTACCGTATATTTCTGTACCAACACTTATAAGTGTTACCGTATATTTCGTTACCAATACTTATAAGCGTTACCATATATTTCTGTACCAACACTTATAAGTGTTACAGTATATTTCGTTACCAACACTTATAAGCGTTACCATATATTTAGGTACCAACACTTATAAGTGTTAGTAATACGTATGTTTGTAACACTTATAAGTTTTACAAATTTGGCCGCTCCATTACTCACAGTCCATTAGTAACACTTAAAAAGTGTTACTGAAATTATTTGTAACACCTATAAGTGTTAGAATTTGCCTGTTTTGGTGTAGTGCAATAAATGGTAACTTTCGATAACCAGCCTACCAAAGTGCGTATAAGAAGAAATTAATTAGGGCTTGCTATTCGATCTTGGGGTGTTGGTGTTTGATGATAAATCCCCTCAGTAATCATTAAATGATATATCCTTTTAGTTTAATACTTGAAGTTTATATGCATTTTATGTTTCATGTGAGTATACTAAAGAAAACTAATAATATGTGCGACTTTTTTATGGAAAACCATATGAGTGGTAACTTTAAATTATTTATGAACATGGATACTGTCAAGTAAATTACAATGCACAAATTAATACACAAATTCTCTTCCTGTAAACGATTATTTCCTCGATGTGCTTTGTTTTGAATATTAAAGATTTTTTTATTTGAAGGTGCTTACATGCATGATTATGTGTAATGATATGGATGGTACAAGCAGTCATTGTGAATAGCAAGGAGCATAAGTTTGGTCACATCGGAATCATAGTTTGAATATGTTGGAACCTATTTTTTATCTAGACTCTCTAGGCTCAAAATACTCATAGTTTTGTTAAGGACTGTTGTGGGCGTTTCCACCTAGGAATTTATAGATGCAGGTTTATTGAGCCAAAATAAGAATAGTTAAAGTATGTGTGTTATAAGAGGTACGACTCATATGGACAACTCTAATTGAAGACGACAAGAAGCTCTATAAATAAAGTATGTGGAAATATTAGAGAAAATAAGGTAAGGAAATCTTGGTATGCTACTCCGGTAGGCAAGCTACCAGATAGGAATTCTTGTCTAGTAGCCACGCCATAGAATAAGAATTCTTATACAATAGTAGAAATAATGGGCTAGAATTATTGTCTAGTAGGTAGGCCAATAGACAAGATTTCCGAATTGGTATATAAGAAGTTGTTTAGCCAAGGAAGTGTGGGAATAGATCATGACTAGGAGCTCCACCTATTGGATTCCACCCATTAAACAAAGTACTATCGAATCTCCCTCTAAACACTGGACCGAATAAGACATTTAAGGAAAGGAAATCTTGAATATATGGAAGTTTGGAACGAACTAAGCATGTAATACAAGGAAATTATCAAATTTATCGGTCTTACCTCTCTACCTATTCTCTCTTATAAATATCCAAGCTTCTAGTAGCAATGGGGATGACTTTTGAGAGGTACCTACATCGTCGAATAGAAAACACCGAATATGCTATTGCGACGACATGTTTCACCACAAATCGTTGTATTTTACATTCAAATCATTATAAAGATGGTATACAGAGAAGGCAATAAAAATTAATAGTGGATGCAGGCACGTTCGGGCCAAGCCACAATAAACTTGTGCGTATTTTATTTTTACTATAATTTTCCACTTCTCCACTATTATAAATCAATTGGAAGTTCTTGTCGATTTTATGTACAAAGATTTTTTGCGTGTTCATTGAAAGTTAACTCCCAACATGCCTTCGAAATCAAAGAACAAGGTGGTGCTACCGGTGGGAATCCTAACCAGATAGAAACTAATCAAGACAACTATTCATCTAGCACTCTAGGAGCAGACACTATCATTAGAGGCGACATAGACAGAGTTGTTGTGGAACTCAAAACCCAGTTCGCTACCCAATGGAAATCTATTATGGAGTAGATCGTGGCATGCTTGGGGCAGATCATTGGACATAACTCTGAAGCATGAGAGCAACCCCAATCTAGAGCGTCTAAGAGGTGAAGGAAGTTGTACTCTAGTGGCAGATATAATCAGAAGAATAGGGAGGTAGGAAGGGTAAATGCTTAGGAAGTGGATCGAGCAAAGATTCAACCTGAAACTGCATCCGTGGAATGGTTTGGCATCGAACTGGGTATTGTAAGTGTCCAGTCAGGGCCAATTATGGTTGAACCCTCTTGATCCAGGCAATGCTCCTTTGCCTAAGTAGAAATGACATTTAATGGAAGGCAATCCTACCACCATGAACGGTCTTGAATTCAAAATTGTGATCGAGATCGCATGGCTAAACATTCTAGAAGAAGCGAAAGAGGTCATTCACCCCGAGGGGGGAGGTCAACATATCTTCACTCATTGCCTAAACTGAAAGACCGAATGACACATATCATAGAGAACGTGTGCGGTATGAGAAAGTAGAACGGGGAATTAGAGAAACAGTTAGGAGCCCATTCTTTGTAGATATAGAGACTGCTCGAAATCATAGAGGCTTACGGAGGCCCACCGTAGATCCTTATCGGGGTTTAAGAAACTAGGCAGCACATATGTAGTAGTACACACATCATATGCTAATAAGCGGAGCAACAAAGGAAGTCTTGTGCAAACGCTTTCCCTTATTCCTAGCAAACATAGAAATGATGTGGATTTTTCACCTTCCTCCCGACTCAATCCACTCATGGATGATATTAAAAGAAAAATTTGTCAGCCAATTCAGGGTGCACGTGGAACAGCCTAAAGACTCGTATTCGTTATCAGATGTGATGGATGATGAGGCACTCCAATAGTACTTGTTTTAACGCCTCAACAACTAGGATCTAAAATATAAATGAACGACTAACTTTGATGACGTATGTGGAGGCGTGCACCTGAACACAAAGTTGGTTTGGAGGTTAACAAACGAAAACTTGGCCATTTTGTAGAATTTCTTCTATGAAGCAGCAAAGCTTACAAGTTTGGAGGAAGCCACAGCTAGGTGATAGAATGGAGTAACCGTCAAGTCATTAGAAACATCTAATGGTGTAAACGCTATAATAATTAGTAATAGAAGCACTTTAGCTAAAAAAAAAAGAAGGATAATAGCTAAGATAGCCCTAGGAGAAAGAAGGTGGAATAGAGAAGGTTTAGGCTTATACCGAGTTTCGATGCTGACCTAGGCCTAAATGATACCATGGAAAACATCTATCTTGCAATGCAAGCGGAGCTTAAGTACAACAGGCCTCATGTAATGACCATAATTTTGACTAACATTATTTAGAACATTTAATTAAATAAATTAAATGAAATAATGTAGGCAGTTAAGGGATTGAGATTTGTTAATTTAGAAGGAGCCATGCCTTAATAAAATGTATAAGCAAAAGAAAATTTAAAATAAGTAAGCATGTGTGAGAAATATGGTAAGGGTAAAATAGAAACGTTCTTCATTCTAATACCATTAACCCTACTATCCTTCATTCCTTATTCATTTTAATATTCACAAACAAAAGTAAAAACCCTATTAAGCTCGGCCGGCCACCATTAAAGAGATTCAAGCAGAAGAAAAGCTAGGATTCAAGTAGAAAGCTTAAGCAAATCAATCAAAGGACAAATCTCAACCTTTTTAATACCAAGCCTATGTGAATAATTAACTTAAGTCTCACTTTTTTATATTGATTTTAGTTTCAAGTTAGATTGGAATTAATTTTGCAAGTTACATGACATGTGTTGTTTAAATATATATATATATATATATATATATATATATATATATATGCTTGTTGATGGTTTATATTATTTTATATAGATTTTAAGATAAGTTTGGAATGGAAAATCTATTAAATTATATCTATATGATTTGCATTTTTGATATATGATCAAAAGCATTATTTTAGATGTTGGTTTCAAGTTTCATAATTTTATAAGTAATTGTGGATTTATTATGAATTTTCTATGAGAGAAAATAGTTAATATTTGGTTAAATTATTTAAGGCAATTATATAATGAATTCGGGTATGAAATTTATATATGTTAGAAAACATATTAAAAGTGAATTATTATGGTTTATGGGGAATTTTTCCAAGTATTTTACTATGGTTATAAAATTATTTATGTTAACGGACTTAAATGTTTTATATGTTTTATCAAGGAGAAGAGCTTATTCGCTTAAAATGTTTTCAATTGTTAATTGTGAATTCGGAAGCCTTTGTAGAAAAGTATATTGATAAAGAAATGACAATCAATAATATTTTGACGAGTAGGTAAAATAAATTACTTTGAAAGGCATAAAATCAGTTTTGTTTCGAATGACAACCTTGCCACTTCCTTTGCTTGCTTCCGTCACCATCCTGGTTGTACCTTTCGCACATATTCGAAACAAGGCACATGATATCAAGCAACTGGTATGTAGTGTATTGAAGAAAGGCGGAAGGAATGATGGTGTTGAATGCATGCTTTCCAAGGGGATGAAGCCACTTTTAATTGCTTTCAAATCAATCAACTTGCCTTTGTTTTTAGAAAGAAGCTTTCGAAAGTGTTGTTGCTTGTTTTTGTTTTAAAAGAAGCTTTCGAACCTATTTGATACCCATGTTGTCGCATTCAAACCTTTCGAATTAGTTAAGGCTGCTTTTTTATAGCCTTAAAACAATGTATTAAAAAGGGGTGCTTTCGTATTTTTACTTTAAAAGTCGTCTTCTCAATGCTTTTGAAAGGGCAGTTTAGCCGCTTTTAAATGGTTTCGGAGGTAATGGTTTCAAAAGGGTGGGTTTCAAAACTATCCTCTTTCTTTTACGTTGGATTATTGTTTACGAAAGTAGTGCTTTCGACTCTGTTCTTTATGACCCTTTAGTTATATCAAAGGTTAAACCTAATGGTTTCGAAAGGAGTAATTTTAAATGGTTTCAAAGCAATGTTTTCACAAACCTTACTTGAAACCAATGTTTTAGGAAGGTATATTATAAGTGTTTCAAAGAGGAAGTCCCCAATGATTTCAAAAGCTATATTCTAAGTGTTTCGAAAGGTTTGCTTTTAAGTGTTTTGAAAGGAAGGTTTCCAATGATTTTGAAAGAGAAGTTTAAATGGTTTCAAAAAGGGATGTCTAAAGTTTTATATAATGGTTTCGAAAGGGACGCTTTCAATTATTTTTAAAGGGTTTATTTAACGGTTTTAAACAAAGGTTTCGAAGGTACTGTTTTGGCCTTATAGCCTAAAGTTTTCTACATTAAGAAGAGGCTTTAACTTATTTTAAGGGATAGGTAATCCCATTGATTATGTTTCACTAACATTATTTTGTGTAAAGCATATATCATGGCGTAAGTATTTTGAGTAAAGCAAAGAGCATGATTTTCTTGTTTTATAAAGATATGATTTCAAGGGTAAATCATTTGTAAAGATTATTTATAAGGAAATGAAATATGAATAGGGTGGTTAACCATAAGTATATATGGAGATATTAGAAAATCGGATGGGGTTGGTATTGGGTTGCGTCTTATACTTTAGCTAATAGCCCCTAGCTGATATAAGTCCAAAATTCCATTGTGTAGGGCTTTGTCAAAGATGGGACTAAAATAATGTTGCACATGGAGGGGAATATACAGAGTAAAGATAGGTTATTAATGAGCCCGCAAAACCATTAGGAGCATTTGACCCTAAAAGAAGACAGTTAAGAGCAGATAGCCCAATATTGTGTATAATAGTGGTTAGTATGTTTATTATGTTTGATAGGCCCGAGTCAGCCAGTGGTTAGTAGTTACCGAGATAAAAATATTGTGTGGACAGATAGTCCATTGATTACCTGATTTATATGCATATATGTTATTGCAATTATTTTTATAATTAGTTTAATTGTAGGTTTTTAATTTGCAAAAGATATTATTTTTAATGAATATTAGTGAGGGGAAACCCGTTCCGCTAAGCGGTGTGGTCTCACTTAATATTAGTAAATCGAGATGTAATAGAATTCTTCACACAAGGCTTTATGTATGACCCGAAGTTTATGTTTTCCCCTCAAACTCTTGGGTGCTCAAAATTAAATTTGTGTAGATTGAGAGTTAAGGACTTTTCAGGTTTAGTATGTTGGACGAATAAGCTTCCTAAGATGTGTAGGAGGCAAAGATAGTTATGTAGGAGCTATTAATATTATTTCCACTATGATGTATTTATGACTGATACGTTTATCTAGTACTTTGATCATCCATAAGGGCATCTTTATATATCGTTCTTGGTGTAATTTGAAATAATTATATTTGATCAAAACCTAGGAATCATTTTTTGATATTATGTAATTGAATATGAAATATTAAATTAAAATGTAATCAGAAATCCATTTATAAAATCTGTGTTGATTTTATTTCATATTCATGTGCTTTATGATGGATACCATTAAAATTACCATATTTTGTCACCGAAAGTTGATGCTATAGATGACTACAGCATCCGCAGCGCTTAGCTTCGGACCTCAAAGTAGGGGGTATTACAACTCAACTAAGGAACAAGGCTGAAGCAAACATAAATACGGGAAAATACTATAAACTTCATAGACCTCATGGACATGATACTAATAAATGTCATCACTTGTTAGATATTATAATAGAATACATCAGAAAGAATACGTTGGATTCGAACGTTAAAAATCCTAATACTTATGCCATTCCTATGCAGCTTACTCCAAAGTAAACCCTGCTAGGAAATGAAGGAGAAGGAGCTAGTGCTAATCATGAGAAGGATGAGAGATAGGTAATTAATACCATAATACGAGGGCCTCATGCAACTGAAAAAAGTTGGGGAGAGATGAAAAGATATGCAAAGTCTCTAAAGACTGGAGAAGCTTTTGTACACATCATAGGCGAGAAGGTAAGGCTAAACCCCTCATTAGGAGCAAAATAAGATAATATTTACTAAACTCGCAAGGGAAACAATATCCATACATAGATGCCATAGTGATTTCAGGGATGCTCAGCCTGGTAGAAGTGCATCGGATTTTAGTAGACAGCGAGAATTCTATGAATATCCTACTCAAGGATGTGTTTGGCACGATGGAATTTTTCATGAAGGATGTTACATTATGTAACCAGCAACTACATGACTTCACAAAAGAAGGCAATTTTTTTTAGGAAAGTTGGATTTGTCTGTCAGGCTAGAAATCCATCCCTGATCAGCCATATGAAAGCAAACTTTTTTGATGGATGGATTCTCAGTGTACAATTCCTTACCAGCATACAATTCCTTATTATGATGGCCTACCTTATCATATATCTGCGCACTGGTAGCACAATGGTATATGACAATAAAATTCCCTATAACCCAAGGAGTGTAGTAGAGGGAAACCAAGACATTGCCAGGGAATGGTATATGGCAGAGCTCCGGAAAAATAAATGTCCCAAAAAAGGAAAGAGCACAAAGTTCACACTCTGTGCCAAAAAGTTGACTGCATAGCAATTAAAGGAGTCCCCCCATTTGGATTTACATGCGATCCTTATTATGAACTTGACCCGAGATGAAGCGGGGGGCCATAGCAGAGCCTGAAGTGGCAGTATAATTTTTTGAAGTAAGTAGCAATTACCTAAAAAGGTTGATGAAGATTAGATCCAGGTTGGAGCGGGATGTGAAGATAAATTGATAGGATTCTTACGAGACAATCAAGATGTGTTCGCCTAGTCTTACATAGACATGTGTGGAATTTTCCCTTCAGTTATATGTCACACTTTGATTATCGACCCAAGGAAGCCCTTGGTGAAACAGAAGAAAAGGTGTATAGGCCCTGAATGGTCGACATCCCTTAAGGAAGAGGTAGCAACTTTATTGGAAAATGGGTTCATCAGGAAATCCCACTATCCAAAATGGATAGCTAACCCAGCCTTGGTGAAAACGGAGAATGAAAATGGCGAACATGTATTGACTTTTCTAACTTGAATAATGATTAATTAGTTGGTAGATGGAACTGTGGGACACGAACTTTTATCTTTTAAGGATGCATATTATAGATACAGTCTATGTATGTTTTGGACCAGGAACACCTTAGTTTTATTACCGACTTAGGACTCTATTATTATAACATCATGCAATTTAGAGTCAAGAAAACAGGAGCGGCATACCAATGCTTGGTCAATAAGATGTTTGTTGGTTAGATTGTAAGGACAATGAAACATATGTCAATGACATGTTGGTGATATCGAAGAAGGCAGAGGACCACATTACTCAACTAGATGAGATGTTTCAAGTTCTACAGAAGTTTATGATAAAATTGAACACGTTAAAATGTTCCTTCGGGGTTTCATCTTGAAATTTCCAAATGTTTATCATACATGCCGAAGGAATCGAAGCTAATGCAGAGCAAGTTCAGGCTTTAGTAGATGTTATCATTCTCGAAACACGAAAGAGAATGTAGAATCTGAATGGCAAAGTAGTTGCATTAAACATGATGAATCTAAGGCTATTAATAAGTGCGTTCCATTCTTTGAAGCATTAACGAAAAAGAAAGGCAATTTTTCATAAACAGACGAGTGCCTAGTTGCATTCCTTAATTTATTGGAGCACTTGAAGAAGCCTCCAGTGGAAAGGGAACGTCTATATCGATACATAGCTATGTCAACACATGCCTTGAGTGTAGCATTAGTTCGAGAAGAAAATCGGGTGCAACGATCGATGGATTATGTAAGCAAGCATTTTACTGGACTGGAGTCTAAATATCCTAAGCCGGGGAAGTTGGCATAATGCCTCCTAATCGCATCCCAAAAACAAAGGCAATATTTCTTATCTCATTCTATTACGGTTCTAACAGTCAATCATTGAGGCAGGCCCTACATTGACTTGATACCTCGGCAAGACTAACACAGTGGAGTATTGAGCTAAGCCAGTACAAGGTTACCTATCATCCTCGGACGGCAATAAAAGAGCGGGACTTAGCAGACTTTATTGCCAAATTACTATTAGGGAAGATGAAATCGAATCCTGGGAGGTGGAAGCTCTTAAATGGCAAATATATGTGGATGTTGCTTCGAACGAGCATAAATCTAGTGGTAGAGTACTATTGTTAAGAGCTAAAGGGAGAAAGATAAACCACAATGTACGCTTGGGATTTAAGGTACCGAACAATAAGGTTGAATATGATGCACTAATAGCAGGATTGGTGATTGCTAGAGAGTTTGGCAATAAAGTTACTACGAATGCACAACGCCTCTCAGTTAGTCATGAACCAAGTACTAAAGGAATTCGAGGCTAAAAGAGAGTGTTTGGCATCCTAGGAAAGTGACAACACTTAATGAAATGGAACATTTTGTAATCAACCACATTCCATGAGAGG
Organism: Allium cepa; assembly: GCA_030765085.1. Lineage (NCBI taxonomy): Eukaryota > Viridiplantae > Streptophyta > Magnoliopsida > Asparagales > Amaryllidaceae > Allium > Allium cepa. Next base: position 767,256,604 of record CM060928.1, on the reverse strand, counting down.
AGAATTGAGATGTAGATGATTGAGAAAAAATGGCTAGTTCCAAAGTTGATCCAATATTAGGATCAATTCTGGTGATGAACCTACCAAGCCCTTGCTTTGAGGAGGTGAATGTGGTTGCAACATTTGAGGGGGATGAAACCTGGATGACGTCAATAATAACGTATTTGAGTGAGAGGATCCTACTGGACAATAGAAACGAAGTCAAGAAGGTCTTACGGTAGGCACATCGTTTCATAATTCAATATGGCACGTTACACCGAAGGGGATTTTCTAACCCATTTTTAAGGTGTGCAGCGGGAGGGAAGCCTAAGAGTTGCTGGATAATATACGTCAGGGCACTTGTGAAAACCATACTAAGGGGTAAACTCTGGCGAGGAAGGTTTTGCAATATGGGTTTTTTGGTGGATATTGAATCATGATGTTATGGAATATGCAAAGAGGTGTGATAATTGCTAGTCATTTAGGATGATCCAAAACTTCCCCGAACTGAAATGAAACACATGGATAGCCCTTGGCCTTTTGTAGTCTAGGGAATGAAACTGATCGGTGAACTTCCAATGGCCAAAGGTGAAGTTAAATATACTACAATGGCAGTTGACTACTTTAGTAGGTGGACCGAAGCCGAACCACTTACTAAGTTGTCAGCAAAGTTTATAAAAATTTTGGTCAGGAATGTGATATGTAGGTAAGGAGTTCCTCTTTTGATCATCTCAGACAATGGGTCACATTTTGATAGTGAGGAGTTTACCGACTTCTGCCAACAACATGGGATGAAAAAGAGTTCATCTGTAGTAGAATACCCATAGTTTAATGGACATGTGGAAACGATTAACAAAATTCTTAAGACCTTCTTAAGAATGTGGGTTGAAAAGGAAATAGGAGCGTAAGTGGAAAAACTCTCTCTGGCATTATGGGGCCATTGCACTTCTTCTAAAATGTGACAAGACATACCCCATTTTCCTTGGATTATGGGTCAGAGGCGATGTTACCTATTGAGACTACAATGCCATAAGTAAGACGATTCATTATGACCCGTATGAGAACAAAGAGTTGCTGATTTTGTTGCTAGATTTGATCGATAGGAGGCATGATGAAGTTGCTTTGAAAGCCGCAGCATATAAGTGAAGGATAGTAGAGCAAAATAATTTCCAAGTTCAAATATCGCCATCTTAAGGAAGGGGACTTAGTGCTGAAGTAGATATTCCCTAGATCGGGGGCACTCTACCCGATTTAGGAGGGACCTTATATCATTCATAAATATTTGAACAATAGAGATTAGATCTTTATTATAGTAGATAAGGTTGTGCTCAGAAATGCTTGGAATGCACAAAACCTTTTTCTTTGTTTTACCTAATCTCTATTGTCTTTCTTATTGTTCATTTAGGTACTACTGTTTTCTAATTTGGACAACTAAAATGATTGTTAATAAAATATGAGTTCCTTGAAATTTTAACGTGTCAAGTGTCTCTTGATTATACGTGGATTATTGTGAGTTCCTAAGCAAGGAATAAGATGCAATCATCAGCTTTGACTAACTTACTATTTGTCTATGAATGATGGTGATATATTTATATGACCCTAACTGTTTGAATTCACATTTTTACCAACCAAGCAAATTAAAAGCTTTACGAGTTGAATTCTCTTCTCAGGGGCTAGTCGCATCATAATGACATGGAACTTATCCTCAGAAAACTCTACTCGACAATGGCAATGCAGGACTTGCCAACGATCAGGACATGATCACCGACTAGGTAGTTTGCCATTGACGATTGACCTGTTACCCTGGTCGGCAACGGAAAACCGGACTTATTCGTGGTTTGGATATGACCATCGAATGGGTAGTTCTCCATAGATGATCGACCCTAAAACTCTAACTGGCGATGGCAAACCAGATATACCCGTGGTTAGGACACGTCCACCGATTGGGTAGTTCACCATTGATGATCGACCCTACAACTATAGTTGACAATGGAAAATTAGACATATCCGTGATTAGGACATGGCCATTGACAAGGTAGTTTACAATTGACGATCCGCCTCACAACTCTGGACGACAATGGCGAACCAAACTTAATCATGGTTCGGACATAACCACCGACTGGGCAGTTTGTCGTTGATGATCGGCCCTATCACCTGGGCCACCAATGAAAAACCAGACTTACCCATAGTAGAGACGTGTGACGACTGCCCTACATCTCTAGCACCCAATATACATAATTAAGTGCGGTATTTGCAATGCCTGGATCATACAGGAGGATTTTCAAGTGTTGAAAAGAAAGTAAAGCATCACATAACCTATCATATATCTCACAGGGCATCTAATAAAATACAATAGTCATCACATATAAAAAATTAAGATAGATAGTAATAACAAAGTGAACCAAATATCAAAGCACTTGTCCACAGAGTTATACAACATTGTAGGAGAGTGTATACAATAGAAAATATACTCAAATAAAACTATCTTATAATATAAGACACAACCTAGGCTCTACAGTATCGCACAATGGAATAAGCAATATTAAGTCCATACACAATACGAGAAAGATCTATCCTACCCATCCTCTACATAGCCATTGTTTACTACTAAGACCTGCTATCTAGTCTACTCATTTAAGAGCATCCGAGATAATAAGAAGCAAAGCATCAAACTTCGAGTTAGACAACAGTCTGGTGCAAGTAACGAGAAATTGCAAAGCACTATACAAATTGATATAGTAAGGAACCATGGTATAAGAATCACACCTGACCCGTCTCTACATCTAAAGAGTTAGTACATAACATCTAAAATATGCTAATCTACTATCATCATAAAAGTGTACTACATCTTAAGTACAACATCGAGTGTCCAGGTATTTCCATCATAGTACCTATCTTAAGTGATATCCTAGGGTGATGGATAACAAGAAAAGCAACCGTAGCAAACATAACATTCATCAAGCACTGCCCACTGTCACTCAACGTGCTTTGGATATAAGACGGCTTTAATGGTATCCACTTAAGCCAAAGACCAATGGAGAAGACTTGGTTTCTCGGTACTTATTTCCTACTTCTCTATAACATCGGGGAATAGACCATCCGCATAAGGTCCAGGGTAATCCATTCAATAAGGATTTGGATCCCACATAAATCCAGGTGCATGTCCCCACATACCCCTGCTATACTAGTAACCCTCAAAAACCTTCAAGTGTTAACAACCCCTTCACACACGTCTCTGAACCCATCATCATTATATCATTTTCATTCGTCCATAGTAGTACGCATCCTTTGTTCCACTCACAAGACCTACTCATTTAAACTCGCCTTTAAAGACCTTCATGACCCTCATCTTCCGAGTCATCCTCATCGGAACCTTCATAGGCATCCCAATCAGCATATCAAAGTCTCGAAGTCATCTCTTTGAAGCACCTCAACATCGTTTCATTCTTTAGTCATCATCTTTCTTCATTGTAACGGCCTAGAATTTTGCTGCTTTGATTTGCAAATATTTAATTAATTTTAAATATTCAAATATGGATTTTATAATTAAAATAAAACTCTTTTAAATAAAACTAGTGATGGTAAAATAGTTTTCAAAATTTATTTACAAAGATATATAGTTTGAAGAAAAACCGAAAATGTGATCGGAAATTATCGGTTGTTGTCTTGGAGTGACCAGGATCGAATCTGTTGGCAAAGTTGCTTTAACGTGATAGGGGTTCTCGATTTGTGAACTGTTTCTAAGCTTACACTCTTACTCCTACACAGCCCTGAAATTAATAGGTTGGTTTGCTTCATGCTTACAATCGAGAGGTTGGCCGTGAAATTAGATCTAAGGTTACCATCATGTAGGCACCACCAATTTAGGAGAATGTTACATTTGGTATCATAGCTTTGTTGAGCAAACACCTAGGCTTTGTTGGGGTAAACTTTGTAGAGATAGGGTTAGTAATGCCCTAGAATGAGTAAACTCATTATAGACAGGATTAGTAATATCCTAGAATGAGTTTGAGTGTATATATATAGCACGTATTTCTTAGTGCTATAAAAATATTTTATATTGTGTTGTTTGATCTGTTAAGTCTGAATTTTGAATTTTGGTTAATACTAGTAGCTAACGTTATTGATAAGGATCTTAAAGCACTTGGCCAATGAACACAATATTGTTTTAAAAGTGATAAATGAAATAATTTTACCTTGGAACATATTTTTTATATAAAGGAATAATTTTCAAAAATTTATTTAGTTGTCTATGATGTGTTGTTGTTTGGAGTTGATAATATTTAAATATTATCATATAGGGTTGTCTAGTCATGGTCGTCTAGTTTTGAGCAAGGACTACTGTTTGTTGATTTTCCGTTTCAAATGTAGGTTTGGTAGAAATAATTTGTAGGAACATTGAAATGAACACCTTGTTAATTAGGTTTCAAAGTTGGACTATAAGGTGTTTGATGATATGCTGAGTTAAAGTTGGATTTTAATATATGATGTCTATTAAAAAGAAATATTCGATGATTTTATAAATAAGGATTATAAAATGTGTTTTAAAATGAAAAGGATTTTGAAAGTAATAGTAATTCAATTAAAAATATTTTAAGGTACAAATATTTTGAAAAGTAAGTCGAGAGTAAGATTTTCTTTGGACAGTTCAGGGAAAGAGTCTAAATCTGTTTGAATTGATCAAAATAATCTTCTAAGTGACAATCGGATGTTTGCTTAGGCAGATGTGGTAGTGCACTTTGTGAATTATTCTCTTTGTCATTGTACGATCGAAACGCGTTTGAACCCGAATGAATCCAAAACAAGTGGATGACAAATATTTTGTTAAAAACTATTTAGTGGGAAATATATACCCATAGAATTGTTTCAAAAAGGGATTTGAAAAGGAGTAGTAAATTCATAATTAGCTAGTTAGAGTGACTCGAAAGTTATTAAAAATGGGCAGGAGATGTGATTGGATGGTAAATACTTCTCTTGAGTATTACCCTTATTGGTAAATGGATATATGATACTGTTTGGTAATATCTAGTTCCTTGATATCATTTTGGACTTACTCGGACTATATGCATATTTTCTATGGTTATATGTGGCATTATTTCAAAAATTTCTTGAATAAAACCCGGGTATTGTGCTCTTAAGTTTCTCAAAAGAATGAGTATTCTACATAATATGGTATTTTGATTTAGGAGTAAGTTAATAAATGAAGTTAAAATTGAGTTAATTTAATAAAAAGGTTTAATAAACTTAGATCTATTAAACAGTGCCTTTTGGGTTTTAACACCTAAGAGGTTAAATTTTATTTGATGTTACTAGCGTACATTAAAGATGTCTAAGAAAAATTAGACTCTAGGATGAAGTTTAGACATCAACATCCTACTCTTCTTAGCTACTCACCTGATCGAATGGGTAAAGAAGTTTATTGATCGACTCAATTTCAAGACCCAAATTATTTTGGACCTACATCTGAATAATTAAAAGTGAATTGAATTGAAAATATGATGTTTGGTATGTACTCTTAGGTGTAGGAGAGTATTATGCAAGTAAACATATTAAAATGATTCTTACCAAAGGTTTCATAAATAAGCTGTATCGTTTAAAAATGTTCGAATCCAAGCTGAAATTTTTGGAAACTGTTTTTATAAATATTTTTTTTAAGTGGGCGGGAGGGGTTAAAAAGTTAATTGGATAAATAAGAGTCTTTAGATGGTTTCGTAAGTTATACGTAGATCATTTTCCCTCCTCATATAATTCTTGATCCAAGATTCAAGTACATGACTTGAGGTGTCCCATACCATTCCAAATAAGGATTTATCACTCGATTTTTGATGGTAAACACTTGGCGAGGGTTCTTAATGTGGAACCAAAAGTTTTCAATCGTAGCATATGGCAACGTAATAAGAATGAAGGTTTCTAATTAAGAAGCCTGATCAGAATATGCACTAGGGAATCGAGTGAGCAATACTAGTTCGAAAGTAAAGCTATGTATTCGAGTAAGCGATCAAAATTAGATTTTGCATAAGAATGATCTATGTACTTCATATGCACCGATGAATCATGTTAGGTGTTTCTAGGTTAGCATTGTGGTAAAAATTTTAGGGTCGAAATTCTTTTAAGGGGGGAGAGTGTAACAACTCGGAATTTCACCACTTTGATTCACGAATATTCAATTAATATTAAATATTAAAATAATAGATTTTAGAACTAAAATAAAACTTTTTTAGATAGTAAATAATAATAGTTAAATAAATTTTCAAATTTGATTACAAATATATTAGTTTGAAGAAAAATTGAAATATGATCGAAATTCATTTTTCAAATTTTCAACTTTTCGTCGTTTAAAAGTTGTTGGAAACATTATGTACTCTTTAGTATAAACATACAAATACATTTATAAATAAGTTATAATTGTATATATGTATATATACATATATTCATGTATAAAAGTGAGGCGTGACTTGTTACGAAAATGTTTAAAATAAAATAAGATTTAAAAAGATGCTTAAACATGAAATAACCTTAGGAAAAACTTCTAAGTACATGGGAATTTGAACATTGGCTAAGCATAAGAGGTGGGGGTATGAGGTACAAGGGTGGAGGGAGCATAGTGACGTGGCATAATGGTAGTGGAGGGCATGGTATTTTTTTGTAATTTGATAATTTCAATTTATATAAAAAGAATTTCCTTATTCCTTCTTCTTCCTATTTTCATTCTATTTTCATATCACAAAACTCCATGCTTATTCCAAGCTCCCTGAAATTAACGACTTCCATAGCCTTTTCAAAGTTAAGATACCTTAGCTTGTTCACTTTTATGAAATTTTTTGTTAAAATGTCTCCTTTCTTTTTCTACAACTCATTTTTGCATAAAACAAGTCCACATCACTTTTATTCAAGCATGGTCGAACCCTTCTCCTATTTGGCCGAATTACTTTGGTCACTCAGGCCGCCAAAATCATATTTTCCAAAGAGCAAATCTAGAATCTATGTCGTTTTGCAAAGTTAGTGGAAGTTAGAGTAAACTGAGTTAGCTTTTGGTGAGTAAAGTTTGCAACTTTAACTAAGCTTTTATAACCTATATTATTACTGTCTTGGTTGCTACGTATGTTGCTTTTTGGAGTGATATTGATGTTGAGTTGTATGTGTATAATTGTACTTGGATTTGATGTTGGTTAGTATGTATGCATAAGTGTTTGGATATGATAGTTAGTTCGATTACAAAGTCTAAATTGTAAGTATGGATGGGACGTTATAACCTTGCTTATGGTTTGGTATTATGTCATGCAAACTTATGTTATGGTCTTATGTGTATGTTATTTATGCCAAAAAGGTTAGCATATAGACTTGTAAAAGCGATAAAGAGATCCTTTGCTTTTAAAAGTTTGTTTTACTTAAGTGTTTATAAAGGGGGTTTATAAAATTTTAAAAACATTACTTTTGGTTTAAAAAATCTCTCCAAAGTTAGAAAGTAGGTTTAAATATAAATGGAAAGGTTTATAAAGCTAATTAGTATGTTAAACAAAATTTAAAATTATGGGTCGTATAGCGATAGTCGCTAAGGAGACAATTCGTAAAATGAATTCTTTCTACAAAATTTAAAATGTTTTTACTTAAGGATATTTTTGAAAAGTGCTTTCAAAACTCATAATAAGAAAAGTAATTATTTTTTTTATTTATTTAATTATTTATTCAATGATTATTTAATTAATTGATCAAGAAAGGTAATTAGTGTTTAACCATTAGTTAATAAGGGCAATTAGTACTTAAGTATTAATTAAGTTAATTATAATCAGTTAATTAATTAAAAATTAATTATTAATTAATAACCGATTTAATGATTGGTTATTATTGAATTAATAATTAAGGTTAATTATTATTATTATTATTCTATTTAAGAAAGGGTTTAAATATTTATTTAATTATTGATTAAAATTAAGATTTAATTATTATTAAATGAAGGTTTAACTTATTATTTGATTATTAATTAAAGATTAAAGTATAATTAGATTATAAATCAAAGTTTAAGTATTATTTAATTATTAATTTAGATTAATATGTATTAAATTACTTATTTATGAGGATAATAATTATTTAGCTATTTATTTAAAACTAATCATTATTTAACTATTATTAAGAAAAGGGTATAATTGTTATTTAATTGCCAAACAAAGGTTTTGATTTTAAATCGCTTATTTTTGAAGGTCGATTTTTGTTTAAAGCAAGCTATCTTTCGAAGAATGTTTTTAAACCAAGGGATTTTTTTGTCGACTATCTTTAAGTAACCCCAATTGAATATGAACCCCAATGACATCAATTTAGTAGAATAAAACACCGTTCTACTGATTAAGTTAGATTAGGTATATGTTTGGTAGAATAAATTATAGTTCTACCATAATTCACTAAGTAGGTTATGTTGACATCTATTTAAGCAGAATAAAAACCCACTTCTGCTATTTTGGTAACTCAGACATTCACCTATATATCGATTGATTGTTATTGGCTGTTTTTCTTTTACATACGTGCTTGTTATGTAAATACCCATGCCATAAATCGGAAACATAAACTCAATTAAATGGGAACCATTATGGTCAATAACCCTCTTTCTGATTTTGTAAAGTCAAGTATTTCATTTATTCTTTCTAAAAATGTGAAAATTTATCACCATTTAAATAAGATATTTAAAGGATAATCAAGCAATTATTTTATTAAAGGCGTTTGAAGTAGTTTAATACTTTTTAAATAGTTTCTTAAAATCATTATTTTATTAACGTGGTCTAAAGATAATTAAATGAAGAATGTTTAAATAATAATTTTTTATTTATTGGTATTTTAAATAATTGAAATTTTTTCAAATGAACTTTATCGATTAAATTTTATTAAAGAAGTTTTCCTTTAAAGAAGGAAAGTTTATAAAGGGAGTTTTATAAATCGAAAAGAGATCTAGAAATTTAAGAAAGAGTTTTATAAATGATTTCGATATTTACGAAAAAAATTTATAAATAGATCGAAGATTTATAAAGAAGTTTTATAAATAATTAGTAATTTTTAGATGAGATATTTATAAAATAAAGAGATTTGTAAAATGGATAGTATTTGAGGTTATTAATATCTTTGTTTAATGATATTTTGGATTTGATCATTTTAATATGATTTTGAAATGAGAAATCTTTCTTAACGTTATGTGCGTATACTTATGTCATTTTATAAGTATATGAAAAAGTTTTCCAAGTTTGAAAGTGAAAGGTTTTGTGAATATGCTTATACCAGTGAGATAAGTATACGAATATTTTGATAAGTATTTTGGAAAGATATTTCATTAATGAAAGACTAATTTAAGAGGCTTATTGATTTCCATGGGAAGTGTAATCTATGTTTTGAATGTTTGTTTATTTTATAGTTAAATAACCGACTATCAAATCTTGATCTAAAATATGTAATCCTTGTTAATTTTTGTGGTATAGAAATATTCTGTAATTAAGACCCAAGGATGTATCTTTGGAAATATCTAGGAGAAACGTGTGGGTTACATGGCATAGTCATCTTCGATGATGTGGTATTGTGTGTGCAAATCTCGTTCTGTTCTCCTAGGACAAATAATAGGGAGATTGGTCCAATTAAATGGTTACGTACCAATCCCCATTCCTACGTATTGTTTGATTATCTCTGAAGAACTGAAGTTGAGTTTACTGGAAATATCGATTTGGTTTTGGGGCGATCGGTAAGCGGAAAGAGTGTACTTACATGAGATGACTCTATACCATAACCACATTAAAACCTGATGCACGTTCTATGTTTTGGAAGAGGATTGAGATGACGTAATCAACCAATTGAAGTACAAGGGAAACTTGCTGCTAATCCTAAGGGTGATTCCAAAATGGATGTAGTAGAAGTAGTGACTTCAATTTGTTCTTATTCTGAACAACTTGTATGGATGAATGCTAGCATTCTGAGTAGGAACTGATAAGAGGGAAAGGTAAAGCATGACTTAACAAGGCTTACAACCTAGAAATGGATAAAATAGGGGATGCAACAGAGCTATGTTGGTAGCTCCGTTGGGGGCATCATTCTTCTATTTAGATTGGTGTCCTCGAGTTGGTATGCGTGTAGGCACCACGGGGAAAATTAAGGCAGCCTCGATGTTGAGGGATGATGTAATCTGGCCTATCATGTTGAAGGGGTAGCCGACGCTATGTAGTAGAGGTGCAATGGGTTGCAGCCTCAGGTACATCTTTCTAGAGGTGTACTTTTGGAAGGTAGTCCCTTACCATGGCATGTTGGAATCCATTTCCTTATACGAGCGGTACGGTTTTGATTGTAGAACGTAGGATGCTGGAATGTAATTAATGTAGCAATTTCAGCTATAATTCAATATTTATTTTAAAACCATAGATATTATTATAATATCACTAGATTTTTGTATAAAAATGGTTTGGTTATCGTAAGGTAAAACCCGTCCGTGTTTATATGCCGCATGGTCTTACAAGATACCTTTTATTTTGAAAAAGATTTTTATTGTAGAAATCAATATGATCTGATTGAGCTTTCTTATGCTAGTTTAGCAGGCTTGTCTGGGTGTTATTTTCTTATAATGCTCAGGTCAGCCCTAGCATATTTTTCAGATTTAGCTGGATGCTTTGATGCTTTCAGGCGACGAGCTAGATGCTTCCAAGACGTAGTCACGATCTTTTACTTTTCCACTGCGTTCTTTTCTGTCTGTGTTAATCAGCATTTGTAAGAACATGCTGTTATAACTATCAAGGCTGATATTAGGACATTGTACTCTAACGTTGTGTATAAATAAAGATGATGTCTTTTTGTAAAGATTTTGCGTATACTATATATTGTTCGTCATAATGTAAGATTCTGTTCTATCTTCTTCTTTCTTCACCTTAAATGACATGTCTTTCAGACACTTAAATGATTGACACATTAATACCGAGGATGCATTAAGTGTGTCATCTTAAAGTGTAAGAAAGACAGATCATCACATTGATTAAGACTTAATTATCAGTTAAGATTTAAAAAGACGTTAATTATGGTAGAAAAAATGAACACTTTTGAAATTTAAAAGTGTTCAACTTAAATATATTTTAGAAAAGTGTTTTCAAACTTGTATTAAGTAATAAAAAATAATATTTATTTATTTAATGATTGTTCAAGTAATTAATTAATTAATTTAAGGTAATTAGTTCGTAATCATTAGTTAATGAAGGAAATTAGTACTTAATTGTAAATCAAGTAAAATAATTACAATTAGTTAATTAATTAAAGATTAATTATAATTAAATTATTAATTAAAGGTTAATTATTATTAAATTATTATTTAAGAAAAGGTTTAAATATTTAATTAATTAGTAATTAAGTTAAGATTTAATTAAGAATTAGTTAAGATATATTATATTTGAATGAAGGTTTAATTTATTATTTAACTATCAATTAAGGATTTAAGTATAATTTGATTATTATTAGAGTTTTCGGTATTATTTAATTATTAACTAAGATTAAATTAATAGTTAATTACTTATTTAAGAGGATAATTATTAACTAATTATGTATTTAAAGTTAATTATTATTTAATGATTAATTAAATGTTCAATCATTACTAATCAAAGGGTTTAATTGTTATATAATTATTGATTAAAGGTTTTGATTTTAAATCATTTAATTCCAAAGGTCGATTCGTTAAAGCAAGCTATTTTTAAAGAGTGTTTTTATCCAAGGGATTTCCTTTGTCAATTACCCTTAAGTAAGACCAATTGAATATGAATCCATTGACATCTGTTTAGTAGAATAAAACACCGTTCTGCTACTTAAACTATAATTGACATCTGTTAGCAGAATAAATCACTATTCTGATATTATTCACTGAATAGATCACGTTTTGACATCTATTAAGAAGAAATTAAACCCAATTCAACTATTATGGTAACTTGGACATTTACCTATATGTCGATTAATTATTAATAGCGGACTTCCTTTACATATCTACTTGTTATGTAAATACCCATGTTATAACATGGATAATTTAAACCCAATTAAATAAACAATTGTAATCACTAAACCTCTTACTGATTTTTGTATAGTCAAATATTTCGTTTTATTCTTTTTGATGATGGTTTAAAGTTTGTTCCATTTTAGAATATTTAAAGGATAACTAAGCAATTATATTATAAAAGGTGTTTTGAAGTAATTTGATACTTTCTAAATGATTGTTTAAAATAATTATTTGGTTTATGAGATTTAAAGATAATTAAATGAAGAATGCTTAAATAATAACTTGTTAATTTAAAGATATTTTAAATAACTGATTGTTTATCAAAGGAACTTTGTTGATTAAATTTTATTAAAGAAGTTTCGTTTTTAAATAAGTAAAGTTTATAAAAAGGAGTTTTATAAACTGGAAAGAGATCTTGAAATTTGGAAAGAATTTTATAAATGATTTTTATAAGAGAGTTTTATAAATAAACTTGGAGATTTATAAAGAGTTATATAAATGAATTTGAAATTTTAATAAAGGAGATTTTCGTAAACAAAAGAGATTTAATAAAAGGATTTACTGAAGATATTTATAAAAGAATTTGAGATTGCATTTCCTTTGACCGACCTTCTTAATTTTAGTGGTATGGACATTCGTTCCACACTTAAAATCGAAGGAATAGTGTTTGAGGTTTCCTTTTCTCCAGTTTAAATAAATTTTGTTACAATCCTTTTAATATGTTTTGAAGTAAGAAATCTTTCACAATGTTTTGTGAATATGCTTATGCTAGTAAGATAAGTATATGAATATTATGATAAATATTTTGAAAAGAGATTTTAATAATTGAAATATTAATTTTGAGGCTTAGTGGTTGCTATAGGTAATTAAATATCTAAATTGTTGTTGTTTGTGTATTTGATAATTAAATAGCTGACTATCAAATCTTGGTCAGTTTTGACTTAGGAAGTAAATAAGAGCTTCACGTGTTCATACGGTTTTAGTTCCCTTGGGAGAACTCATTCGGAGAAACGTCTCTAGCTTTAAGGGATATATTAGAGAACCCTTTAGGACTTTAGTTGGCTTACTTCTAAAAGAACCGGGAATGAGTCAACCAGAAATTATCGGTTGTTGGTTCGGAGAGATCGAGAACGCTTATATTATCCAAAAACCTCTTCGAATCAACATATGCGTTCGATTGGAAGACATCTTGAGGATGATCTAAGATGGAGCTCTTTGAAGTGCAAGGGATACTTGCTACTAATTCTAAGGATGATTCTAAAATGGATGTAGTAGAGGCAGTGCCTTCGGTTTCGTTTAGATTTAGAACGAACTTGTACGAATGAATGCTAGCAATGCATTTCTGCCTAGAGGGCAGTGTTAGCATTCCAAGTGGGAACTGCTAAAGGAAGGTAAATCGTTACCTCACGAGCCTCATACCCCGAAAATGGCTAAAAAAAGGTAGAAGCAGCAGGGCTATGTGGGTTGCTCCTATAAATGCGTGTCATCACCCTTTTAGATTATCATATTATGGATTTGGTTATGCATGAGAGCTCTCTATAAATGTTGGAAACAACCGGGGTGATGACATATTCAGTACTATCCAGTAAGGGATAGGCCGATTCTATTTTGGAATAGATCGGAAGGTTTTCATCCTCATGTGCATTTTATATAGAGATGTACCATTTTCAGAATGGAGTCCCTTACCTTGCGATTTGTTTGAATCCATTCTCCAACAGGCGCCTTCGGTTTTGATTGTATATTTATTAGTGTTGTAATGTGCATGCATCACAACTACTTGATTTTCGAATATTTTAAACTCGAGACGTTATTATAATATCATTGGATTTTATAATATAAAATAATTTGGTTATCATAAGGTAAAAAACTTGTCCGTGTTTATATGTGATATGGTCTTACGTTGTACCTTTTATTTTAAAAGGATTTTTAAATGTTGAAATCAATATGATTGGTTTGATTGAGCTTTCTCACGTTGGTTTACCAGATTGATCCAGGCATTATTTTCTTATATTGCTTGGGTCAGTCCGGGCATATTTTCCAGATTTAGCTGGATGCTTTGGAGCTTACAGAAGATGAGCTGGATTCTCCAAGACGTATTCATGTACCTCATATTCTTCTGCTATTCTGTTTTATTTTGTTCGTGTCTGTAATTATCAGTAATTGCAAGGACATGCTGTTACAATTGTCTAAGCTGATAATAGGATAGTGTACTCTGATGTTATGTATAAACAAAATGATTTCTTTTTTTGAAACATTTTGTATATACTATATATTATCTTATCATGATATGAGATTATGTTCTATCTTCTTCTTTCTTCACTTAAATGATCGGCACACGGATACCATGATGTAATAAGTGTCGTCTTTTGGTGTAAGAAATGTGGATTGTTACATTCATACTACCACATTGCAACTAAACATTGAACATACAAACTCCGTCAACCCGACCTTTAGGGCTTCTTTATCATCCCTTAGTTCGGTCAGAAATTGCCGCGATAATTCAGGTCGGTGTCAATATGATTAGATTGGTACCGATCAGAATCTTGTAACAAAAAATTTGGCTACGTCTGTCACTCCCCGATCTCTTCCATTTTTGCTTGCTTTGAGCTCCTTTTCTTATTGCCACGCTCTATAAGTCTTCAACACCTTTCCTGAGCCTCAAAAGAAGGTCGGTACCAACCGGATCAGGTCGGTACCGATCTATAGATCATCCCTAAATTTTAGGGTTAAGTCCCCACTTCCATTTCTTTACCTTCCTATAAGGCTTTCCTAAAGTTTCGTAGCTTGAGTTCCCAAAATGCCACTTCTACTGACTAGATTTGCAAACTTCACCAACCTGAATTTGAGCAACCAAATTATGTCTAGTCGAACTACGACCTGAACTGTAAACTCCCTAAACTCTTCTCAACAAGATCTCCTAGTCTTGTTCGATTTTGTAATAGTTTTTCTCTATTTTTCTCTAATTAACAACCACCTACAATAAAAGCACTAACAAACACATCAAAGTAATACATTCAAGAGCAAACATCAATCACCAGTATCTATAAAACATTTGTAAACATATATTTAAGGGTAGACTAGAGTCTTAAAACTTTTTAGCATAGAAATCACCTTCAAAACACCATTTTAACTATATAAACAAGTATAGAATAGTTGATTGTAAATCACTCTTCTGATACCAATACCAACTTCTCTCTCAAATATTAAAACAGACATCAACAATCTGAATTTCAAAGCAACCAAAATAATAAATCCATAATCCCCTTTGCTAATTACTCTTCTAATGATGGTTTAGGCTAGAATTAATATGAAAAATTTAAGATTTCTGATGAAATCTAGGTTGGTGGAGGTTTAGAACTGTTTTCAGCTAGGTACAAACCCGAAATAGTTTAGTGGGCTCAAGCTTGGGCTCAACTAATTATGCACTAACTAACCAACAACATCCTAAACTTAAAACTACATTCCTAGATGGTAAGTCCATTTTTCTATTAAGACCACTCTAAGGAAAGTGAAACCATTAGTCCGATATAATGTAAGTGGTTTTAGTCCCTAATTTAATTTCCATCCAAAGTTATAGGCTTCGCAAGAATATTTTGATCTAAACTATCCGATAAAAACTCTAAAAGTGGAAATATCCTTAATAGTCATTTACAAAAAATTTAGAGTCATACGATCTCATATGATTTAAACAATAATATTTTATAATCCTTCGACACATAAAATACGAATTGTTACACTCTTCCTTAAGAATTTTGTAACACCCCTAATTTTTGATAACATTATTCAAGAGATTTGATTAGATAAATTAAATAGAATAATGATGATAAGGGGATTGAGATTTGAATAAAACTATAAGAAGGCCGTGTTTAATTTACCTTAATGGGCTTAAAATGGCTTTTAAATTATTAATTAAAAACATGAACGTATTAATAAATAGTCGCAACATTATTACTCATGGCTATACATTTCACGTTCTTGCCCATTCATGCACATTTTCATTTCAAAAACACAAATCAAAAACCTAAAAATAGAGCCGGCCATTAACAAGGGAAAAGAGGAAGAAACATTAGGTCAAAGCTAAGGATCAAAGCTAGGGGAATCAATCTTCTACAAATCTCTAATTCCTTATCATATCCAAGGTGAATAATAATTCATTCTATCTCTATTTTATTTTTATAATCATACGTATTCAGGTTCAAGGTTAATTCGTTTTTATGATGTTTTGGATGATGATATGCTTGAATTATTATATGTTTGATTTAAACCAATACATTTACATATGAATTTGCACGGTTTTAGGGCAAAACCGATTGTTATTGCATTTAGAATGCCTTGGAAAAATTATATGTTAGGTAAAACATGATTAGAGATGGGTTTCAATTTTCATAATTTTCCAAGCTATGGAAAATTTATTATGAATTTCTAAAGTAAAATATGATATATTTGGGTTTAAAATTTATTCTGATTATTTCTGGAAGAAATTCACTCTGAAATTTTAACATGATGCAATTGAATTTTTATGATTTTTGGGGATTTTTCCTAATTGATTTGCTATGGACAATAAATTATTTTAAAAGGAATTATTTGCAATATTCATTTTGCTTAATGGAAGGGGTTAAATGTTAATTTTTCCTCTGATTTAGATATGATAAATGATGTAGTTATTTTGTAAAGTATTTGAAAAGTTTTGAGGCAACCAATAAAAAGGTTACACATAGGCAGATTAGTTAAAGCAATTACTAAAAATGAGCATGATTTCAGCCTTTAATCAGAAAAGAGGGTTTTGCCTCCTTTAGTAGTACCTTTCGACCCCAATGCTTCTGCTCTGACTCAGTCGAAACCAACCCAGCCGAAACCCACCTAGTCGAAACCACAAGGTATCACTTAAATGGTACATAGTGGATTGGAGGAAAGGCGGAAGCCATGATGTCGAAAGAAATGCTTCTGATGGGGTCGAAACCTTAGTTCTGTGCTCAAATATTAAGTGCATGCTTTGTTTTACCTAAATATTTTGAAACCTATGTTTTCAAAAGAGGTTTTTCTAACTAGCTTTCTAAGTAGATTGCCATACCATGTTTTAAGTAGGTGCTTTCGAATGGCTTCCTTTGTTCTTATATAATGCTTTCGAAAGTAGTGGTTCCGACCTTGTCGAAACCCAACCGCTATTCTTTTACCTTTTGGATGTATTGCATCCATCAATGCTTTCGATGGGTTCACTTTGTTCTAAACTTCCGCTAAGTCACTTACTAAATGCTTTCGAAGGGGTTCAAGTATTTCGAAGGCAATGCTGTCGAAAGGGGATTTCGATACTATCCTTCAAAATTTTACTCCAAGGTTGTGAGCTTTCGAATAGATGGTTCCGAGGCCATCAATTTTTCCCAAAAATATTTTAATAACGATTTAGAAAGAGATACTTTTGTGTGCAACCATTTTCACCTAAAAGATTGTGTTAAAGAGTAAAACCCAATGTTTTCGAAAGCGATACATTTTTTGTTTTGAAGCAATATTTCTAAGGATTATTTAGCAATGTTTTGACACATTTGAAAGGTATGGTTTGGTTTCGAAATAATTGATTTATAGAGCTTCAAAAGGTATATACTTAAAGTTTTAAAAGGAGGTTTTCTATGCTTTCAATGGAGGTCATCCAGTGCTTTCGAAAGTGATGTTTTAAGGTTTCAAAACAAATATCCCGTTCTCATTTTAAAAGAAAAACCATGGCATAGATAAAGATTTTTGAGAGTATTACTTTGTTGTATTGTTTGCTTCTTCATACATTTATTCACATTGTAATTAACCCATAACGGTACTTTGGGGAAGGGCAAAATAACCGACTAGGTTGACCCAGTAGTAAATATAACTTAAGAAATGTTAAAATCTTAATTAAAGATATTGGCGGGGCTAATAGGTTCACAGTGTGCCAATGAAAACTATATACGTGGAAAGATATTGGCAAGGGCCAATAGGTTCATAGTCAGCCCGTGAAAACTATGATTTGATATTGGCAGGGGCCAATAAGTTTATAGTTAGCCCATGAAAACTATATCCGATTAAGATATTGACAGTTAGTCAATAGACTCCTAATTAGCCCATGAAAACTAGGATAAGAGAAAAGATATAGGAGATACTAATAGGATCTTAGCGATCCCATGAAAAATATGAAATCAAATAGGTTGTCCATAAACATTTAACCGGTTATTAGTGAGTCCATGAAAACTAATAGGTTAATAGTAATCCTAGAAACTATAATTGAGATAGATAGACAAAATGAATGGGGATGGGTAATCCAGAATAAACTTACTTATTTGCATATATCATATTATTTTGAATTGTTTTGACCATTGTGGATGCAGGAGCACAATATATGGTTTTTATAAAAGTTTCAAGATACTAGTGTGGGGAAACTCATTCCGCTAAGCGGCGTAGTCTCACTAGATATCTAAATGATTTGAAATCGTAGATTAATATTCAAACCAAGCTTTATGTTTGACTCGAATTTTTTTTCCCTTAAACTTTCGGCTACTTAATTGATTTTGAGTAGTTTGAGGTTTAGGGTTCTTAGGTATTCTTTTAGATGAATAAAGCTTTCGGTGACGTGCATGAGGCATGTCAGCTACTTAGAGTTCTTTTATTTCCACTATGTTTGGTTGTAAAGGCAAACTTGTTATATTACCATATCATATACTCTGATCATCCAATGGGCATCTTCATATGTTGCTCTTGGTGTATTTTTTAATAAGTATATTTTGTCTGAACGGGGTCTGCGCTCTGGGATTATGTAATAAATTTGAAATATTTTAAAACGAAATGTGGACTTTGTTTGTTGTTTTAATTTTTTTCCATATTTAGGTGTTCCTAAGTGTCAATGTATCTAACATTTCCATATTTGGGTGCCGAGAATTAATAACTATGGATGACTACATCATCCGTAGCCGCTATTTTTAGGCCTCCAAGTAGGGGGTGTTGATACGCTATATTTTGATCAATGACAATGTGCTTCAACAAAAAGGAAGAGATATGTGCAAAGCTAAATGAAGAACGATGAAGACCAAGGATAGCATGAGTATAATTTAAATATGGGTCTTAGTTTAGATTTATTATTAAAATCTATCCTCAAAAGGTGGCACAAACACTAGAACAAGTTTTATAAACTTCATTTTCTAGATAAATATTCACTGTGCAAAAACCAATAGTTCGGTCGACTGAACAAGTAAGCCCAGTCGACTGAACCTGTTATACATATACAAACATGCACAGTTCCAGTCGACTGAAACAATCTGCTCAGTCGACTGAAAAACCTGCTTAGTCGATAGAGTCTATTCCTGAAAAAAAATTCTTTACATTTCCAGTCGACTGAAATCCCTGCTCAGTCGACTGAATTTAAACCTGCGAATTTTCTCTGAATGGACACCTTCTTCCTCCCAAGAGTTGCAACCATTCTCCAATGGAAATGGAAGCATCTCTTGTCTGCATCTCTTCTACACCTATATATACATGTTTCTAACATCTTCAATTTACCAATTTTTCTTATGCTTTAATCTCACTGCTTTCTTGAACATATTTTATATTCTCTTAAAAGTTTTCAATGCAATCACCAATCTATTGCTTGAATCTCTGCTTTGTTTATAACATTCTTTTGATTCATAGCAATTCACATTTCCTAAATCTTCACAAACACATTACATACTCTCAAGGATAAGGTTATAGGAATATTGTACTACATTGGACTCATTAGTGTTGACAAGAACACAACAAGTCGAATAATTATTTTTAGTAATTGACTTGAAGTCCTCTTGGGTAGTTGAGGCAAGAAATCCCGTTCGGTTGTTCGGGTAAGTTGCAAACCTATTCCTCCGGGTTAAGTGAGGGTTTTTAGTTAGTAGAATTCCTAAGTGAAACTTATGGACTGGTCGTAGGACTAGAGGTCTGAACCAGTATAAAATCCTGGTGTCTACTTTACTTATCGCTTATTGTTATTTACCTATACCATCCACTATTCCATATTATACGATCCTACCGCACTACTTCTTTCAATTGGTATCAGAGCAAGGCCGTCCTACAACCATAACACCGTTATTAAACATATTGATAATATGGAAAATAACGAAAGTACAAGCACAACATCTGCCTATAGTTTTACGTTTGCGGAAGGACAATCTACCCAAAGACCCCTCCTATTCAATGGACTAAACTATAACTATTGGGCTACAAGAATGAGGATTTATACGCAAGCAACAAGTTTCAAAGCCTGGAATGCCACTCAAGCAGAGTTCGTTGTACCCACGACCGATTATCCTACATGGACACAAACTCAGAAGATTGAAGCTAGTGCAAATGCCAAAGCTATGAATATGCTATTTTGCACCCTGGATAGAAATGAATTCAACCGTGTTAGCATATGTACTACTGCATATCAGATACGGGAAACACTTAGAGTTATACATGAAGGCACAAACAAGGTCAAACACACAAAGATACCCATGCTGAAGAACCAATTCCAAAACTTTAGAACGCGGCAAAATGAATCCATCAATGTCATGTCCTCGAGATTTCAAGACATTCATCATACCTTAATAGGACTAGGAGAAAAATACATGGAATTTGACATTGTGTCTATAGTTCTAAATTCACTCACTGATGAATGGGAGAGAAAAGTACTAGCAATCAAGGAAGAAAATGATCTATCTACAATGAAACCAGAGGAATTAATTTGAAATCTTGTGTCGTATGAAGTAAATATGCAATTTAAGAAAGATCAAGCTCAAGAAAGAAAGAATGTAGCTTTTCATGCGGAAAAGGAAGAATCAGAGTCTGAAGATGAGGATTTAACATTTATAGCCAAAAATTTCAAGAAATTCTTAAGATATAGAAAAGGAAATAAAAACGGATTCAATAAGAATTTCTTGAACAAACCTACATCCCCGAATATAGAATGTTTCAACTATCACAAGAAAGGTCACATGCACAAGGATTGTCCAGAGCAAAAGAAGGAGAATCAGAAAGCAGTCAATAATAAAAACAAGAGAGACAAATTCAAAAAGAAAGCATTCTCTGTAACATGGGACGATTCAGATTCTTCTTCATCTGAAAGTGAAAATGATAGCGACAATGAACAGGCGAATGTATGCTTTATGGCTCAAGAATCTGAGGTTAGTAATTTAACTTTCGATGATTTAATCGAAGTAAACACTGAACTTTTGAGCACAATAAAAACTCTTAAAAAGAAACTCAAGGAAACTCGTGAAAATCAAAACAAAGCTAAATTTGAAAGGGATATGTTAAAGGATGAATAGAAAATTCTAGAAGAAGAACTTGAAAAAGTTTAAGAATCTCATTCAAATTTGGAAACTCAATTATCACTTTTAAGTCAAGAAATTGAAACTCAAACAACAAGGAATGATATAATTGTTTCTGAAAATCATGAGTTAAAAACTAAGATTAGACAAGTTGAGTTTGAAAATAATAGTCTTCAAGCTAGATTAGATAACATCAATAAAAATGTTTCTAACTTTAACAAAGGAAGAGAAAATTTATCTAAGATTTTATAAAATTCTCAATTCTCTTCAAATAAACATGGATTAGGATATAAAAAGGAGTCAAAAATTCCTAAAAAGAAAAATACTATTTTTAAGAGGAATATTGATTCAAAACAACAAATGTTCTTAAGTGAACTTATTAAAACAAAAGTAGAAACCAAGATAGTCAAAATTTGGGTTACAAAAACTAACAATATTTTAACTAGGAATAAATATATTTAAACATTTATGGATAGTGTTCATAATAATAAAAACTATATTTATAAAAAGGATACTGAACCAAATTGGGTTTGGTTTCCTAAGCTCTAACTTTTAGGACCCTATTAAAAAGTGGGTACCAATAATTTCATATTTATTTTCAGGTCCCACTTAAAAAGAAGAAATGGATACTAGACAACGGTTGCTCAAAACACATGACCGGCGACAAAGATATGCTTACAAACATCACATACTTTGATGGTGGCTCGGTTACCTTCGGAGACAATTCAAAAGGTTATATCATTGGAAAAGGAGATGTGAGCAATTACGATACATCGAATTTACCTTTTATAACAAATGTTTCATTAGTTGAAAATCTAAAACATAATCTACTAAGCATAAGTCAACTTTGTGACAAGGGTTTTAAAATAACTTTTTCGGACAATAAATGCAGTATTTTTGATTAAAATCAAAATCTTGTTTTTGAGGGAAATAGAGATAAGAATATTTATGTTCTAAATATGAAAATTAATCATAATACAAATATGTGTTTACTAGCCAAAGATAATGATCCTTGGTTATGGCGCAAAAGATTTTGTCATATTAATTTTAAAACTATTAGAAAACTTTCTAAAAATGAATTAGTAAGAGGTTTACCCAAGATAAACTTTAAAATAAAAAATCTTTGTGATGATTGTAAAAAAGGAAAATTAACAAAGTCGTCTTTTAAATCTAAGAAAAATATTTCTACTTTACAACTACTAGAATTACTTCATATGGATCTATTCAGACCAACACAGGTTCAATCCATTAATCATAATCGATATGTATTTGTAATAGTTGATGATTTCTCAAGATATACATGGAATATTTTTATGACAAATAAAAGTGATACTTTTGAGCATTTGAAAAATTTTGTCAAAAGAATTCAAAACACTAAAGATTTGAAGATTAAAAATATACGAAGCGATCATGGAGGTGAATTCGAAAATGAAGCTTTTGAATCTTTTTGTTAAAAGAAAGGAATAAATCATAATTTTTCATTTCCTAGAACTCCTCAACAAAATGGAGTTGTAGAAAGAAAGAATAAAACATTATAAGAATGTGCAAGAACAGTATTAGATGGAAGTTTTCTACCAAAACATTTTTGGGCAGAAGCCATAGCTACTGCATGTTATGTATTAAATCATATATCAATTAGACCATTAACTAAAAATACTTCATATGAACTATTTAATAACAAAAGGCCAAATATATCTTATTTTAAAATATTTGGATCAAAATGTTTTATTTTAAATACAAATGATCAACTTGGAAAATTTGATCCAAAAGCCGACGAAGGAATTTTTGTAGGATATTCAAAACGAAGTAAGGCATATCGAGTATTTAATAAACGAACAAACATAATTGAAGAAACTTTACATATATCTTTTGATGAAAGTTTTAATAAAAATTTGAGTATAAAAGATGATGAAGAATTTATAAATATAGAAAATACAAACCTTGAAAATTGTAATAATGAACTAAGATCTCCACCAAGAATATTACGAGATCACCCAGCACAAAATATAATAGGTGAAATGAATTCTCAAGTTAAAACAAGAAGTCGACTAAATCAAATGGGACATGTTGCTTTAATTTCAACAATAGAACCTAAAAATCCTAAAGAAGCATCAACAGATGATTACTGGATTGTTGCTATGCAAGAAGAATTAAATCAATTTGAACGTAACGATGTTTGGGAGTTAGTTCCCCGTCCTAATAATCAATCTGTTATAGGAACAAAATGGGTTTATAAAAATAAATAGACGAACAAGGTAATATAACTAGGAATAAAGCTAGGCTAGTATCATAAGGATATAATCAAGAAGAAGGTATTGATTATGAATAAACTTTTTCTCCCGTTGCAAGACTTGAAGCAATACGTATTCTATTAGCCTTCGCATGTTTTCACAATTTTAAACTTTATCAAATGGATGTTAAAAGTGCATTTTTAAATGGTTTTATAAAAGAAAATGTATGTGTAGAACAACCCCCTTTATTCTCTCATAAAAAATATCTGAATCATGTATATAAATTAAAGAAAGCCTTATATGGTCTTAAACAAGCACCTCGTGCTTGGTATGAGAGACTTAAGAGCTATCTACTAGATTCGAGATTTCAAATTCGAAAAGTAGATCAAACTCTTTTCATTAAAAGTACTACTAAAGATATTCTAATAATTCAAATGTATGTAGATGATATTATATTCGGTTCGACAAATGAAAACTTATGTAATGAATTTTAAAATATAATGACTAAGGACTTCGAAATGTCTCATATGGGAGGGTTATCCTATTTTCTCGGACTTCAAATTAAACAATGAACAAATGGAATTTTCATAAATCAGGAAAAATATTTTGCTAATCTAATTAAACGTTTTGGAATTGAAAACACTTCTGCTAAACCTACTCCTATGAGTACCACTAGTCATCTCGATCGAGATGAAAATGGCAAAAGTGTAGACCAAAAATTGTTTAGAAGTATGATAGGCTCCTTACTTTACTTAACCGCTAGTAGAACAGACATAATGATGAGTGTATGTCTATGTGCACGTTTTCAATCTAACCCTAAAGAATCACATTTAAGAGTTGTAAAACGAATTATGCGATATCTTAACTATACTAAAGATTTTGGTCTTTTCTATCCAAAAGAGTGTCCATTCGAGTTAGTATCGTTTAGTGATGCTAATTTTGGTGGATCTCGAACGGATAGAAAAAGTACAAGTGGTACGTGCCATTTAATTGGAAAATCATTTGTCTCTTGGTTTAGTAAGAAACAAAATTGTGTTTCGCTTTCCACGTGTGAAGCGGAATATATATCAGCCGCTTTAGCTTGTACTCAAGTCATCTATATGCAACAAACACTTAAAGATTTTAATATAAATTTAACAAATTCTACAATATATTGTGATAATACAAGTACAATAAATTTATCTAAAAATCCGGTAAATCATTCTCGTACAAAATATATTGATATTCATTACCGTTTTCTACGTGACAATTTTGAAAAAGGAGTCATAAATTTAGAATATATTTCTACCGAAAATCAAATTGCTGATATATTTACTAAACAATTACTAGAAAACTCATTCATAAAATTACGATAAGAATTAGGAATAATATCTTTCAAAGATATTTTGAAGTAGCTAATATTTTAGACACTAAACCTATATTAACCATTTTCAAAGAAAATATTAACCATCCATTGGCTAATATTACATAACCTTCCATTTTCAAAGAAAATATTAACCATTAATTTAATTTCTAGTTATAAACTCTTAATGATTTAACACCACATTCTTTTTGGAACTTTCATACTATATATATACATCTATACATATGTTATTTTCAAAAAATTACAAAGTTTGAAAATCCAATATAAAAATGTCTTTCAACAATTCATACTCTCCAATCAATATTACCTCCTCAGTCGATAACTCACCTACATCACCACAACTTCCTACGCCTACACCAAAGCATGAGCCAGTTTATAAATGGAAAAACTATCGAATTGGCTACACACCGGATTCGAAGAAGGCAAAACGTGCACTTTTTAGTTCTCTTGATACGAAAAGAAAGATTGATGAAATTCATCATTTTCAACAGCAACAAATTGACCTTTAACGTGAATTATATTTTGAACAAAAAGTAACGGCTAGACAATTAAGCTTTCTTGAGCAAATCGGTTTACGTTTTTGTAGCTCGAAGAAAACCAATGTGACTGAGCCCCTACCTCGACCAGTTAATTCATATGATCCATCTTCGTCATACCGTACACTAGCCGATCCATTGAATCCTTGGATGTCGCCAAAAACTCCTCAATATAGTCCAAATTCATGGGAAAACTATGTGGCGAATGAAGGAAATAAACCGCAAAAGAAAAATAGTCCATCTCCAAAGAAATGATTATTTTTTATTTTTGGTCAAATCATGTTGTTATATTGTAATATGTCTATACAATTGTAATCGTTTCTTTCAATCAAAATCTTTTGCTTTAAAAATTTAGAATACCAAAAACACAAGGTTCAATCGATTGAACCTTACTGCTCAGTCGACTGAACATAAGGCAGAAAAAAATTCCAATAGCTCAGTCGACTAATTGCTCTGCACAGTCAACTAAATTTACCACAGAAACTTTTAGACAATAGTTCGGTCAACTAAAAACACTGTTCAGTCGACTGAATTTAACATAGAAAATTTTCAGCCATCAATTCAGTCGACTGAATAGGCTATTCAGTCGACTGAACGTCGTTACCCAGGCTACTTTTTCCCTTTTTACCACCAATTTCTACCTTTACTCTTTACTTTTATCATTCCAAAAGCTCCTACTTCACCATTATTGTTCAAAACTCTAGCCCCCAATCATCATTTTTTTTTCAAATCCCTCCCAAAACTCTCACAACAATGGCTCCAAAAAGATCAAGGGCTTCTACTTCAACCTCCTCCGAGCCAATTGACGCTCAAATTGCTCAATGGCTTGATGATGGAGTGGCGGTCACAAGGTGGAACAAAATGAAGAATTCTCGGATCTTTGAACACTCCTTCGTTGATTTTCAGAGTCTCCAAACATACAACATACAAGCTTTGACGGATCAAGCAGTTTTAGCATCTCTCTTAGACATAAAACGAAATGACCATGCAATCAATCATATTATGGTGTGCGGCAAAAGGGTATGGTTTTCCCTAGACCGAATTACACACATTTTAGGATCTCCTAACATGGGAAGGAAGCTTGAAGAAATCGAATTTAATCCACATATTCGAGACAACATAAATCATCAATTTTTGGATGATAACATCAACATCCGGGATATTAAATCAACTTCCTTACGACCAAGAGCAAGGCTTCCCCACAAAGCTCTTATGTGAGCCATCACTCCTCATATGGGCTCATATGAAATTGTATACCCAAACAATTATAGAGCACTATATGCTATTTGGGCCAATATTCAAGTCAATTGGGTCAAACTAATTCTTGATGAATTTCTTACTTTTAATAATGGCAAAATGCGAACATTATATTTTGGCGAGTATATCATGCGACTACTCCTCAACGTTGATACGCCATTACCAGAGTCCGAAAATACAATGGTTCATCAAATTAGCCATCGGACTATAAGCTTTATGCAACTTTCGGCTAGAACTTCTCGCATCATATCTCTTGCCGAATGGGAAGCTAGACATCAAGAACCGCAACAACCTCCTCAAGCCCAACATGAAGAACCTTTTGATCAATATGATGAAATTCGTGTCGTTGAACCAAGTTTTACTACCAATCAATCGTTAGGAGTTATATCAAGAAATCAACAATTTCTTGATAATCGCCTCAAGAAGGTAGATCATAAACTTGATAGAAATAAAGGGTTCTTCAACAAATTATGGGATGCCATCTCATGCACGAGCTCAACTACTACTTCAACCTCCCGTGGCAAGCGTCCGGCACCAAGTTTCACATGGACGTCATCCGAAGAAAATCCAAGCAGCAGCACAAGTGGGAATAGCGGTGGTCAAGGTGGAAGAGCTTATAGACCACCCACCGGTGGACTCGTTATTCGCGAACCGGAGGGAAGGAGAGAAGCCTCATATGATTGGGATAAAGATGAATAACTCTCTTATGGTTTGATTTTACAATTCAAAAGGCTTGTATAAATAGCCTTCTATGTTTCATTTATTTATGTTACATTCTAAGTTTTTGAAACTATAGTTATGTATATCAATGATTGTTTTGATAATATACTTCTGCAATTATTACTTCCTTTTTTTCGATGACAAAGGGGGAGAAATTTATGTTACTAACATTGTTTTGTAGGAAAGACAATGCATATATTTAGGGGAAGGAAATAATTACATCTCTACACATTTCGGTATTGTCATCAATCAAAAAGGGGGAGAATGTTGATACATTATATTTTGATCAATGACAATGTGCTTCAACAAAAAGGAAGAGATATGCGCAAAGCTAAAGGAAGAACAATAAAGACCGAGGATAGCATGAGTATAATTTAAATATGGGTCTTAGTTTAGATTTATTATTAAATCTATCCTCAGGAGGCTGGCACAAAAAATAGAACACGTTTTATAAACTTCATTTCTAGATAAACATTCACTGTGCAAAAACCAATAGTTCAATCAACTGAACAGGTAAGCCCAGTCGACTGAACCTGTTACGCGTATACAAATATGCACAGTTCCAGTCGACTAAAACAACCTGATCAGTTGACAGAATTCATTCCTGAAAATTTGTTTCTTTACATTTCCAGTCGACTGAAATCCATGCTCAGTGGACTGAATTTAAACCTGCGAATTTTCTCTGAATAGACACCTTCTTCCTCCCAAGAGTTGCAACCATTCTCAAATGGAAATGGAAGCATCTCTTGTCTGCATCTCTAGCCAACAAATGCATCTCTTCTACACCTATATATACATGGTTCTAACATCTTCAATTTACCAATTTGTCTTATGCTTTAATCTCACTACTTTCTTGAACATATTTTATTTTCTCTAAACAGTTTTCAAAGCAATCACCAATCTATTGCTTGAATCTCTGCTTTGTTTATAACATTCTTTTGATTCATAGCAATTCACATTTTCTAAATCTTCACAAACACATTGCATACTCTCGAGGATAAGATTATAGGAATATTGTGCTATATTGGACTCATTAGTGTTGACAAGAACACAACAAGTCGAATAATTGTTTTTAGTAATTGAGTTGAAGTCCTCTTCGGTAGATGAGGCAAGAAATCCCGTTCGGTTGTTCAGGTAAGTTGTAAACCTATTCCTCCGGGTTAAGAGAGGGTTTTTAGTTAGTAGAATTCCTAAGTGAAGCTTAGGGACTGGACGTAGGACTAGAGGTCCGAACCAGTATAAAATACTGATGTCTACTTTACTTATCGCTTATCGTTATTTACCTATACCATCCACTATTCCATACTATACGATCCTACCGCACGGCTTCTTTCAGGGGGATGTTACAAGTTGGTATCAAAGCATAGGTTTATGAAACTTTAAAAGAATCTTAAACCTAAAGTAATTTTCAAACATAATCCAATGAATCAGACAACAAAATCGGGGTTTGTGTTAACGTTATAGTAACATACTTGTATTTGATATGTAGTTACACATACACATAAGTACGTATTCCCTGCTCTCTTAGACCATTCATCTATATCTTACTAAGGCTACTATGAAAATTTATGAGAAAGAAGATATGGAAGCAGGAAACGGAAAAGGAAATCTTGGTGGAGGAAGAAACACAACAATTGAAAATGCTCGACCCACCACTAGGAGGAACCCTGATCAATCAGCTAATGCTAATAACCAAAATAATGATGTGCCAATATGGGTGCTGGAAATCCACCAGTAGATATGGGGGTGATGTATCAGTTCATCGTCAATATGATGCAAGCAGGAGCTACTGTCGAAATCGAAGGAAATGTTGGAGGAGATAATCCTGTAGCTCCACTTGGGAATAATTATGCAAGGCTGAGCAGGGACTATACCAGTCTTAGTGGACACCATTCATGGGGACGGAGAATGCTATTGAGGTTGATAATTGGTTGTGGCGTTGTGAGCGTATATTTACTGATTTGAGTTTAGATGATGCATAAAAGAGAAGGTTGGCCTCTGGACAGGTGCAAGGTTCAGCGCTTCACTGGTGGAATAGTGTTACAACCGGAATTTCAGAAGAACAGTTGACTTTGGCTGAGTTTAGAAGGAGATCTGAGCAAAAGTTTGTGTCTGAGTTTGTTAAGTCAGAGCTGATGAGAAAGTTTATGGACCTGGAGCAGAAAGAGATGTCGGTCATTGAGTATGCCACTATGTTTGAGGAGTTATCCCATTATAGACATAATAATATAAACATCGTCATCAGAAGGAACGAGAAGTTCATTCGAGCACCGAGGCCCGAGATTGCTAGGGTGACCCTACCACATTTTCGAGATCCTAGAAATTTAGTTATAGAGACGGTCAATTGCCAAGAGGAGATACTTGCTAGTTGTGCTAGAGAGAAGCCAGTGGAAATTCAGGGTTCTCAGGGGAAGAAGAGAAAGTTCTTTTAAAAGAAGGGTGCCTAGAATGGAGATACTGCCAAGAGGGCGAAGGCTGAGTTTGTTTGCTTTACGTTTGACAAGAATGTTCATTATGCGAATGAGTGTCGGTCAGGTAATGGGAAGAAGGCTGAAAATAAGAAGAATGTGAAGTGCTTCAACTGTGATCGGATTGGGCATTACAAGAATCAGTGTCTAGAGCTGGTTAGGGTGGACAAAGGAAAGGTTTTTGCTATTAGACCAGCTAGGCCTACTACAGCTGATAAAGGAAAGAATGTGATGGAAGGTACGTTTTTGATTCAGAGTATACCAGTTAGGATACATTTTAATACCAGTGCATCACATTCATTTATATCTTAGTATTTGGTTGTTAGATTATGCTTAAAACCCACCTAACTTGTTACTCCCTTAAGGGATGTGAATCCAATAGGAGGGTATACAACTCTAGGGTTGAGATATGCCCATTAGAACTGGATTTATTAGGTCATAAGTTTGCATGCAGTCTGTATGTTTTCGATTTTGTAGATTTCAGAATCATCTTGGTTATGGATTGGCTGGGTAGGTACGAGGCTAGAATATTGTGCAAGGATATAGAGGTATCATTGAGACATTCTGATAGCCATAACCGAGTAATACTCTCAGTGGGGAATTCTGACTGGAGTTTTAGTAATTTTCTTAATGCTATGGAGATAGGGGATGAGTTAAGTCAGGTTCGGGTAGCAAGAGAGTTTGTAGATGTCTTTGAGCCGATTGGCTACCACCGAAACGAGCAGTTGAGTTTCTATGGATCTTGTGCTCGGAGCTGAGCCTATTAGTATACCACCTAGTAGGATGACACCTACAGATATGAAGGAATTGAAGGTGCAACTAGTAGATTTTGAAAGAAGAAATTTTATCAGACCAATCAGTTCGCCTTGGGGAGAGGTCGTAGTGTTTGTAAAGAAACCAGATGGGTTATTGGGGATGTGTATCGACTATCGTAAGTTGAACGAAAGAACGATTAAGAATAAGTATCCTTTACCGAGGATAGATGATGATCAATTGAGTGGAGCGAGAGTATTTTCCTAGTTGGATTTGGCGATAGGTTTCCATCAATTAAGAGTGGCAGAGAACAATATTCATTTGACAATATTTCGGATTAGGTATGGTTCGTGTGAGTGGTTGGTGATGCTATTTTGATTGACAAATGCACCTGCTTTCTTTGTGGATTTGATGAACCAAGTTTTCTAGGAGTACTAGGATAGGTTTATGCTACTGTTTATAGATGACATTTTAGTATACTCTTAGGAGGAGAGCGAGCATGAAATTCATCTTAAAATAGTACTTGAGACATTGAAGTAGAATCACCTAAAGGCAAAGTTTACCAAGTGTCATTATTGGAAGAAAGTGGTTAAGTATCTTGGTCACGTGGTTTCAGAGAAAGGCTTGTCAGTCGATCCAGATAAGATCGAAGCTGTGAATAATTAGAAGAGACCCGAGACGGTAACTGAGATTAAAAGTTTTCTTTGACTTGCTGGCTACTACCAAAGATTCATTAGGGATTTCTCACGGATAGCATCACCTTTGACTAAGTTAACCAAGAAGGAGGTAAAGTTTATCTAGTACGACAAATGTAAGGAAGCATTCCTTAAGTTAAAGCATTTGTTGGCCGATGCACCAGTTTTAGTTGTTCCAGACAGAAACTAAGGGTCGTTGGTGTATACTGATGTATGCGGAACTGGATTGGGAGCAGTATTGATGCAAAAGGGTAAATACCTACGCATCTTGATAGCTTAGACCATATGTAGTGAGGTATCCTACACATGGTTTGGAGTTGGCTGTGGTAATCTTTGCACTGGAGATTTGGAGGCATTATCTCCTAGGGTAGAGGTTTGAGCTTTATACCAATCAGATGTATTGAGGATATTTATTCTCTCAAAAGAAGTTGAATATGAGACAATAGAGGTAACTGGAGTTTTTGGCTGCTTATGATTTTGGTATAGAGTATACACTAAGAAAAGGTAACAAGGTAGTGGATGCTCCTAGCCGAAGATATCAGAATGTGGTATTAGCTATGTTGGAGGAGTGGAAGGATTTAAAAGCTTTGACCAGTTTTGATGTGCAGTTAAGATCGACTGCTAGTTTTAGTTACCGCCATGTTGTCTTGTTAAGAATTTCTACCAGTATTGGTCGAAAGGATTGCTTATAAGAAAGAGGATCTACTATTTGCCGAGAGGATTAAAAGGCTCGAGATTGAAGATGGGATCGTTGATCTAAAATACTTTAGCTTAACCAAAGAGGATGGTTGATAAAGAAGGGATGGTTGTGTGTTCCGAATGTAGAGGACTTGAGGAAAGAAGTTCTTGGATCATGTCATCGGTCCAAGTTTACGGTTCATCCTGGTGGAAACAAGATATATCAGGATATGAAGGGGAGCTTCTATTAAAAAGGTATGAATAGGGATGTTGGCTTCTGGGTTAGGCAATATGCAAACTGTCAACAAGTGAAAGCTGAATATCAAAAGCTGAGTGGGTTTCTTCAACCTTTAGAGATTCCAACTTGGAAGTGGGATTCGATATCCATGGATTTATAGACGGGTTGCCAAGGTCAAATAGAGGAAATGAAAGTATATGGGTTATAGTGGACAAGTTGACCAAAAGTGCCCATTTAATAATGGTAAAGTCAACCAGGACAGCATCTGTTTTAGCTAAGTTGTTCATGAAGAACTTAGTTAGACTGCATGGAGTCCATAGTAGCATAGTGAGTGATAAAGATGCCTTGTTTACTAGTAAATTCAAAGAGTCTATAGGAAGTATTGGGTACCAAGCTTAATATGAGTACTGCATATCACACTTAGACGGATGGGCAGACAGAGAGAGTCAACAATGTACTTGATGATTTACTGAGAGCTTGTATCTTATACTTTGGTGGATCATGAGAAGATCACCTACATCTAGTTGGGTTTTCCTATAATAATAGTTACTAGACCAGTATAGGAATGTCTCCTTTCGATGTTTTGTATGGATGACCATTCAAATCACCAGCATGTTTGTTGGAGAGAGGAGACTGATTAGTCTTAGGTCCATATTTGGTTAGGGAGGCATTGAAGAAGATCGAGTTAATCCGAGAAAGGATGAAGGAAACTCAATCCAAACATAGGAGTTACACAGATAAGAGGTGTAAAGACCTAGAGTTCTCAGTTGGAGATAAGGTTTTTATTAAGGTGTCACCGATGAAAGGTGTGGTACAATTTGGAAAGTAAGGAAGTTAGCCCCGATATATGTTGGACAATTTCAAATTATAAATAGGATTGGGAAGCTCGCATACAGAGTAGAGTTGCCAAGCAGTATATCAAGTGTCCATAATGTATTTCATGTGTCTCATCTTTGCAAGTATGGGCATGATTCAGAGACTACTATTCCTCCATGAATGTTGGAAGACTTGATAGTAAAGCCTAATTTGGCTTTTTCTAGACAACCAGTTTGAGTTGTAGCAAGAGATGTGAAACGATTGAGGAACAAGACAGTCAGGTTGTTGAAAGTCTACGGAGCGACAACGAGAAGGACTGTACTTGGAAGACAGAAGACATGATTAGGGAAACTTATCCTGATCTGCTGTGAGGGTATGTCTATATTAGATTTATATAGATAGTTTCTAGTCAGATAGGCTAGTATGGATGCTAAGAGTTGATACAGATGATTGATATGTTTAGTATTTAGTCCTTGCTGAATTTGGAGACAAAATTCCTTAAGGGGGAGACTTTAACACCCCTATTTTTTAATAAATTATTCAAGAGATTTGATTAGATAAATTAAATAGAATAATGATGATAAGGGGATTGAGATTTGAATAAAACTATAAGATGACCGGCTTAATTTACCTTAAATGGGCTTAAAATGGCTTTTAAACTATTAATTAAAGACATGGGCATATTAGTAAATAGTCGCATCATTATTACTCATGGCTATACATTTTACGTTCTTTCCCATTCATGTACACTTTTCATTTTCAAAATCGAAAATCAATAACCTAAAAATAGAGCCGACCATTAAAAGGGAAAATATGACAAAACATTAAATCAAAGCTAAGGATAAAAGAAAAGGGAATCAATCTTCTACAAATATCAAATTTCATATCTAAGGTGAATAATAATTCATTCCATCTCTATTTTGTTTTTATAATCACATGTTTTCGGATTTAAGATTAAATTCGTTTTTATGACGCTTTGGATGATGATATGCTTGAATTATTATATGTTTAGTTTATACCAATTCATTTACATATGGATTTGCATGATTTTAGCGCAAAACCGATCTTTATTGAATTTAGAATGCCGTGAAAAAAATTATATGTAAGGTAAAACATTATTTTAGAGATGGGTTTCAATTTCCATAATTTTTCAAGCTATGGAAAATTTATTATGAATTTTTAAAGGAAAATATGATATATTTGGGTTTAAAATTTATTTCGATTATTTCAAGAAGAAATTGGGTTTGAAATTTTAGTTTGTTAGATAACATGATGAGATTGAATTTTTGTGATTTTTGGGGATATTTCCTAACTGATTTGCTATGGAAAATAAATTTTTTTACAAGAAGGACCTATTTGCAATATTGGCTTTGCTTAATGGAAAGGCTTAAACATTAACTTTTCCTTTGATTTAGATATGATAAATTCAGCTGTTATTTTGTAAAGTGTTTGGAAATTTTTAAGGAAACCAATAAAAAGGTTAAGGCAGGTTAGTTAAAGCAATTACAAAAAATGAGCATGATTTCAGCCTTTAATTCGAAAAGAGGGTTCTGCCTCCTTTAGTAGTACCTTTCGAATTCAATGCTTCCGCTCCAACTCAGTAGAAACCAACCCAGCCAAAACCCTCCTAGTCGAAACCAATACACAAGGTATAAATTTGATGGTACGCAGTGGATTGGAGGAAAGGCAAAAGCTACGGCGTCGAAAGCAATGCTTCCGATGGGGTCGAAACCTTAGTTTTGTTTTCAAATGTTAAGTGCATGTTTTTTTTACCTAAAGATTTTAACGTAGTCAAAACCTATGTTTTTGAAAGGGATTTTTCTAAATAGCTTTCTAAGTAGGTTGCCATATCATGTTTTAAATAGGAGCTTTCAAATGGGTTCCTTTGTTTTTACATAATGCTTTCGATAGAAGTGGTTCCGACCTATTCGAAACCCAGCTGCTATTCTTTTACCTTTCAAATGTATTGAATCCATCAATGATTTCAAGGGGTTCTCTTATGTTCTAAACTTTAGCTAAGTCACTTCCTAAATGCTTTCGAAAGGGTTCGGGGGTTTCGAAGGCAATGGTGTCGAAATGGGGTTTCAATGCTATCCTTCAAAGTTTTACTCCAAGGTTTTGAGCTTTCGAATAAATGGTTCTGGCACCATCATTTTTCCTCAAAAATATTATATTAAAGGTTTAGAAAGAGATACTTTCATGTGTAACCGCTGACTCAAAATATGTTTTTCAAGAGTAAAACCCAATGTTTTCGAAAGGGTACTTTAATTGGTTTCGAATCTATATTTCTAAAGATTCTTTACTAATGTTTTGACACATTCGAATGGTATGATTAAGTTACGAAAGGATTGATTATAGAGCTTCATAAGGTATATTATTAGAGTTTTGAAATGAGGTTTTCTATGCTTTCGATGGAGGTCATCTTGTAACTTTCGAAAGTGATGTTTTATGGTTTCAAAACAAATATCCCATTCTTATTGTAATTAACCCATAACGATACCTTTATGTATTTCTTCACATTGTAATTAACCCAAAACGGTACCTTAGGGAAGGGCAGAATAACCAGCTAGGTTGACCCAGTAGTGAATATAACTTAAGAAATGTTAAAATTTTAATTAATGATATTGGTGGGGGCCAATAGGTTCATAGTAAGCCCATAAATACTGTGTAAAGGGAAAGATATTGGCAGGGGCCGATAGGTTCACTGTCAGCCTTTGAAAACTATGATTTGATATTGGCAAGGGCCAATAGGCTTGTAGTTAGCCCATGAAAACTATATCCAAATTAAGATATTGATAGTCGGTCAATAGGTTCCTACTCAGCCCATAAAACTAGGATTAGAGAAAAGATATCGGAGTTACCAATTAGTTCTTAGTGATCTTATGAAAACTATGAAATCGGGTAGGTAGTCCATAAATATTTAACCGGTTATTAGTGAGCCCATGAAAACTAATGGTTAATAGTAATCCTAGAGACAATAGTTGAGACAGATAGTCAGAATGAATGAGGATGAGTAATCCAAAATTAACTTATTGTTTTCGTACCATCATATTATTTTGAATTATTTTAACCATTGTGGATGCAAGAGCATAGTATTTGATTTTACAAAGGTTTTAACATACCAGTGAGGAAAAACTCGCTCTGCTAAGCGGCATGGTCTCACAAGATATCTAAATGATTTGAGATGGTATATTATTATTCATACCAGGCTTTATGTCCGACTCGAAGTTTTTGTTTTCCCCTTAAACTCTCAGGCAACTTAGTTGATTTTGATTAGTTTGAGGTTTAGGGTTTTCAGGTGTTCTTTTAGACAAATAAAGCTTCCAGAGACATGAAGTAGGTATGTTAGCTACTTAGAGTTCTTTTATTTCCATTGTGTTTGGTTGTAAAGGCAAACTTGTTTTATGCCATATCATATACTTTAATCATCCAACGGGCATCTTCATATGTCACCCTTGGCATATTTTGTAATAAGTATATTTTGCCTAAATGTAATCTGAGCTATGGGATATGTAAGGAATATGAAATATTTTGAAATGGAATGTGTACATTGTTTGTTGTTTTAAATTTTTTCCATATTCAGGTGTTCTTGTGTGTTAATGTATCTAACATTGCCGTATTTGGTCAACGGGGATTAATAAGCATGGATGTCTGCAACATTCGTAGCTGTTAGTTTTGGGCCTTCAAGTTGGAGAATGTTACAAATTTAGCCTCTTAAAACCCCAAACAAATTAAAGGAAAGTCAACCATAGTTACCCCACATATGTAACGACCATATGAAACCATCATACATATCAAAAAAGTAGCTATGCAATAAATCGTATAGATAAAACTATCTTGACATGCGTGATACTAGACTATCTTATATGATATGAAAAGTGAAAGCAAATACGATAAACAATATAACTTACCATGCAAAGAGCTCCGAATATGCAGCCCTCGTGCTCTCCTCGATTTCCCACCTACAATCGCCTTTACTTTCACCCCACTAAACCTTCACTAACTTCACAATCTTCCTTGTAAGTTGTTTCATATTGCATCAGACAATACAAATAGTCTTATGAGATCTCGTAGCTTCTACTTCAGTCTCGATATCATCAAGCTGATTCGATGCAACCACCATGCTAGAGTCATCCACAAGCTTCCACAAATGAGAGATGTTATATACGTTAACACACCTGCCATCTTCTGAGGTATGTTGACCCTGTACACTAGGTTCCTGATTCTCTGTATTGTTAGAAAAAGACATACGAACATCGATGCCAACTTCCCCTTACCACTGAATCGAAAATTATTCTTCAATGGAGAAATCTTCACGAATACCATATCACCAACATAGAACTCCAAATATCCACGGCCCTTATCAGCATAGCTCCTTTTCCAATCTTGGGCAGCCCTCGTTCGGTGCCGAATGACTTCAGTCTTCTCTAAAGTCTCTTTTATCATCTCCGACCCAATTATCAGTTTTTCTCCCACTCCCCACCAATATGAAGGAGCGCTGCGCAGTCGATCATACAATGGTTCGAAGGGTTCCAAATTGATGCTAGACTGATAACTATTGTTATATGCAAAGTCCACCAAATGCGATTGATCGCCCAATGAGCCTTTGAAATCAACCTTGCAAAGGATCCTCCAATATACAATTCTCTATCCCTATCTATCCATTGGTTTGTGGGTCTTAAGCTATACTAAGATACAATACCATCCCAAAATGCCTCTTTTATGTTCTTCCAAGAACCACTAGTGAATAAAGTGTCTCAGTCGCTCACAATGCTCTTCGGCACACCATGGAATCGCACCACCCATTTCATATATAACTTAGCCAACTTGGATGTCGTTCTACTGTACTTAATAGGTATGAATTAGGTACTCTTTGTCAATCCATCAGCCATGAACCAAATGTTATCGTACCGCCTCTACTAGTCAATAATCCATCGATAAAGTCCATTGATACTTATTCCCAATTCCACTCGGGGACTTCCAGTGGTTGCATCAACCCACTTGGCTTCTTTTCCTCTGCCTATATCAACTGGCAGTTCATACACTTCGAGAAAAATTTCTCGATGTAATTCTTCATTCCCTTGCAATAGTATGTCTGTTTCATATTAAAATTTATCTTATAACTATTGGGAAGTACAGTGAATCTAGAATGATGGCAATCTCTTAGCACCTCCTTTTATAATCCATCAACATTGGGAATGAACAATATCCCATCCTTATGGAACCAACCTTTACGGTCAAGCCTGTACTAATTCATCTTCGACAACATTACTCCTTTCTTTATTTTGTCCATAACCTTTGCTAGTGTAGCGTCTTGCCTGTGACTAGTACCGAACTGCTCAAGCAAAGTAGGTCTGATTTTCAAGATAGCTAACATCTCTAACTCTAGCTTATATTGAGGTCTAAAATCATAGCCAATGATAGTATCCAACTGCTTTCACTCTGGGATCATTACCTCCAAGCGTGCATGTTTTCTACCTAACTCATCGCCAACTATGTTTCCTTTACCAGGCATATAAGAAATGTTGAAGTCGTAAGAGGCTAAAAACTCCAATCACCACCGCTAGCGTAGACTTCGATTCTTCTAGGAGAAAAGTTACTTCAGGGATTTGTGGTCTATGAACAACTCAAACCATCCTCCTAACAGATACTCCTCCAAATCTTCGAAGCACGAACTATCGCCGCCAACTCTAAATCATGGGTTTGGCACTTTCTCTTAAGTGGTTTCAGCTTCCAACTAGCATATGCGACAAATTTACCTCCTTACATCGATACCACACCCAATTTGGTACTGTAAGCATTGGTGTATACCTTCATCCCTTTATTCCCCCCTTGAAATGGTCAACACTACTGCACTCGTCAACCTCTCCTTTAGTCCCTCGACGTGTGTTCATACTTTGCGTCCGATATAAAAGTCTGATTTCTTTGTCAAATTGGTCAATGGTGCTTTGCTTTGGAAAAGTCCTTAATAAAAGATTTATTGTATCCCACCAATCCATGGAAACTTCCCACATTAGTAGCATTCTGGGTGGATTCCAGTCTTGAATTACTGCCGCCTTCGTAGGATTTACCACAATATATAGCTCAGAGACAACATGACCCAAGAATACTACATCTATCTTCCAGATGTAGCATTTTGAAAACTTCTCTTTCAAGCCGTGCTTCCTCATCACTTCAAGCACAATCCTCATATGCATCTTGTAATCCACCTCCATCCTAGTATAAACAAGAATATCATCTACGAACACAAGCATGAACTTATTCAATTAATCCCCGATGATACAGTTCATGAGATTAACAAAGTATGCTGAAGCATTGGTTACCCTGATGATACAGTTCATGAGATTAACAAAGCATGCTGAAGCATTGGTTACCCAAAATGACATAACACACTACTTATAGAAACAAGATGGCATACGAAATACAGTTCTCAACACTGCAACAATCCACCAACTATGAAGTCTCTGTTCATGCATAAAAAGGCGTTGTCCTCGCGGACCTTGCAAATAGAGAATTGTTTTTAAGGTAATATACATCAGTCGTAGTGTAAATAAAAAGAAGGAAATGATAAAGGGGGTCAGACATACATCTGGTGAGTGAAATGCATTATATAAAGTGTATAATACTAATAAGCTTATAAAACAACCCTTATGCTCAAAACCATATCTTAACCTATGTCACCTGCACCCAACGAGTCGGCTAATCATAATATAATACTATAGTGACATAATACACCAAGGTCACACTAAAATCCAACCAATATCTAATTACATGGACATGATCGAGCCTAAGTCCACTACTTGCATGTCGAAACTGTATGCAAA
Organism: Allium cepa; assembly: GCA_030765085.1. Lineage (NCBI taxonomy): Eukaryota > Viridiplantae > Streptophyta > Magnoliopsida > Asparagales > Amaryllidaceae > Allium > Allium cepa. Next base: position 767,216,761 of record CM060928.1, on the reverse strand, counting down.
TCGCTAGTGAGGATCTACCTTTCTTGTTCCACTATCATCAAATCGTATGCGACTCACTACAAAAATCTAGGTGCCCTAGCTCGCTATCGTAAAATTGTATTTACATTATTAAGCTTAAAGTTCCAACTCATCGTCGCTAGATGCCCCTAACCCCACCAAAGTGCACTTGATGCTTACAGTATACCAAACTACTAAGCTCAAAGTCTCAAGTCATGCAGCCCGAATGCCAAAATATCACAGAAATTGCATGTAACTATTGAGGTCAAGTCCATGCTAGACATTCGTTTAATGGTAAACTTCACTACTGGGATCTTGCCCAAAACTCATGAGCGCCCCACCATTTATGAAGCTATTGAATCAATCCCCAACCCATAACTCAAAACCATATAACGAATCTGTCCAACTAAGAATTTTTTTTAATGTACCTCAAAAAGAAAAAATTAATACACTAAAACACCTCATGCTGCTACAATCTCGATACAATGAATCGCGTGTAAAACGCAAGTCATATGTGCAAGTTATAAACATTTGAAGTGAAGGGGCATTCTTGCATACATACATATATATATATATATATATATATATATATATTTGTGTGTGTGTGTTTGGTATTCCTTTTTATTTTATTTTCCATCTTCGGCTCCACTATCTCGATATCGTTCATAACCCTGGCTGCCTCCTTTTCATCTTCACTACCAACGACACAGGCTATGCCACCGCGGTCCGAAACTAGAAATGAAATGCTCGTCCTCCGCTATAACTACTGCTACCACCTGTGTCAAACCACGATCACCCAGTTATGGTTGTGTCACCCAATCTTTTTTAGATCTTGGGTTTGCTGCTATGACGAACTACGGTCACATTGGGTTGATCAGACTCCATCACAATTATCTTCTTGACATCCTCTCCATGCCCATGGTCCCTGATTGTTATATCTCAGTCGTTTCACCGTTGGAATCGAGACAGATGGTTCACGTTTATCAAACTTCCATCATGATTTTCGATCAATTCGTGCACCTAATCGACAAATGAACAAGACCAATGGATTCATGTTGTCGAGACCTATAAGTTTGATATATGATATGTCTAATTTGGAACGCTTGTATATGTCACACTTTTTAACTAGAATGAGATTAACTTCTGCTAATTACAACCGATAAAAATTAACTTTTTAATTATCTAGCCTTAGTATACTGCTTTCTAATCAGTTGTATAGAAAACCCAATTTTTAATTACTAATTTCATTATTCATAGTTTTATTTAAGATCATAAGAGATGAATCACTGCATCTTACTAACATATACACAAATATGATAATTTCCACTCACCGATTTGCCATGCATCTTTTTTGATTTGAGGTAGATTCTCCTTCTCCTTTATTGTCCAGAAATTCCATGCCTTCAGAAGCACTAAATTTCATGATATCTTTGATTTATTTACATAGCTCTCTTCACGGTGTTCGATTTCATATATTAATACATTTAAGTTGGATTTGATTTGGTAGATTAGAAATTACGTTGGAGCATTTATAATTAATTTGGGGATCAGGGTTTAAGAACTGGAGGTTAGATTATTAGAGAGAAAAGAATATGGTAAGAGTTCTATTTATAGGCTAAAAAATATAATATCTACGCGACATTTTCAAATTTAATCTATTACAAAAACGCCACTGGGTTTTGACTTCTTCTAATTTCTAATCCGTTTAATCAAATTCGAAAAATTATATATGTATTCTGACTGTAAATGATATTCTGCACGCAATGGAATAGGTCTCATAGTATAATTCCAATTCTTGCAGAAATATATCATTTCGCCCTTTTTGCTAAAATTATGATTTTTCCATTTTTATTAAATTATTTGATTTCGCAACTATACGGGGTGTTACATTCTTCCCCCTTAAAAGAAATCCATCCCTAAAATTCCAAGAGATGGAGAATGCAACTCACTTCACATCGTCCAAACATACATAACATACATAGTTACACCCATCTAGCATCCAACGTAAAATACACGCAAAAAACAACCATGAGTATTATATACATATGATACATAAATGATGATACGATGTGAGATGAGTGCAAATGCAACTAAATCCGCCTCCTATTCAATGCAATTGCGGTCCAACCATTATATATATGCAAACATCCTAATACATGTAAGTACACATTTTCACATGCGTCCATACATCCATATGCAATATCCATATAAAAGTGCAAGTAAACAAACACATTCGTAAATACAATCAGTAAAAACATATATAAAGAAAAAATAAATTGCATATATAAAATTTTCTAGCATAAGTTGGAATACCTAACTATGGGAATCTATTGTAGGTTATAATGTATATAGATATAAGCCAACCTGGTACAAACTGAACTGGTATAATCCAAACAAAGCAACAGTAGTAACCATAACACATCATAAGGATGTTTTACCACCAATCCTATCATCTATACATCCATGCCTCTATCAACTGTCTAGCTAAAGCAAACATTCAAATAAATAATGACCTAACGAGCAAACTAACTTACTCTCTATGATGCGAACACACCTATAAATTATTCTAGACTCCTTCACTGTATTCACGTCATAAGTTGACTAATATCTACCATAGCCGCTAAATCATCAATGCATGTTTTCACATGAGATAAGCAGAAAACATGTGAACAGTTACTAACTTTTCAAGAAGCGCACTCAGACATGCTGACTTTCCTACGCTCTATAAAATAGGGAAAGGCTCAAAAACTTATAACGCTTGTTTTCCCCATATTACATATCTCAATAGCGAGTTCTTCTTTTACCTAGCTACCCACTACAAACTCTCTATGCATTTCTATCCAATGAGTTTTCCATTCCTTTGCGTATCATTAAGGCGTCCATACTCATATAGTACCCAAGTATAGCTTAGATTTAAATAGGTTGCACTACTGATATATCACCATTAAAATTTTAAATTTGTATATATTGAAAGTGTATATTCAATAAACACAGTATTACTATAACAAACTCAAATTCAAATTCCATTAATTTAAAAATAGTACAAAATCCTTTGTCTAGGTACAAAATTCCATAGGATTCCTTTTCAAAGATTTAGAGTGTAAGTACGCTCTTCTTTGTTCAAATCCAAATAACTTGAACAAACTCCAAGTTTAATATTTAAAATATTCTTTTAAACCACATTTTTCGAAACCCATAAAATATTCATATCAAAATTTTGAGTTCAAAATCAATAAAATTCCTTTTTAATGAATTTTAATATTAAAAATTTCTTTTTTAAAATTTTTATGTTAGAAACTCTTTTTCTTCGAATTTGAGTATAAATTTATTAAAAAAATAAGAAAAATTTCAAGCTTCATGCTTTGTAAAATATTTAAAAGTTCTTAAATTATTTTATAAATTCTAACCATAGATTTTAATACAAGTTTATGAAGTCTCCTTCTCATATTTAAATACTCAAATTCATTTCAAGTGATTTCAAAACAATAACTAATCGAATTAGCGATTAAATAAAACATACATTCATACAACTTCATTAGATGCAACTTAATCCATATCACTTGTTAGATTAAATATACTCCTTAGACTAAATAACTAACACCTAAAAATTTCAAAATATTATACTTACTCCAAAACAATAATATACTTCAAAATCCTTTCATTTTCAACATACTACTTTTAATATTCCAAACATCCTTACTTAACTCAAAATAATGATTTTTGAAAAATTTCCTTAAAAATGATAATATTATTATTATCACTTTACATTAAAATAATAATGTTTATTTAAATAATTTTTTTCACAGCCACTTTATTATTATATATCATTCAACAATAACAACATTCTATATTCAATTCCAAAAATTCTTTTTAGTATTATTTATATCAATAATATTGATTATTTATTCCAAAAACATTCATAGAAATTATCTCTAACTACTAATATTAATCTCAAAATCCATCTTATTATTACTAAAATAATATTTTTTTTCATAAATTCCATAAAACAGTTTTTTTTTGAGAAAAATGAGCGATCCTCTATGATTAGAGGAGAGCATTCATGTAATTTTACTCTATACTGAAAACGGAGCTGTCAGCATGTCTCATACAAAAAACCCCCAAGACTAAAGAACTAAGTTCCTATATAAACATACAAACAAACCACAAAATAATAAAATCTCTGTAGTTCATAAAAATCGATGAATCCATCCGAACCAGTACGCTAACCTAGACTTGCTAAGAAACTATAACAAAAGGAATAAGTACAATACATATATATGTATATAAATACATATAATTGTATATTTATGTACATATATATGCCAAAAAGGGATATACCAGTCCAAAATAAATGATACTCAAATATAACTAACACTATGCAAGGAAAATAAAGATTATAAATTCGAACATGGAAAAGTAAGTGTTATATGAACTATAATATATAGTCGTACGAAATATGAGTTGCAAACCAAATAAATATATAATTGCTTGAAATTCAAACCTTATGTGTTGCATGAAATATAAAGTTACACGAAACATAGGACAAGACATAAAAAGTCTACAGTTTTATATGAATTCATATATACAATTACACAAAAAGAGGAAATTCTCTTTTAAGTTAACACATCAACTCTTCATTTAAGCATATAGTAATTCTCATTCAAATTAGAGGAAGTTCCCTAACCGTGCATGTAGTAACAGTTCTCTTTCAACTAGAGAACGATCCCTAGCCAAATTTGAGAATTGAGGTAGAGCTCATTCCACTTTCCTATATTGTAGTTGACGGTGCACCTATTACCTGACATTTAAAGGGAGGTGCTCACACCCATTGTTGCAGACGATCCAGTATCAAACTAAAGTATTGTATTTTCCAATTCTTATTATAAATATTGCTATTTGTATCACAATGTTTAAACACATGCATTGTGTTATTGTTAGCACCAAAATTGGTCAAAATTTGTCACCAACACCCTTGAATAGAGTTATTTAGGGAGAACAATGAAGAAAGTAAATTAAAATGGAGAAGTAATGCAATTGAGTGTGAAAAGAACAACAAAAAATAAGAACACCAGATTTGTTGTGGTTCGGCGTAATTGCCTACGTCCACTTTGAATATGATCTTCGTTACTTTTCTAATCACTTGAGTACAGATACAATCCATAAACCCACAACTTGAATACAAGTTTAAACAGAAAAGAAGCAAGTACAGAAAATGGCAGAGTCTCCCTGGAATTCTAGAAAAAAGGTCCCTTTAACTAGACTTTCGCCCCTCTATTTATAGACGAAGATAGGTTGGATCCTCTGTCCAAGCCCATGACTAAGATAGCTCGACCCATGGCTGGTAAGCGAAGTAGACCAAACCATGCATCATGATCCTTCTTGACTGACCTACATATCGCCGACCCACACACACCGGTCCACACTTGTCGAACAACCAAGGCCGAACCACAATGGTTGAACCACCTTGACCGACCCACTTTGAGCTTCCTTCCTTGACTAGCCACCCATGCTGACCCATATGTGTCGAACCGTTTACATATGCCGAACTGCACATATACAAATCCTCCTGAGGCTGATCCACATCTACACCGAGCTACTTAGTCCGAAACACTATATGTCAACCCATGAAAATGGAATAGGACTAAAATCAACCGATTTAAATTTTATGAATAATATAATTAGCTAAATGGGAAAACTATAAAATAGGCAATGGTGCAAATGATATTAAAATTTTGCCAATTTAAAAATAACATATCTAGAACTAACAATATTTATAATTAACACTCTGCACGGTACAATAAATATTATAAATCAAACATATAATATAAAAGTTTAGTAAAGGCAAATATCCTAATAAATAGAATCCTTCTAACATGGTAAATGTAAATGTAACCCTAGATTAATTATTCAGCGAAACTAAACTTAGTTTTATACTATTGTTTCTATTATTTGGAATATTTTTTTAAAGTCAATAGGAGATTTTGTTTTTTAAGGAACTCTTTGAAGTGTAAATTTTTATTTAATTTATAACTAGAATTTGAATTCCAGTTAAAATTATGTAGGGAAATAATATATATTAAGTTATTCGAACCTAAATATATATTATTAAAAACTCATTAGTTCCTTTCAAACCAAATATACCAACATGTAATTATGTAAATAGCATCTAGTAAAAATCTATTGTGGCCCTTATAATAAATCTAATATTATGCCAATATGATTCACAATTAATATGTGTAAAATTAATATTAAATTCAAATAAATTTAGAGTTCTTACAAGGGTAAATCTATATGTTATTCAGCCTTTTGACCAAGTAACATTCGAGTAGACTTAGTAGATCGGATTGGATGAGCGAATGATGGAGAAACGACCCTAAGACTTTGGGAATATCGTAAAAAGGCAATAAAGGATAAATATAAAAAAGATGAGTGAAATAAGTTGAAAATTTGAATGTTCAGGATTTTGGAAGGTTTAACTCAAAGAAAACCCACAAAATCCTTAGTTTTGACTTGAAGTAGGGCAGTCATGAAAAAACTCCAAGAGTGACCCAGAGGAATCCATGTAGAAACCCCAAGTTAGGGGTCGGTAGTGACCCCACTCTAGGGATCTATACCGACTCCTGAAAACTTGATTCAGACACGTGGAAAACCCGAGACTATCTCCAAGCAAGTGAACTCAAGTCGGACTCGGATCAGACACATAAAAATCTCGGGTTTGACTCTAAACAGCCGAAGGAAAATTTGGGACATGAAAATCTCAAAGAATCTTTAGGTCGAGCCCCAAGCAAACACTCAAATTTCTCAGGTCAAACTCCAAGCAAATACAACCAAAGCCAATTTAACCCAAACCAAGGAGTACAATAATCCCCCAAGTTGGGGATTAGTACCAACACCTAGGTAGGGATCGGTACCGATTCCCAAATCCTTCTTTGGTGGACCCCATCTTCTGCGTACAAGGCTAACTTGATGTCAAGAACCTATTTCGAAAGTCACTTTCTTTGTTTAATGGAATTCTCCATCGATCTCTACTAACACTTCAAACTACAACTTTGTTCTCCCATAACTCCATCATTTGGGCTCAGAAATAAACTAATATTGGTATAAATAACTATGGAATTATGAAGCTAACTACAAGATGATCCGAGATGAAGAGTTGGAAAAGGCCAATTTGGCCATCTTAGGGTTCGGTACCGGCTTCCACTTGGAGATCGTTGCCGACTCCCAACTCCTGTTGATGTGGCAATTATTTTCATCGAGGAATCAGTCTAAATCGGGTACAATGGCTAGGAGTTATTATATGCAAGATTTTAGGCCATCCACCTTTATAATAGGAAGGTAGGGCTCATTTTTAGGATCTTTTGACACCAGCTCCATTATTTCTTATATTCTTGTAAGTCTGAAATTCTAAGTATTAGAGTTGTACCGACTACTAAGAACTTCTGCCTCCAAGTCAAAAATCAGCAATAAAGTATTAAAGTGGATGTAGGCTAAGCTTTGCCAAACCACTATAAAATATTGTGTCTTGTTCTTTCCTCATTTTCATTTAATTATTTCACTTTTTTCTCTCTACTATATTCACCTATGTCCATTTTTGGTTCAAACATTTTGGCGCTTTCATAGGGAAATTCAATCTCAGGCGTCTTTGATGTATCATCTAGTACTGGGTTCCCCTATATCTAGGTGATAGATCCAATTTCACTTTCTTTTAATTTCTATCACTTATATTTTCCAAGATCTATTTGAAGTTTTCTGCCATAGCCCCATCAAGGAAAGAAACCCGTGTCATATCCACTAGAGCTACCACCCGTAATGCTGAGAATCAGAATCCTCAGCATGGGAATGAAACTATGCAACCGGAGTAAAAAGAGATCCTAATTTCAACTAACATCTTAACCAGAGAGGAGATGGAGGATGATAAAGTAGATGGAAGACTTGTTTCAAGCTAGTCGACAGGATATGAATAACATGATGCTGCATAGCTTAAGGCTGTTGAGTGAACTAACTCCAAATAGCTGTAGGCAGAATATAAGGAATTCCAGCTCAGAGTCAGAGAGTTCTTCTTCATCAGAGATGAGATGGAGGGATAAAAGGCAGAAGAGAACTCAATATGCTATTGGAACATCTCCACAAGGTAGGCGGAGCTCAAAGCTCAAGTGTAGGGATTGACACCCACCCCGACCTAGGACTCGGTACTGACCCCCAAAATGGTTTGCCTAGAGCCTATTGTAATGAACTGTGCATTTCGACCCACAAAATCGACATAAATACGTCCATTGTATCACATGTCGAGTGATCGAATGTCGAAAGTCCTGATTGTTAGGGAAAGAAAGAAGGAAGAAAATAAGAAGAAAACTAAACAACATAGAATCTCACAGTGAAATGAACAATCTATAATATATCATAAATATTTACATGAAACAAACTGTAATATATGTATATACAAACATCAAATCAGAGTATACTAACATATTTTAGACTGAACAGTTATAATAGCCTGTCCTCAGAATTGCCGATAAACACAACATGAATACAGCAAAAAATAACCATCTATGTGAATATGACTCTAGGGCTCCAACTCGTCTCTTGAAGCTCTAAGCATCTAAATCAATCTGCAATACACTTGGTCTGACTTGAGCATTATAATAAAATTGACACCCGAGTCAGTCTAGAAAATCAACGTGATAAAACACACCCAACTGGATTTAAAGTTATATAAAACCTTTGAAATCAAAGGTATCTCGTAAGACCACGTCACACATAAACACGAATGGGTTTTTACCTCAGAATAACCAAGATCATTTCTATAGAAAATCCATTTATGTTATAATAATGTCTAAAGGCGAAAATAATAATAATCAAATAGCTGTGATGCTTGCGAGTGCACATCGCAATAATACTAGCTATATAATTGAAAATCGATATGGCGCGTTGGCTAATTGTGTAGGATTTCCTTGGAGGTGCCATCAGTATTTCGAGGAACGGTCCTCCTGAACAAGGATTAGAGCTATCCTTCCAAAGCAGCATACATCCCTAGTGATGAACCACAGGAAAATCATAACTGGCCTCGCTAAGACTGACTGCATCTCCCCATGCATGCACAAAACTATAAGTGACGTCTAGGAGGAGCCGACTACACCCTATAGATTTGCCGACCCTACCGGCCATGTCTTCTATCTTTGGTTTTAGTCATTTCCGATGACGAGGCTACATCAGGCATTCCAACTTACGTACCGCAACCAAATAGATTATACAATCCCACATGGATTCCAATATCCCATGGGGTCTCAGAATCACATATAGATTCCCACATCTCAATTAGATCTTGGAATCAAACATCGATTCCCATACCACAACGGGTTTTGGAATCACATATGGATCACATCATCTCAATATATCACGAATCTCCTCCGTAGAACAGTATATAGTTTTCGGAGTGGTCAAGGGTTTGAGTCATCTCTCACGAGTACACTCTTCGGGTGCTCCACCAAACCAAAAGAAAACTCCAATTGTAGAATTCCTCTCTTGGAAACACGAAAATGAACGTCGGTGATGCTGCAGTCATCACTGCGATTATTTTCCAATGACCGAAGTTCAGTGCTTTTACTTCCCTTGAAACCCTTCTTAAATATTTCTATTCAATTTTTTTTCCAAATAATACTATTATTGTTTTCAAAACTATGAAAATTTTCAAAACCAACGGATTTAAATTTCCAAATTCGCAACTATTAAACTCTTTTTACTTACAACTATATTTACAATATACTTCAAGAATTTGATTTCGTTTCAATTTATAAATCATATTTACATAATTCCATTTGGTTATAAAAAATCATTCTGTAATTATAAATCTTGTTTGCATTATAATAATATCACTTTTATTCGATCACAACAAAAACAAATGAAACTAATAAAATATTATCATTCTCTAACAACTAAATACACCATATACAACTATCAATGACGTTAATTACTCGTATTGATAAGAATCCATAAGCCATTGAACAAACGAACCAACACAATATAAAACATTTTTACATCACTAACAAATATGCGCTCATACACACACACACATACAGGTATATATATATACACACACACACGCACACGCACAAACTCAAACTCATTCTAGGGTGCTACCGACCCAATCTCTAAATAGTACCTTACCAAAGCCAAGTTACTAGCTTAACCTTCAGCTTTGGTATCAAATGTAATGAACTTGGCTTTTCGACCCTCGAAAATCTATAAAAATACGTCCGTTGTATCAGACTCTGTGCAATCGAACGCCAGAAGACCTGATTATTAAGGAAAGAAAGAAGGAAGAAGATAAGAAGAAAACTAAACAACAAAGAACCTCACAACAGAACGAATAATCTATAATATACCATAAATCTTTACACAAAAAAAGTTGTAATATATGTATATACAAACATCAAATCAGAGTATACTAACCTATTTTATCCCGAACAATTTTAATAGCATGTCCCCACAACTGTCGATAAACATAACATGAATATAGCGGAAAATAAAAATCTACTTAAATACATCTGTAGGACTCCAACTTGTCTCTTGAAGCTCCTAGGAACCAAATCAATCTGCAATATACTCGGTTTGATCTGACATTATAATAAAATAACACCCAAGTCGGTTTGGAAAACCAGCTTGAGAAAACACACCCAACTGGATTTCAAGTTATATAAAATCTTTGAAATCAAAGGTATCTCGTAAGATCGTGCCACACATAAACACTGACGGGTTTTTACCTTACGATAAACAAAAACATTTCTATAGAAAATCCATTTATATAATAATAATGTGTAAAGGCGAAAATAATAATAATCAAATAGCTATGATGCTTGTGAGTGTACATCAATCGATAAGGCGCATGCTCTAATTGTGTAGGATTTCCATGGAGGTGCCATCAGTGCTTCGAGGAACGGTCCTCCTGCATAAGGATCTGAGCTATCCTTCCGAAGCAGCATACATAACTAATGATGTACTGTAGGAAAAACATAGTTTGTCTCGCTAAGACCGAGTGCATCGCCCCATGAATGCATAACAACTATAAGTGACATTAAGGGAGAGCCGAATACAACCTATGGTTGCAAAACCTACTGGTCATGCCTCCTATCTCTGGTTTTAGTCATTCTCGATGATGAGGCTACGTCTGGCATTCCAGCTTACGGACCGCCCCCAAAAAGATCATGCAATCCCACATGGATTCCAATACCCCAACGGGTCTCGGAATCGCATATAGATTCTCACATCTCAATTAGATCATGGTTTCCCATACCCCAACGGGTTTTGGAATCACACATGGATCCCAACATCTCAATATATCACGAATCTCCTCCATAGAACCGTAGATGGTTTTCGGAGTGGTCATGGGTTCGAGTCATGCTTACGAGTACACTCTTCCGCTTCCTGGGTGCTCCACCAAACCAAATGTCGATTTCCGGAATTCTCAATACCTGTTATTTTGGAAATAATCAGACAATACGTAAGAGCGGGGATCACCCACTAACTGTTTAATTGGACGGATCGCCTTATCATTTATCCTAGAAGAAAGAAACAAGTTTCTACGTACAGTATAGCAACCCCGATAGTAACCGCACCATATAATTCCTATTTTCCCCTAGATATTTCCAAAGTTAAAATCCAACGGTGTTAAGAAGAAAATATTTCCATACCACCAAAATTAAGAAGGCTTACATATTTAGGCTAAGAAAAGTCTGTTATTGAATATCAAATAAACAAACATCCAAACAAAGATTATATTTCATAGGAAAAACCAACATTGGTTAAGCATGTGGCAACCACCGGCCTTCTTTTAATAAATCTTTCATTCATTTAAAAGCACTTTTGTAAATTACGTGTAGAAAAATACCTTTACATGGATATATTCGCCCCTTTGTATACTTCCAATACTTAGAAAATATTTATACACCTATCTCAACGGTATAAGTATATCCATAGAATTAAGAAAGATTTTCTTTTATTCGATTCTTAGATACATTTATAAATTCCCTTGCAATCCTTCAAAACCATTTGTAAACTATTTTATAAATCTCCGATAAAACCATTTATAATTCCTTTATAAAATTTGAATCGCTTATAAGCACTTTGTATATCTCAAAAATTTATAAACCCTTTATAAGTCCATAAAACCATTTATAAAATTCCTTTTATAAATCTATATACCCATTTTTAAAATTCGTTTACAAATATCTAACCATTTATAAAATCTTTCACCATGTAAATAATCTTCCTTACATACGTCTCCAAACCATTTCCTAAGTTCTTTTATAAAATCCAAGTCCTTCAATTCCATTCATAGGTTGCGGAAACATTCATAAAAAATTAAAATCTTTTACTCCAAAAAAACCATTTTATAATAATAATTATTAACACTAAACATTTAAATTAATGCAAATTATGAACTTTTAAACATCTTAATTATAATAATTAATAACTCCAAAATATTGTTAAATAAACAATAATAATTTATCTTTACCATTTTTTAAGTAATAATAACTGATTTGCAAAATTTATTAATAATATCCTTGATATTAAATTTGAAATGGTAATTACCCTTGAAATAATTAACTTTTCAATTTATAACCCTTTTATAAATTTTTAATACCTATTAACTATAACCAATAACTTTTAAACAATATTAAAATAATTAAATAACATTAAAATAATATTAATATGACAATATAACTTTAAAAGAATATTATTGCAATTAAATAACCTTGATTTAATATTATAATTAAATAACTAAAAAACTATATTAATATAATTAATTAACTTAAATATAATATTAATAAATTTAATTAACTTATCCTTAGCAAAATATTTTCGAAACCTAATTTTGGATCTAAAAAAAATCATTTCTTGTCGAAAAAACAAATTCCGACAAAATCGACAATTTATAGTATTTTCAATATACTAAAATTGAGGCCTATAGTCACCCAACACTTAACCAATATCGGTATTGATTTTTCAGCCATTACTGGGTTTTATTTTCTAACATATAACGATGTTATAACCACAATGTCCACAACCGGATTTTTTTTCAATAATCTATATAAAAATATATTATTGAAACAATTCAATAATAATAAGGAATCCTGCTGGATCCCTCCAACATGTACCCCAGGTATCAGAAATGTTATATAATCATAAAATATAAATCAACTGCTTCGAGGCGGATCATATACAAAGGGTCATCCACTCTTACATGGGGACGTAATAGGGTTTCATCCACTCAAATAGGCAGAAATATATCCAAACCAACTAATAAAATATATTAATTCATCCAAACAGCCATCCAATAATTGTTATCAACTATATATCATACTAGTGATCCAAAAATGTAAGTTTAGCTCACAGAAAATTTTCTATTGTCACCGAGGCGTTTCGTTTTGGAACTAAAACCGGACGACGTCCGATTTTAGCCCAATTTTCAACAGTCTCCAAATTGATCCAAACTAGTCCCATTGCAAAGCTTTTATCGCCACGAGCGCAACACAAAAAGTCCGACTTGATCGGACCTCGCATGAAGAAGTTATAAATTTTATAACTTATCGACAAATTAAATTAAAAAAATAATCTAAATAAACAAATTTCAATCTTCACCCAAATTACAAAACATGCCATCTTTCCCTCCTCCGATACTTGTACACATTGTGCCATACCCGTGCACAGTCAATTGAAGATATGGAGCTACGCTCCGCCAAACCACATTCCGTCGATTCCATCAAACTTCTCATCGCGATCTCCACCTTTCGGACACCTAGCTTCACCCACCGAGCCACCGCGATAAATCACGACAATAGCCCTCCTTCCATGCTACAGTAAAAATCACAATCCTCTAACTAGAATCGCACAAGCTAAAAACTTGCTCAGAGTTGCTCTTGGACGTCCCAAACCTGTTGACACAACACATAGGCTAAACCCTAGATCTGCCGTTCAAAATTGCCACCACCCAAAACTACTGGGCACACACAAAGAAAAGTATAGGATGGAAGCTCATGGCCATATGAGTTTAAGGAATCGAAAATATTAAATTTAGTTAAGTCTAGATTTTTATTTTTATTTTTGAAATCTCGTTTTCTCCTTTTATTTTCCTTGGAGATGGTTTAAATAGATGAAGATGGATGGGCGATAATAGGGGAGACACATGAAGATATGTAGGCTTGTACAGTTAAAAGTGGGATGATATAGATAGGTCAAACAGTGAAAAGTTAAATCGAATTTTTTTTATTTAAAATTCAAAATATCAAGCTATATAATTTCGAATCCCAATCGAGACATTCCCCCTGGCGTTCTAAACGTTATACCCCTATTCTAAACGCAATGGAACTTGTCCCGAGCCTCAATTCGATTGTATGGAGAATATAGATTTTTGAACCCAATAATTATATAAATCTTCAATATTGTTTTCAACACGTTTCTATCCCGTACGACAAAACGATATGTCTAATCGCTACGAAATTTGACGGCGTATTCATTATTACAGACCCAATGACACTGGTTTCATGGAAATCTGATACAGTGCACCGAAAGGCTATTATCACTCATTAATTAAAACGAGTTATTTTCAAAATCAGTTAAATCACTTTTAAATCTAGTTTAAAATTTTTATTGAGTTATTTTCAAAATCAGTTAGATCACTTTTAAATCTAGTTTAAAAGTTTTATTACCTTCATTCTTATTAAATAGAAGTTTAATAAGCTTTTAAATCATTTTTATCTAAATAAAAATCCAATATTCAATTATTTAAACAATTTCAATTATTAAATTCAGCAATTAAATTGTCCAATAAATCCATATATTTGAAATTCAAGTTATTTAACCTATAAAGTTAACTTTTCAATATTTAAAATTAATTAAATATTCTAATTTCAAATAACTAAAATTCTGGGTCCTTACATTCTTCCCCACTTAAAAGAATTTCATCCTCGAAATAACCAAGGTAGGAAAAACGCAACAAACCTATTATTTTTTGAAACGAATTAGTTGAAATAACTTACCAAATCCTTTTAAGTCTTTAACATTCCAATAATTAATTGTTGAAACTTTGTTATTACCATTACTAAATTTCCAAATTCATCCATTAATTCTAACTAATATTATCCATTCAATCATTTCAAGTTATAACTCAAAATCAAATTTTAGTTATCGAAAATTTCTTCAAAGTTTCTAATTTTTCTAGATTTACAGAAAATTTCGCCAGTGTCACCTTTGTGCAGCTAAATCAGAACAACCACCGGTCCCCACCGCAGGAGAAAACCAGCAAAACAAAACAAAAGCCAAGTGACTTAATGATTAAACCTTCAAATTCAAACAACAATAGAAACATGTGCCTTTTTGTTGGGTAACCCAATCTCTCAGATTAGCTCTTGCTTTTATATAACTGCATCCTGAATACCAATGATATCCAAACATATAGTTCATAATCATATTAATTTGAAATTTTAATTTCCAACATTTACTTTACCAAAGCCCGTACAATGTACATATATTATCCGTACACACAATCAAATCTGATCGCTCGCTCGATCACACAATTTCACTTCCGAACTAGTATCGTTCATATGACCACTCTAGTGCGGACACGGATTTGGTACCTTTATTAGAAATCATCATTCTCCATGCATATCCATATACTATGATAGAGAATTTTGGAATCAATCAAAATCCATATATAGTGTTCGCCATCGAGAATTGAGTGAAAAATTCCAACTCGGATCAATATATATTATCTAGAAAGCATGTACCCGAATTTGGATCAAACCGTTATGCGAATAAAATAACGTAAGTATAACTTACATATTTATTTAATTTGATTTCTTAGCTATACCAAATTCCTTTTATTCACATTCACTCCATTCTCACTCATTTTATTTTCATTCAATTATTTACTTAGTATATTCCTTTGAATACTAATTTCACTTAAAAAAATCATTCTATCTACTTTTTATGTTTAGCAATGTTTCACTCCATATTAATTTTATTTACGAATCATTCATAGTGTTTTACTCAAGTTTATAAACATTTCAAACATTGCTCTTTATGTTTACTACAATTTCACAATTTAAGTCCATATCCATCTTAAGATCAAATCTAATTTTATTTAACTAAATTCCATTGTTCAATTTCAGCATTCAATTTTAATCAGTCAACATTCCAAAGCATATCCTATTCACTAACTAATTTAATTAGTTCCATCATTAATTCCTTCAATCATAATCCGTTTTACTTCCAAAATTTATTTAATTCACCCAACTTAGGTCAAATTCCTCTTCAAGATTTATTTTTTTAAACTTATCTTAAGTTAAATTTCATTCCCAAGTTTAGTTCCAAATGTACTTTTCTTAAAATTCATATTCAACAAATTAAAACATTGTTTTAACTTACTATCGAAATTTATAAGTTATCAAACTTATTTTCTCAAATTTCCAATAACATTTAGTTGAAAATTCCTAGAGTTCAACACCTTATTCTTATTTATTTATAATCATTTTGAAATAATATTTATATATATATATATATATATAATTTCCTTAGTGTATCAAATTATTCTTTTAGATTCTAAATCCAAAACTAGTTTTACCAAAACGAAACTCCAATGGTAGAATTCCTCTCTTGGAAACCCGAAAATGAATGTCGGTGATGCTGTAGTCATCACTTAGATTATTTTCCAATGATCGAAGTTCAGTGCTTTTTGCCCTTGAAACCCTTTTTAAATATTTCTATTCAAAATACTTTCCAAATAATACCATTATTGTTTTTAAAAATTTGAAAAACCATTTTCAAAACCAACGGGATTTAATTTCCAAATTCCCAACTTTTAAACTCTTTTCACTTACAATTATATTTATAATATGCTTCAAGAATTTCATTTCCTTTCGATTTATAAATCACATTTATAAATCATATTTATATAATTTCACTTGGTTATAAAAAATCAATCTGTAATTATTAATCATGTTTGCATTATAATAATATCACTTTTATTCGACCACAACAAAAACAAATAAGAATAATAAAATATTATCATTCTCTAACAAACAAACACACCATATACAACCATAATAATTTCTGAAAGACTATTCCTTTATATGTATGAAATATAATCAAGGTAAAATTATTTTGTTTACCCAATTTCCAAAACAATACTATGTCGAATTGCTATATTCAAAGTTTAGAGATCCCTATCAATAATGTTAATTACACGCATTGAACAGAATCCATAAGCCACTCAACAAACCAACCAACACAATATAAAACATTTTTATATCTCTAACAAATACACGCTCACACACACATACACAACACACACACTCAAACTCATTCGAGGGTGCTACTCACCCTATCTCTAACGAGTGTATATGCACGCCCAGGTGGGGCTGGAAATCACAATGTGCATGCATTTATACTTATACCCCTAAAAGAAATTTTGACAGTATCATTATCTGTGTAAATTGAACCTAAAGCAGCATTTGAGAAGATCAAAAAAACTGAAGAATAGCCATGAACCAATTTTTTTTATGATACTAAAGTTTATTATTTGTTTCTTTTGTTTTATTTTATTTTATACTACTGAAAATGGAAATGATACATGTACCTGTACATCCATATGATCCTTTAGCTGATATGGAAACATATTATATGCACCATCACTTCACAATATGCTTCATCTCTTCTATCTAGTCTAGTAATAGGGAAATTCAATGCATAAGACTTTCACCATGGCTTTTGGTATAGATATGAACTTCTATTCGTGGTTCTGACATTTGACTCTTGTTTATAAAAATTCTTTAAAAAAATAAAAAACAAAAGAAATAGCGAAACTAAACTACTATCCGACTTTGATTTACATCAACAAAGTGGTTGAGCCTTAATAATTAAGAAAGGTGCACTGTTGATATATTCCTAGGAAAACTCTATATTTGGTTGTATTGTCCTTATTTTCCAAATATGAAAACTCTCAGTTGTTTTATAAAGCATATATGACCGTAACAAAATATACGCGCTCGGGTAAGTCTGCTCTAATCACAATGTCCATGCATTACTTCAACAACACGTTTGTATGAGGTTTAGAGTAAGTATAGATGGTTGTTGTCACATGATAATTAAATAATCAGGAGATATAACAGTTTTATACCTTCTGTATAGACAACTCAACACTTACAACAAGAAAAATAATAATTTGATACCAAAAAATGCATCGTGCTTTGCACACAGTCTACATATGCACATAAGAAGATTTGTATGTGTATGACTCAACTATAATCCCATTAGCTTGAATATAATCTCATTAGGTTCAAGGATTCAGATGGTAAGGATGAAAAAGGTGAATTATTCATGTAAGACAGTGGTATTGAGCTAAACTTGAATCCTTAATTATAGCTATTACATAAAAGCCATGAGATGAAATAAAATCATTAAATAAATAGACTGGGTTTATAATATTTAGACAAACACGATGTATTGTTGACGTGCTGATATACTCATATAGCACATAATCAGTATCCATAATATGTATAAATAATCAAGCAATCACAAAAACTTTATTGTAGATATTTTACTTGCATGGTTCCATGTAAATGGACAATGTCGTATATTATCTATCATACGTACATGTAAATAGTATGCATTTTTTAATATCAGATGATGAATATTGAATGCGTTGTTTTAAACACATTTGAATAATAGACATTCTTGGAGCAAACAATGGTCAGTGCGTGGGGATTAGCATAATGAGTACTGAACCACACAATCAAGAGGAAAAAATTATTTTCTTTTACTTCTAGAAGTAACAAAAAATAACATTGCTATTGCTTTTCTTTAGGAAGCTTCCAGTGCATCATTCCCAACCTGGTAGACTTTAGACACACACTTTGCAATTCTATTTTGGGGTATGGATTTCACACACTGAAAACATACACAAAATCTTATAAAGACAAAAAACAGTCACTTCAGCATGACTACAAAAATAATTTTAAGTGACAGAAACTCCTTAAACAACCAAATAAAAAGTACATGAAGGGATGCATTATATAATTCATTGATATATTCAGAGCACAATAGTTGACAACTAACAACCTAGTGGTTAACTTTATGAATTTGTAGTTCAACAGAATAAATGGATAAGAGAATAAAGGTATGGCTAGAAAAATTATTTATATGTACAAATTAATAGTAATATGGAATATATATGTGGTACATTAGTAGAAAATGATGTGTAATTTCTAGTTTTATTTCTATTACGCAAGATCACTCTGAACTAAACATAATATATTCTGAGAGAATAGTTACTACGACTACTGATTCTACTAACGGGTTATCTGATATATACAAAGAGGCAAGTATTGTAGATTGACAACATCGCACCGAATTAAATTTACGTCAAAATGTAATAGTCATGAACAGTTAAACATAACAAAGAATATCAAATGTTAACAGAGGAATAATATGTTGGAAATAATCAGGAAATAATATAACACAAAATAGCAAGAATAGTTCAACGTAGCATTATAATAAACAGAAATGGATTTGTCTGTAGATCCATTCACACTATCAGAGGAACATATGATAAGTTATGCATTGTGGAATTGATAATCCATATTTAAGCATTTGTTTGGTGCTTCTTTTTAATTGGAGGAGCCTCACTTATAGTTGTAATTTCCTCAGCATGCCATATGGTGCTTGGTCGATCTTGGAGCAAAGTACAATAACAGCTTTGCATATTTCACATATTTATAACATAGACAACATATTCAAACAACATATGCATATACTCTCATGTTTGTCCCATATATCCCCATGGTAGCTCAAAGCTGCAAAATACAATAATAGCTTTTATTAAAAACTAATAAACCTGAATTAAGGACCAAAAAATTTAACATTTGAGAAAAACAATAAACCTACAACTTAGAATAAAAATCCAGTTTCAATTTGGCTGAATTCCATCAGTAAAGCAACAAAATGTATGAAAACAGGAATTACTTATAGAGGAATGAGTAAAATGTGGCAAAGAAATTTGTATATCAAAATGTTTAGATAGTAATGATAAGTCACTACGCACAATGAATGGTAGAATGATAAAGTGAGAAGTGTTGAAGCAAGCTCTGTTTTGAAAAAAAACTACAGATATAATAGGCAAAATTATGAAGATTGGTTTTACTTTTTTACAAACTAACGAATATGTGTGCTTTTAGTAAATCTAGTAGACTAATGAATTTCAAAACCTATTTTCATAATCTCTAAACATATCTCTAAATTTTCAGTAATGTTTGACGTCCGCAAATTATGATCACGATTGAATTTGAATTTTAGAGGTCTATTGGAAATGAATACTATTAAAATTAGTATTCTCCATATATATAATATATCTTTCTTGATATATTTTGCTTTTTTCTTTTTGTTTATGACATTACAAACTGATTCATTGCAGTTACATGAATACAAAATTCAGATTTGTTTACCAATGTGAAAAAAAAACACGTATAGCCAAATCCAATAAATATTAGGCATGATTTAGGAAGTAAGTAATAAAAAGATGCAAGGATAATTTATTTATGTCGAGAAAAGTTAAGAAGGAGAAAATGCAAGTTTAATCTATATAAAGGTATAATAAGAAGTATCGGCTCTCATAATTGTTGAAGTCTAGAACATGTATAATTTTATGCACTTTTGTCAAATCTTACACATTAAGTAAAATATAAACAGTTCATTGATAATGTAGTTCTCATATCTCAACTAAAAAATGAACTAAACTCTATGATGAGAAAGAGTCGGTAAAATGAACAATGGTATGATGTCACCAAGCTTCAACTTGTTAATAGACAGAGTTTTAAGCAATTAGCAATAGTAATACCAAGCACAGTTTTTTGCATTTATGAAGGGAGATAAACATTAATGCATATAAAATAGAGAAACTAATACACTATTGTGTAGCATCTATGAAAACTGTTTTCATCATGCACAAAAATAACAAAACTGATGCATTCTTAGTATTTTGGTTGTATTGGTTCGTCTATACCTCTTAGTTTTGAGCACTGGGTACATGAAATCATTATATTATTATTGATAAAAGTTGATTCTCTATTTTAAAAAAACTTTTGAAACACTCCAACAAATAGATGAAACTAAGTACCTTGTTAAAACAAAGTGCCATGCCACAATAGCTTGGCAAATGCATGAAAACCAATTTCATTTTTAAATAATTATATTATTTCTTTGTTTTTGCTGTTTTGAATTCTAAAAACTAAACGAAGTTCATCTTTTTTTTATTTGAATAATTTTTTAGACTGATAATTTTTAAACTAAAAAATAAAAGTTAATTTAAACGTTTTACTCTTATTGAAACCCATCATGCCATCGAGGTCGTAGTTACTGTCCACACCCGTAGTAATAATCTCCAATAAGCTAATTAAACTACAACTTGAAGTCTACAAAGTAAAAAAAAATTCTAATTAACCTTTCCTACCACAATAAATATTTTCAATAATAATTTACGCTTTCTTCTTATGCTATAATTCTTGTTGCACAGGAAAATTATATATCACTTATTATGAAAATGAAAAAGGTGCTACAGATAAGTTTGTTGATAAATATCTAACATACTTGAATAATCTATATAAGTATGTTACTTACCTTAACATGTATATCATAACACTTTTAGATTAAGATTACCTAACTTTTATGCTAGGTGCTGTATAAATAATTCACTTCAACATCAATTTCCTCTCATATTCGATATTAGTGTACTACTAAAAAGATCTAACAAAAAATTAACTAATACAATCATTGAAAGCATCTTTCATCTTTTGAAAAAGATGAAAGGAATAAAATTTTACTCAAAGTTTCGAGTAAAATTGGTCTGAGATATGTGGATTTATAAATTATCCATTCTTAGTAATATAAATACATGCAGCCTAAAAAAATTATTAGCACTAATTTCATACCCATACATCCAAACTACATCCCATCATCTCCTGCGTATAGTCTGATTTCATACTCGTACATCCAAACTTTTCTAAGCTATTGTCCTAATTCACCCAATTACAGTCTAAAAATTACAGTTAGGGAATATACTTCATCCCTTGTTTACTTTGCAGTCAAAGACTATCATGTCCTTGTAGTGGAAGCCCTCAAGCTTATACCAATAGTATTATTAACGCTAACTTGTTCTAGTATTCATAGCATGACCATAACTTGACCGTATATATCCATCGTAGTGCAACTCTGATCAATCCGGCTATAGTAAAATATGTTGTTTGGATTTAGGTTCTCAGCTATACTACTGCATTAAGTATATGTATATTTGTTTAATAGTAGAGATATATATGTATATGTATTTATGTCTATAAGCAAAAAAAATGTTGAATATACCTTATAACTCTATCATTTCATTTCAAATGTATATGGTATAAGTTGATTAACATACCAACTTTAATTGGAATTAAATAAAGCAATCTATATATATATTTGATTATTTGCAGACTTACTTACCCAAGAAGCAAAGGTCTTTGCATCTTGCTCTTCATGATCTAGTGACCCACGCATTGTATTGCTGCAAGTTTGTGACCTAAAATAGAAAATAAGGGAAAGAAACTGATTAAGTGGAAAAGATAGGTGATACCGCTAGAAGTATATAGCTGTATCGTTATTATTTTCTATTTTTTAGGAATAATATAGTTTACCCAGCATCAGTGTATATCCCAAGCTTTAGTCCTTTG
Source organism: Allium cepa (assembly GCA_030765085.1). Taxonomy (NCBI): domain Eukaryota; kingdom Viridiplantae; phylum Streptophyta; class Magnoliopsida; order Asparagales; family Amaryllidaceae; genus Allium; species Allium cepa. The sequence continues at coordinate 767,194,013 of CM060928.1, read as the reverse complement.
CTATGCATGTATTCAGCAAGGGATTTTATGCCTGAAGAAAATGTTGATCCTTTGGTCACCATATTCCCCTAAAATCAACAGTGTACTTAGCTTTCAATTACAGTAAATATGTTATACAAAAGAAAACTACTATAACCATTAAGCAGAAGAAAATGAGTTCATGTTTGTATCAAAGAATTTTATTAATTAATCACTTGTAATAAATGTTGTCTTTAATTATAATGCTACAATGGAAAAAACATGGTTCACAATTCATTGAACCAATCAATCGGTGTACGGAACAAAGCGTGTAAGAAATAATATTTGCTTTGAATTAGACAAAATAGGTTTTGAGGAAAGAATCAACAAAAACAGCTAAAATTGGCCACACGGTGAACTTTGAAGTTTGGAAAGCTAGCTTAAAGTCACTATATAACAAACAACTTATGTATCCTGGCTTGTGTTTTCTGTGCGCCTTCAACACATGGTATTTGCCGATCATCAACAAATATTGTAGTGCATACAAATACGCTAAAATAGACAAAGAAAAAAGTCCACAACTACGATCAACTGGACTAAGGCCTAAAAAGATGATATAGGAATGTAATAGTGTCTTTTACCTGAGTGTCTCTGTCTTGTTTTGCCCAGCAGTCATCTGATATTATTTTATGAAATTTCCAGGGATAAATGATTGCACGTAATCTAAATTTATATTCAAGATTATGACAAAATAATATGGATTAATCAGTTGAGCAATAAATACTACTCTGTCACACACATAGATTTATCTATTTGATGACATGAAAAATAACAATAAAACAATTATAGCATATTTATGTGATAAAATCTTTTATAATGAGATATAGTACCTAAGTTAACATATTGATAGCCCAAGGATTCCAAGCCAGTATTCACCATTGCATCAGCTATAAAAGAAAGATGATATGGATTAAACAATAATTAGTTCGCAATTATGACTAAAGCTACCAATAATTATCGAGAGATTGGGTCGTTGGTACATATCACTTGCACTTTTGTATATGTTACAACATTTAAAAAATAATTTGTGAAATTTAGTTGTGCCATGCATGAAGATTACCGACCCATGATAGATTCTATGAATATCTGTATATGCTAAGTCGTTCATTCATAATTTTCTACCATGTCAATCTACAAACCTGAGTTCATGCATTTGCATATTTATCCATGCCGGTAGTAATCAGTTTGTCGAACATTATAAGTCAGCCGGTTAGACACCCTCCCAATGCAAGGATGCCTTGCCAATGTAGTGAAAACAGTAGTACTATCTATTGTTGTGTGTTCCATGAATTTTAACATTGGAGGATTGGAGTGTTTGTTCTGTAGCTATAGTCGGATTCTCATTTCCAAATAAGGCAAGTCATTTAAGTGGTACTAAAAATTTGATAATTAATCAATAATCTTAAAGAATTAGAGTAGATCCTAATTTGTCTGATCTCGGAATTCTTTAACTTTGCAACTCGTGTTATTTTTCTATTCCTAAAAAAATACATTGTTCATTAGGATTATACGGTGTCATTAGTGTTCCTTTATTTGTAAAGTATGTATCACTACAAAAATCTTGAAAATATATAGTACATATAAATAGAAATTTGGGTTACAAATTTTTTGGTGATCATGTATTTGAGAGAGATGATCTCTTTCCAATTTTAGAATGTGAGAACAGTCATACATTAGTAGTTGTTATTTCTTATATTTATCTTTTGTTGTCATACATTAGTAATTGTTATGTCTTGTATTTATCTTTTGTTCTATTTTGCATTGTATTGTGGCAAGAATCGCAGTATTATTATGCCAGTTTGCTCGTTTATAAAATAAAATATGTTGATGGACTCGATGAATAAATCCTTAGAGATATATATTGATAACATATTACACATCCATATAATAAGCAATTTGTTTGTCATCATTGTGATTGGCACATCTTTCTTGACAACTCGGTGATCATCTTTTGCGAACTTCTAATTTATAATTATTGTAAACAAATTATTATTAAATAACACAACAATCTAAACTTTACTTCTCAAACACTTCTCTTTCCTCAAAATATGAGGTCTAAAACTTGCTTAGGGGAACCTGCAATCAATGGCAGTGTAACTCAAACCTATGTAATCAATCCAACTTACTTGACCACTGACTATGTAGCAAATTCTAGATGCAAACTAAAGAAGACATATATCTGATGCATAAAGCAAAAATGTATTTATATACATTTATAAGCTAAATCCAACATGATATACTGGACAAAACACGACTTGCTTTATAATCTTCTGATATATTAACAAAAAAAAATATTATGTTAAACAAACAAAATTTAAATCGTGACATCTACTAAATGTATGCTAAAAGCTTGCAAAACTATGGCAAACCTTGCAAAAAAAATCGATGACTGTACATCGCAAAAAAAGGACATGTAAGAAAATCAAAGCACTAACCTCTAAAAGATATTAATTAATTGCATGGAGTTTAAAATACTACGAAAAACCCTTTTGAGTACCATCCAGATTCAATGTTACATACAAAACAAATGACACAAATAGTCTAAAGTTAGAAGAGATAAGGCGTAATTTTTAAACAAACGGCAAAAGAATTAGTTAACTCTACGTAAACTGAATAATGCAGATCTAGATAATCCATCCAGTAAACTCATAGTGAATGATGCAAGTCATGTATTCCAATGCAGGTAACACTGCGTTGCATCTAGGTGGAACACATGACCTGGAATAACTTAGACCCACTTCACTCCTCCCAAACTTATTTCCTTTTAATACCTTTTCAATTGGTACTCAATCACAGGTCCTACCCTACACAACTTGCAACCAAGCCTAGTAATTTAAAATTTATATTAATTTGAGTATCAAAATAATGGTATTCACAACTTGCATATAAACAAACATATAACCGTAAGCAAATAATTTTATATCTTTCTATGCCATTGTTATGTCAAAGAATACATCAATTTTGCTGTCATAATTATAGCCAAAAATATACTGTGACTTCTTGTACAGATTAAAGGTACAAAATTCATATCTTGCACAACCATATAGTCATAAACACATAGTTCTCTATCGTATTGTCACTCATAAAATAACTAATTACCCTGATAGTTATTAGTTTGAGAATCAAAATAATAGTACATAAATTGTTTTTAGTTAAACAGTAAATAGTTCTAAAATATGCCCATTGGGTAAAACTGTACCCACTTAATTTTGCATGGTTAAGACATAATGATGTTGCAGCCCTCTTTTGTTGTACATACATCATTTTGAAGTTCACAATGATAAATTTTGACATATATGCTTAATTTTGTTGTACAGCCATCTCACATTGGTATTACCGATATTGATGGAAAATTCAAGTCCAAGTTTCCAGGCAGAAGTAAAATTCGAAGGAATGAAAGCAATAACTAAATATCAGAAAAAAAACACCTCGAGCATATTTCTTACCAATGGCTCTTCCCGCATAGATAAAAGGTAACTTGTATGTCACTGCTTCACTGAAAGTGCCATATATATATTTTCCTAATTCGAAAGAAAACAATATTATAGTTCTAGTAAGTTGCACTGCCAATTATTTTGATATATTTTAAAATTATTACCAAGCCTGCAGTTAGAGCCCGCCATCAATTCAGGTGTATATGCATATTTTGTAATTCTTATAAGTTTGAAGGGAGCTCTTAAATCAACGCACACAACAAACATAGTACTTGCATTGGGTTACAGAGTTGAACATCGATATGTAATAGGGAAATTGCTAATGAAATCAAGGTTAAGTACACCATACCTAAAGGCGATGTGGTATGACGGCGTTCAGTTGGTGGCAGCAGCATCAATCAACAACATCATTCAGTTTTTTGATTTATTGACGTTGACAACAATGGCGTCAGGTGTTCGGTAAAAAGATTGTTGATCGATTTGAGGATTGTAGCCGAGGTGATGAGAGGCAATGACCAATTTGGTGATTGTAGTCGATTGTTAGTCAATTAGCAATGAATTGGTTTGGTGAAGATGGTGATGGCGCATTTTGGCGTTGAATCACCATGGCGATTAGGGTTAGTAATGAGAATGATGAAGCAAAGAGACTGAAAGAAAACGCAGAACGAAGAAAAAATTGAAAAGGGCATATCAAATCCAAGGTTCTCGCTTAATCTTCAGCTCTGATACCTAATGTAATGAACCGGGCTTTTCGACCCTTAAAAATATACAAAAATACGTCCATTGGATCACATTCCGAGCAATCGAATGTAGGAAGACCCGATTTTTAAGGAAAGAAAGAAAGAAGAAGATAAGAAGAAAACTAAACAATAGAGAATCTCACAATAGAACGAATAATCTATAATATACCATAAATCTTTACACAAAACAAACTGTAATATATGTATATAAAGACATCAAATTAGAGTATACTAACATATTTCAGCCCGAATAGTTATAATAGCCTATCCCCACAGTTGTTGATAAACACAACATGAATATAGCGGAAAATAACCATCTACGTGAATACGTCTCTAGGGCTCCAACTTGTCTCTTGAAGCTCCAAGCATCCAAATCAATCTGCAATATACTTGGTCTGACCTGAGCATTATAATAAAATAGCACCCGAGTCGGTTTGGAAAACTAGCCTAAGAAAACACACCCAACTGGATTTAAAGTTATATAAAACCTTTGAAATCAAAGGTACCTCGTAAGATCACGCCACACATAAACACTGACGAGTTTTTACCTTACGATAAACAAAAAAAAATCTGTAGAAAATCCATTTATATAATAATAATGTCTAAAGGCAAAAAATAATACTAATCAAATAGCTATGATGCTCATTAGTGTACATCACAAGAATACTAGCTATATAATCGAAAATTGATAAGGCACATTTGCTAATTGTGTAGGATTTCCATGGAGATTCCCTCGGTACTTCGAGGAACGGTCCTCTTATATAAGAATCAAAGCTATTCTTCCAAAGCAGCATATATCACTAATGGTGTACCATAGGAAAAACAAAGCTAGTCCCGCTAAGACCGAGTGCATCACCCCGTGCATGCATAACAACTATAAGTGACATCTAGGAGGAGCCGACTACACCTTATGGGTTTTCCAACCCTACTGGTCATGCCTCCTATCTCTGGTTTTAGTCATTCCTGATGATGAGGCTACGTCTTGCATTCCAGCTTACGAATTGCTACAAAATAGATCGTATAATTCCACATGGATTCCAATACCCCAACAGGTCTCGGAATCACATATAGATTCTCACATCTCGCTTAGATCTTGGAATCACATCAAGATTCCCATACCCCAACGGGTTTTGGAATCACATATGGATCCCAACATCTCAATATATCGTGAATCTCCTCCATAGAACCGTAGATGGTTTTCGGAGTGGTCATGGGTTCGAGTCATCGCTTACGAGCACACTCTTCCGCTTCCCAGGTGCTCCACCAAACCAAACGTCGATTTTCAGAATGCTCAAAACCGGTTCTTTTGGAAATAATCAGACAATACATAAGAGCATGGATCACCCCCTAACCGTTTAAGTGGATGGATCTCCTTATCATTTGTCCTAGAAGGAAGAAACAAGTTTAAACGTGCAGTATAACAACCCTGATGTTAATTGTACCATATAATTCCTACGTTTCCCTAGATATTTCCAGAGTTAAAATCCAATGGTGTTACGTAGGAAATATTTCTGTACCACCAAAATTAAGAAGGATTGCATATTTAGGCTAAGAAAAGTCGGTTACTAAACTATCAAATAAACAAACATCCAAACAAAGATTATATTTCATAGGAAAAACAAACATTGGCTAAGCACGTAGCAACCACCGGCCTTCTTTTAATAAATCTTTCATTCATTTGAAAGCACTTTTGTAAATTACGTGTATAAAAATACCTTTACATGGGAATATTCGCCCCACCATATACTTTCAATAGTTAGAAAATGTCTATATACTATATACTTATCTCAACGGTATAAGTATATCCACAGAATTGAGAAACATTTTCTTTTATTCGATTCTCAGATACATTTTAAATTCCCTTACAGTCCTCCAAAACCATTTGTAAACTATTTTAAAAATCTCTGAAAAAGCCATTTATAAACCCTTTACAAGTCCATAAAACCATTTATAAAATTCCTTTTATAAATCTATATACCCATTTCTAAAATTCGTTTATAAATATCTAACCATTTTTAAAATCTTTCACCTTGTAAATAATCTTCCTTACGTACGTCTCCAAACCATTTCATATGTTCTTTTATAAAATCCAAGTCCTTTGATTCCATTCATTGGTTTCGGAAACATTCATGAACAATTAAAAATTTTACTCCAAAATACCATTTTATAATAATAATTGTTAACACTAAACAATTAAATTAATTCAAATTATTAACTTTTAAACATCTAAATAATAATTAATAAGTCCAAAATATTGTTAAATAAACAGTAATATTTATCTTTACCATTTTTATAATAACAATAACTTATTCCCAAAACTTATTGATAATCCTTACTATAAAATTTGAAACCATAATTACCCTTGAAATAATTAACCTTTCAATTTATTAACCATTTTATAAATTCTTAATACCTATTGACTATAACAAATAACTTTTAAAAAATTTAAAATAATTAAATTACTTTAAAATAATGTTAATATAATATTATAACTTTAAAAGAATATTGTTGTAACTAAGTAACCTTAACTTAATATTATAATTAAAAACAGTATTTATAATTATTTAACTTAAAAACAATATTTATAAATTTACATAACTTAACCTTAACAAAATATTTTCGAAACCCAATTTTGGATTTAAAAAAATTGTTTCTTGTCTGAAAAACCAATTCCGACTAAATTGTCAATTTATATTATTTTTAAAATACTAAATTGAGGCCTATAGCCACCCAGCGATTAATCAATATCGATATTGATTTTTCTATCACTACTGGGTTTTATTTTAAAAAATATTACGATGTTATAACCACAATGTCCACAACCAGATTTATTTTTCAATAATCCATATAAAAATATATTATTGAAGCAATTCGACAATATTGAGCAATCCTTTTGGATCCCTCCAACCTATTTTCCCCTACATCACAAATGTTATATAATCATAAATTATAAATCAACCGCTTCAAGGTGGGATTCTTATACAAAGGGTCATCCGTTCTTACATTGGAACGTAACACGGTCTCATCCACTCCAATAGGCGAGAATATTTCCAAACCAACTAATAAATATAATAATTCATCAGAACAGTCATCCAACAATTATTATCAAGTATATATCATACTAGTGATCCAAAAAGGTGAGTTTAACTACTAAAAATTTTCTGTTGTCGCCGAGGCATTTCTGTTTGGAACTAAAACCGAGCGACGTCGGATTCTAGCCCAATTTTCAACAAATCCAAACTAGTCCATTATGAAGCTTTCGTCGCCACAAGCGCAACGCAAAATATTTCATCTCCATCGGACCTCGTATAAAGGAGTTATAAATCTTATAAATTGCCGACAAATTAAATTAAAAAATATATAATAAAAAAATTTCAATCTTCATCGAAATTACAAAACATGCCATCTTCCACTCCTCTGTTACCTGTACATGCTATGCCATAGCCGTGCACGGCCAATTGAAGATATGGAGCTACGCTACACTAAACCACATTTCGTCGATTCCATCAAACTTCACATCGCGATCTCCACATTTCGGACACCTTGCTTCAACCTCTGAGCCACCACGACAAATCGCCACCACAACCCTCCCTCCATGCTAGATTAAAAATCGCGATCCCCTACCTAGAACCGCACAAGCCAAAAACTTGCTTGGAAATGCTCTTGGGCATCCCAAACCTAATGCCACAAACCCCATAGCCTACCATCTCCTAAATCCGCCCCTATTCTAAACCCTAGCCCAGCTGTTCAAAATTGCCACCCCTCAAGACTACTGAACACACACATAGAGAAGTATAGGATGGAAGCTCATAGCCATACGAGTTTAACGAATCGAAAATATTGATTTTTATTTAAGTTTAGATTTTATTTTAATTTATAAGATCTCGTTTTCGCCTAGCAGGGGATAACAGGGAAGACACGTGAAGGTATGTGGGCTTATACAGTTAAAAGTGAGCTGATATAAATAGGTCAAGCAGTGAAAAGTTAAATCGAAAAAAAAAATTATTTAAAATTCAAAATATCTTGCTATATAATTTCGGATCCCAATCGAGACATGCTGCCTAACGTTCTATATGTTATACCTCTATTCTGAATGCAATAGAACTTGTCTCGAGACCTAATTCAATCGTATGGAGAAGATAGCTTTTTGGATCCAATAAATATATTAAATGTTTAATATTAATTTCAATGCGTTTCTATCCCATACGACCAAACGATACGTCTAATCACTATAAAATTTGACAGCATATTATAATTCATTATTAGTGACCCAATGACACTGGTTTCATTGAAATCCAATACAGTTCCCCGAAAGGCTATTAGCACTCGTTAATTAAAACGAGTTATTTTCAAAATCGGTTAAATCAATTTTAAATCCTATTTAATAGTTTTATTACCTTTATCCTAAATAAATAAAAATTTAGTAAGCTTTTAAATCTTTTGTATCCAAATGAAAATTCATGATCAATTATTTAAACAAATTCAATTATTAAATTCAGCAATTAAATTATCCAGTAAATCGCTATATTTGAAATTCAGGTTATTTAACCTATATAACTGTTCAATATTTAAAATTAATTAAATATTCTAATTTCAAATAACTAAAATTCTGGATCGTTACACCTATCCCCTAGAAGGCGGCATAGATATCATTCCTAGACGTTCTATTGAAGGTCAGAATCCGAAAAACCACACTACTGCTGATGATGCTACTCGTGGAAATTAAATAGGAGGGGATTCTGGACGAATGGATCCCCTAGATTTTAAGGAGCTTAGTAATCGGGCACCTTTCCAAGAACGTTCACCGGGTCGAACACTTGGGACCAGACCGATTACCGCTGTTCAGTCGAACCAATTGACTCAGCCTGTCTGGAAGATACGGTTAGGAGATAGGTGAGTGAAAACTAATTCAAAACCAATAAAGACTGGGTACCTGTAAGTCAGAACCAGCTCACGGTGGACATTTTTCACCCGAGATGTCCTCGAAGATTTAATGTGCCAACGATGTTGTTGTGTAGAGGAACGATGAATCCTAAGCAATACTTATTAAGATATGAATGACACAGTGATTCACCTAGGGCTTCAGATGCCATGAAGTGCCGCTATTTCCTAATTTTTCTAGGAGTGGCAATGATGTGGTTCACTAGACTTTCTCCAAAGTCCATATCGTCTTTCGTTGAGTATCTCGAAAGTTCATGGAGCAATTCCCCTTACTTGCTACACGTCCAAAGCACGTGATGTCATTATCCAACATTTATCAAGCGAAAGGAGAGTTATTGAGGGACTTTTGAATACGTTCCATATGGTTGTGACCAAAGTAGTAGATCCTAAGGAAGACATGGTACTGATGGCACTGTGTAGGGGAGTTCACCCTTACTCGGATTTCAGAGACTCAACCGTCAATCATGGAAGCTTTTTACCAAAACTCCAACGAATATTTGCATCGAGAGGACACGCACAAGTGTCCGTGGAGGACCGTTGCTGGAAACTCAGATGAGGTGATACAGTGCAATGTCACCGTGAAGCAGACCAGAAGGAACTTTATGAAGGTAGTAGTCGACACCGGAAATTTTGATAATCAGAGAAAGAGAAATCAAGTTCTAGGCAGCCAGCATGTGAGAAATGCAAGCATCCAAGGGACTTGAAACTAGAAGAATATGCACCTCTGAATGATACATTGGAAAACATCTACCTTGCCACATAAGGGATGAAGCAATAAAAGAAGCCGCCCTGAAGAGAGGCGACTGACGAACAGAAGCGCTAAGGAAAACACTGTTTTTTCCATGAAACTCATGGACATAGCACTTATGAATGTCGTCATTTGAAAAGTCTGATTAAGGAACTGATAAGAAGTGGCCTATTATGTTAAGGAGCTGCCTAATGACGGAGAAAATACAAGAACCCAGGGTCTACTTGGAAGTGTGTATACCGTATAGACTTAGGATCGTGTTATATGGAATGTATTATAATCTAAATGCAGAAACAGATAATAATAGTAAAGTAAACAAGAATAAGCACATCAACAGTTTTTATACTAGTTCGAACTTTCCATTTTACATCCAGTCCCAGACTTCCCTCTAGAATTTCACTCAATAAGCTCTCACTTAACCCAGAGGAAAAAGTATACAACACCTGAGCAGCCGAACATGATTTTTCCATCTCAGCAGCCGAATGGGTCTTTTCCGCCTGATACAAACTAACAAGACTTCTAAAATTTCGATAAAGTAGTTGACGCTTTGTGTTCTTGATAACACTGATTTGTCTTTGATAGTACACCTTTCCTATAATCAGATCCTCAAGCATATATTATGCGTGTAAAGATTAGAAAGGAAGATCTTACTTTGAATCGAAATATATAATAACAAACTCTGTGATTCAAGTAATATATCTTTGATTAGAAAGCTTTTAGAATGCAGAAATATAGTCAAGAAATATAGGTCAGAGAATAGAATAGATTGAAGTAAAATTAGATGATTAAAATCATGGATTTAGATATATATAGTATATGAGGTTGCTACTTTTCACAAAAGTTTCAATCAAGAGTTGCATTCATAACTCTTTGAATTAGATCGTTACTCTTCGCAAAGAGAAGCAACCCTTCAGGAAATATGACAGTTCTGTACGGTCATTCGACTAGTCAAAAATATATAGTGGAATGAATATTCAAAGTGGTGTGCATGTGTGCATGTCTGTGCAAAGAACACAGATTCAGTCGACTGGTGAAATCTGTCCAGTCAATTGAACTATGCTTTTTTGCACAGTATGCACTTGTGCACACTATTTTGTGTGTGTATATATATATATATATATATATATATATTTAAAACTTCTGTATCGTGTGTGTAAACTACTTGAGGAGTGATTTTAACAATTATAAACTATAACTATGACTCAAACAATAAAGATTTTTATAGCATGCTTGGGTTTAAAGTCTAGTTTCCTTTGTAGTTCACCACATGCGTATAGATTTCTCTTTTTGTCGTTTTGATCGTCTAATCTCATCGTTGATCGTTGAAGCTTGTCATGAATCAAAACTTATGATTCAACATTCTCCCTTTTTTTGATTGATGACAACCGATTTTGACAATTCTTTATATATGGAAATATATAACTTAGATAATATATTCCTCCCCCTGAATGTGTGGTGACTTTTAAATAATCACAGAGTACTAACAAAATTTTGTATAACGAAACATTACGAATCATTACAAATATGAATATAAACATTATCATACAAACATTCACGAACATATCACATCACAGACATTGTTTTACGAATACAAACATCACGAAAGCACAAATGTTTGGCCACAATGTCACAGACATAACATCATAAAGCATATAATAGTTTTTCACCAAAGATAACTTACCAAAAAACCAAATTTTCACTTCCATTTTCCCTATCATTCATCGGATTCTTCTTCTTCGTAATCTCCCGGAATCATTGGCCTCTTTCCCTTATCTTTATCCATATCACTTTCTGTTTCCTCATCCGATGTTGTCCACGTAAATTTCGGTGTCGGTTGTTTTTCGGAGGAGGTAGATGAACTAGCGGTGCAAGAGATAGCTTCCCATAATAGGTGAAAGAAGCTCTTTATCTTATTGAACTTCTTATCAATTTTCTTGTCGAGGAGTTTGACACAAGAATCTAATATCACTTGATTGCGAGCTATAAGATCGATTGCTTCACATGTTCCTTGGGATGGTGTAGTGGTTCGAATTTCATCGCTTTGTCTTTGCGGTGGTGATTCTTCTTGATGTTTTTGGGGACGGTTTTGCCACTCTTGGAATGTCGTGATACAGAGGGGTCTTGGGGGTAATTTCATGAGGCTTATCATCCGACTATTAAGAGTTTAAAAAATTGAAGTTGATGAGTCGGGTATTGGCACTTGAAGGTCCATAAGCAATCTCATAATGTATTCTCCATAGTAGATTATATTTTGTTTCCCTTGATTAAAGACTAGAAGTTCATCAAGAATAAGTTTCGATCAATTTATTTGAACATTTCCATATACAGTGTACAATGCTCTATAGTTTTCCGGGTATACCAATTCATATGATCTGGTTCTTGGAAGTATTGTTTTCATTAAGGCATGATGAAAATTCTTGCCGTTGGTCGTAATGAAATAGATTTCAATTGTCTCATATTATCTTCAAGAAAAAGATGGTTTATTTCGTCTCAAATATTGATATCGCAACTCAAGTCTTCCAATGGTATTCCATCTATCGTAGTGTGAAGCATGTGTCATATTCTTGCCAAAGAGAAAAATAATTGTCTTCCATAAACTAGACTCCAAACACAATTATCTCTATTACATGGAGTTTGGTGATCTAGATTGAGATTAGCAAGAAATAATTTCACCATAGTGTGATTAATTTTTACCTTGTTCTGATTGTAGTCTAATAGCGATTCCAAATGACTTCTTCCTGCCAAATCTTGAATTCCATATGCGTTGAAGTCAGGGTAAACCACAAACGATTCTTCTAGAAATCTTGATTCCTTTATTTTGTTCCACCGTTCATCCACTACATGATTGTAAAGATATTGACCAATTTGAGTATCAATTGGTTCTTGAGAGGTTGAGGTTTCTCTTCGTTGTCTTTTCTGAGGTCTAGGAGCAATGATTTTGAATGATTTGGATAATTTTTGATTTAGGAACGCTTTGGAATGTTTTAAGGTATTGAACGTTTTGAGTTTATAAAAGTTTATGAAAGAGAATGAACATGATTGGTTTATAAACTAGGGCTTTCTTTCGTCTCTGTTACATCATTCATTCGACTGAACTAAAAAGTTCGGTCGACTGAAACCTTTTCCTGAAGTTATTTGCTCTGGAAATGAGTGCAGTCGACTAGACATTTTGGTCCAGTCGACCGACTTCTGTCAGTGACTTTTGATTGCTTTGTAACTAATTTTATACGATGATTTTATATAATATAACAATAATTTTACAAAATATAATACTGGTTATTTTTTTTATATACTTATTGATGATTTCACGAAGTTGTGCATTAATAATAAAATTTCAAAAAAAAGTGATCACTAACGAATACGATTTATTTTGAAGGTGATTTCTTTGGAGTCTTAGATTTCTCCTTATCATCCATCTTTGATGACATGATAGCTGGAGATTGATTGAATTTGCAAACCCATGTGTTCGGAGTTCGAGGAGAGTATCGTGGGGAAGGATCCCATGGATTTTAATATCCAATTGATGGGTCGAGCGATGAACACGACTTTGGTAAAGGTTCATTTGCGTCTATCAGTTTAGAGATGCAAAATTTGACTGCTCTTTGTTCCAAAAAATTAAGCGTCTTGCCGTTATTTTGTAATAAATATTCCTTCATCGGATTTTGGATCAAATTTACGGAGTTAATCTTTAGTGTTTAAGATAGAACATTATGAACCAAAAACCTTAAACTATGAAATATTTGGTATTCTTCCATTTAGTAGTTCATATGGAGTATTTTTTAGTTAGTGGTCGTATAGAAACACGATTCAAAATATAACAAGCAGTTGCTAAAGCTTCTGCCCAAAAAGGTTTTGGTAAAGTGATTCCATTTAATAAAGTCTTGCACATTCCTGTAATGTTCTATTTTTCCTTTCTACAACTCCGTTTTTTGTGGTTTTCTTTGAAAAAAATTGTGATTAATTCATTTCTTATCACAAAAATGTTCAAAAGCTTCATTTTCGAATTCTCCTCCATGATCACTTCTAATATTTTTAATTTTTAAATCTTTAATATTTTCAATTCTTTTGACAAATATTTCAAAGTTTTCGAAAGTATTACTTATATTTTTCATGAATATAGTCCATGTCTATCTAGAAAAATCATCTACAACAACAAACACTTATCTATTATGATTGATCGATTGAATCTGAGTATGCCCGAAAGGATCCATATGTAATGGTTCATGTGGTTGTTCTGTAGATATTATTTTATTAGATTTAAAAGAAGATTTTGTTAATTTTCCTACTTGACATGTATCACAGATGTTTTCAATTTTGAATTTTATATTAGGTAAACCGTTTACTAGTTTATTTTTGGCTAATTTATTCATAGTTTTAATATTTATATGACAAAATTATTTGTGCCATAGCCAAGAATTATTTTCTTTTGCTACCAGACATAGAGTTATTATTTATATTCATATTTAAAATATAAATATTTCTATCCCATATAACTTCAAGATTAACTCTTGATTTTTATTAGTAATATTGCATTTATTTTCTGAAAATGTTATATTAAAAACCTATATCGCATAATTGACTTATACTTTGTAAATTTGATTTAAATTTTTAACAAATAAAACTTCAGTAATGAGAGGTAAATTAGAGTTACCGTTGCTACAGACATCGCCTTTGCCAATGATATATCCTTTGGATTTATCTCCAAATGTGACTGATCCTCCCTACGAGTAGATTACATTGGTTTGCATATCTTTGTTGCCAGTTATGTGTTTAGAGCGGCCGCTGTCCAATATCCATTTTCCTCTCTTTTAAGTGGTACTTGTAGAAAATAAATAAAAAATGTTGGTACCCACTTCCTCCATTAGGGTCCTTAGGATTAAATCTTAGGGAGCCAAACCCAATACAGTTCAAAGTTCCCTTTAAAATTATAATTATCATTACAATGAATAGTTTCCATGAATGATTTAATATATTTATTCCTAATCAAATTTTTTTAGGAATCCATATTTTTATAGTTTTAATTTCCTTAGAAACCGTTGATTTAATATCCTTTTTATACCTATTTTTATTCAATTCTATTTTAAATAATTTTTTGTATCCTAGTCCTGATTTATTTGAGGTAGATTAAGAATTTTCTATAATTTTAGAAAGATTCTCTCTTCCTTTATTAAAATTAGAAATATTTTTAGAAATATTTTCTATTTTTTTTGAGACTAGAATTTTCTACTTCTAAAATTTTATAGACATATTTTGAATCTTTAATATCTACTGATAGATCATAATTCTTATTTTTCTGAATTTCTAATTCTTCAGTAATCATAGATATTTATGATGTTAAATTAGAATTAGATTCTTGAGTATTCTCAAGTTCCTCTTCTTGAATTTTCTTCTCGTCCTTTAGCATACTCATTTCTAATTCTGATCTACTCGGTTTTTATATTAATTCCTTATTCTTCTTTTTAATCTGTTTTGCTAAATCTATTAATTTTGAATTAATTTATACTAAATCATCAAAATATAAATAAATTACATCGTCTTTTGTGGCCATGAAGCATACATTAGCATGTCCATTGTCTCCATTGTTGTCACTATTACCATCTGATGAGTTTGATTCGTCCCAAGTGTCTGAAAAAGCTTTCTTTCTGAATTTGTCCTTCTTGAATTTGTTCTTTTTACGTTCTGGACAATCTCTCTTCACGTGGCCCTTCTTACGACATTCATAGCATTCCATGACTGAAGATGATGGTTCATCGTTATCAGTATTGTTGTTGGAGTTACTTTTGTTACTCCTAAACTTGTTATTCTTTTTGAGTTTCAATTTTGAATTTTTCTGCAATAAATACCATATCCTCTTCATCTGAATCATCTTTTTCTACTTTAAATGCTAGAATCTTCTTATCCTGTGCTTGAAATTTCTTTGGCTGCAAATTCACTTCATATGACATTAGATTTCCTATTACCTCTTCGGGTTTCATAGTGGAAAGATCGTTTGCTTCTTCAATAGCTAAGACCTTTCTTTCCCGTTCATCCGTTAAAGAGTTTTGGATTTTTGATATTATATCAAAATCATAATTTTTTTCTCCTAGTCCTAATAATGAGTGATATATATCTTGGAATCCACAATACATATCATTAATGGCCTTATTTTTGTTAATTCTAAAATTTTGAAATTGATTCTTAAGCATAAATATCCTGCTTTGTTTAGCCTTGTTAGTACCTTCATGAGTAATTTTCAGTGTATGCCATATTTCATATGTAGTATTGAACACGCTAACACGATTAAACTCATTCTTGTCCACGGTGCAAAACAACATATTCATAGCTTTAGCATTTGCAGTAGCATCTAATTTTTGTGTGTTTGACCATGTAGAATATTCAATTGTGGGTATATGATATTCAGATTGTATGATATTCCATGATTCAAAATCATTTGCTTGCATATAAATTCATACGTGTAGACCAAAAAGTGTAATTCATGCCATTGAATAGTGTTGGTCGTGCAGTGGATTGGCCTTCTATAAAACTGTTGTTAGTGTTTTTTTTCCATATTACTAGAATGTATCAAATAATTATGTAACGATTATTAGATGATCATTCTCTGATACCAAATGAAAGTGCGTATGCCGTATAACCAATACTTAGGATCGTGTAATATGGAATATATTATAATCTAAATGCGGAAACAGATAATAGTAGTAAAGTAAATGAGTATAAGCACACCAGGAGTTTTAATACTGGTTCGAACTTCCCGTTCTACGTCAAGTCCTACACGTCCCTCTGAATTTCACTCAATAACCCATCACTTAACTCGGAGGAATAGGTATACAATACCTGAGCAGCCGAATTGTATTTTTCCTTCTCAGTAGCTGAAGAGGACTTTTCCGCCCAATACAAACTAACAGGACTTCTATAATTTTGATAAAGTTGTTGACGCTTTATGTTCTTGATAACATTGAATTGTCTTTGATAGTACACCCTTCCTATAATCAGATCCTCAAGTATATATTGTGTGTGTGAAGATTAGAAAGGAAAGATATTGTTTGAATCGAAGTATATAATGATTAATTCTGAGATTCAAGCAATATATCTTTGATTAGAAATTTTTTAGAATGCAGAAATATAGTCAAGAAATCTAGATCAGAGAGTAGAATAGATTGAAGTAAAATTGGATGATTAAAATCATGGATATATATATATATAGTATATAAGGTTGCTGCTGTTCACAAAGAGTTCCAATCAAGAGTTGCATTCGTAACTCTTTCAATTGGATCGTTACTCTTCGCAAAGAGAAGCAACCCTTCAGGAAATACGACTGTTATGTACGGTTAGTCGACCGATCAAAAATATCTAGTTGACTGAATATTCAAAGTGGTATGTATGTGTGCATGTATGTGCAAAGAACACAGATTCAGTCGACTGGTGAAATCAGTCGGCTGAATTATGTTTTTTTGCACTGTGAGCACTTGTACACACTATTTTGTGTATGTGTGTATATATATGTATATTTAAAACTTTTGTATTGTGTGCGTAAAACTACTTGAGGAGCGATTCTAACAATTATAAACTACAACTATGACTCAAACAATAAAGACTTTTATAGCGTACTCGGCTTTGAAGTCTAGTTTCCTTTGTAGCTCACCATGTGTGTATAGCATTCTCTTTTGTGTCTTTTGATCGTCTAATCTCATCGTTGATCATTGAAGCTTGTCATGAATCAAAACTTATTATTCAACACTACTTGCTCTAAGAGAGAAGCTTGTGTCCAGTGGATAATGGCTAAGAAAAACTGATGAAAGACTGGTCATTATCTAACCGATTACACAGGGATGAAGCAATAACCTATTATAATACTACGCCATTCTTTATTATCTAGTTTCCTTTCACAAATAAGCCACCCAGTGACATTAGGGGCAATGTAAATAGGCAGGTCTTGCCATACCCTTTAATTATTAATAAAACCCAATTCTTGAACTAATGGAACTATGTTTTTGCTATGTGAAAATTCCATGCCGTGAATCCATCAGCACAACCGAAGAAACACTTCTTTGTCCTTGTGTAGACTCCTAATCTTTGGGTCAACGGTCACATTTACCCCTAATCATCTGAGAATCGCTTTTGCTCCAGCAACGCTAGGAAGGTCCTAGCCACTGGGTCGATGGTCACATTCGATCCCTAACCTTTTGAGAACGGCATTGCTCCGGTAATGCTGGAAAGGTCCTAATCATCGAGTCGACGGTCGCATTCAATCTCTAACCTATCGAGAACCGACGTTGCTTTAACAATGTAGGGAATGTCCTAACCACCGAGTCGATGGTCACATTTGATCCCCAACCTTCTGAGAACTGGCATCGTCGCGAAAATGTTGGGAAGGTCCAAGACAAATCCTATCATTTCCCATCTTTTATGGAATAAAACAGATTTTTGAGTCCGAGACTTTGTTTTTCCATTACTTAAGAGTTATGACTATATAGACTCAAATGAATCTGCATGTGAATAATGTAAGTACGTTGGCGCCCGAAGATAGTGCCAATCTCACTTCAGTGGTCCATGATTGGACCCTCAAAATTCATCTCTGTATCCGAAGATTGATACCAGCTAACTCTTGCCTTCGAATTAGGGGTAAGTCTATAAACTCAAGCCGGACGTGACACGACCGTTCGCACCTTAAATCCTTCCTTTGGATTGGGTGCAAGAGTATAAACTCAAGCTTGACGTGAGACGACCGTCCGCACCATAACTCTCACTGCTGGAGTAGGAGTAGGGCTTATAAACTTAAGCCAGACACAACATGACCATCTACACCCTAACACTTGCCTTCGAATTAGAGGCGAGGGTATAAACTCAAACCGGACATGACATGACCATCCACACCTTAACTCTCGCTCCTGAAGCAGGGGTAGGAGTATAAAATTAAGTTGGACGCAACATAACTGTCCTCACACCAGCCTCTGTCCTCGGATGGAGGGAAGGAGTATAAACTAAATGAACATTATTCGTCGGTTCGTTCGCTAACTCTTTCTCTCGAAGTACGGGAAGGAGTATAAACCTAAATGTATGTTATACAAGCATTCGTATGCTAACTCTCGCTCCCAGAGTAGGGATATGAGTATAAATCAAAATGAACGTGACACGGCCGTTTGCTTATTCAACTCTTGTCCTCAGATTGGGTGCAGGTGTACAAATATAAAATGGACGTGCTATGACCATCCTATCCCAGACATTTTTCCTAGAGTAGACAAAATGAAAGATCCATACCCGACTTAAGATGGAATCTTAGCTATGAACTTTGAATCAATGCCCGGAGTTAGGTGCATTTGAAATAAAAATCCTGGTTGAGGATGTATGAACTACATTCTTAACTAGCTAGCTAACTTAAACCAGCACCCAGAGCCAGGTGCAGTTGAGAATCGCTATCCTAAAAAAGGATATCTGAATTGCTATCATATGTGGTTAACGTTGATCCACCCCCAAAGGCAGGCATGCCCTCTCACTCAAAATCCCAGAAAGGAAACGGAAAAGGCAGACTCTCTAGCTAAGTTGGTCAATTCCAGAGATGCACAACTCATGGGCTTGGTTCCAATGGAAGTACTATCAGCTCTGAGCATCGACCAGATGGATGTTGATTGGATCTTGAAGGCTAAACTAGAAAAGGAGTCATGGATAACTCCAATAAAAAGTTACTTGTAGAGAGGAATCCTTCTAGATAGAAGGACCGAGCGAC
Source organism: Allium cepa (assembly GCA_030765085.1). NCBI lineage: Eukaryota > Viridiplantae > Streptophyta > Magnoliopsida > Asparagales > Amaryllidaceae > Allium > Allium cepa. The sequence goes on along the minus strand of CM060928.1, from coordinate 767,174,411 downwards.
GGATAAGATATATCCTTCAACAAGGATCACTAGCTAGGAAGGGATTCTCGGTCCTAATGCTATGGTGTGTCGCCAATAACAAGGCCAAATGAGTCTCGAGTGAAGTTTATGAAGGGGCCCGTAGCGATCACACCACGTAAACCCCACCAAAGTGGATCCTTCGCTATGGATACTTCTGGCCAACTATCAACTGTGACACAGCTGATTACACCCGAAAGTGTGATAAGTGCCAAAGATTTGCTAAAAATCCAATATCTCCACTAATGGAGATTACTCAAATGGTTAGTCCTTGGCTGTTTGTGGTTTGGGGAATTGATATCACCAATGTGTTGTCGATATCTAAAGGCGGTGCGAAGTATGCCACCATCGCAGTTCACTACTTCACCAAAAGGGCTGAGGCATAGTCGTTAGCCATGATCATCGAAGAAAGTATTCAACTTCATAGTCCGGTATATTATCTATCGTTTTGATGTTCCATAGGCAATCATTACCGACAACGGGACTCTATTCAATAGCACAAAATTCAAAGATTTCTGTCGTCGGCATCGCATTGAGAGGAGATGCGCTGCGGTGGCACATCTCTAGGCGAATAGACAAGTTAAAGCTGTAAACAAGATTATCAAGTCCATTCTAAAGAAGCGATTGGAAAAGGTCAAGGGAAAATGAATCAATGAACTTTCCATTAGTAATATGGGCTTAACTAACGACCGATAAGTCTGCGACTAGCCACTCTCCATTTATCTTAGCCTATGGAAGGAAGGCTATGATTTCGGTTAAACTGAAGGTGCTTTCTCATCGAATGACTCACTATAATCCAAAAATTTGAGTAATTCCTATTGGGGTCTCTTGATACGATTGATAAGAAGCACGATGAAGCTGAGTTTAGCCCAACCACACACCTACATCAAGTCGCCCAATATTTCAACACCAAGGTGTGTATGCACCCGGAGTTAGGCGGCGACCAAATTTCTATAGTCCATGATTGAACCCATGAAGTTCAACCTTCCTTAGCTTCTGGAGGTGGATGCCAGTCAACTCTTTCAGCCCTTGGCATGGGGCCAATCAAATAGGGTATGACCCAGCCACCCATCAATTATCTTGTGCCTAGAATTTGGCGGAGCATCAATGTCTTGTATGGAGTAGGTAAGGCAAAGGACACACACCCAGTGAAAGGAAGGATCTTATAAAATTTAATCAATGCCCCAAGTCCGGTGTGGTCGAATGTTACTACCCTAAAAAAAGATACCTAAACCTTGAACTTACTTGGTTAGCCTTGACGAGTGCCCGGAGTTTGGCATGGTAGAAACATGCATCTCGAAGAAGGATGTACGACTTGCTGTTCATGGCAATTTACTTCATTCGTTGCTTGAAGACAGGCATAATCGAATTTAAAGTTCCTCCAAAAGGAATGCTTTAATAAACTTTCCAGTTGATTGAAGTTCAACCAAGTTCCAAAATTAGATAGGGTTACACGTAAATGCCCAGAGATTGGCGCTTCAATGATCGCTTTATGACGAAAGGCCAGCAAACCACGGAATGAGATATTGACTTAGTAGGACAATAATCCTGATAAAAATGGATTAAAAGAACAGTGAATGGAAAGCGCAATTTCTCAAATACTTAGGAAAATGCACACAAAGATTAGACGATACAAAGACTTTGTTATTTACATTCAAAATAGAACATGGAAATAAAAGTACATGTTTTATGTACACATAAGCTGAAAATAAATGTACGGATCGAACCTACACAACGTTGGCCTAAAACAAAAACGGAATCCTACATCCGCAAAACAAAAGTGAGTCTAGCTACACAAAACAAGCAACGACAACAATAAAGATCATAACCTACATATGCTTACATAAGTACATGCATATGATCGAGAGCTTCTACAAGGGAGTGCATATGCATACTTTTGCGCAATCATTTTAATGCCCAAACGACTACAGTCAAAGAAAAGTAGACTCATACCTGGAACATCCATAAGAGAAACCAGTTCATAATCACTAAGCTCGCAACGATAGATCGAGAGAGAACTCTCCAAATTTGTAACACTGGACATTGGTCAAGCATTGTGATCACTATTACAAAATACCCCTTACAATGGGCAATACCTGTTGTAATAAGAATTTCGCAACGCACCTGCGCCCATCGTACTATGCGATTTGTAATAGACCCAAAAAAATTTACTACTTTTTAAAACCGTTGTAGTAAATATTTTTTTACAACGGTCACAACACATTCCAATATGTTCTTTTACAACTATTTGTTTCCCATTGTAATAGAATCTTTTGCAATGGTTTTTGCCCACTGTTAAAAAAACAAAAAGTTAAAAAAATAACATAAATCATTTGTGCAACATTGGTATAACACTATAATAAATCCTCATTTAAACAAAGAAGCAAATAGAAATGCAAGGGAGTTCTCAGCTAAATTACCACACCAAGTTAATAAAAATATTAAACATCTTCATTTAAAGATTTGATGAAACAATGTGTTTCAGTCAACGCATGGACATCAAAGTTTTCCTTTTTGTATAACCTTCGTCTTACTAGCTTCCACCTTCAAATATCATCTGCGTTCAAGTTCTTTATAGTTTCCTCAATCTTCTAGATAGACTCGATCAATTTCTCTTCAGCTTCTGCTCCATCATTGACATTAGTAGAGGTGGACGGAGTAGGCGGGGGTGCTCAACAAGAGATGATGACTCGGCTACATATAGAGGATGCTGGGTAGGATTGGTGGCTTCAGCATTAATCCAATGGTTCCACCCTCATAAACTATCAGAGAAATTATCCTAAAACATGGCAACCTCCATCATGAACAACTTGAGAAACAAGCCCTATTAATCCAATGTTTCAACCCCCATATATTAAGTCAATTTTTCTCTTCACCTATAATTAAAAAAGAATTATTAGTAATTTACCAAAAGTAATCAACCAAAAATTGCAGATACAAAAATTTTATGTTCTAATCATTTAACATATATAATAACCCAACAAACATAAAAAGCACAATATTTTGTTACATATCATGCAATAAAGCTACTAATAAGCCAGAAAGACCATAGCTAGCAAATTTCACCAACATTTATCTCATTTTTCCCATCTAATTTTACAAATCCAGAAAATAACTATAAGATAGGGAGGAAATGATCACAATGATACTTCACCATCATACATTAACATTAAAAATGCAAACTAGACTAATTTACATTATATTGTATATGATAACTTTAACCATTGATGTCAAAATAAATGATCAAAACTTAAAATAACAATAAAATATTGTAAGATATTTTTACCAATTCATTGCCAAGTTCAACAGTAGCCTCCTGATAGCTAGTTTTCTTCCCTGAACCACTGCCACAAAATACACGTTAGGTCTTGGTATGAAGTCACATCTTTAGCTGATGATTTTGTGCCTCTGCCTCCATTAGCAGCAGCCATGGTTGCCTACTCCTGGAGTCCTTTATATTGAACAGCCTACATAACGATACCTTGATGTCTCATCACTATAATCAACCATATATTTACATGCATATGTATCTGGAAACATCTTCATATAGTATACATCATACAATATGCAAGCAACATGGCAATGTGTGGTGTGGATAACCTTCTTAAAACAAATTCAACTTTTCTTTTTACTACTTTAACATACACTAGTTACAGATATTAAACGTGTTAATTCAAATATTAACCATAACAAATTCAATTACCTGCAATTTTCCCACCTGAGTGGTGAAGGACCAAGATTAACTTGCATCTGCCATATACCGCACTTCACCAAATCAACACCACCATCACCATCCCGTGACCTTCCGCTAGTAACCACCCAAAACCAAAGCAGAATTCAGCCTGCACCACTTCCTTAACACTTCAACCATTTCCAAATATGCAATCCAAAAACGCAAACCTTCTACTGAAACCCCACTGCAACCTTTTCTCAAACCTAATTCCAATCAATCACTCAAACCGACCAAACCTCCCTACTTCCCTGTTACTTACCTCGACTAGACTTCAACAAAGACCACGAACCATGGTAAGAAACCATCCTCAACAAAAACGCATCCACATCAGCTAACCTTCCTCACTGCCTCACCAACCTAAGTTTCCTTATTCCCTCACCGCCACCAAACCAAAAACCACTTTTTACCCACGGCAAATGTAACATCCCGCCTTTTCGCACACTTTAAACGACACACGTGCCGATTCAAAGCATACGCAAGGGAGGAGTGTTATGGGGTAAATAAGAAAAATAGAGAAGAAATAAAACGAAAATAGAATCTCACAGCGGAAGGATAAAATATAGTAACAAGTATACAGTTCATAAACAGTTTACAAAAGCTTGATTTTTCTTATACAATGAATATCAGAGTTACACATACCAAATACAACAATGCAGCGGAATAGAAAGAGTGTGTAGTGCAATACTATATATAAAATAATACTGAATCTTCGTCTTCGTCCTCCAAAGCTAAAACCTGCTATCCTGAAACGCTCGGACTGACCCGAGCGAATTTGAAAAGACAAAAACACTCGAGTCAGACTAGAATATCTTATGTGAGTTAAATAAACAGAAATAAATATGAGTACAGTAACTCAAGAGATGCTCGGGATTTACATCTCCTAAGGATCCGTTAAACTATTTACTATGTAGTATATTGCGTTATTATAATAGTGTCTATTTATAAAATAAACTTACTTTTTAATAGCGTTAAGGGGTTACCCATATAGCCCTTAACACGTAATAGTCCCAGTAGTCCATCCAATATCATAGTCCCTCCTGATCGGGAAGCCACTAGAGGATACCACACGGGCTACGGGAGAAAACCAAACTCGTACAAGGCGCGATAGGGTAGGTGACACGGCACAACTAGGCAATGCCAGGGTAGATATACCAATTACGCTTCCGGGCCGATGGTAACGCGAAGCCGCAGCAACCGCCCACCTCGAAACAACTCCCCAAATCAAAAAAATAGAAGTGGCCACTGAATCAATCCAAAGTCATAGTATAATATCGAAGAGGAGTGTCCGATCAGAGGAATGACCTCATTAACCCGTCGATCGCTCCTGTTTTAGCCACCTTATGCCAACTCACGGGAGTCGGGTCCACGTATTTACCTTACAGGAATCGTCGCCACCAACCTACTTCATTCTGGAATCTCCACCGCGTACACGGTTAGTCAAAGTGGTTTTCGGTATCGACAGAGAGTATGTCCATATCCGATCCCGGTCTCTTTGCCAACCCATCGTTATTATAACACCGCGGTTATTTAAAACAGTTTATACTTTTAAAACCAGAATATAATCCATTTCAAAACCATAATATTACGATATCATTCCAAGACCCAAAACCATATTTTACCACTTATCCCAAATATAATTTCTTTCCAATAATAAAAAGGCTTTAACTTCATAATATCTGAAAATCGAATATTTTCAAAGCATAATATTTTTGGAAATCCATAATTTCAACCATAACTTTTAAAACTCAAATGGTTTGGATATTCAACGGTATATGAATTTCAAGGGCTTAACTTTACTGTCACTTTGTAAAGAAATAAGTTATATGGCTTTATGGAAATATTTCTTTATCTAAAGTTAAGACCATAATTTAGATATCACTCTTAAGTTCCAAAACCATTTCAATTTCCATATATATAAATCCATTGGAGTATTAATATTCAAAAACTAAAATTGGAATATATTCTTTCAACAAATTAAATGTTTTATTATTTAGTTTGAATATTCACATAAATCCTTAAACAACTCCAATTTCTAGTAATAAAACATATGTATTTTTCGATTCCAATTTATATTAGAATATTTTTCCAATTCAAATTCATATTAGAATATTCATTTCAATTTTTTCTTGGGAAAAATCCAATTATAAATATCATATCTTAAATTTCCAAACTTAACATTTAAACATATGATATAAATTTATCCAACTCCATTTTCTAAATTTTCTTCCATTTTACTAAGGGAATTTATACACCTTTTTATTTCAAAATTTCCAACTTTTCATGTACATAAATACGGAAGAAAAATATTTATACAGTATAAAATTTAAGATTATTATAAACCGTATTCCATCCAAACCATAGAAATCACATTAAAATAGTTATATATAGACCGCGGTGCCTGTATATAATTTTCTATCCTATGGTCAAGTGATACGGATATTTATCATTTCAATCCGCAATTTAAAAATAAAACTTTGCGGTTTTATCATTTCAAACCACAATCCCGAAAAATGAAATATGCATGATAAATTTGCAAATTTAATGATATGCAATAAACATTCATTCATCAACAACATCCATCATCCAATCGCAACCATCAACCAATTTCAATCAATAACAGTATATATCTATGAACATATACAACAGGTAATAACTGTCAGTTTTTTTTTTCCAAATTAAATTTATCAACTATTTATCTAACAGTTTACTCAATAATAATTTACATAACTGTTAACTAGCAGTTCTTATGCAAACAATAATTTCTAACAGCCAATTAATATGCAATCAATCAATTTAAATTAACAGCTAAATTCAAAAAAATGCAATTCAACAGATATGGATGAAATAACATGCCCAAAAGCTCATAAATAAATTTCTATTCATTTCTAAAATTTATTTAACAAACATAAAAGCTTCTAGTAATTGTGAGTGGGTTAAAACACTCACCTTTGGAATTTAAATTGAATTTAAACCCGATTTAAACCCAAAAATTCGCCCGTCTCAGAATTTGTCCAAACCAGCGTCATCAAGTCCGGAATTAAATTACGATCCTAACGCAAAAAAAATCGTGTGAATCCGAATTCGTATGAGAAAGTTATTGGATAAAACGTGATCGAAATTCAAATTTAAATTAAAACAAAACAAACCACTCATAAACTGCCACGTCATCCCTGCATCATCCTCTCTACCTCACAGAACGCGGCTACAGGAACACGAGACCCCAACACCACCTACAGCCGCACCTTTGACCGCCTCCCCTGGCCACCACCGGCCGCCATTCGCCTCGGCACCATGGTCGTTGACTCCGCCTTGACCCCTGCTATCGGCCGCCCCCATCCCGGTTGCCTGAAATGGCCGCCGCCGCCGCCTAGAAATAGGGTTTCGAAACCCTAAAACGCCAAATTTGACCACCACCGGTCACTAAACTCCACCAGACCAACGTCGTTGAACTCCCCACAAGAATCTCCACCAAACCCATATCTTGATTTTGCCGATTTGATGAAAAATCAAAAACCCCTAAATCAAACCTTAGGGTTTTCGAATTTCTGACCTTTGACTGAGTTTCCAGGACGATTCGAGCATCGATTGCAAAAACAGATGTCACATATAGATTCGTATTGAAGAAATCTACAACATATAAATTTTTGGGAATTTTCTGAAGACTTTGAATTTTCACTTTGTTTTGCAATTTGAAATTGGATCTGAGGAGCATCCATTGAGGAAGAAAGAATGGTTGAAGAATGAACGTACAGCATAAGCAAATAAAATGGGGCTAGGGTTTATAGCCATGCTTATATAGGTAGGCTAGAGATAGAGAAGATGGACTGGATAAGCGAACGTACGGAATAAAACACGGCCCAAAAAGCCCGCTATGCCTCCGGAATCGAATTTGTTAAAACTATATATCCAAATAGGTGTTTTAAAATATTCTGAACGCGATGGAAAAAGTTTCACGTCCAAATTTGGTCGTATGAAGAAGTTATGCTGAAAACAAGATTTCCAAATTGATTTCAAATTGATTTTAATAAAATTGATTTCAAGGCGTTTATCGTCCGTACGATCAAACGACAAGTCCGATCGATACGAAATTTGAAATCCTATAATAATTCACCGATACGGATCCGATGAAACTGGTTTCGTCGAAATCCGAGTCCGTGACAAAAATGGCTATTTTTAATATTATTAAATCAATTTAAATAAATCATAAAAAATCAATTTTTATGTTTCAACTCCTATTATTGGCCAAATTTCATTACTTAGATAGTTCAATTAATCCCAATAAATTTAACAAGCTTGGATGTGAGTAAAAATTTATAGGTATATAAATTTGCAATTTTAATTCCTGCACTTTCTTATTAATTGGGAATTATAAATTTATTCTCACAAATTACCTAATCTTATACTTATACACTCTCATCTTAAACCAAATTAAATAAATAACTTGATTTCCATCTCAACTTACTTTTAATTGCAGTTAACCCTTTTCACCGTAATTAAAATTCCAAATTATAAATAAATTTTTATTCCCATTCCCTTAATTTTCTTAACTATTTATTTATTCAAATTTTCAATATTCAACATAAAATAGTTTGGTTAAGTTCATTTATTTACCTTCTTCCTATGATTCACAGTTATGGATGTCAATATGATGAAGTTTACATTAGTTAAGATTTCACTCAATTGTTCTCTAAGTCAAATGTTTACAGCTTTCATTTAACTTTAATAACGTACTAATTTACGTTAAATTCCATTTTTAAATGAAGTAATTACCATTCGTTGAATCAAATACTCAATTCATAAATAAAGTCTTGTTTTCAAAAAGTTATATCACAAATGGTCAACTGAAATTTGAATAAGCTTTACTAAATTCTATGGTATTAAATGTTGCAATAAATCCAAATTGCCATGTCTTAAATCCAAATTACTAATTAAGTCTTGATTCCTTTATTATTCCTTTGGTTTTCAAATAAGTTTTTTTTTTTTATGATGAATGTGAATTCAAATGAACAATGGAAACCCATTCCCATTTGATTTCACTATTCCGTTAAATATCTTCATATTCCAGCTAAATCAACTAACGTATGAATTAGCTATTTCAATCTTCATTAAATTGCGGTTTTTATACAATAGAAATTAAATCCCCTTTAACATATAAATAAAGGTTGATACCCATCTATTTACATTATATCACACTTGTGCTTCTATTTAGCTTTGTATAAATGTATGAATGCGGAGTCTTGCCTATTAACGTATTAAATAAGCCTTAAAATCAATTAATGCCCCTCCTTAGTTTAACCTCTTTTTATCCGTATTTATTTTTAGAGTAACCCTTGGATTAAATTCCCCAAATCACCAATTCAATTAATCATACCTTTCAATCCAAATGTAAATCTTCCACCTTTGAATTCTTATATTAAATGAATTTTATTCTAGGCAATATTTTTTTTTTTTTACAAATGTTTACTAATTCCACATTTATAGGTTTCTTAAATTTTACTCCATCTAAAGGTGACCCATTTTTATTTCATTTCTATTCAATATATATTCATTTTATCCCATTCATTTGGTTACTGCGTTGAAATCTATTTATTACTAATACTAACGTTATTTTCATTAATTAAAATTGGATTCCAAATTTTTATTCAATACTCTGAAAAATAACTTACATATAAATCAAATCCTTTTTATACTTAATTCAAATTGGATTATATTCCAATTCCTATAACTAGGCCTTAAGTCACCATTTTACATAGTTTTAATTTAGCGTTTATTTAAATCTTCGTTTATCGTTTAGAATTTCTACTAAATTGAAATGCACAACTTATGAACTTTAACCAATTTAGTCCACCTAATAAATTTTCAAATGTTTGTGTGTATGTAATCCAATTCAGTTATTGTTACATTAATACCATTAAACCAACAAATTAAGACTTATAACTACAACACAACTTTCAGTTATTTTCAAATCTATATCATATAACCTTCTAAATCTCTACCTGTAATTACAGTTACTATCTAACTCCTACATTCATCCTTTTAAAAATCCTAAGACTTTAATTTTATACTGGATTAAATTAGCAAACATATAAATTAAATTTATATAAAAAAAATCATAAATTTATCAGGTCGTTACAATCTCCCCCACTCAAAACTTTTCGTCCCCGAAAAGGAAAGAAGGGAGGAGGAAGAATAAACAGTACTTTTTATTTCAATTTTTAATTTATAAACAATATTTTCCTGGATTAATCCTCCTAAATGAAATATTCCTGTTTTATAATCATTATATCCTTTAATACTTGAGTTATTAAAGTTGGAAAAATATTTTAACAAAATTCTAAGTCCAAAATTTTCGAAAATTTTTGGCAGAGTCTCCTTTGTACGGAGGGACTCTGGAGAAAATATAATATCCAAATATACAAGTATATTACATATATAATCAAAATATTATATCCCAACACGGGAAAAATATATAAAATATCGCTTTAAACGTAATCCGAAAACGTACCTATTGTCGGGCAATATACGCTTTATTATTTTGGAACCAACAGCAGTAGCAGTTGCTTCCAACACCTGTATTCACTTATAAAATCTAAAAGGTTAAATATTTATTTTACAGTGAAAGGTTTAGGTGGATTCAATCATTCATATCCAATCAAATGCAACAACCACAATTTTTTTTCTCAACAGCACACACCACATTCAACAAACAATCATTTAATCAAACAACAATTAGTTGTTCGGGTTCAAATTCTGAAGTTGTACGAATGAAGAATAACTATCAAGTACATCCGTTGCTCAACAGCCTAAGATGGAACAAAGATAGATTATTTGTAAATCTAACAACTCCATAATTCCTTACCCAACAACATACATCAACCAACAATTCAAATCAACACCAAAATATCTCATTATACATTTATTTCATAATTCAGTGTTTTGATTTTTTCTTTCCTTCATTTATGAGGGATTTCTTTGTTTCTTACAAGTTTATTTTCCAATTATCACCAAATTCATTATATTTGTATTTCCTTTTTATTACTTAAGTTTCCTTTTATTACTTAAGTTTATAAAATAAATTCTCATTAATAACAGCAATTTATTGAATACCTTTATTGCTTCAAGCTTTACTTGCAAGATTTTCTTTTACATATTCTTACTAACATTTCAACTTTTATTTTATGGTAAGTTATATATATTTTAAGAATGTAAGTGACAATTTACATGTTTCTTCTTAATTCCTTTAATTAATATATATATATTTGTTACTTACCTTTAATCTCATTCATTTATTTAATGTGGAGGTTTCCATTATATTGGAATAGAGGAAATTAAAACATACTTAAGTTAATAATCCTACAATCAATTCTTATTTAGAATTTCATTTTATTTACTTTAAGTTCATATCACCTATTAGTAATTCTTAACTTATTTTTTTTTTTAGTAAAATTTCAATCATAACTTAAGTTTATACCATTAAATTCTTATTTATACAGTCGTTTATTGAATACTTCAATTTTTCCTAAATTCCTACTTGTAAAATATTCAATTCTAGTTTCTTATTTAACATTTCAACTTTTATATTTGGGTAAGTTATTTATGTTAAAGAAATTGCAATTGAACTTATACAAGTTAAATCTCCATTCTTTAATTCAATTCAATGTTAATCCTTATTACTATTCTCTCTCCTACGTATTTACTTTCTCTTTATATCCTTGCAATAATTCTCTTAATTAAATTAGAGGTTTTAATTTATTTATTACTTAACCCCTTTTTTTTTCACTAACATAATTTTAAACAATTTATTAATGGAAATTTAAGAATTTAATACCGGGTCAAATTTCAAAATTACTTTAAAATAATAGATAATATAATTTCTTACAACTCTTATATCTCCAATTATCTTTAAACAATTAAAATTTCAAATAAATTCAAAACAATTCTGTAGTAGTATTTACTACAGCGGCCTTTCCCCTTCGAAACTCGAAAATGAAAGTCGATGATGCGGCCGTCATCACCGAATTTATTTTCCAGCGACGGAGAGAAAAGTACATAATTTATTTCCCCAAAATCTTAAAACAAATTTCCCGAATTTAAAACGGAATATTCATATCGGAAAACATATATATGACAATATTATTATACTTCCAAATTATACTTTTTATATAAGAAATTTCTTATAAACCAAATCATTATTTTTCATAAATTCTTTGAAAGCACATTTCAAAAATCCCGGACTTAAGTTCTAAAATCTCCCATTTGATTTATCATAATTTCAACTTAGCTTCAGTTATTATAAATATTTTTATTGCCTAACATCCAATCTATAGCAACCAAATATATATATCTTTATAAAATATTTTTATATATAGAAAATATGATAGGCAAAATTATTTCATTCACCTATATTAAAAACTAATATTATGTCGGCCTGTCCTATTAAGTGTTTAGAAATCCCTATTGATGGCATAGCGTCCCATGCATCAACCAGAATTTATAAATACAAAGCGGAACAGATTAACACAATATCAAAATTTTTTATTAATACTAACAAGTACGCTCTCTCATATATACACTCAGCGACTCCCATAGGATATTTCTACCCTATTAACAAAGAGTCAAACCCCACAAAGCCAAGGTTTATCGCTAAACCAAAGCTCTGATACCAACTGTAACATCCCGCCTTTTCGCACACTTTAAACGACACACGTGCCGATTCAAAGCATACGCAAGGGAGGAGTGTTATGGGGTAAATAAGAAAAATAGAGAAGAAATAAAACGAAAATAGAATCTCACAGCGGAAGGATAAAATATAGTAACAAGTATACAGTTCATAAACAGTTTACAAAAGCTTGATTTTTCTTATACAATGAATATCAGAGTTACACATACCAAATACAACAATGCAGCGGAATAGAAAGAGTGTGTAGTGCAATACTATATATAAAATAATACTGAATCTTCGTCTTCGTCCTCCAAAGCTAAAACCTGCTATCCTGAAACGCTCGGACTGACCCGAGCGAATTTGAAAAGACAAAAACACTCGAGTCAGACTAGAATATCTTATGTGAGTTAAATAAACAGAAATAAATATGAGTACAGTAACTCAAGAGATGCTCGGGATTTACATCTCCTAAGGATCCGTTAAACTATTTACTATGTAGTATATTGCGTTATTATAATAGTGTCTATTTATAAAATAAACTTACTTTTTAATAGCGTTAAGGGGTTACCCATATAGCCCTTAACACGTAATAGTCCCAGTAGTCCATCCAATATCATAGTCCCTCCTGATCGGGAAGCCACTAGAGGATACCACACGGGCTACGGGAGAAAACCAAACTCGTACAAGGCGCGATAGGGTAGGTGACACGGCACAACTAGGCAATGCCAGGGTAGATATACCAATTACGCTTCCGGGCCGATGGTAACGCGAAGCCGCAGCAACCGCCCACCTCGAAACAACTCCCCAAATCAAAAAAATAGAAGTGGCCACTGAATCAATCCAAAGTCATAGTATAATATCGAAGAGGAGTGTCCGATCAGAGGAATGACCTCATTAACCCGTCGATCGCTCCTGTTTTAGCCACCTTATGCCAACTCACGGGAGTCGGGTCCACGTATTTACCTTACAGGAATCGTCGCCACCAACCTACTTCATTCTGGAATCTCCACCGCGTACACGGTTAGTCAAAGTGGTTTTCGGTATCGACAGAGAGTATGTCCATATCCGATCCCGGTCTCTTTGCCAACCCATCGTTATTATAACACCGCGGTTATTTAAAACAGTTTATACTTTTAAAACCAGAATATAATCCATTTCAAAACCATAATATTACGATATCATTCCAAGACCCAAAACCATATTTTACCACTTATCCCAAATATAATTTCTTTCCAATAATAAAAAGGCTTTAACTTCATAATATCTGAAAATCGAATATTTTCAAAGCATAATATTTTTGGAAATCCATAATTTCAACCATAACTTTTAAAACTCAAATGGTTTGGATATTCAACGGTATATGAATTTCAAGGGCTTAACTTTACTGTCACTTTGTAAAGAAATAAGTTATATGGCTTTATGGAAATATTTCTTTATCTAAAGTTAAGACCATAATTTAGATATCACTCTTAAGTTCCAAAACCATTTCAATTTCCATATATATAAATCCATTGGAGTATTAATATTCAAAAACTAAAATTGGAATATATTCTTTCAACAAATTAAATGTTTTATTATTTAGTTTGAATATTCACATAAATCCTTAAACAACTCCAATTTCTAGTAATAAAACATATGTATTTTTCGATTCCAATTTATATTAGAATATTTTTCCAATTCAAATTCATATTAGAATATTCATTTCAATTTTTTCTTGGGAAAAATCCAATTATAAATATCATATCTTAAATTTCCAAACTTAACATTTAAACATATGATATAAATTTATCCAACTCCATTTTCTAAATTTTCTTCCATTTTACTAAGGGAATTTATACACCTTTTTATTTCAAAATTTCCAACTTTTCATGTACATAAATACGGAAGAAAAATATTTATACAGTATAAAATTTAAGATTATTATAAACCGTATTCCATCCAAACCATAGAAATCACATTAAAATAGTTATATATAGACCGCGGTGCCTGTATATAATTTTCTATCCTATGGTCAAGTGATACGGATATTTATCATTTCAATCCGCAATTTAAAAATAAAACTTTGCGGTTTTATCATTTCAAACCACAATCCCGAAAAATGAAATATGCATGATAAATTTGCAAATTTAATGATATGCAATAAACATTCATTCATCAACAACATCCATCATCCAATCGCAACCATCAACCAATTTCAATCAATAACAGTATATATCTATGAACATATACAACAGGTAATAACTGTCAGTTTTTTTTTTCCAAATTAAATTTATCAACTATTTATCTAACAGTTTACTCAATAATAATTTACATAACTGTTAACTAGCAGTTCTTATGCAAACAATAATTTCTAACAGCCAATTAATATGCAATCAATCAATTTAAATTAACAGCTAAATTCAAAAAAATGCAATTCAACAGACATGGATGAAATAACATGCCCAAAAGCTCATAAATAAATTTCTATTCATTTCTAAAATTTATTTAACAAACATAAAAGCTTCTAGTAATTGTGAGTGGGTTAAAACACTCACCTTTGGAATTTAAATTGAATTTAAACCCGATTTAAACCCAAAAATTCGCCCGTCTCAGAATTTGTCCAAACCAGCGTCATCAAGTCCGGAATTAAATTACGATCCTAACGCAAAAAAAATCGTGTGAATCCGAATTCGTATGAGAAAGTTATTGGATAAAACGTGATCGAAATTCAAATTTAAATTAAAACAAAACAAACCACTCATAAACTGCCACGTCATCCCTGCATCATCCTCTCTACCTCACAGAACGCGGCTACAGGAACACGAGACCCCAACACCACCTACAGCCGCACCTTTGACCGCCTCCCCTGGCCACCACCGGCCGCCATTCGCCTCGGCACCATGGCCGTTGACTCCGCCTTGACCCCTGCTATCGGCCGCCCCCATCCCGGTTGCCTGAAATGGCCGCCGCCGCCGCCTAGAAATAGGGTTTCGAAACCCTAAAACGCCAAATTTGACCACCACCGGTCACTAAACTCCACCAGACCAACGTCGTTGAACTCCCCACAAGAATCTCCACCAAACCCATATCTTGATTTTGCCGATTTGATGAAAAATCAAAAACCCCTAAATCAAACCTTAGGGTTTTCGAATTTCTGACCTTTGACTGAGTTTCCAGGACGATTCGAGCATCGATTGCAAAAACAGATGTCACATATAGATTCGTATTGAAGAAATCTACAACATATAAATTTTTGGGAATTTTCTGAAGACTTTGAATTTTCACTTTGTTTTGCAATTTGAAATTGGATCTGAGGAGCATCCATTGAGGAAGAAAGAATGGTTGAAGAATGAACGTACAGCATAAGCAAATAAAATGGGGCTAGGGTTTATAGCCATGCTTATATAGGTAGGCTAGAGATAGAGAAGATGGACTGGATAAGCGAACGTACGGAATAAAACACGGCCCAAAAAGCCCGCTATGCCTCCGGAATCGAATTTGTTAAAACTATATATCCAAATAGGTGTTTTAAAATATTCTGAACGCGATGGAAAAAGTTTCACGTCCAAATTTGGTCGTATGAAGAAGTTATGCTGAAAACAAGATTTCCAAATTGATTTCAAATTGATTTTAATAAAATTGATTTCAAGGCGTTTATCGTCCGTACGATCAAACGACAAGTCCGATCGATACGAAATTTGAAATCCTATAATAATTCACCGATACGGATCCGATGAAACTGGTTTCGTCGAAATCCGAGTCCGTGACAAAAATGGCTATTTTTAATATTATTAAATCAATTTAAATAAATCATAAAAAATCAATTTTTATGTTTCAACTCCTATTATTGGCCAAATTTCATTACTTAGATAGTTCAATTAATCCCAATAAATTTAACAAGCTTGGATGTGAGTAAAAATTTATAGGTATATAAATTTGCAATTTTAATTCCTGCACTTTCTTATTAATTGGGAATTATAAATTTATTCTCACAAATTACCTAATCTTATACTTATACACTCTCATCTTAAACCAAATTAAATAAATAACTTGATTTCCATCTCAACTTACTTTTAATTGCAGTTAACCCTTTTCACCGTAATTAAAATTCCAAATTATAAATAAATTTTTATTCCCATTCCCTTAATTTTCTTAACTATTTATTTATTCAAATTTTCAATATTCAACATAAAATAGTTTGGTTAAGTTCATTTATTTACCTTCTTCCTATGATTCACAGTTATGGATGTCAATATGATGAAGTTTACATTAGTTAAGATTTCACTCAATTGTTCTCTAAGTCAAATGTTTACAGCTTTCATTTAACTTTAATAACGTACTAATTTACGTTAAATTCCATTTTTAAATGAAGTAATTACCATTCGTTGAATCAAATACTCAATTCATAAATAAAGTCTTGTTTTCAAAAAGTTATATCACAAATGGTCAACTGAAATTTGAATAAGCTTTACTAAATTCTATGGTATTAAATGTTGCAATAAATCCAAATTGCCATGTCTTAAATCCAAATTACTAATTAAGTCTTGATTCCTTTATTATTCCTTTGGTTTTCAAATAAGTTTTTTTTTTTTATGATGAATGTGAATTCAAATGAACAATGGAAACCCATTCCCATTTGATTTCACTATTCCGTTAAATATCTTCATATTCCAGCTAAATCAACTAACGTATGAATTAGCTATTTCAATCTTCATTAAATTGCGGTTTTTATACAATAGAAATTAAATCCCCTTTAACATATAAATAAAGGTTGATACCCATCTATTTACATTATATCACACTTGTGCTTCTATTTAGCTTTGTATAAATGTATGAATGCGGAGTCTTGCCTATTAACGTATTAAATAAGCCTTAAAATCAATTAATGCCCCTCCTTAGTTTAACCTCTTTTTATCCGTATTTATTTTTAGAGTAACCCTTGGATTAAATTCCCCAAATCACCAATTCAATTAATCATACCTTTCAATCCAAATGTAAATCTTCCACCTTTGAATTCTTATATTAAATGAATTTTATTCTAGGCAATATTTTTTTTTTTTTTTACAAATGTTTACTAATTCCACATTTATAGGTTTCTTAAATTTTACTCCATCTAAAGGTGACCCATTTTTATTTCATTTCTATTCAATATATATTCATTTTATCCCATTCATTTGGTTACTGCGTTGAAATCTATTTATTACTAATACTAACGTTATTTTCATTAATTAAAATTGGATTCCAAATTTTTATTCAATACTCTGAAAAATAACTTACATATAAATCAAATCCTTTTTATACTTAATTCAAATTGGATTATATTCCAATTCCTATAACTAGGCCTTAAGTCACCATTTTACATAGTTTTAATTTAGCGTTTATTTAAATCTTCGTTTATCGTTTAGAATTTCTACTAAATTGAAATGCACAACTTATGAACTTTAACCAATTTAGTCCACCTAATAAATTTTCAAATGTTTGTGTGTATGTAATCCAATTCAGTTATTGTTACATTAATACCATTAAACCAACAAATTAAGACTTATAACTACAACACAACTTTCAGTTATTTTCAAATCTATATCATATAACCTTCTAAATCTCTACCTGTAATTACAGTTACTATCTAACTCCTACATTCATCCTTTTAAAAATCCTAAGACTTTAATTTTATACTGGATTAAATTAGCAAACATATAAATTAAATTTATATAAAAAAAATCATAAATTTATCAGGTCGTTACAGCAAAACCCGAAACCCGAAACCCGAAACCACTCTTTGGCCTCAACAACCATGTACCCAAATACACTCACCAACAACCCGCAAACGACCTTCCTCGAACGAACCCGCAACCAAACCCAAACCAGCAACCTCATTGCCCAATTAGCCAATTGTGTGAATTTTTGGTATTAGAAATTGTGTTATTTTAATAGCTATTATTTTTGGTTTTCTAACATCGCTCATAATTACCTCAACCCGCATCTAGTAACGAGAGAGGGACAGGGAAATGGAGCATAGTAGGGATGGAGGAGGATGAGATGGCAATGGTAATGGTGTTGGGGGCATTCTCGCCCATTATTTGAGGATGCAAAACTAATGTGAGGAGTCTTGAGTGTTAGGGGCAATCTCGCCCACCGCATAATGAATATGAGAAGCCAGAGAAAAATTGTAAGAGTCATATAATAGACTCAGAACTACTTAAAAATATTCCCAAGGTCAAGATGTAAGCAACGGTTTGAACCGCGTCTCAATCCGAACAACGATTTGAAAGATATGATTATTTTAAGATTTTCCTAACATGGTCCGACAATAAATTCTCGAAGCCCGATTTCTCCCAAAGTCCGGCACCGTCTAGACCAGGGAAGAAATTGCACTAAAAAATCAGGTCCGCACAGGCCCAATTAAACCAAGCCCATTAGGGCCGGACCCGCACGTATCCGACCCTGCAAGGCCGGACAGCCCCTGTAGACCATGCATGGGTCCAGCCCAACTGAGTCCGACCCAGCGGGTACCGGACCCAGCAGAGTCTGGCTCAACAGGGTTAGACCAATTAAGTCCGGCCCAATAGGGCCAAACCCAACAAAGTCTGGTCCACTAGGGCCAGACCCTGCATTGTCCGGCCCAGCAAGGCCGGACCAACAAAGTCCAGCATGGGAGGGCCGGACCCGCATAGGTCCGGCCCCATAGGGATGGACTGCCTGGTCCGGCCTACGAGGGTCGGACTAGCACAGGTCAGGCCCAGTAGGGTCGAACATTCTAGTTCGACCTACGAGGGCTGGGCATGCACAGGTCTGGCTCTAAGCCAAGCCCCTCTGGTTGGGCATTTGACGGACCCACCTTGTCTGGCACAGTGCTGAAACAGATTTCTGGTCTAGCACGGTGTCGGACGCCCCTTGTCTGACATATACCAAATCAGATTCCTGATTCGGCATTTGCCGAACCCACCTGGTTCGGAACACCAGGACGGCGTTGGACCTATTTGGTGTGGCCGGACCAGCTCCGTGGCACGACACTGCCAGATTTCTGGTCCGGCACTGTGCCAGACCCGCCTGGTCCGGCCTGGGACAGGACCAGCTCCTGGTCCGGCACACCAGATCAGACCCACCTGATCCAGCCTGAGGCCAGACCAGCTCCCTGGTCCGACTGTGCCGAATCCACATGGTCCGACGTGAGGCTGAACCTGCCCTGTCCGGCCTCTGGCCAGACCCGCCAGACCAGCCTGACCCGGACCCACGTGGTCTAGGCCGCACCCACTTTGTCCAGCCTTTCTGGGGCTGGACCCACCAAACATACCTGATCCATCCCTTTTAAGGCTGGGTCCAACCTTTTTTGTATTCGTAGGTATGAACTTATAAGATTCGATATTCAAGATTAAAGGTTCAGGATGGATGACTAAAGCGAGTTGCCAGAATAGTATTCAAGTAGCATCCTAGAGCAGTGAAACAACAGCAGAACCATATTCCGTGGGAGGAAAGGTTGAACCATAGCCTAGAAGTCATGTACTCAGCTGCCTCTCCCTACAACCTCACTCTATAAATACTAGGCATGTGGCATCATAAAATGGAGGGACGGAAAAGCGTTAAGCTTCCACCAACAATGGCAGACAACTTTGAGAGGGAAAACCCTTAATTCCAACAATATGTTTACTCATATGCAAAGCTTGTACTTATAATCAGATATAAAGGAGATAATAAAAGAGGAATAGTGGATGTAGGCACATTCAGACTGACCACTATAAATTTTGTGTCTTTTTACATTTCAGTCCTTTATTTATTCTTTATTACAAAATATTGATCTACTACCACATATACTCGCAACTAAAATCCATCAAATGATAGTTGTATATTACAAACAGTATTAACAGCCCTACTACACCATCTTGGAGTTATTTGTCCATTTTTGTGCATATATTTTTGGTGCTTTCACTGAGAGTGGAACTTTCCTTTTTTAAAAGGATATTCTCCCTTTATTACTTTTATTTTATTTTATTTTGAAAGCTACTATTTCTAATCTTTTGACTAAAGATTATTGTTTCTTTTCTTAAGAAACTCCCTTCCCTTTTCTAAGATCTGAAATCTATATTTCTTTCAGATCTACCCTAAGAGTTTTGCATAAAATAAAAAATCCTCCTTTTCTCTTCAGATTTGAACATCCATTTTACTACATAGAGAATTCTCTTTTCCGCTTTTAGATCCTACTTTTACTATCCATAGCCACTGTTTATTAACAAAAAATGTCATCTCTTAGATCTCAAACATATGTCCCATGACCGAAAAGAAATATGTACCCAGTTCTTTGGATCTAAAATCAAGCCACCACTCTTTTCCCATTTGGAATCCAAAAACTTGGTTTCTTGGCATAAGAAACCCCTTTTTTCCTATATTAGATCTAGATCATTATTTTCTTTCAAAAAAGTTCTAGTCACGAGATTTGAAATTGCATTTTTTAATAAAATTTATATCTTTTTCTGTTCAGATCTAAAGTCACTGTCTCATTGGCATAAGAGATTCTCTTTTTCTCACTTTTCCAGTTTGAGATTATTGTTTCTTGGATTAAAATACTTTATATCTCCCAAATGTGAAACTTATACTTTAGCAAAATCTATTTCTTTTTCAGATCGACAATCACTAACCCTTAAAGATAAAAAAAATTCTATTTTTTCTTCTCTTATTTCAGATCTGCAAACACTATTTGGACTAAAAGAAACACTTAGTTATTTTCCAAATTTAAAACCAAATCTTATTCTCTTTCCATCCGAAAGCATTGCTTCTTTAACATAAAAAAACTATCTTTCTCTTTTATATAAAAGGACTCTATTCCTCTAGTAAAATATAAAATTATGGTTCTAAGAAAATTCTTTTCTCCCTAAAACTCGAAATCCTTTCCCCAATTTGAAGTCATTATCTCTTTGAAATTAGAGTTTTACTCTTTTTATTTTTCCAAGTTTGTAATCACCATTTCTTGGATTGAAAAGCTATACCTCCTATCTCAGGATTCTAGAGTTGGACCATCAACCCTTCGAAGCTACAACACCTCCCAATCCTTTCCGAAAATTGAATTTTCTCTCTCGAAAAGTACAAACTCTCTAGGAAGGGAAGGAGAAACAACTTCCTGATGTGCCGCCTAAAGTGGGAGAAATCCGCTGTAAAGAATGCAACAACTATCCAGATATGAAAAAGCATGAAGACTAGTCTAATAACCTCTCGTACTAAAAGTTATCGTATGTAAATTTGACATGGTTGCGATTGAAATTAGTGAACACTTCGCTGCTCAACAAAAAGCTTTGGTGGATAAACTCTTGACACGCTCAGGGCAGACTTAAGTATTCGATCTCAACGTCATAATACAAGCAAAGTCCTAACCTAGAGAACACAAGGGCTTTCCACATAACCAAATGAACCCCAAGCACAACTCTTTCCCATCCAACATCAAATCAAAGACTACAATGGGGATCTCACCGATGGATCAAAATATCACAACTTAAAGACTGATGTCATGATGATTGAATACTCATAGTCTAGATATGACAAGCACGGCATTACTCATAAAATGTCAATAGCTCTCTTTTCCTAGGGATATGTTCGAAAAAATATGAAAAGAGAACGAAATAAGACCAAGAGTTACTAGTCCACCCTCGAGGAAGATAAAAAAAACTTTTGAGTGCCCACTAAAAACCTTTATAAGGGGCTAACCTAGCCCCCTAGATGCTAGCCAAGATCTTCACACTTGCTGAGGAACGGGGGGCACAAACGAGGTACTATATCGATGCTTTTCTTT
Source organism: Allium cepa (assembly GCA_030765085.1). NCBI lineage: Eukaryota > Viridiplantae > Streptophyta > Magnoliopsida > Asparagales > Amaryllidaceae > Allium > Allium cepa. The sequence goes on along the minus strand of CM060928.1, from coordinate 767,152,241 downwards.
CGTTCTAATCAATCTTAAGCTATTGCAGGGCACTGCCATCTACTCTTGAATGTCCATCCTTGGAAAAAGGTAAAGGATGGATTCGTAAATCCGTTGCATGTGCTAATCGACGCAAGGGTGCTTACACGCTACATGAAGTAAAGATAATAAATTGAACTTGCCCCTACAACTATGCACGACCTCTCCATTGGGTCAGGAAGGCACATAAAGATGATAAAACGTCACTGTGAGGAGTTCAGATAGATGGTCACTCAATGAAGCTAGCATAGCTTGTAGTACAAATGCTAGGGAAAAATGGAAGAGATGCAACTCTCTACCTCCAAGGCTTGAATAATTAATGATCAGAGAAGCCATCCATTTGAGTCTGGTGTTACCTCAAAGGGTAAGGAAGAGGATGCGACGGAGACGACATCCGTCGAGAAGTTGGATAACATTATAGTTTATACAAAAAGGCTTTGAAAGACCAAGCTCCAGCAATTCTAACATACTTGGCCTGCAGCAAAAAGGCGAGAAATATCATGAACCACCACCACTACTCCCCATATCACAATTTAACATTAATCAATAATATATATAGTAAACCGCAAGGATATTGTAGTCACCAATCAAGATACTAGCATCACAACTCTGTCATGATCCAATAATCAGAAAATGCAATTCAAATTGATCGAGGACTAAAGATAGCAGGATGCACATTGAGGGAATCCATTATAATTCCATCCTAACTAATCACAATCAACCTGATTAGATGACCAGTCCAATGACTGCCAGGAGAAAATCTATATGCGGAACTCTCCGATCACACAATATGCTCGCATAAACATGTCATACGCATGACAACAGATGGCCCTAGGAAGAAGGTACCATGACAAACCTCTTCTTTCATTTTTATCTAACTCGATTATTGTCATTTCAGGATAATGCCATCGGCTCATAGGTTCAAAGAGTCTTACAAAATTCCAAGCGAGAATTCCTATCCAAGAGAAAATATCAAACCAGGCATACTACATAAACTGGTACTTCGCTCTTCTTTGAAGCAGTAAGTTTGGTCTAAACTACACTTTCTCTTTGACAGAGGCAAGAAAGTATTGCATTCACTTAATACATATGCAGTTATATGCATTTAACGCACATAGTTATATCCACTTAACAACTATGCTGTTATAACCACTCCTTCTTTTGTGATTAGCAATCTAGATCACAAGCATGTGTTGGCCGCAGTGAAAATAAGATAGCCATGACTAAGGGCAATAGCCTGGGCAGTTCACTGCTGACGACCGCCCCTTTCCTTGGCAATGACATACCAATCAAGCATCCAGATACAAACCTAGCTTGAGTAACTCAAAGACTGAATGCATTCGAAGCCTAGTGTGGATTGACTCAAAACGGAGTTGCCCCAGGTCAATGGGCAGGTTGAAGCTGTCAACAAAATCTTACAGACACTATAAGGAAAATCTGGATAAATCCGAAGGAGCATGGATTGACAAACTAAACGTGACACTAGGGGCCTACCAAGCATCCTACAAAACAATAACTGGACATATTCTATTTTCTTTAAGTATACGGGACCAAACAAGTTGAGGAGAAAAGTAGCAATCTGCCCTTAATACTGCCGCACAAGGACAGAGAGTAGCACAACTATAAAAATCTAAGGTGTAGCCCAAAGAGTTACAAGAGGGATACATTATTCCCAAGTAAGTCTTTCCCCATCCAGGCACGCTAGATTCGGTTTGGGAAGGACCATTTGTTGTTCATAAGGATCTCCACAACAGAGTTTACATTCCGTCGACAATTGAAGGGAAAGGTGTTCGGGAAAGGAAGGAATCTCCGCCACTACTTCTCTCAGCTTGTAAAAAGCACGTATCACCTAAAAATACTGAAAAAATATCATCTGATATTATTCTTATTGCGATCAATCGCAAGTTCTCGCTGGCAGCAGTGAAAGCAAGATAACCCAGACTAAGGGCACGAAAGTACCCTGAGTAGTTCATTGTTGACGATCGAACCCCCAGACAGCAATGATCAACCGACTATAAGCTACGGATTAGACACGATTATAGCCTAGGCAGTTTATCAATGGCATTTGACCCGCCAGCAACTACGAATGAATAATAAATCCCACAATTAAGGAATGGCTGTAGCTAGGGATAGTTTGTCATTGATGATCGGCACCCACGCTAGCCGGGCCATAGTAAATCAAATAACACTCACCATACAGACCATAATGGTCCGGGTAGTTACTGCGTGTGAATCCCGGCTCTAAATCTTAAGTACGGCAGTCGAAAAAGTTACATCCCCTTGGAACACAGGGTTGGGCTGACAAACCATATGTCACCAAAATCCACAATCATGGCAAGTAGCTTACGTGCCACGAATCTTAAATTTCGATGGACTCTCTTGATGGAGAATATTGTTCATTGTACTTAAACTACAAGCTTCTGACAATTTCTGTTAGTTTTTTGGCATTACATACAGGTAGTAGAAATATGAATTCCACAATGCCAACCACAGTAGGATATTCATTGGCTTCCACTCCACTAGAGGAAACAGAGCATCGACTCAACTCCGTAAAAGATGGCGGAACTTCAATCCAACATTGCCACAAGAATTAGAATAGCCCTTCTAGCGAACTTTGCTCGAAAAATTATAAGGATTCCCCCAAAGCAGAGCACGCTTATGGAACTTGAGAAAAACTTAATGCAAAGGTATGACTAACTTTTGTAAGCTAAGCTAAATTTGATAAAAAATACTTGGGGACATAGCACCACCTCACCCCTTGATCATACACGTACGCTACCACTTAGCTTGGTAATAGCACATTGGAATCATAACCTTAAGTTTGCAAGTTTAAACCCATTCTTGATACAAGGCAGCATGTTGTGAGAAGCAACCAAGTGCACTATGTCGGGGGCAAACCTAAACAAATAATGAGTGCTCCCAGCCGAATTTTGGCAACATCGCTAGAAGGAGCTCTAGAGGATGTGATGAGTATTTGTGCACTTCCACGTCCCCTCCCCCCAAATTACTCTCTAAACCTTAGTAGTAGGGAATCACTTCAAATGATGATGGCCTCTTAAAGAAAAAGTGATTCGATCTCTAACCTTTCGAATGTAATTAATTCATATCAAAGTCTATTTTAACACAAGTATCTTGATACCTTTACCTAATAAATCAATCCCGATGACACGCGGGATGACTCTAACACATATCTATGTAAAATTCCAAATGAAAAGTATTAATAGTCTGTAAATAATTCTATGGAAAGGATGAAAGCCCTTGACCTCACTAGGCCTGAAAGGACCCTAAACTTATAGGTAAAGTCAACAGAATAGGACGATCCACTACCGCCAAAGCCAACGGGACATTTGAGTTGAAAGGTTGATTTTACCTGATCAACATAGAGAAAGCAAGCCGATGTAAACAGTAGACACTCCACATCGGAGACATCCGACTACAATGATCGGTATAAACCGGACCGACAATTGGGCTCCTAACTCGCAATGCTGACAAATTTCCTTGAGCTCCGCCTAAAAGAGCCAAGACCACTCGCTCAGTCCTAACGCCTACACTATTAATGCTCGCCAGTAGTCGAATCCAAATAGATACACGAGACATCAGTAGATAAACTACTAAGGAAATTGCCTAAGATAATCTTATACAAATGTGCCTGGAGGCAAGTCCTAGAAGACCTAACAGAGGAGCGAGAAATTGCTCCAAATGTCATCACTTTAAAGGACTAAGTGGAACGTAGGCCTATTAGCCCAGCTTGGTCAGACGTAGCCAACATCCACTTAATAGCTCTACCCATAACATTGTACATACAAATACCCTCCGATGGAAAATCATTACTCCATCAATAATTGACCTTGACCAAGCATGAAAAAATTTATCAAGAAATATACAAACTCAGCAGGTGGTAAGGCCATGCTCACTCAAATTGGCCATACGATGGTCGAAACCAGAAATTTCGCATCAAGGGTCCCAAGTCAAAAACGATGAAGGGAATATCAACGGGTCAGCGTACTACTCAAGGCCTTGAAAAAAGAAACAGGAAGGCTAAGTAGAAATGCCACCCTACCAAATGAAGTATAATTAAAAAGGCGTCAAGTGACCATCAAGTCTTCATCAAGACAAACGAAGCATCACATCCAGCTAACGAAAGAAGCTCATCTTGGGGACAATGATGAGATGTGGATAGTCAAACTCAAGGATGACACCTACAATACTGGCAAGGCAACCCTAGATGAAACAAAGCATACTTTGCATTCACGAAAGTATACTTTGGAGGGGCAAATGTTATGGGCATTCTTGCCCACCGCATAGTGAATATGAGAAGTCAGAGAAAAAATTGTCAGAGTCCTATAATGGACTCAAAACTGCTTAGAAATGTTCATGAGGTCAAGATTTAAGCAACAATCTGAACCGCTTCTCAATCCGAAAAAAGGTTTGAAAAATATGTTCATTTTAAGATTTTCCTAACACGGTCCGATAACTAAATCTAGAAGATTGCTTTCTCCCAAAGCCCGGCACCGCCTACACCATCAAGGAAACACACTACAAAATCAGGTCCGCACATGCCCAATTAACCCTGGCCCAGCAGGGCCGGACCCGCCATATCCAGCCTAGTAGGGACGTACCCGCATGTATCTGTCCCTGCAAGGCCGGAAGACTAGGTCGACCCCGCACGAGTCTGGCCTAGCTGGGTCCGGCCCAATGGGTGCCGGACCCAGCAGAGTCCAGGCCAGTAGGGCCAGACCCGACATGGTCCGACCCTAGTTCGGGCCACCCTGGTCCGACATTTACCGGAACCATCTAGTCTGACATATTGTCGGACCAGATTCCTCGGCACTTCCAGACCCACTTGGTCCAGCAAACCCGACCTGGGGCTAGCCAGCTTCCTGGTTCGGCATTGCTAGATTTCCATTCCGGCACTATTGTACCCACCTAGCCTGGGGCCGGATTAGCTCCCTGGTCTGGCACACCAGGCCGAACCCACCTGGTCTGGCCTGGGGGTCGGATGTACACCAGCTCCAGCTTGCGGATGGAAACGCCTGGTTCGACACGAGGCCAGACCCGCCCTGTTCGGCCCTACGCCAGACCCACCTGATCCAGACCTATGTGGTTCGGGACACATCCACTTGGTCCAGCCCTTCTAGAGCAGGACCCCCCAGTCATACCTGTTCCAGCCCTTTTGGGACTGGATCCACTCTTTTTTGTACGCGTAGGGATGGTATTATATGGTCTGGCATTCAAGATTAAAGGGTCAAGGTAGACGACTGAGGTGAGCCACCAGAAAAGTATTCAACTAGTATCTCAGACCAGTGAAACAACAGCAGAACCATATTCCAAGGGAAGAATGGTTGAACCGAAGCCGAGAAGCCATGAACTCAGTAGCCTCTCCGTACAACCTCACTCTATAAATACCAGGCACGTGACATCATAAAAAAGGAGGGATGGAAAATAGTTAAGCTTCCACCAATAATGACAGACAACTTTGAGAGGGAAAACCCTTTATTCCAATAATAAGTTTACTCATATGCAAAGCTTGTACTTGTAATCAGATATAAAGGTGATAATAAAAGAGGAACAGTAGATGTAGGCACATTCAGGCCGAACCACTATAAATTCTGTATCTTTTTACATTTCAGTCCTTTATTTATTCTTTATTCCGAACTATTAGTCTTCTACCACATACACTAACAACTAAAATCCATCAAATGATAGTTGTATATTACAAACAGCATTCACAGCCCTACTACAACAACTTGGAGGTATTTGTCCATTTTTTACGCAAACATTGGGAATTAGGGATTTTGGTAAATCCTAAGAATTTTGGTAAATGAGGATTTGATGAAACGTGATTGGAAAGAATTAATGCGAATATATGACACGTGAAGTAATAAACAATTGAGCGAAAATTTGGCTCTCAAAATTTTGCAATTGGAGTCAAATTTTTGGCAAATGGAGCCATGATTTTTGGATAACAGGTAAAAGTTATGAATCGGAGCCAATATTTGGGATGGGAGAAAAATGTTCTGGAGTGGAATCAAAATTTTTATTATTTAAAGCCAAAAAATTGTTTATGTGAAAAATGATACATACAAAAGAAAATATTTAAATACATATAAACATAATAATTTGTAGCGTATTGTTTACATTATTCGAGTTTTTAATTTATTTTACATTTTTAAATTTTCTAAAGTTTTGAATATTGTATAAAATAATAATTATTTAATATTAAATATTACTTCTTATTGTTAATTATTTAAAAGTAATTATTAAATTTAATAATAATAATTTAATAGTAATTATATATTAATAGCTATTTACTAGTAATTATTTCACAACAATAATTTAAAAGTAACTATTTGCTAATAATTATTTAACAGTAATTAATTTTTTTACAAAAGTTTGAAATTTCTAAAAGTTTTAATTTTTTTACTTTTGAGTTTAATGAAAATATTAAAATTTTGGTAGTTATTATTAATTATTAATTACTTCTTATTACGAAATATTAATTCTTATTATTAATTATATTTAATAGTAATTATAAATTATTACTTCTTATTTATTAGTTGCTAATTATTACTTATTAATTATAACTGAATATTAGTTATTAATTATTTGATATTAATTATTCAATAATCGTCATTTAATATTTATTATTGATTATATTTATTAAATATTAAATGTAATTAATAAATATTAACTGTAATTCACTAACTATTAACAATTAATTATAAAAAATTATTAAATATAAAAATAGTTTTTGATTGTAGATAATAATTAGTAATTATAAATAATTTATTAATAATCATTGGTTGTAAATTATAAATTAATAATGTTTTACAACGTTTTATAAATTAATAAAATTATTGTAAGTGTTTTTTTAAAAAAATTGCTAAAAAACAATTACATAAATACATTGTTTAACAAGTCACGAGCTTCTCAATTTTGTATTTTATTATGAAAAACTACGTATAAAGTTACGTGCTAATAACTGGAAAGTGGAATTAAGTCTTTTGGAACACTGATTAAATCCTATTACGACGTCTAAAATAATCAAAGGCAGCAACGATCAACCGATAAGAGTTGCTGAAAATTGGCATCTACTACAACGTGCAGAAGAAAATAGTTGCAATATACATCTATTACAACAGACGTAGTGCTGAAAACTGATATCTAGTACAACGGGCCAAAAAACGTTGCAATAGGAATTCTAATAGATCGATATTACAACGGGCTAAAATTGTTGTAATAGATCAATATTACAACGGGCTAGCACCATTATAATAGAGTTGAGAATGGAATCTGTTACAATAGGCCGTGAACCGTTATAATAGATCTATATTACAAGGGAAGAACCATTGTAATAGAGCTGAGAATTGGAATCTATTACAAAGGGCCGAAAACCGTTATAATAGGATCATATTACAACGGGCTAGCAGACAAGGTTGTAATAAGTATACTTGAGGATGAAAAATTACACCTATTACAACAAGTTTAAGAAAACCGTTACAAAAATTGTTTATTACAATGGTTTTTTATAGCCCATTGTAAAACATGCGTTGTAAAAGGATAGTTTTGTTGTAGTGGATGAATAGCTATGGACATAACTCTTCACAAAGGCGATCTGTGAGAAGGGTAATGGCCATTCAAAGCACATTATGGAATCCTTTATGGCAATCGTGACTTGTATTGATTCAAAGCACAACATGTTTGAAACAAGAGGTACTTTAGGGGGGTAGATGTTACCTTGCCTTCAGACTAGGCAATATTCGAAAAGACTTAGTCGATTGGATCGAATGACGGAGAAATGACCTAAGGACTTTAGTAATATCATATAAAGGCAAGAAAGGAGAAATATAAAAAAAATAAGCGAAAAAATTTGAAAATTTGGAAGTATAGACTCATGATTGGATAGTTTGGAAAAAAAACTCCAAGCATTATCCATAGCAACCCATGCATGAACCCCTAGTTAGGGGTCAGTACAAATTTCACTCTGGAGATCAGTACTGACCCCTAAAAACTCAAATCAGACACATGGAAAACTTGGGTCTGATTCCAAGCAAGCGAACTCGGGTCGGACTCACAAAAATATTGGGTTTAACTCTAAGAGATGAGGAAAACTCAGAACACTAAAATTTTAGAGAATTTTTAGGTCGAACTCCAAGAAAACACTCAAATTTCTCGGGTCAGACTCCAAACAAGTTCTGCCAAAGACAAAACAATCCAAACCAAAGAGAACAATAATCCCCCAAGTTAGGGATCATTACTGACCCTAAGGCAGGGATCGATACTGATTCCCAAATCCTTCTTGGGTGGACCCCATCTTCCTCCTACTAGCCTAACTTAACATCGTGAGCCAATTTCCAAAGTCACTTTGTTGGTTCAATGCAATTCTCCATTGATCTCCACGAATACTTGAAACTGCAACTTTGTTCTCCCAATCATTTGGACTCAGAAATAAGCTAATATTGATACGAAACATTATGGAATCACGAAGCTAACTACAAAATAATCCGAGATGAAGTGTTGGAGAAGATCAATTTGGCCATCATAGGGATTGTTACCGACTCCCAACTTTTGCTGATGTGGCATTTGTTTTTGTGGAGGAATCAGTCTAATTGGGTACAATAGCTCTAAGATATTTTATGCAAGATTTCAGGCCCCTACCTCTATAAATAGGAGGGTACGGCTCAAATTTGGTGATCTTTTGGCTTTAGCTCCATTATTTCTTATATTCTTGTAACTCTGAAATTCTAAATGTTAAGGTTGTACCGAGTCCTAAGAACATCTGCCGCCAAATCAAAAATTAACAATAAAATATTAAAGTGAACGTAGGCTAAGCTTTATCGAACCAATATAAGAGATTGTATCTTATTCTTTTCTCGTTTTCACTTAATTTCTTCACTTTTATTCTCTATTATATTCATCTAGGTATTTGTGCCATTTTTTGTTCAAACACCAACGATTTTACATTTAAATTATTAGTCCATAATATCATCCATTTTATTATTACAAAGGTAACTTTTTTTATTGTTAAACATATTTTTCTTTTTTTAAAATCCTATAGTATTCAACTTCTCATGCAAAATTAACCATATGTGCACCTTAGCTTTAGATGGAGCACTTATTTTCCAAATGTATTGAAATATTTTCAATTTAATTTCCAAAAATTTTATGAACTTATAAAATGAATGAGATGTGTATTTCTTACTAATGTCCAAACACCATGTTTTAATATGTTTTCATTATCAATAGTATATAATTCTAATTTAGCACACTACAAAGAAAAATATGCAGAAGTATTTCCCTTTAATGTACGATTAAAACTAAATTCCCAAGAAAGGTTTAAATTAGGCCTATAAATATAAGAAATTAGTACATTTTTAAAATTGCAAAATTTATACAATTCTTTAAATTCCACTACAAGTGGAATAACTGATAATCAGCATTCATGCCAAAAGGAGGTGTTATTACCAAAATGTGCAACACTATAATTCTTAAATTGTACGTATCAAAATATAAAATTATCGAGTTCTAGAAGTGAGATATGTCATTTGTATTATTTGCAAAAGAATGATACAAATTAAAAGTACCTCCATACCATTTGTTCGATATTAATTCTTTTCATAATGGATTTTCATTACTATCATTAAATTTTCATATCCATTTTGCTAAAAGGGATATATTTGAGTTATGTAAATTTATAATTGCTAAACCTCCCACATTTTTAGATTTACAAACCATTTTCCAATTTACAAGACATGTAGAGCTACTATTTGCATTACCCACTCTATAAAAAGTCTCTCCTAATTTTATCATTTTTATCTATTATTCATTTAGGAAAATCGTAAAATGACGTCTAATAAATGGATAATATAGATAAAACTGAATTAGTAAGAACAATCCTACATTCTCTCGATAAAAATTTACCATTCCATTTCGGCTCTTTTATTGATTTTATCTGTAATTGTATTCCAATCATCATGTTTATGATTTTGTGGCCTAATTAGAAAACCTAAATATTCTATATGAAATTTCATCATTTTACAATTCAATGTGCATGCAATTTGGTTTCAATATTGTCTGTATCATTTAATACTAAAACTGAGCTTTTGTCAAAATTAATCTTTAAGCTAAAAAGAAGTTCAAAATGACAGAAAATAAAATTAAGTGTAATAATATGTTCAGGCTGATGGGATATAAAAATCATAGTATCATCTGCAAATTGTAAAATAAAAAGGCCATTACTAGTGATCTCATACCTATATTATCCAGTATCCTATTAGAAGTAGCTAATTTGGTAATTCGAGAAACAAAATCAGCAGCTAAATTGAATAATAAAGGTGACAATGGATCCCCTTGTCCAAGTCCATGTTTTGATTAAATTTTATTTCCTAGTACACCATTAACCATAATACTAGAATTACCCATTTTAAGTAATGACATAATCCATCCTACCCACCTAACACTAAAGCCCCTAGTCGGTAATACATCTTTAAGAATAACTCAATCAATTGAATCAAAAGCTTTAGCAAAATCAAAAGCTTCAGCAAAATCAAGTTTTAAAAGTGCACAAGTGATGTTATCTTTTCAACAGTAGTTAATATATTCTTGAACTACTGCTACACCATCCATGGTATTCCCACCCTTAATGAAAGTTGTTTGAGTGTTATCTATTAACACATTCATTTTAGTATTTAATTTATTAGCTAAAACCATATAAATGATTTTCAAAGAACAATTTAGTATTTCTAAAATCTTTTAATTGATTGGCACCTAGTTCCTTATGTAATAAGATTACATTTGCGAAATTAAATCTATTTAACTATAATGAGCCATCATAAAATTCATCGAATACTTTTATTATATCTTCTTTTAACACATTCCAAAAAGTTTCATAAAATAAAATGGGAAATTCATCCAGATTTGGAGCTTTATTATTAGGCATATCCTTTATAGACTTCACAATTTCAACTTTCATGAATGGATCATCTAACCCTACTAAATAAACCACAGTATTCTCATTGTAAAGCATATCCCAATTAGCTTCAAATTTATATTTGTTTGTAGTTCCAAAAGAATCTCTATAAAAATTTGTAAACTCATTATTAAGTTCTATTTGATCAAAATCTCATTATTTTTATTTAAAATGGAATTTGTTACCTGAAGGTTTGACCACGCAACTAAGTACTCGGCATTTGCATATTGTTCGGCATTTATGCGCTGTTTGACATCCAGATCGTTCCACATTAGAGAACGCTCGGCATTTAGAAGCGTTCGGCATTAGAAAGCGCTCGCTTCCAGAGTCGTCTGGCACAAATGGTTCGTACGACACTCAAGTTCGGTCGGCATCTATGGGACGATCGACATGCAAGAGCGTTCGGCATTGAGAGCCGTTCGGCATGGCGGAGTCATTCGGCATTCCATACTGCTTGGCATCCAAACTTTGTTCGGCACATTACTTCGTCCGACATAAATCTTGTTCGCCATTCGAGATCGATCGGCATCCAGAGTTGTTCGGCACAACACATTGGGTAGGCTTCTAGAGCCGTTCGGCATAAATACTTCGTTCAGCATAAATCTCGTTTGGCATTCGGGATCGATCGACATCCAGGGTCGTTCGGCACAACACATTGGGTCGGCTTCCAGAGCCGTTCGGCACAAATACTTCGTTCGGCATTCAGAGTGTTCGGCATCACTTCGATCGGCATGAAGATATCGTTCGGCATCACTTCGTTAGGCATGAAGATATCGTTCGGCATCACTTCGGTCGGCATGAGGATATCGTTCGACATTCATGCCTTGTTCGGTATTTTGCCGTTCGGCATCTATGGATCGCACACATAGATCATTCTTTTTGGGCCAAGCTACTTAGCTACCTGGCCTACCAGGGAAGTCCAACCCATCTTCGTCTATAAATAGAGAGGCAGGGGCACAGTGAAATGGACCTTTTTTCGAGAACACTAGGGAGACTCTGTCGCATTCAAGACTCATTCAAGACTTATATTTTTTGCTTAGCAATTGTATTTAGGTAATTGATATATGGATTGTATCTGTAATCGATTATCAAGGAAAGCAACAAAGATTAACCTCAAAGTGGACATAGGCAGTTACGCCGAACCACTATAAATCTGGTGTTCTTATTTTATGCGTTTAATTCAACATATTATCCTCTGTTTAATTTTACTTTCTTCATTAACCTTTCTACATAATCTCTCTTAAGGGTGTTAGTGACCATTCTAGCGCTAACATTTTGGTGCTTTCAGTGAGAATCGAATTCTTAGCACGATAGGATCGACTTTGTAGCTACTGGATTGAAAAATCTCCCGAAGGAGATCCAAATCATTCGCAAGACATCTTTTTATTCTACTAAGAGTTACAACCGACAACTCTATCATGGGAAGATCACGAACTAGATCGACCTCTCACAACGCAGATGTCAATGAAACTACTAGTGTACAACAGATTGGACCTAGAAACCAACCTGCAACTCAAGGCCAGGAACCTCCACCCAGAACCAAGCGGAGGTCGTTTCGCGAACAGAGTTCAATTACTTGATAAGATAACTCGGGGAAAGTAGAAGGCAACTTGCTAAGCAAATCCAATCCAATACTAATCTCATGACTCAGCTTGCCTAGCAGCAGCATCGGAATGCTGGAAGTAGGCCTGCTCCTTATTCTTCATCTAATAGTTCGACCTCAGCTGACGAACCTCCTAAGCGTAGACGTCGTAAGACAGAGGCTATACAGGCAGGTGCCACTGATCGATCCACTAGGGATCAGGCACGTGAAGAGACCGGACGCCCGGCTCACCAAGACCCAAATCAAGCTGGCTTTCAGGATGCACATTTGACCGACCATCAACAGGCGGGACATCAACCCACACGGTCCCGTGGAGCGGAACTCAACCTCCCACCTTCCATACAAACTCTAGATTTATCAGCCATAGTCTGGCAGTTAATGAGAGAGAACCAAGGCCTGACCAACAAAGATTGGGGAGTGTCCAAGAGTCATACTCCCTTCATAGATGTTATCCTATAAGCTGAATACCCCAAAAAATTCAATATGCCGACTATCCCAGCCTACGAGGGGAAGACTGACCCTAGGCAATACATAATGAGATACGAATGGATGATGGATTCGGCAAGGGCAAATGACATGACTAAGTGTAGGTGTTTCCCAATCACTCTATCCGGAATCGCCACTATGTGGTTTACTTGGCATCCTCCGCGATCTATATCCAGCTTCGACGAGTTGGCAATGAAGCTTGTTGAACAATTCAGGATACATGCTACCCGTCCAAAGGACATAATGTCATTATCAAGTGTAACCCAGGCTCTGGGAGAGTCTTTGAAAGCATACTTACAGAGGTTTCATGTTGCCGCCACTGTAGTTAGCAATCCTAACGACCATGCAATTTCGATGGTGGTAATGCGAGGTGTAGATCCGGACTCATAGTTTGGAGATTGGTTGGCGGAAAAGCCCCCAGCTACATTGGAACGATTCTATTCTAAAGCTCATCAGTTCATAAGGAGGGAGGATGCTCGATGGAGAGACGAGATAAGGCACCAGGACCTGTTCAGGAGATTGTGAAAAGTAACATCGCCGTGAAACAGTCCGGCGATAGTTCGGAAAAAGTTCAAGTCAACGTCCAGAACAAGTCTGGGCAGTCCAAAGGATCCCGAGGTGGAAATCCCGAAAAGAAAAGAGAAGCGGGGAAATGGATGCCAAGGATTCCGACCTACAATGAATACCCCCCGCTGAATACTTCTCTTGAAAACATTTATCTATCTACCTGTAACACCTTTGAATACAGAAAGCTGTGCCCAAAGAAGTCCACAGAAGAACAGAAACGGATAGGGAAGAACTGTCGCTTCCATGAGACCCATGGGCACAATATAGAGGAGTGTAGACACCTCCATGACGCCATAGAAAAGTTGATCAGACAGAAAAAACTGCAGGAATTTGTCAAAAACTCGTAAGATGGGAGGCAAGGAACGTCAGACCCCGGACGCAGGGCGGCTCCACGCCAACCAGAACAACCTTCTCGGACTTTGGGTAGATTGATCATAAACACTATTATAGGAGGACCTCATCCTACAGGCAAGAATTGGCAGGAGATGGAACGATATGCTATCTCCTTGAGGCATGCAGATTATGAATGTTGTTCGAATGTGAAAGATGGAACCCCCGCAAAACAATAATGCATGGTGACTGAGCATATAGTGTTTAGGAGTCGAGACGCGGACAAGGTGGAGGCTCCTACTATCGACCCGATGGTTGTATCTGCAATAATCGGGCCAGCCTATGTGAAAAGAATCTTGATTGATTGTGGAAGCTCTGTCAACATCATCTTCAAGAAGGCTTATGACAAAATGAAAATGGAGACGAAAGATTTGAAACCATGCAAATCCCATATCCACGGCTTTAACGGCGCTGCAACCGACGCGGTGGGGTATATAGAGCTACAAGTTGAACTGGGGGAAGGTGAGCATAGGAGAGTGCGAGTCCTACCGTTCATAGTAATGGATGTTGACTCTCCATACAATGTCTTTTTGGGTCGCCCAGCCATGGCAGAATTTAGGGCTACTTTGGCCCCATGGTGTTTGACATTAAAATTTCCGACAGACAAAGGAGTCGGTGTTGTACATGGCGATCAGGCAACCGGTCGCGCATGTTATGTGGAGGAACTAAGAGAAGCTTAGCGGAGAGAGAAGGGAAATGTTGCGGACAACTCCGTCCACATCCTAAAGACCGATGATTGACAAGTAGTGCCCGAGCCCTGGCTCGGGCAGCATTCTCGGATCCTTAGAGACATAAATCCGAGAGATGATGATGGGGAACCCAGGGAAACGAATGCAGCACCGGCTGAGCTGACGATCGACGTCCCAGTCATCCGGGATGACCCATCACGAGTTCTTAAGATTAGATCGCAACTCGATCCTTCAGCGACTGAGGATCTCACTAATTTCCTCCGGGCGAATCTGGACGTATTCGCTTGGACACACTCTGATATGTGTAGTATTTCTCCAACAATTGCGAGTCATATGTTGAACATAGACCCGAAACATGTTTTCTTAAAACTGAAAAGGAGAGTATGGACCCGAAAAGGTCTGCGGCTCTCAAAGAGGAAGTGGACAAACTCAAAGCCAATGGGTTCGTCCGCGACGCCCTCTACCCTGAATGGGTATCCAACCCAGTGCTAGCAAAGAAAGCAAATGGAAAGTGGAGAACTTGTGTTGATTACTCCGATCTGAATAAAGCATGCCCAAAGGATAGTTTCCCTTTACTTAGAATCGACCAGCTCGTTGACTCTACTGCCGGACATGAATTATTGTCATTTAAGGATGCATACTTAGGATACAATCAGATCCCGATGTACATTCCAGACCAAGAGCACACCAGTTTTGTCACAAACATGGGGCTATATTGCTATGTAGTAACGCCCTTTGGATTGAAAAATGCGGGAGCAACTTATCAGTGTTTGGTGAATCGAATGTTTAAGGACAAGATCGGAAAGACGATGGAAGTCTATGTGGATGACATGCTCATGAAGTCACGGCAGTCAAACGACCACGTCCGAGACTTAGCAGAAATATTTGATATACTCAGACATTACGGTATGAAGATCAACCCCTTGAAGTGCTCTTTTGGCGTGGCATCAGGAAAGTTCTTGGGTTTCATTGTGAATGCATGCAAGTGGAATTGAGGTTAACCCGGAAAAGATTTAGACTATTCGGGACATACAAGTGCCCAGAAATATAAAGAAAGTACAAAGCTTGAATGGAAAGGTGGCAGCGCTGAGCCAATTCTTATCCAGAGCCATGGATAAGTGCATTCCTTTCTTTGATGTGATAAAGAAGGGAAAAAGGAATTTCGAGTGGACATCCGACTGTGAGGAAGCATTCCAAGCTCTGGTAAGTCATTTGGAGAGCCTCCCAGTGCTATCGAAACCAATAGACCATGAAATGTTGTATGTGTACTTGGTAGTATCCCAACATGCTATCAGTACGGCTTTGCTTCATGAAGAGGACCGAGTTCGAAAACCAGTTAACTATGTTAGTAAATGTCTGACGGGGGCAGAAAGAAACTATACCAAGATCGAGAAATTAGCTTATTTCTTGGTGATCGCATCACGCAAGCTTCGCCCATATTTTCAGGCATACCCAATCAGTGTTTACACTGATCAACCCTTGCGTCAGATACTCCAACGATCGGAAACTTCTGGAAGAATGTTAAAATGGAATATCAAGCGGAGTCAGTTTGATATTACTTACCTACCACGAAAGGCCATACAGGGACAAGCGCTAGCGGATTTCATCGCTGAATTCACCATGACAAACGAATCAAATGGCCGCAATGTCATACCTATCGTCCGATGGAAGATGTACACCGATGGGGCATCTAACGACCGTTGTTCGAGGGTTGGCATAGTTCTCGTAACTCCTGAAAACCGATCAATTTGCTATGCTTTGAAGCTCGAATTCACAGTAGCGAATAATGAAGCCGAATATGAAGCATTGGTTGCTGGCTTAAGACTCGTCAAAGAACTGTGTATAAGATCGATTGAAATCTTTTGCGGCTCACAACTGGTGGTGTATCAAGTGCGTGGAGACTACCAAGCAAGGAGGCAGAGACTTGCCCCGTATTTGGCCCAAGTTCAGGAGCTGCTAGCGAATCTCGAGTATTATGATATTTCACATGTTCCGCGTGAACAAAACAGAGCAGCTGATTCATTGGTAAAATCTGCAAGCATTGATGATGCGCAGCTGATAGGATTGTTTTCCGTTGAAACCTTACATGTTCCGAGCATAAATATAATGGATGTAGATTTCATGTTAGAAACAGAAATCAAGAAGGAGTCATGGATGACCCCATTCAAGCAGTACTTGTTACACGGGGTCGTGCCCGAAAGAAGGAGCGAAAGACGACAAGTCATTCATAAGGCTTCTCGTTATGTAATGCAGGATGGAATAATGTATCGGAGGGGATTCTCGACCCCATTGCCCCGGTGCATTTCCCATGATGAGATAAAACGAGTACTGTCGGAAGTCCATGAAGGTGAATGTGGCGACCGTACCGGAGTGCAGATGTTAGCAAAGAAAATCCTTCGCTATGGATACTATTGGCCAACTGTAAATCGGGATGCCGCAGACTACATAAGAAGATGTGACAAATGCCAGAAGTATGCGAAAATCCTAAGGGCTCCACCGACGGAACTCACACAAATGGTTAGTCCTTGGCCATTTGCAATGTGGGGAGTCGACATAGTCGGTTCCTTACCTCTATCCAAAGGTGGTGCAAAATGCGCGATAGTTGCGGTCGATTACCAACTGGGAAGAAGTAGAACCTTTAGTCACTATCACCACCAAAAAGGTCATTAATTTCATTGTACGAAATATTATATGCCATTTTGGTCTTCCACGAACCGTCGTCACAGACAATGGATCTTAGTTTGAAAGCAAAGAGTTCAGGGAATTTTTCCAAAAATATGGTATTGAGAAAAAGTTTGCAGCAGTTGCTCATCCGAAATCTAATGGAAAAGTGAGGCCGTAAACAAAATAATCAAATTCATATTGAAAAACCTTTGGAAAAGGATAGAGGCAAGTGGGTGGATGAGCTTCCGACAACACTTTGGGCTTACAGAACCACCCACAAGTCCGCGACTGGCCACACTCCATTCGCATTAGCATATGCATGGAAGCTGTCGTACCCGTGGAACTTGAAGTTCCATCATATCGGGTAATTTATTATGACCCTGAGTCAAATCGAGATCTCTTGATGGAATCATTGGACTTCATTGATGAAAAACGCGAAGAAGCTAATTTAAGAGCGGCCGCGTACAGGCACCGAGTTGCTCGATATTATAATGAAAAAGTCCGATCGAGAATCTTTGGCGTGGGTGATCTCGTTTTGAAATGAGTTTCCCCAGTTCCATCACACATGTGACCCGCATGGGAAGGCCCATACGTCATTGAACGAAAGCTTGGAGAAGGAACTTTCAAGCTAGCGACCGTCGATGGTGCGACACTTCCCTGAGCATGGAATGGTGAACACTTGCGGCATTATTACACTTAGTTCATTTCTATCATGTTTTAGTTGCATTTATTTCCAGCAAGTTTTTATTCCTAGTTTACGGCATGTAAAAAGACAATTTAGCTAATTTGCATTAATAAAAGCTTGAAGCCATTTCTTTTTCCCATGAATTATCGATGTTCCTGTGTATGATAACACTGCAACAAATGACTAAGAGATACGTTACTCTGTCTGATGTACGAACGAATATAAATGATTCAAAATCTCTAAGTCTTCGGAGTGCGGACTGGAGTACTCTAAGTCCCCAGAGCGCTGACTCGAGTATAAACGACTCAAAATCTCCAAGTCCCCGGAGTGCGGACTAGAGTACTCTAAGTCTCCAAAGTGCGGACTCGAGTATAAACGATTCAAAATCTCCAAGTCCTCGGAGTGCGGAATGGAGTACTCTAAGTCCCTAGAGTGCGGACATGAGTATAAACGACTCAAAATCTCCAAGTCCCCAGAGTGCGGACTGGAGTACTCTAAGTCCCCAGAGTGCGGACTCAAGTATAAACGACTCAAAATCTCCAAGTCCCCGTAGCGCGGACTGGAGTACTCTAAGTCCCCAGAGTGCGGACTCGAGTATAAACGATTCAAAATCTCCAAGTCCCCGGAGTGCAGACTAGAGTACTCTAAGTCCCCATAGTGCGGACTCGAGTATAAACGACTCGAAATCTCCAAGTTCTCGGAGTGCGGACCGGAGTACTCTAAGTCCCCAGAGTGCGGACTCAAGTATAAATGGTTCGAAATCTCCAAGTCCCTAAAGGAGTGCGGACTCGAGTATAAAACGACTCAAATTCTCCAATCCCCCGGAGTGTAGAATGGAGTACTCTAAGTCCCCAGTGTGCGGAATCGAGTATAAACGACTCAAAATCTCCAAGTCCCCGGAGTGCAGACTGGTGTACTCTAGGTCCCCAAAGTGCGGATCAGAGTATAAACGAATGAGAATTTCTAAGTCCCCGGAGTGCGGACTGGAGTACTCTAGGTCCCCAAAGTGCGGATCATAGTATAAAAGACTGAGAATTTCCAAGTCTCCGGAGTGCGGATTAGAGTACTCTGAGTCCCCCAAGTGCGGACCAGAGTATAAACAATTTAAATGTCCAAGTCCCCTGAGGGAAGACTGGATATAAATGACTTGAAGTCATCGAGCCCTTGGCGTACAGATTGGAAAATATTCTAAGTCCCCAGAGCGTGGGATAAAAGAATGTGCAAATACCAAAAAAGTTGTGAACTTGTTTGAAGATGAATCGAGAAGTTCACGTAACTCGCAGTAGCTCGGGTTTTGACCACGGTTATACCAAAATACCAAACAAAAATAGTCCTTTGAGGGGAAAAGAACTAAGTTTTATTCACCATAGATAATTTTATTTGCATGAACTATGAAAACAAAAATAATTACATAATCTAAACTAGCTCTTGTTGAGCGAGAGCGAAGACTACTTCTTTGACTTCTTCGACTTTTTGCCAGAAGATTCCTCCCCGGTGCGTTTACCCTTGATATCTTTCTTTGACGGGGGAGTGACAGCTGAAGAAGTACTAGGAACATCCATGGGTTTGGACCCGCCTGGGAGGATGACCTTCAACGGCTTGTTTAAAGGATCGTCCAGGTTCATAGCTTGAGGTTCGACCTTGATCTTGACCGTCTTTTCCTTCTCTTTCTCAAGCTGCTCCTTCATGCTCAGTTTGGATGTGTGCTCAGAGATGCCTGTAATTTCAACTTCATAACTCCCATCGATGGGAGAGGAAGTCTCAGATTTGTCCTCATCAAGCGCTTCGATCATCTGAGCATCTGGACCAGGAGCCTCTCCTACGTGAGTGGCTTCACTCGTTTTTTCCCTCACCTCCTTGGCGACATCGCTCCTTGGAGTGGGCTTAAGATCAGAATGGCCTGCACAAAATCACGAAAAGCGAGTTTTAAAATGCGATAACTTCTGGTGAAAAGCGAAAACTCTTGGAATGTTAAAGCAAAAGAGTTTCCTACCAGGTTTCGACTGGCTCTCAGCCGTCAGGGGGGTCTCACCCTCTGGAATAGGGGACAAAACGTGAACGCCAAGGCCGGGGTCCTCCGGGTCATAACCGATGTGTTGTTCAAAAGGATCGAGTATCGGCCGACCGTCTGGCTGGATAGGCACACGAGCTGTAGACTCAATCCCGGATGGACCGACGATAACTTCTTTCCCTTTCGTTGGGGGAGAGCCTTTGCAATAAAGGTGTAACGACCCGCAAATCCGTACCCCTTGAATCAGCACTATTCTACCTCTATTAACTCAAGTGGCACAGAATTATGAACCATTAGGGTTAAAGAAGAAGAGATATAAGAAGAAGAAACTAAACAATATCAGAATCTCACAGTCGCAGCGGAATAAAATATAATAGTAAATATAGAACTTTACACAAAATGAAAACTATCACTGTTTTATACATCATATCATCAGAGTATCTCATACATCAACAATCACAAATCAGACCTACCAACAATCACAACAGCGGGTATATATAGGTACATATAATACGTCTCGGACAACAGCTCCTCTCCTGCTCCATAGCATCCTGACCTGAACATATAATACTCGGTCTGACCCGAGCATTATAATGAAATAACACCCAAGTCAGTCTGGAATACCAGCTAATAATAATGCATCCAAATTGATTATTAAAGTTTCAAAAATCCTTTGAAAACAAAAGCATCTCGTAAGACCACGCCACAAATAAACATGTTGGGTTTTACCGTACGATAGCTAAAACTCTTTTTATAGAAATCCTCTGATATTATAATAGGGTCTATTTACAAATACTTATAAAATAGCCAAAATTGTTACATGGTTAAATTCCAGCTACTAGCCACAAAAGTGGGTAATACAAACAAAACTCGTACAAGGCTCGTAGGGAAAATGGATTTCCAACAATGACTAGGAACTGGGGTACCACCTGTCACAGTACGGGCCTAGATCACCGTACCGAGGATTACTCCCTTCATCCCCTGCAACACAAGGCCGGAACCATTCCTTACTGAACAGTCCCGAACAAAATAAACCCCATGGTTGGCGCGACCAACCACCCACTAAGCCGAAATATATATATAAGGGACATCTAGACAAGGGAAATATCTTGTCCTGCTTGGGCATGACCCACCTAACCTTGCTGCATATCCCCTGATTTTCAGTCATTCCCGGTTGATGAGGCTTGAAGCTAAGCGCTACCTTTTTAGAACGTTTTCACTTAGAATGCCCATCGCCGACCTGACGATGTTTCGCAAGCATTCATCCTTACAAGTCCGTCCCGGGTTCGAACGGAACCGAAGGCACTACTCCTACTACATCCAATTTGGAAATATCCTCAGGATTAGTAGCGACTAGCCCTTGCACTTCACTGCTCCATCTTCGACTCTAAACACGTTTTTCGCACGAAAACGTACAAATCGGATCGAAGTGGTTTTCGAGAAATAAATCTCGATCCCGGTCTCTTCGAAACGATCAACGCAGTTGTCCAATATTGATAGTCGGTGATTTAACTATCAATTTATATTCATAAACATCCATAAGCATCCATCACACAATAAATAATTCCCACATTATTTATTTGCCCAAATATCTTTAAAGGATTTATTTTCAAATTTCCAAAACCCATTTGAAAACAGTTCCCAAAGTTCTTCTTTTACAAGGTAAACACTTTACCCAATATTCCCATTGGAAATTACCCAAGTTCAAAACAATTTAAATTTAAAACAGTTAAAATACTTAATTCTGAAATATACTTTAAAATATGTAAATTACTGCTAGTTATTATTCAAAAATATAATTTCAAAATATTTAAAATAAAACTATTTAATAAGATATAAATCTTGATTTTAAATAAGGGTTTTAGTTTCAACTAAACTTATAAGTAGAGTTTTTAAAAGGCTAATACTAATTCCAATAACTTAGTTCAAAACTAGTCTTTTGAACAAATCCATTTGTACAAATAATTACTAAGATATTTATAAAATTTACTATTGCTAATTTATAATAGTTACTTTTGAAAATAAATATTTTCAAACATTCTTTTAAACAAGCTTGAATTTTAAAAGCTTCCTTTTTATAAAATCAGTTTAAACTCGAACTTGGTTTTCCCAGGGAACTCATTTCCACTTAAACATCATGGAAATTCTTCTCACAATTTCTGTCAATTATTTCAATTCAGGTTTATATTTTAATAACATAACCTTATTTTCCCATTTATCATCCGATAACTTTTCCCTTTGTTTATCATTCCAGATTTACCAATTTTCATTTTTCATTCTAAATGGATTTCAAATTTTAATTCTTTTAAATTCATTATTTGATGCTATCTTTTATTTCTCTAAAATTCAATTTATCCATTTATGATTAAATTCTGAATTTACAGTTTATCCAACCATATTCTTTATTTCTTAAAACCCAAATTTTATTCCTTTAAATTCTTTATATAACAATTTCTTTTATTTTCTTAAACCCCAATTAATCCCGTTTACAATTAAAATTCAGGATTTATATTTATTTCAACAATATCACAGTACAGTTTAAACTCAGATTTATCAATCACAATATGAAAACAGATCACAACATCAATTATAAAGATAATTATTAAAATGTGAGGAATCCAGTTGGATCCCTCCAACCTGTTTTCCCTGCATCCACAAATATTAGCACAACGCATATATATATATATAGATATGAATCCAGACTAAATAAGAACAATAATATGCAACCAATCACATAGATATTTAAATATTTATTATTTAAATCAGCCAATATCCAGATGTGAGTGAGAATAACTCACCTTGAGTTTCGGCGAGCGTTCGAAATTTAAATTAAACCGAACGATGTCCAATTTAACTCAAATTTCTACTTGCCCGGAATGACTCCGGATCTGCACCACTGCGTAGTACTCTCTTCTGCGACTTCGGCGCTACCGAATTCGTCGAATTCTGATAAGGTATGAGCAAGTTACGGATTTTTAAAGATTGAATAACAATTTTAAAACAAATTTTCTTTTTAATTTTAAATTTCTTTTACCACGCATAACAGGCCGTCCCCTATACTTCTTCCTCTACACCTCGTTCGCGCCCAGCTAAAAGAAACCGAACCCATCCCAAAAACTAGGGTTTCGAACCACCTCGACTTCGTTGAGTTCGACGACGATCAGATGCCGTCACGTGAAAACTCGTCGCAGCCTCTACCCTTCCCCAGAATTTTGCCAAACTCGGCCTCCCCCCGTACACGAGAATCATGCTCGAACGCAAGCACAACGCGGCCCCGTCACCCCTCCAAACGACGACCATACCTACGATCTACCGTTGGATTTGAAGTTCCCCTCATCCTCTACGACATTCCAGTTGGAAGAATTTCGAATAGATGCGTGGATTGATGGAAAATTGGGAAAGAACATGGATCGCTTTCGGCCATTAAACCTAAAACAGCGGCGGCTCCTGTTTAAGCTAGGGTTTAGAGGGATTAAATATATATATATATATATATATATATATATAATGGTTTTAATATTATTTAATTAATAAAAATCCCGATTTTAACAGATTATGCAAACGACCTCCAAACGACGCATTTCGACGGTCGTTTCTAGGGTTTTTCCGCGTTCCAGACACAATGGAACCGGTTTCGTAAGCTAATTTTGTCGTACGTGCGTGTTACGGAATTTAACGATCAATTTAAATTTAAACCGATTAAAACAATTTCGACGCGTTTCGAGCTGCCACGGTCAAACGACAACTCCGATTGCTACGAAAATTGAAATCCGATAATAACTAACTATTACGGATCCAATGAAACTAGTTTCTTCGAATTCCGAGACTGTGCCCCGGAAGGCTATTTTATCTCGTCTATTAAATCGGGCGATTTTCAAAATTGACGAAAACGTCTAAAATTTCACTTTTAAAATTTTTATTAACTTAACAATAAATCATATAAAATTTATAAACACCATAAAAATCATTCTGGCTCATTCCGGACCAAAATCTGATTAAATTGCATTTTAATAATATTAAATTCATTTTTAAATTAATATAAAATTCCAAATATTAATTTATCAACTTTAAAATTCTTCTAAAATTCTCACCACACTATTTACACTCAAATAACTCAAAATAAATTGTTAAAACCATTTTTATCACTATTTACGTCCAGATTTACTTTTATTTTAATTCCGAATATTTAAATTATTATTTTCCCATTATTCAAATTCAACCGGAATTACTAAAATTAAAAATTATAGCTTATTTCATTGATTGAACCCGAATCCATTCATTTCAAAATCAATTAAGAATCCACATTAAACATTTAAAACGAATTAAATGTTCAAATTTAATGGCTTAAAAATACGGGATTTTATATTCCTCCCCCCTTATAAAAATTTCGTCCCCGAAATTTGCTAGGGTAGAAAATACTCTCCAACCCATTACTTACCCAATCTGCTTAGTTAAAAGCTTATATACTCTTCCTAAAATCCTTTAGTTCAACTCCCAAACTCATTTGCTTTACTTATTCTAAAGCTTTAATTTTAACTTATAACTTTCCAAGTTAATTATAAATTTTCAAAATTCCCAAAAAAAAATTTCTAACTCCCAAAATTTTCGAAAATTTTTGGCAGAGTCTCCCCTGTACGGAGGAGCTTTCGCGATATCGCGATATAAACAAATATATATACATCGACCCACACGGTCGGAAACCAGAATATATCACAATATATATATATATATATATATATATATATATATATATATATATATCATTTTCCCAATTTTATTTGCGTAGGCGTACCTTTTCAGCAAATTTTTAATAGCAAGCAGTTAATATACCGCATATACGCGCTCCAACTCTCTCGAACGCCTTCTATACCTGTACTTACTCAACAATCATATCAGATTTCAAAGATTTGAACATTATAACAACATTTCCAATATAATGTAAGTCAACATATCCATTGCATAGCCAAACCAAGCAATTTCATAATTATGCATGCTAACCACTTTTAAAAACAATTTCACAATTCCGACATCATTTTAAAGCCTCTTTACAAACTCAAACTTCATAGTTTAACAATGTTAACCATATTTATTTCAACAATCCAAAGTTTTCAATCACCCTTTAATTTCTTATTCAAATCCAAACTTCATTTTTATTCCAATATGATTAACAGGTGCCTTACTTACATTTCTTTGTTTTAACTTACATTCCCAATTTTATTTACAATCAAATTTTATTTTAAACTTGAAACATATGCATTTCTTTCATGATCCATTTCCATTCATATGCAAAATTACTTAATAACATGTCAATCCATTCCAATTAATTCAAAAACCAATTATTTGCTTACTTTAAACTATTTATCTTCATTTACCACTATTCGACAAATTTACAATGCAAATTTACATGTTATTCATGTAATAACCCATTACTTAAGCTTATAATAGTTTTAAAATTAATTCCCACTTAGATTCATATTAATTTATGAAATTCTGCATGGTTCACGATCCAAGTATTCTTATTCCATTTCAATTATTAAATCAATCCTTATTCTCACCTTTCAAATTTATTAATCATTTTAAGTTTATGTTTGTTATATTATTATTATTATTATTATTATTATTATTATTATTATTATTATTATTATTACTATATTTTTTTTTCCATAGTTATATAAGTCATTCCATTCTTATTTACAACTCATATATTCTTTCTTCATCACAAAAACTATCTTAAAAGTCATTTGTTTGCATTAAAAATTTTACTTTCCAAACAAATTTCATTTAAAGCTATTTCATAAGCTTAAAAATAACCATCTCATCATCTTTCTTAAATGATTTCAATTCCATACTATCTCAATTTATTTCCATTTTAATTGATTCTTACCAAATCAAACCATTTACAAATTTTAATCCCACTAGCTTAAACATTCAGCTTAATCACAATTATTTAATTTGCTTAAGCTTTCTTTACAATATCTCCATTATCTTCTTATAAATCAAATTTTTATTTTCATTTGATTCTTATCCAAATCAAATTCCAATTCATTAACAAACTTTAATGCACTTTGCCTATTTATTAAATCCATTTTAGACTTATTTTATTAGCAAAGAAACCACTTTGAATTAGTTCACTCATTTGAATTTATTTACAATTCAAACCATCATTATTATAATTTAATTCCATTTTTAATTCACACTTCATTATTTGTTACCACTAATTTAAATCCCATGCTACAGTTGGATTTCTATTTACCTTCCAAATTTTGATCAATTATCAAAATCCTATCCATTACAATACAAATCCCATTTAATTGTAATTCAATTTAGTCAATAACCTAACCCATATTAGGTTTTAATACTCTTTCCCAATTTACCCTGAATTCATTTATAATATCACCATTTTCCAATTATATTTCATTAGCAAATTTAAATTTCTACCTTTCCTTTTCACTCCTTTAAATAGAATCTAAATTTCTTTGAATTTAGTTGAGTTAAAATGTAATTCACACAATATCATCCTTACATTTCCGAATTAAATTTTCTCTCAATTTAATTCTCTTCCAAATTTAATTCAAGTTTAACTAAGTTTTATTTAGCCAAATTAAATTCACTCCATTTCCTTTACTATCTTAAATGAGAATTAAATTCCATTCATTCCTATTCACAACACAATTGAATCTCGCTTTTAATTAAATCCAATTCCATCTCAATTCCATTCGATTGAAGTTAAATCCAATTCAATCTAATTTTAATTCATTTAGATTTGATTCAATTTCAAATTCTCAACTTTAATCCCCATATACTAGGTCAAAACATATTTACTAATTTAAGTTCATTCATTTCCCTTATATCTCACTTTACCTTATTTCAATTCACATTTCATTTGATATTAAGTTTGGACTTCCCATACCATTCAACTATTTCCCAATTGTGATTATAATTTCATTCTTATTTATATAAGTTCACCAACTTATTTATTTTAAAGCTCATATTGCTCATTTGAATCCATCTACATCTTATAATCACAATTTCAGAATTTACATATATGTGCATCACTGAATTCTTAAGGATACAAATTCCTTTCATTTAACTTCTTACACAATATTAAATCCTCAATCTCAAATTATAAGTATACAACTTAATAACTTATGGGTACAATCCATTTCACCATGACCCATAATTTCAAAGTCACTTACATTTTAATTCAACCCAAATCAATTTAATTCTAAGTCCAATTTATTTAACTTATCCAAGTTAAATTCAAATTTCGAATTCACTTTAATATGTTTTATTCATTTCCAATTACTCAAGTTAAATTTTTAATTCCAAGATTAAAATTTTCTTTTCTTCCTTCTCATTAAAATCTACTTCACTAAATAAGTTCAATAGTTAATTCATTTCAACTTTACACATTATTTAATTAGAGTTTTCCCAGAATTCATTTTACCCGGTTTTTATTTCCAAAATCATTTAAAAATATATCAAATATATACCTATTTGATATATCAATCAAATCACCAGATTTTCCAAAACAATTTGTTTATACCAAAACAAATTTTCCATTTTTGGAATGTCCAAAACAACTGTTATACCCAACTAGTCCAAACAATACGATAACCAAATACTAGGGAAGCAATCCATCACTTTAGAAACTCGAAAATGAATTCTAATGATGTGGCAGCATCATCAGGATTATTTTCCAGCGACTAAAGTGAGTTCAGTGCTTATTTACTTTCCCAAATTCATTTTTGAACAGTTTCCATTCAAAAATGCTTCCCAAAACAATATTCCATTATTGCCTTCAAACACCTTCAAATCTCAACAAACATTTCAAACTTTTCCAGGATTTTAAATTTCCAAACATTGTTTTCAATACATTTAAAACCCTTTCCAAAACTCCGGGATTTAAATTCTGGTTTAATTCAAATTTAGTTATTCTTTCTTTTATATAATTTATATTTATTTGATTATAACCATTTCAAATTTAAGATTAACTTAAGATTCATATTTGATTTTTAATATTAGCAACCAAACATCCAAATATATATATATAATGTCAAAAAATTATTCCTTTTATATCAAAATATAATTTTGGGTAAAATTATTTCATTTACCCACTTTAAAAACAATACTATGTCCGTTTATCTTGTTCAAGAGTTTAGAAACCCCTATCGATACGGTTGTACTTCCCGTACCGACCAGAATTCATAAACACTCAACCGATAAGTCAACACAGTATAAAAATAATTTTTTTATATGCACTAACAAGTACGCTCTCATATCTATTATTACTCTCAACTCATTATAGAGTACTATTGACTCTATTTATGAGTAATTACCCCACCAAAGCCTAGGTTGTCGCCAACCTAAGCTCTGATACCAAGTGTAACGACACGCAAATCCGTACCCCTTGAATCAACACTATTCTACTTCTATTAACTCAAGTGGCACAGAATTACGAACCATTAGGGCTAAAGAAGAAGAGATAGAAGAAGAAGAAACTAAACAATATCAGAATCTCACAGTCGCAGCGGAATAAAATATAATAGTAAATATAGAACTTTACACAAAATGAAAACTATCACTGTTTTATACATCATATCATCAGATTATCTCATACATCAACAATCACAAATCAGACCTACCAACAATCACAGCAGCGGGTATATATAGGTACATATAATACGTCTCGGACTCTAGCTCCTCTCCTGCTCTATAGCATCCTGACCTGAACATATAATACTCGGTCTGACCCGAGCATTATAATGAAATAACACCCAAGTCAGTTTGGAATACCAGCTGATAATAATGCATCCAAATTGATTATTAAAGTTTCAAAAATCCTTTGAAAACAAAAGCATCTCGTAAGACCACGCCACAAATAAACATGTCGGGTTTTTACCTTACGATAGCTAAAACTCTTTTTATAGAAATCCTCTGATATTATAATAGGGTCTATTTACAAATACTTATAAAATAGCCGAAATTGTTACATGATTAAATTCCAGCTACTAGCCAGAAAAGTGGGTAATACAAACAAAACTCGTACAAG
The DNA here is from genome assembly GCA_030765085.1 of Allium cepa. Taxonomy (NCBI): domain Eukaryota; kingdom Viridiplantae; phylum Streptophyta; class Magnoliopsida; order Asparagales; family Amaryllidaceae; genus Allium; species Allium cepa. The sequence continues at coordinate 767,123,107 of CM060928.1, read as the reverse complement.
GCTCATAGGGAAAATGGATTTCCAATAATGACTAGGCACTGGGGTACCACCTGTCACAGTACGGGCTTAGATCACCGTACCGAGGATTACTCCCTTCATCCCCTGCAACACAAGGCCGGAACCATTCCTTACTGAACAGTCCCGAACAAAATAAACCCCGTGGTTGGCGCGACCAACCACCCACTAAGCCGAAATATATATAAGGGACATCTAGACAGGGGAAATATCTTGTCCTGCTTGGGCATGACCCACCTAACCTTGCTGCATATCCCCTGATTTTCAGTCATTCCCGGTTGATGAGGCTTGAGGCTAAGCGTTACCTTTTTAGAACGTTTTCACTTAGAATGCCCATCGCCGACCTGACGATGTTTCGCAAGCATTCATCCATACAAGTCCGTCCCGGGTTCGAACGGAACCGAAGGCACTACTCCTACTACATCCATTTTGGAAATATCCTCAGGATTAGTAGCGACTAGCCCTTGCACTTCACTGCTCCATCTTCGACTCTAAACACGTTTTTCGCACGAAAACGTACAAATCGGATCGAAGTGGTTTTCGAGAAATAAATCTCGATCCCGATCTCTTCGAAACGATCAATGCAGTTGTCCAATATTGATAGTCGGTGATTTAACTATCAATTTATATTCATAAACATCCATAAGCATCCATCACACAATAAATAATTCCCACATTATTTATTTGCCCAAATATCTTTAAAGGATTTATTTTCAAATTTCCAAAACCCATTTGAAAACAGTTCCCAAAGTTCTTCTTTTACAAGGTAAACACTTTACCCAATATTCCCATTGGAAATTACCCAAGTTCAAAACAATTTAAATTTAAAACAGCTAAAATACTTAATTCTGAAATATACTTTAAAATATGTAAATTACTGCTAGTTATTATTCAAAAATATAATTTCAAAATATTTAAAATAAAACTATTTAATAAGATATAAATCTTGATTTTAAATAAGGGTTTTAGTTTCAACTAAACTTATAAGTAGAGTTTTTAAAAGGCTAATACTAATTCCAATAACTTAGTTCAAAACTAGTCTTTTGAACAAATCCATTTGTACAAATAATTACTAAGATATTTATAAAATTTACTATTGCTAATTTATAATAGTTACTTTTGAAAATAAATATTTTCAAACATTCTTTTAAACAAGCTCGAATTTTAAAAGCTTCCTTTTTATAAAATCAGTTTAAACTCGAACTTGGTTTTCCTAGGGAACTCATTTCCACTTAAACATCACGGAAATCCTTCTCACAATTTCTGTCAATTATTTCAATTCAGGTTTATATTTTAATAACATAACCTTATTTTCCCACTTATCATCCGATAATTTTTCCCTTTGTTTATCATTCCAGGTTTACCAATTTTCAGTTTTCATTCCAAATGGATTTCAAATTTTAGTTCTTTTAAATTCATTATTTGATACTATCTTTTATTTCTCTAAAATTCAATTTATCCATTTATCATTAAATTCTAAATTTACAGTTTATCCAACCATATTCTTTATTTCTTAAAACCTAAATTTTATTCCTTTAAATTCTTTATATAACAATTTCTTTTATTTTCTTAAACCCCAATTAATCCCGTTTACAATTAAAATTCAGGATTTATATTTATTTCAACAATATCACAGTACAATTTAAACTCAGATTTATCAATCACAATATGAAAACAGATCACAACATCAATTATAAAGATAATTATTAAAATGTGAGGAATCCAGTTGGATCCCTCCAATCTGTTTTCCCTGCATCCACAAATATTAGCACAACGCATATATATATATAGATATGAATCTAGACTAAATAAGAACAATAATATGCAACCAATCACATAGATATTTATTATTTAAATCAGTCAATATCCAGATGTGAGTGAGAATAACTCACCTTGAGTTTCGGCGAGCGTTCGAAATTTAAATTAAACCGAACGATGTCCGATTTAACTCAAATTTCTACTTTCCCGGAATGACTCCGGATCTGCACCACTGCGTAGTACTCTCTTCTGCGATTCCGGCGCTACCGAATTCGTCGAATTCTGATAACGTATGAGCAAGTTACGGATTTTTAAAGATTGAATAACAATTTTAAAACAAATTTTCTTTTTAATTTTAAATTTCTTTTACCACGCATAACAGGCCGTCCCCTATACTTCTTCCTCTACATCTCGTTCGCACCCAGCTAAAAGAAACCGAACCCATCCTAAAAACTAGGGTTTCGAACCGCCTCGACTTCGTTGAGTTCGACGACGATCAGATGCCGTCATGTGAAAACTCGTCGCAGCCTCTACCCTTCCCCAGAATTTTTCCAAACTCGGCCTCCCCCTGTACACGAGAATCACGCTCGAACGCAAGCACAACGCGGCCCCGTCACCCCTCCAAACGACGACCATACCTACGATCTACCGTTGGATTTGAAGTTCCCCTCATCCTCTACGACATTCCAGTTGGAAGAATTTCGAATAGATGCGTGGATTGAGGGAAAATTGGGAAAGAACTTGGATCGCTTTCGGCCATTAAACCTAAAACAGCGGCGGCTCCTGTTTAAGCTAGGGTTTAGAGGGATTAAATATATATATAATGGTTTTAATATTATTTAATTAATAAAATTCCCGATTTTAACAGATTATGCAAACGACCTCCAAACGACGCATTCCGACAGTCGTTTCTAGGGTTTTTCTGCGTTCCAGACACAATAGAACAAGTTTCGTAAGCTAATTCGATCGTACGTGCATGTTACGGAATTTAACGATCAATTTGAATTTAAACCGATTAAAACAATTTCGATGCGTTTCGAGCTGCCACGGTCAAACGACAACTCCGATTGCTACGAAAATTGAAATCCGATAATAACTAACTATTACGGATCCAATGAAACTGGTTTCGTCGAATTCCGAGACTGTGCCCCGGAAGGCTATTTTAACTCGTCTATTAAATCGGGCGATTTTCAAAATTGACAAAAATGCCTAAAATTTCACTTTTAAAATTTTTATTAACTTAACGATAAATCATATAAAATTTATAAACACCATAAAAATCATTCTGGCTCATTCCGGACCAAAATCTGATTAAATTGCATTTTAATAATATTAAATTCATTTTTAAATTAATATAAAATTCCAAATATTAATTTATCAACTTTAAAATTCTTCTAAAATTCCCACCACACTATTTACACTCAAATAACTCAAAATAAATTGTTAAAACCATTGTTATCACTATTTACGTCCAGATTTACTTTTATTTTAATTTCGAATATTTAGATTATTATTTTCCCATTATTCAAATTCAACCGGAATTACTAAAATTAAAAATTATAGCTTATTTCATTGATTGAACCCGAATCCGTTCATTTCAAAATCAACTAAGAATCCACATTAAACATTTAAAACGAATTAAATGTTCAAATTTAATGGCTTAAAAATACGGGATGTTACAAAAGGGCTTTAGCCGCTGACAGGTCCGAAGGCTCGTTTCCCTTAAGGAACTCTTTTATCAAAGCCCCCTCATCAACCTCCTCCATACCGAGTTCGGCCTTCTTGATTTCAATTAAGGTCTCCCACGACTCGGCCAATGATTCGAGATACCCCTCGCCTAGAAAAGTTAAATCTCGGTGCATGAGAACGCGGGCATTGAATTCGGCAATAAGCGGGTCGAACATGCTTTTAACCTCTTTCGTGCTCCTTACTTGGCTGCCTCAAGACGGGAGTCGATCTCCGCAGATGCTATCTTTTTGCCTTCCTCACGGGTTTCACCCTTCAGCGCCTCAACTTTAGAAAGCTCGCCCACAAGTTTCGCCTTTAGGAGTCGCGTTGCAACGATCTCGTCGCAATACCGTTTCGACTATTCTTGGGCAGTAATCTTCTCTTCTTACTCTTTGCGGAGTCGCTCCTCAAGTTCTTTGACTCGGAGGCAGAATGCATCCTTCTCTTTTTGCGCCGAGTCTTTCTCTAAAGCTAAAGCCCACAGCGTTGTACCGTCTCGTTGATTTCTTTTTTATGAGTTGATTCCAAACGAGTTACGACTTTGGCGGTATCATTGGCGCTCTGTTGGGCGGCCTCAAGCTGAGATTTGTAAGACGCAATCTCTTCGTCCTGAGCTTTGATAATGTCTTTGTCATGAATAGCCTCAAGCTTCAGGCGATCAATCTCATGTTGGCGTTCTATGGAGAATTCTGACACTTTCTCAGCAAGATGAACGAACGCGTCATGCTGAACATAGACGTCGTTAGTGCAGGCGATAGCGCTGTTATTGACATCTTCACGAATATGATGGGTCGCTTGGAGAAACTTCAGACCATAAAAGCAGATTTTCGAAAATTTAACTTTAAGCTCGGCCAGTCTCTTCGATACTGATGGATCTGTTGCAGGAACAGGAGGAGACGGCTTTGAAATTTCATCTCTCCTGTGAGGATCCCGGGACTGTCGTGTGGAAGAGGAATTGGAGTGTTGATCACGGGGAACATCGGATTGCGACCCCTTATGGCCGTGCTTATCTTTGCTTTGCTCCGAGTGAGAAGAGGGATGTTGGTGGTATTTGGGCTGATAATATGTTTTCTTCCGAGATGATGAATCCCGGGGATGATAATCCCTATCGCCATCACCGTCTCTATCCCGACGTTTTCCGTAACCTGAGTCTCGTCCAGAATGATGGAAGTAAGACGACCCACGGAGGCGATCAATTCCGTATGTACGCCCGATGTCATCTACACAGAATTTAAATAACAACGAATTAGCAAAGAGTAGTGTGACGACGGAAATTTAAGTGCAAGGTGGGGTGCATGTGTTTGTGTGTGTCCTAGTGTTTCCCCCCGACGGACTGGTTTCTTTACTAATGAGAGTTTTTTCTCCCTGAGTTTGGGCTTGAACGCCTGCATCGCCTATGATGGGCAAGTGAAGTTTAAGTGCCTCCGGATTGTCAAAATCATAATTAAGTAGATCATCGGGTATGGAGAGGTTCAAGAGGCCCTTTAAAGAACTTTCCAAACGTTGTGGGGAAGCCTCTTTCTCTGTTGGAATAAGAGTAACTTTAGAGGTTGCACCAACTTTTTCTCTCCTTATCTTGTACGTCAGCCTCTTTTTCCTCTTCGAAGGGAAAGATGACGTTTCGATGTCGTGAACTTTGACTATCGGGTCCTGAGTAGGACCAACGTTCTCATCTTGTGCTTCGGGTGTTTCGGCTTCCTTGATTTCTCCTTCTTCTAGTGCACCAGGAGCGTTACGTGCTGAAGACTTAGCTTGTTTTTTCCCTTTGCCAGAGGCGGGCCTGGGTATGTTAACGCCCTGAGGAAGGCTTATCCGATGGCCTTATGCCAACAGTCCAAACGTTGTAAGTGACTCATTCAAAATGAGAGTTCGGATGTCCCAATCTTCGGCAGGAAGGGCTCTAATAGCTTCGACGGCTTCAGAATATCCGCGGCCGTCAGGACATGGATTGATATTTAAAAAGATGGAAAAAAGAGTTAGAAAAGGCAAGACTTTGACCAAGTATGAATATCGATCCAGAGAAAAGAATTACTTCCTTCCACCCATCTCCTCGCGAAACCAGAAGGGCAACGCACATAAAACCATTCCTGTTTGTACATGGCAAACTTGCTACATGCCCAGTCAAGATCTGACATTTGTGGTGCGGCTCAAGAAACATGAAAGTGGGGCTATCTCTCGGCTTCTTGATCATACATACATACATATATATATATATATATATATATATATATATATATCTGATGTCACCCGGGGTCAGAGGCCTAGAGAGGACATTCATGAAGAGAATGTAGGTACCGTAGATGAAGGCGTGACCATTCGGGTGCAGTTGTGACGGGGTAATGTCGATGTATTGCAGCACGTCCCGACGAAATGAGTTGAACGATGGCACGTTGCCGACCCAGCACATAAACTTATTACAAGCTGTGTATCAAACTGGGGGCAAGTGTGGACGATCGTGCCCCGATGGAACTAATACGTCGTCGAAAGGGATTCCGTGGACAGAGCATATCCGACGGAGTGCACTTTCATTAATCTTCGAAGCCTGTGAATCGACTGCGTTGTCCAAGAAAATTGATGCCTCCAGGGCGTCGGAAGCTAAGTTATGAGCAGGGAAAGTCAACGGGTTTGAAGTATCTGTGACTCTTTGTTTAGAAGACGGCCCGGGTCTATTTTAGATCGTGGCGGAGCTAGATTTCCTAGACATCTTTGATAGAAATTGAATCTACTAAAGCACCTGTTTTAACTATCTTGAATAAACAATCGATGTTAGACATAACAACACAAGTATTCCCCCCGTGTCGTGTGTGAACTAGTGTGATGATTCGAATATCAGTGTTGAGAAATTGAAAGTCACAGAGTTGATGGTATAAAGTTGAGCTTTGAATTGTCGCCTTCGAAGACCGTCATCACTGTTTGTCTCCAAAAGCATGCCCTATAATAATTTAATTTCCGGCTCAAGCATTGGCACTATATGTTAAAGGAAATTATCCGTTTTTGTCGATTTAAGTTCAGGCTTGTGATTACTGAAACTAGGAAGTTATCAGTCCAGATTAGTTCGATATGCTAGTTTGCTTTGGTCCTTGTCCTTGTTTTTGTCATAAAATTAGGCAAAGTGAAACATTGATCGGCCTAAATATCATTCGGACTAAATATCAGTCGGCATTCATGTCGTTCGGCCTAAGCGCCACTCGGCCTAAATATTGATCAGCTTAAATACAAGCGTCGTTCGGCATAAGCATCACTCTTCCAACCCTTCCTCTTGGCCGTTCGGCACGCGGCAAATCATGTCGAACTGTGTTTGTGCCGAGCCATACCACTCGTAATTCTGCCCTTAACATTATCTGCCTTTTTTCCCTCCATCTCTCACGATCGGCATTGCCAATTCGTTCGGCAAGTCGTGCTGAGCCATGAGTTCGGCATCCTATCCATTTCGTACTTCCTTCCTATTTTTCCACTCCACTGCTCGGCATGTGGCGAACCATGGCATTCTAGCTAACTCCTGCTCCTTCTCTACTCTTCCCTCCAATCTCGTTCGGCATGGGAGAAACATACCAAACCATAGTGCATCTCCCAACAACTCCCTCACGCGCCTACCTCTGACCACTTCCCCTTTCATCCATATCATCTAATCTTAGAACATATCCTAATCCCACTTCGATTCTCTCATCAACGCAACACCTATTTGCTACGGTTCTACCAAAATTTGTGAATTTGAGCCTCGTATTAAAACTATTAAGTCAAGGGAGAGCATTTAAAAAGAGGGGTCGATACCTAGTAAAGGGGTCGAAACTCGAAAGAATTCTGGAGTTGAGGGCGCGGTTTTAATTAATTCCGAATGATTAGGGAAAGAAGTGAGGTAGTGTATGATGCAAGAGGAGGGAAGGGTTGTTAAATTTTTGGAGTTTGTTGAAAGGCGAAGTTCGTGAGTACAAGATAGCTGGGGTGAAAGTGAAGAAGAAAGGAAGGAGGAAAGTGCCGAACTTTATAGGGGAAGAGAGGGAGCCGAAGGGACAATGACCGGTAGAACCAGTCGAAACAACATCGTTCGGCATCGGCTTTCAAATTCGTTCGGCATACATGGAACGTTCGGCTTCGGCTGTACCGTTCGGCATTTTCATGATGTTCGGCACACATCGCCTCAACTAGTAATCAAGGGAAGTCACCATCGAGAATACTAAGCCACAGCTCGAAGCAAAGCACAGTGGGCTCATGGTTCAAAGCACATCACGTTCGACCACATGATGCACTTTGGGGGGCAAGGGTTACCTGAAGGTTTGACCAGGCAACTAAGTACTTGGCGTTTACATGCTGTTCGGTATTTATGCGCCGTTCGGCATCCAGATCGTTTGGCATTAGAGAACGCTCGGCATTTAGGAGCGTTCGGCACTAGAAAGCGCTTGGCTTCCAGAGTCGTCCGACATAAATGGTTCGTTCAGCACTCATGTTCGGTCGGCATCTATGGGACGATCGGCATGCAAGAGCGTTCGGCATTAAGAGCTATTCGGTATTGTATATCGTTCGGCATTTATGGACGTTCGGCATGGCAGAGTCATTCGGCATTCCATACTGCTCGGCATCTAAACCTTGTTCGGCACATTACTTCGTTCGGCATAAATCTCATTCGGCATTCGGGATCGATCCGCATCCAGAGTCGTTTGGCACAACACATTGGGTCGGCTTCCAGAGTCGTTCGGCACAAATACTTCGTTCGGCATAAATCTCGTTCGGCATTCGGGATCGATCCGCATCTAGAGTCGTTCGACACAACACATTGGGTCGGCTTCCAAAGCCGTTTGGCACAAATACTTCGTTCGGCATTCAGAGTGTTCGGCATCACTTCGATCGGCATGGAGATATCATTTGGCATCACTTCGTTCGGCATGAAGATTTCGTTCGGTATCACTTCGGTCGTCATAAGGATATCTGTTCCATGCCTTGTTCCGCATTTTGCCGTTCGGCATCTATGGATCGGCACACAAAGATCATTCTTTTTGGGCCAAGCTACTTAGCTACCTGGCCCACCAGGGAAGTCCAACCCATCTTCGTCTATAAATAGAGAGGCAGGGGCACAGTGAAAGGGGCCTTTTTTCGAAAACACTGGGGAGACTCTGCCGCATTCAAGACTCATTCAAGACTTATCTTTTTTGCTTAGCAATTATATTTAGGTAATTGATATACAGATTGTATCTGTAATCGATTATCAAGGAAAGCAACAAAGATTAACCTTAAAGTGGACGTAGGCAGTTACGCCGAACCACTATAAATATGATGTTCTTATTTTCTGCATTTAATTCAGCATATTATACTCTGTTTAACTTTACTTTCTTCATTAATCTCTCTACATATTCTCTCTTAAGGGTGTTAGTGACCAATTCTGGTGCTAATAGAATTAATGGTATTACTACATTTTCCACTATTAGGTACGTTATGAAAAAAATTAGTATTCATTTCGCCTTCATCCATCTATTAAACTCCAGGTTTTGGTTTCCACATCATTTCTTCTTGCATATTAATTTTATTTAATTCTTCTTTTAAATTTAAAAGCACATTTTTTCTGAAATATTCAAATTCCTCGATTTTTTTCAATTTAGGATTTCATTTATTAGTATTTCCTTTTAAATTCTAATACTACCATAAGCATCTTTTCTCTATTTTTTATGAAATAACCTTAATCTCTAAATTTATTGACCAATAATTTGGCCATGTTTTCCTGAAAATCTACTATTGTGATTATTCATAGAAAGCCATTATTTTTCAACTAAATTTTTAAAATTATTTTCCAACAACCACATCTTTTCAAATGTAAAGATTCTATTTCCAATATTAAGCTTGGAACAAGATAGGATAATTGGGCAATGACCCGTATAAATATTCGAAAGCCCCATAACCTTACAAGCAGGAAATTTTGTCCTCCATTTCATCACTTATTAAAAATCTGTCTAACAGTGCCATTGATGGATTTTGTAACATCCTTGTTTTTTTATCAAATTTAAATAGGTAATTAATTTTATTTTTTTGAAATTAAATTTTGAATTAATTTGGTATTTTCCTAATTAAATAGATATTTGTTTGTTTATTAATATAAATGTATATAAATATGATTTTAAAATAGAATTTATAATTGGAAATTCAGAAATAAATGTTTTGAATAATATATTAATTTTAAATCTAATTGTGGATTAATTTTAAAATTTGGAATAAAATTGTGAATTTATTGATGAATTAATTAGAAAACTTTCTAGAATAAATAAAGGATATGTGTTGTTTATTTAAATATATATGGAAGTAGATTTTTAAATAAAATTTTGAGTTTGAAATTCAAAAATATAATATATGATAACTTACTGAAAGTATAATTTGATTTCAAATCATTTTTCTTAAATGGTTAATATTCTTTTTAAAATTTCATATGGTATAAATTTAGTTTATATATATATATAAACCATAAAAATATGTTTCATAAATTATAATAAAGTAGGGGTTTAAAACAACGTTTTAAATTAATTTAAAACAAGGATGTAGACATAAAGTGCTTATATTTTACAAGTGTGAAAGAATTAATATCATATAATTACAAGTGTTAGCTTGATTTTATTATACATAAACAAGTGGCAAGATAACATTTTTCTTTAAATTTAGAATTATATAAAATATGTTTTAAAAGAAGAAACCTGGTTAACTATCTCAGTTTAAACTTTCTCTTCACCTTTTAAAAATCAAAACTAAAGAAAATTATACAAACAATATTTTCAAAAATTTGAAGTCTATTTCAAACTAATCGATGAAAATCAAACAAGCAAATCCAAATAGATTCGAGGACAACAATTTCAGAAACTAGATCAAACAAAATATGTTTTAACCTCAAAGCAAAACCTAGAAATCAATCTGAAATCAAAATAAAGGCTTCTTTTCAAATCTGAAACAAGATCAGTTTGCAACTCGAAGTATTTTCAATCCAAAGCAAGCTATCAAGTTCAAAGATTCAATTCAACAACCAATTCAGGTAGCAGGTCAAATGTATCAAGATTCCAAACCAATTCAAGTATCAAGTTCTCAGCTAAAAATCAAAATTCCAGTAATACAAAGGTTCCAATTTTCAAATTAAAAACATTTCCGGTCCTCTATCCATCTCTCAGGTGAGCAAACTGACTTGGATTTGTTACTATATCTTTATGCCTAGATTTATTCTTGAAATGTGATTGAAAAATGGGTTGTATGAATGTATAGAAAAATTGTGATTGCATGCGTGAATTTATAGAAATGTTATGCATGACTATATATAAGTATGTATATACCTGTGTTCAAACTTACAGGCTCTAAATAACTTAAAAAAAATCAATTCCTCTTCTTTCATTCTCTTTTAGGATTTGTTTTCTAAATGAAAAGTGTTAGTATCAACCAGAACTTATTTTTAAAGATAATTTCAAACAATTTTATGAAGCAATTCCTTTTAAAATAAGGAATCACGGTGAAAATCATATATATGTTGTAAATCAATGATCATAAATTTGTATTTTGATTTCATAACTCGATTTGAGATTGAAAATGATGATTTTAGAAAATCATTTCAGGATTTTTAGTTTTATAAATCGTGAGAATTTATATGTTGAACGGAATTTACATTTTCGTAAATTTCTGGTGATCGACGACGATCAGTGGGTTGGGGTTGATGCTGGAGACGGTCAGAGGTATTGTGATCATGGGAAAAATACTAATTGGATTTATTAACGGTCGAGTAGGTGGAACGATATGGATATAGGGTTTCTTACCCAGTTTTGTTCAATGAAGTAGATGCGATGATTTCGTCGTCGCCGTTGCGTCGAGTTGCACCTGACCAGGTGGAGAAGTAGCGTAGGACGATGATGTTTCTCTGCTCCGAGTCTCGTGGTCTTTGTTAGCTTGTCGCGGCGGTGCATGATAATTTTCTATTACTGGGTGGGTTCCAGGTGGAAGCTGATGGTTTGATTTTGATTTGCGGGTGAGTTTTGATGATTTGGGTGGCCGAATCGAAGGTAGGGGTCGTAGACGACTTGCGAGTGATGGCGGCGATGGTCGGAAATCGCTCAGGCAATCGTGCATGTGCACACTAAAGGTTCTTGTATCTGGAGATGATGTTGGTTTTGGGAAGAAAAGGATTCTCGGGTTCAAGCTCGAGAAAATGAAAGTTCGACTCGAAGCAAAAGATGGGGGGAAAGAATCGAAGTCGTGCTCGGGTAAAGCAAGTGTATGGCTCGGGTCTGTGGATTTAATATAAAAATCAGTTTTAAATTTAAAACAAATCTAGTTTATTTGAAATAATTTTGTTAAAACTAGTTCTTTTACAAATAATAAAGGATTATCCAAGTTTAAATTGGTTAAAAGGTTTTAAATAAAATTATTTTAAATTAACTAAGTTTAAAGGTATTTAAGATACGTATAAGCTTTGTTTTAAAGTTTATTTTAAAGTAACTTAGTAATGGAATTAAGTGGTTAGTAAGATTTTAGGAAGATAAATGATTTATCTTAAATAGATGTTTTGATTTTTAATTAACTTAAAGGTTAATTACCTTAATGTAATTGAAGGATGATTAATTAAAATAAGTAATTAAATGGTAACTACTTAATGAAATTAATAAAAGGTTAATTAATTAAAAGTCAGTAAATGATTAAAGATGAATCAAGTGATTAAAGAATAATTAATTAAGGATAATTAATTTGAGTGATTTATTAATTAAGGTAAGTAATTTGGAGATAATTAATTAATTAAAGATTAATTAATGAAAGTGATTAGGGATAATCACTTATTGTAATAATTAATTAAATGGTAATTAATTAAGGGTTAATTAATTAATTAATTAAGGGTATTATTTTAAAGGATAATTAAATAATTAAATGTTAATTATTTAATGATTAAAGGAAGATTGGTTTATTAGTTAAGGTTGATTAATTTATAACTAAAGGTTGATTAATAAATGATTAAAGGATGATTAATTAAAGGTTTGCAATTAATTAATGTTAATTAACCAGAATTAGTAATTTGTTCATAAGTAATTAATCTAATTTAAATTAATCAGATGATTGTTAATTTTACATATGGATGTTTGGATTGTATTGAATGTTTGAATTGTTTGATATCCGTGGTATGTAATGCTTTGTGATGTGAATTGTTTTGGTTTGAGCTATGATGAATGTAATTTATTTATCTGTGACGAATGTATATTATTTATCTATGAATCTATGAATAAAAGATAAGCGTTATAAATTATACCGCTTATCGATTTTGATATGATTGAATCTGTGATGATTGATGATGTTGCACTATTATGTAAAACCCCTGGACTATACTATACTCGCACAATTATGGATTTCATGAGGAAATTGGTTAAGTCATAGATTTTCTGAAATTTAAATATTATTTTGTTTAAAAGTTGAAGTTTGAATCCAAATGGTTTTGGAAATAGAATTGAACTGAATATGAAAGGCCTTTGAAAGGGAAGTTTTGAGAATTGAAATTTAGTTTTGAATATACTATTTCTTGTTAAATATTATTTGAAATTATTTTAGATGAGTATACATGTTATACTATTTATATATGGATTTAAAACTATTTTAAATAAATTGTTTTGGGAATTTGAATTTAATTTAAATTAGAACTTGCCAATAATACGGAAGTTCGTTGATTCTCTAGTTTATGCTTTTAAAGGCTATAACTGGTGTATATTTGATCAGATTTTTCCAAAACAAAATGTGTCTATTTTAAAATGGTAGTAGCTTTCAAATTAAGAAAGGATTTCCAGTTTTTATTGAAAGGTGCTTCAAATTTGAAATAAAATTGTTTTAAAAGCTATGAATTAATCTTTGTTAAAGATTGGTGAACTTTGTTTTCAAATTGAAGAGGATCTTAAAGGTATATCTTTTTTATAAAAGGTTTGGAATTGAAACAGTTTTGAAAGCTATGATCTTTGTGAAAGATTGGTGAACTTTGTGAAGTGAATCTTTTGTTTAGAGATTTGAAAATGGTAATTTGTTTAAACCATTTGATGAAAGGTTTTGGGCTTTAAGTTGTGACTTAACTAAGATCCAATATATCCATATGCTTTTAAAATTAAGCACTTTATATTCGGTTTATCCGGAAGAGAACTTTGTGTCATATAACCCATTTAGAATAATGATACGACGTTATGAATTGCATTTGAAGATCGGTGGTAAAGACCCGGTATTTTTGAAGGCGAAAGGATTACCTGTCAAATGTCTCTGCACCGAATGGCCTCGATATAGAGATTTGATCACCCTTTGTGATGGGGAGTCCGGAGAGTGATTAGGGATTACACGAATTGCAAGGGCTTCTTCGGAAGTGCCTTCGGTTATGTTCGAACCCGAAACAGACTTGTATGGATGTATGTCTGACGTTACACTGTGAGATGTAAAGCTGGTTTCTATCAAATACATTTATGTTTGGTGGCGGAGAATTTATTCTCTTAGCTTCACACCCTTCTCTGAGACGTACGAGCTCAGAGGTTATGTAGTTGATGGTTACTAATGATACATTTCCAATATGGTAATGTGGTATACGAAGTGCTGCTGATTATGTGTTGATCGAAGCATGACTTTTGTGAAAAGCGTAGCTTTGTGGACGAGAACTCATCGGACCTCAGCAAACGGAATAGTCGAAACAGAAAAGATGCGGAAAGGTTATTTGGGGGTAGCGCCCGTTGAGGGTATGTCCATTTCCTTCAAGATAGAAGTGGTATCATGGTATGGATCACAGATACACTTATGTGGTTGCTGCAAACTTATTGCTTTGTGGCTGTTGGTTGAGAGGCGCCTCGGATAAAGGTCGGTTACAACCGGGGGAGGGAGGGTTGGCATACTCGTGTAGTAGTTATCTTGTTACAGAGGTAACCCGGTCTTGTGTTGGCAGAAATCCGGTAAGACTCTCCAGGCATCCCTCCAGAGGCGTATCCATGTGGCCTAGGAAGTTCCTTAGCCTGACGTTTGTTAGAAATCTAATCACCAGTACGCGCCTTTTATGGTTTTAGTTGTAAAATCTGCCATCTAATATGGTAGCTATAGCAGGCATACTATAATGGTACGTATGCTGGCTAAAATTAATATTATACTTTCAGACGTTTTCTACTATGCACTTATAATAATATCAAAAGGATTTTGCGTATCAAGCATGTTTGACTATCATAAGGAGAAATCTTCCCCAAGTGTGCGATTGCATTGTGTGTGTGCCGGGAGGCCTTATGGTAGTTTCATTTTTCAAAAAGCATTGCGGATTTCTTTTTAATTCTTTTTAATGATAAACTGTTTTTTTCTCATACTAGTCGCATGACTGACTTGAAGTTTATTGTTCCCTTCCTAAACTCTATGTCCCCACAATTTTTCACACGGGCTGCCTAGAGTTAGATTTTCAGATAGTCTGATAGTAGATGTAGATTCGGTAGTCCTTAGCTTATAGGATTGGAGATCTTTGGAGTCTTTGGATTTAGGCAATCGCATTCAAGTTACGTAGTTTGCTTCATTACAACGTGATGGTGGTTCGAGCTCTTGGTTCAAGCTATCTTTGGTTTGGAGTTTTGGTGATGAGTTGCAGTATGGTGTTGGATTCTTTTGGTGATTCTATTAGTGTTATCTTTCCGCTGCTATTTCTTTCTGCTGTTGTATACTTCTGATATTGATATCTCATTTACATCAAATATTGTATCATTGTTGTATCGAATATTGTGTATCAATGATGTTGTTCATTCTTTTCCGCTGTGTTGTTATACTAAATGTGTTATAAGCATAGGAAAATCAGATTTCGACGTTTGAATCTACGACATTCGAATACGGGTGAAGTATGGATGTCAATTTTCGAGCGTCGAAATTCGGGTCATCACAGATTTTCTCTACTGTTAGACCAAGTACATTGGCTATTACTTAATTTTATCTCCATTAAGTTAGAACTAATTATGAACCGACCAATTCTTCCATATCGCCAAAATCACCCTCCCTAAAGGGATCTTTCATACAAAAGTCTAGTAACATTAAAATCTCTCCCCATAATCCTTGGTCATGGGATGTGTTAATCAATGGAAATTCTATGGAATTAGAAAACAGTCGAAAAAATTTGAAATTAAATTTACCGCAAGCTCACGGCGTACTATCATAGTACGTGGCGAATACGGGTCGATCCGCAGGGAATTGTTGATTTTAAAATTTTCTATTCAATCAAACTAACCAAAGTTGAAAAGTGTGAAGCTAAAATTGTAGAAAAATGACAAGAAGAAAGTTATAAAAATATGAGAGTTAAATGACAATTTAGAGATAATTCCACTCTCTAGATCATATAGTTCAACAAATTACGAAATTATAATCTCTCTTTTTTGGTCATAAGTGAATTTAAATGATGTATTTATCATAAGTATGGCTCATTTGTGCTATTAATTAGCTCAACGTAAGCCATCAAACTATAACACGACCTTTAAACCACTTGCCAACTCTCATGAAATGACAACAAAGTTGAAAATGAAATCTATTTTAAGTATGACATATTAACTATTAATTAGAAATATAGACCATCAAATTTGAATTTCAAATCACTTTCTTATGCCATAATCATATTTTGATGAAGAGGCATTTGTGTTAGTGATTGTTTAAGCATAGCCTATTTGGTGTCAACAATATAGGCTATCAAATTCAAAAAAAAAACAACAAATTAAACCACTTCAAGCATTGCCATTAAGCACAAAACGACAGCTGTAATTATCAAAATGTTGAAGCTACATGATTAGAGGCTTCAAACCCCTAAATTGAAGGGATTAATCTCTCATATTTGTTATCAAAATAACAAATATAGCTTGCAACATGAAAGAAAAAGAAAGGAAAATAAAAGCTAATGACAAAAACAACTAATCTAATTGCATAAAGGAAAATCTACACTGCTTGCATAAAAGGAAATGAATATGTAATTAAAAAGAAACAATAATTAACATTGCATAAAAAGAAAACAAAATTACATAAAATAAAAATGGCTAAGTAGCCATGAAAAGAGAAAGTGAGTTTTCTTTTATTTATGAGCCAAAACTAAAGAGAAGAGAACCTAAAGAAGAGACTAACTAATAGGAGGGTTACATGAAACATAAGGGGTATATATGCATGAGTTAAACCCTAATTCATATTTTTGGAGAATGCCTAAAATATCCTTGAGAAAGTGTGGAGGCCAACTAATCATTAGCTTCTATTAGTCATCATTTAAGTATACATGAAGCCATAAGCTCCATAAGCATGTGCATTAGCCTCTATTTGAAAATCAAGGTAAGTGGGTGGGGTCTTTCATGTTCTTCACTTTGAATTATTTCCATCTTCATTCTTTTGTATCTTCTTTGTGCATGCATATTTAATCATAAAACCAATTGAAAAATTAACCAAATTTCTTACAAAACAACATAGAAAATTCCAAGTAAGTTTTCACAATTTAATAAATGCACAAAATTAACCATTTTACCTCTATATGAAGATGAATATGTGACAATTTGAAAATAATTTGAATTTTGGTTTAAACAATTTAAAATGCCCAATATGATCATTTATTCAATTTAAACAGATTAAATATGGTGGTAAAAATATGCACATTTACGTGCACGTCAAATACCCCTACACTTTTCTTTTTATTCGTCCTCGAATAAAGAAAAACTAAGATAAATCCGTTTTCGTATGGAGCAAGATTGCGTTAAGCGCATACAACAAGCCGTTAAACCTCTGGGTGTCCCCAATAGGACGAGTGTTGTCTCGTGAGGGTTTTCAGCGGATATTACCAACAAAATCCAAATGCAGAGTGAAAATATTTACAAAATGAAAGATTTATTTACAAAGATGTGAATGCAATGTTTTTGAATATTTACAATAAAGGATTCACTTTTA
Organism: Allium cepa; assembly: GCA_030765085.1. Taxonomy (NCBI): domain Eukaryota; kingdom Viridiplantae; phylum Streptophyta; class Magnoliopsida; order Asparagales; family Amaryllidaceae; genus Allium; species Allium cepa. The sequence goes on along the minus strand of CM060928.1, from coordinate 767,105,719 downwards.
AATCGACAAAAATAAGTTAAATATAGGTGTTGGTCATTATCCTGAAAATTTAAATTATTTACTTATCAAAATTTCCAATAAAAATTAAGTTATCAAAATAAATAGACTATAGTTTAACTTCTTGTTTCGGTTGATAACAAAGTGTAATTATAAAATGGATTCTTAGCTGATTATCAAAGTTTATCAAAGTGGTATATTTATTTCTTTTCAATAACAAATAAGTTAAAAATAGAACGAGTATTTCAATTGCTTACTCTCTCTTGCATTTTTGAAAATTTTATTGATATTTATAATATTTGTATGCCTAACTCAGGTAAACTGAGGCCAGATATATTACTCATGCACTACCTTACGGACTGATGTGAGGAGAATATAGAGCGTGACGGGTGAACAAACAAGTGCGAACACATACCGACTGTAGGCATTATTAATAAAAGAATTTTCATATACATACACCTAGCTTAGATAAACTGAGGCCAGATATACCGATCATGCATTGCCTTTCGGGCTTACGTGAGAAAGGTACAGAGCATGGCGAGTGTACACACAAGTGTGTGCACCTTTCGACCGTAGGTGTTAATAGAATACACACACACACACACAAATGTTTTGTTTTTATTAATATGTTTTTTTTTAAAATGAGAGAGAGTTTTGCAAAATCATCTTAGCACCATTTAATTTAGAAGACAAAAAAAAAGTTAAATCCTTTACTTTAAGTTCACCACTTTTAAAATGAAGATTTTCAATTAGGATGTATTTCATAATTGACATGTATCAATCTTCCTATATACTAGTTAAATCATTGTTATTTGTAATAAAACTTTATTTTTATTTTTGTTAAGACGAATAAAATTTTCAAAAATTTAAATAACCATATATTTATCCTATAGTGTTTCTTTAAAAATAAATCAAAAGAAAATTTGTTCCTGGGATTTTTTTAATTTTTTTTGAGTTTTTAAAAGAAAATGCAAAAATAAAGCATGAAAAATTAAAAATGAAGATGATTCTCCCCCCACACTTGATTTTGACTGTGTCCCCACAGTCAATCTAAGTGAAAGGAACGTTTATTATTATTTACATGAAAATGAAATGTATTTACACGACATCAAAAAGTATATGTTAAAAAGTAAATGAAACGGTCTTCCAAAGACCGATTCATTTGTCTCATCAAGTATGCAAGACATAGCTCAAGCGTAGAAAACCAATCCATAAAAGATTTCGAAGTTGAATGTTGATTTGAAAAAACGAATGTCGTTTTATTAAAAATCGTACGAGTTGTTTTATTTTCGATGATTTCTGGGGTAGATATAACGAATGATTGAAATTCAAGTTTATTATCACCAAATTGAAATTCAAGTTTGTCGTTGAAAAACTCTTCGAAATTATTGATTTCAAAATCAAAGTGGTGATTTCAATTTCCCTCGTCGGAATTTAACAACTCATCATCCAAAAGTCCAAAAAAATTCGTGTTCATTAAATTCGTCTTCCTTTATTGGACTATCAACAACTTTATTACATGTCTCAAGTTTAAAATCCAAAGTTGTTGTATTCAAATTTTTGAAATCGAGGAAAGGAAGATCGAATTTTCATTTTGGTTCCACACCCTTAAAAGAATTGAAATCCAATTCAATTATCGTGTTTTCAATAATTTCATTAAGATCGACATTTTCAATTTCAATAGTTGTTATTTGAAAATCGTCGAATTGGGTAAAAAATGGATTATCATTTGACTCATCACACGTTGCGATTTGGTTTTGTTAATCACCTTGTTTCATATATGTTTCGAACAACAAATCTGTATGTTCATCGTAAATTTCGTCAATTTGCTCAACAAAATCTAATTTATAGTTATTAACATGAGGATTTTCACTTTGAAATTATTGAGAACAAAGATTTTCATTCGTAACGTGGTTAAGATTATTCCCACTGTCAAATTCATTTGAAAAGTTGTTTCCATTTTCATTTTGAGTTTGAAATTCATTTTGGAGTTCGAAATTGAAGTGGCATGGGTTATAATCGAAGTCGTTTAAATTTTAAAATTTTGAATTGAATTCAAAATTTGAAATCCTTGACTCGAGTTATTACACAAATATGAATTACAAAAATCATTTATACATTGATTTTGTTATGTAGATAGTTCAAGTAAAGATGAAATGTTATTTACAAGAGTCGAGGGTTGGTCATCATTTTGAAAATTTTGTCGTTCGAAATCCAAATCTTTTACACAATAGTTATTGTTAAAATATCCATAAGAATTTGAAGTGAAATTATATGAATTATATGATTTTCACAACTATTGTAAAATTCATGTGAGTGGGGAAAAGGAAACTCAGACATTTTCAAAGATGTTTTTGGTTTTTTTTTCTTTTTTTCTTTATAAAGGAAAAATATTTACAAATAGAATTTATTTTTCAAGAGGGAAATTGAGTTTTGTTTTGTTTTTGGTTTTTAATTTTTTTGAAAGGGTTTTATATATTTTTTTGGATTTTTTTTTCTAAATTTTTTTCTTCGAATTTTGATTTGAAAATTTTCAAAGAAAAAGAAAAAACTAAGTTAAGAAATATTTACAATTTTTTTAATTTTGAATGTTGAATTTTTTTTAAGTATGCATGAACTAATGCAACTAAAAGAATCCAGTGGTTAATTAAAAATGATTTATCCTAAGTTAACCCAAAATTATTTAATCACACATTGTCCTAATTCAACAAGATAGTTCTTGGCCAGGTAACAGGCAGGGGTTATCGATGCACCACGAATCACCGTCGCAATGCAGCCGAAGGTTTAAGTGCCTTCAGAGTAACAACCACTGTTATATTTACGAATCATCGAAATATTTATAAATGGTTATTACTCCACCGTAGCCCAGACACCAAGAAATTAAATTGTTCAAAGAAGACAATTTGCAAATATACAATTAAGTGTTATCGATGTCTAACCGTTATTACTAAGCATAATTTTAGAACGAAATGCAAAGCAGAAGTTAAACGTGAATTTACAACGCAACTACGATGAAATTTGTTTTGTTTTTGTTTTTGATTTTCTTTTTGTGTAAATGCAAGCAACCAACAATGCAAATAAAAACAATAGATAGGGCGAGCAATTTTTTTTTTGTCAAGCTAAGCAAGGTAAGCACTCCTCCAATCTGCTTTGGCAATCTGAAAATAAAAACAAGATATATACATGTTTTTTTATATCAAAGAGGAAAAAAAATAGAAACTAAAACAAATCAAAACAAAACAACTTAAACTAAACAATTAAAAACGAAAAAAAAATTAATTGAAAGTAAAACAAAAGACAAAAGAACTTGTTAATCATCGAAAATTCTATGAAATTAGAAAACTGTTGAAAAATTTCAAAATTAAATTAACCGCAAGCGAATGGCGTACTATCGTAATACGTGGTGAATACGGGTCGATCTGTAGGGAATTGTTGATTTTAAAATTTTCTATTCAATCAAATTAACCAAAGTTGAAATGTGCTGAAGCTAAAATTCTAGAAAAATGACAAAAAGAAAATGATAAAAATATGAGAGTTAAATAACAGTTTAGAGATAATTACACTATCTAGATCATATAGTTCAACAAATTATAAAATTATGATCTCTCTTTTTTGGTCATAAGCGAATTTAAATGATGTGTTTATCATAAATATGGCTCATTTGTGCTATTAATTAGCTCAACACAAGCCATCAAACTATAACACAACCTTTAAATCACTTACCAACTCTCATGAAATGACAACAAAGTTGAAAATGAAATCTATTTTAAGTATGACCAATTAACTATTAATTAGAAATATAGACCATCAAATTTGAATTTCAAATCACTTTCTTACGTCATAATCATATTTTGATGAAGTTGTATTTGTGTTATTGATTGTTTAAGCATAGCTTATTTGGCGTCAACAATATAGGCTATCAAATTCAAAACAAAAAACAACAAATTAAACCACTTCAAGCATTGACATTAAGCACAAAAGGAGAGCCATAATTACCAAATGGTGAAGCTACACGATTAGAGGCTTCATTACCCCTAAATTGAAGAGATTAGTCTCTCATATTTGTTATCAAAATAACAAATATAGCTTGCAACATGAAAGAAAAAGAAAGGAAAATGAAAGCTAATGAAAAAGACAACTATTCTAATTGCATAAAGGAAAATCTACACTACGTGCATAAAAGAAAATGAACATGTAATTAAAAAGAAACAATAATTAACATTGCATAAAAAAAAAATTACATAAAATAAAAATGGCTAAGTAGCCATGAAAAGAGAAAGAGAGCTTTCTTTTATTTATAAGCCAAAACTAAAGAGAAAAGAACATAAAGAAGAGACTAACTAAGACGAGGGTTACATGAAACATAAGGGGTATATATACATGTTTTAAACCCTAGTCCATAATTTTAGGGAATGCCCAAAATATTTTTAAGAAAATATGGAGGTCAAATAATCATTAGCTTCTATTAATCAGCATTTAAGCGTACATGAAGCCATAAACTCCATAACATATGCATTAGCCTCTAATTGAAAATCAAGATAAGTGGGTGGGGTCCTTCATGTTCTTCACTTTGAATTATTTCCATGTTCATTCTTTTGTATATTCTTTGTGCATGCATATTTCATCATAAAACCACTTGTAAAATTCACTAAATTTCCTACAAAACAACATAGAAAATTCCAAGTAAATTTTCACAATTTATTAAATGCACAAAATGACTATTTTACTCCTGTATGAAGATGAATATATGACAATTTGAAAATAATTTGAATTTTGCTTTAAACAAGTTAAAATACCCAATATGATCATTTATTCAATTTAAATAGATTAAATATGGTGGTAAAAATATGCACATTTACGTGCACATCAGGGTGAGTGATCTAAATTCTAAACACTCATCCCATGGAACCTTACGATCTAACTTTAGATTTAGCCCATATATTTTTTTTATTTAGAATAGAATCATCACTGGTGTAAGAAAAAATTAGATGATCTTTAATAATAGATCATAAAAGTCTAACACAATGATCTTTCCAACCTAACATTAGTCCTTCGACACCACCCTTAGCTTGAAGGTAGGACCAATGATTAATATAAAAGACCAACTAGACGTCTATAAAAATGATAATCAGGATGCCATATTTTAGTTTCTTGTAATAAAGCTGTATCAATATTATTATCTTTAAACAAGGATTTAATTTTACTACACTTATTTAAATCATGTAAACCTCTTACATTGCAACTAACAAGTCTCATAATCCAAGCGTTCTAATCCGTTCTAATTTCTTACTTTTAATATAATCAGATTCTAAATGAATATCACCAAAATAATTCGATTTTTTTTAGCTAAGAGATGCATATCACTACTAGACAAGTTATTTAAAGCACATGAACTAAAAGTACTAACCAAAAGAAAGTCCATACCTGAGCTAGAGCTAGAGCCATCTTTAGCTCAAGTACCAACTCTATGAAGACGTGCACTCCTCCTCGTCAATCTATGTTCAATCGAACTAGTACCAAAATGGGCACTACTCCAAAACTGACCATTTTACCCTTTTTCTTTCTCTTGCCAACACTACCCATATTGGTGCTACGAACAAGCCTACCTAGAGTTGCTACACATACCCGAATCTGCCACACTATTATCTGACCACAAACCATTCTTACAACCAAAGTCGCTACTATTACAAACATCAAAACCCCTGGCACGTGGACATATACATTCAAACCATTCTTTTAAGCCAGAATAGACAATAATCTACTTATTATCTAAGAGATCCTTTTGTCTTTTCCTATTGGCAAAATCCTCATTAGTAGTACCCTGAAAAAGTACATTTCTCTAAACCAAATTACTCTTCCTTCCCGCATCAAACCAGGTGTAACCAATGATGCATATTCCTTCGATAGATTTTTGTATCATACCCTCACTAAAAATTTTATAAGCTTTGTGCACATTCGAAATAATTACACTAGTTTGAGATACTTTGTGCACATAAGTAGAAACACTGTACGAATCTTCAGCTGTGGTTTTCTTTGTAGAATCATTGTGCACATATAAATCATCAAAGGGGGATATCCTGATATAACTATCTCTAAACAACTAATGGCAGTATCACGATGCATCTTATCTCATCCAAGCGACTAACCAAAACAGCCCTATCAGCCCCGATTACCTTTATTATCATTGGACGAATCAACCATAGATGAAACTCTATTACTCCTATTCCTACTGCCACTAATAGTACAAGGTACGACTTTAACAACTCTTTTCCACTATCACATTATCATTTAAACAACTCTCTTTTACCCCACCATCTACCACAAATCCTTGAAACAAGTCAGAAATCGTACCTATATCATCCAAAAACTTTAACCCAACAAAACAATTGAAGTAAAAATCACTAAATTCGCCACTTTTCCAGATTACTTTAACCCATCAAAACGACCTAAAGTAAAATTATTAAAATTCCCCACTTTTTTAGATTTTGCATCATATTTTCTGTTATCCATTCGAATAAAACCCTTATCACTCTCCTGTAAATGTTTTACACTGCCTATCTATATCTAACATAATATTAACAGGCTCCTGAGGCTGGGAATTTGAACTGTAATGCATAATTACTAGATCTAATAATAATAAATCTAAAAAAGAATTCCCCTTCATAGCCTCAGAATTAGCTTCCATGAAATCAACCATAACATCCTTTTCAATTTTAGTACCATTCGAAAACACAATAATCAAATCAGACTTTGGAACATTTTCATCAGCAAGATCAACACCCTCTAAAACCATGTCGGGATCGCCAAGTTTTTCCTTAAAATTAGGACTTATGTTCGCTTCATTTACCACATCGAAAAGCACAAACATATCCTCTAAAAGTTTAATGCCTACATCCCCTTGTAACCACAAAATGACCCAACAAGATTCTCTTCGATTTCGTACATTCTAGGACAAATAAAAAGCCTTGTTCAGTGATCAATAAACTCTTTCTTGTGCTCAAAATTGAAGTGTGATTCCTCAAACATTTTTCTTTTTTGTGCCTGAATAGACTACAACTGAAACAACGAACTAGCTCCCGAAAATCTTTAGCAAAATGATATAAACACCCACACCGAAAGAAAAACATGTCGCCTTTCGAGTACTGATCAATTTCTTGAAAGTAATTTTTCGTTTCGGGATCTGAGGAAAGCCTTTCAAATATTTCACTACTCGAGCATATGAATGATAGTGAGATCTGTAGGAAATTAGATTAGCAAGATTTGAGAAAGAATTGGAAACATATTGGGGAGCAGGATTGGGTAATTTTGGGAAAGAATAAGGAAAATAAGAGAATGAAGATGATGCCATTTCTTAAATGTAACCATTTCAAAATTATTCAATACAGAAATAAAAATATAAACTCCATAAAATAGTTATATTATTATTTGCTTAAAATTTAGATAATCTTTCAAAAAACCATATTATTATTCATAAAAATTTCACAATACTTTACAAATAATAGAAAATTCAAATTCAAAATATAATTTTTATTATTATTGATTTTTTTTTTCAAATTTCATAAATAATACCCTCACCCCTTTTTTTTTACAAACCCTTATATCTCAAATCCATAACATTTATTTCTATACAGTCCAATACACAGTAAATATAGACTACCCTAGCTGGTTCACCATAATCAATTCAAATTTTATAGCTATATAAGTCTTTTCTATCTCAAATTAAAATTTCTGTTGAAAATATCACTAACTTCCCAATTTAGATTTTAAATTGAAATCATGGATCTTAAATCTTATTATTCATAAAATTAACAAGATTTGAAAACCATAAAGTTCTTTGTTAGCTTCAACCAACGTTTAATTTCGATCACTACACATTTTTTTCAAAGTATTAGTTAAATTATGATGAAACAAATTTTCTAAACTTTCACTTTAGCATTTCATGTTAAAATCATTTTATGGGCAATCATAAATAAAAGTTATCTCAAGTTAACTATTTCATATCAATTCCTAAGTCTCCGTATAAAACAAATTATATAATTCTAATTTCCAAAGCTGATTCATTTTCAACATGTCGTAAGAATATCATTATATAAAAACATTTAACTTTCAAAACTCAATTCTTTATAGTTTAACCAATTCAATATTAATTACTCAAAATTAAGCTGAGAATAATATTGATTATTTTTCTAAAATACACGTACTTTATTTTTTATAAACATTACCTTATTTTCTGACAACATATTTTATAATTTTTAACCAATTTATCATTAAACAATAACTAAAGTATATATAAAAATTATATTTTTAATTTTGTTTTTTTACAATTAGTCAATTTCCAACAACTTTTAACATACACATCATAAAAAAATATTTTTGAAATATATTTTTCTACTATCTACATTCATATCGGATTCGAAAATAATTTCCAAAATTTTAACCATATATTAATGCATATTTTTAAGAGCTTATATTGATACTCCTTTAGTTTTACATTCAAAGATACATACATTGCAATTGAAAAATCCAACAGCGGAAAGTATTAATTTAAAATTCTTTCTTTTTTTTCAGTTCAGATTCTACCTAAAATTTTCAAATTCGATTTAGAAAAATAATTATAAATCACACCCTTTAAAACTTTATAACTTTGAAATTTTCGCAAAAGTGTAGAAAAAATATAATATTTTAGGTAATTTTTTACAACGTAATTTCAAAAGTTCCTTTGTTAAAAACCAAGTGCATATCAAAAGATAAGTGCAAATAGCATGCTTTATACTAAATTTTTTACAAATATAAAACATTTAAAATGCTCGCGAAAAAGGAATACTTTTAAAAATTCTCATATTCAAAGCTTAAATATAGGTTATTAATTCCATACAATATACAAAATTTAACTTCTATAGTTTTCCCTAAATTTTCAAACGCTATTATACGATTTTAGGGAAAACATTTAAATTAATTTAATTACTTTAATTGGAGTAGATTATAACTTACACATGCCAAACTTGATTATACCATAAGAAAAATGCTTAAGTAGCTTAATCAGACTATATAAACATCACGTTATATCTTATGGATTTAAGGAAACTAATCTCCTTTATTCCACTTCTACTAGCATATAAACTCTCTTTTAGCAATATTCTATTGAGTAAATTAAAAAAATGTGATGGATTTTCTATCACCCTAAATAATTTAAATTTTAGCGTTCATTTAACTCGTAGTTGTCTTTTTCAATAAGAGATAAGCCAATAACTAACTCTACGATCAAAATATATAAGATGTGGTGTATAGAAATAATATAATATGCATGATGTAAATAATAAAAAGTACAAGTAAGCTCTCTCATATGCCGTAATTCAGTAGGAATCACATACCCTAAGCTCTAATACCAAATGCAACAACTCAATATCCACAAAGCCTCGATTCATGTATAAAAGGGCGTTGATCTACGAGGAGCTCACAAATAGAAAATCGCTTTTGGTAGTATACATAAATCAGATCCCAGAGCTATTTCCAATATTCTACACTTTTTGAAAACTCACAGCAGAAAAAACAAAATGTAATAATCAATAATATAATCCCAAATAACAATATAGTATCAAATAAACTACAACAACAGCTTTCTTTACTAATAACAGAAATAGTCTGATGTTTAGGGATAAAGTGTAGATATCCAATGGAGAAATAAATATGCGCTTCAATCGCACCATCGTGCCTCCAAGTCACCACCAGTCCTTGAACTAAAAAGAAGGAAATGAAAGAGGGAGTCAAACATATGTCTCATGTTTGAAACACATCATATAAGTGTATAATACTAATAAGCTTGTAAATCAACACTTATGCTTGAAAACCATACCTTAAACTGTGTCGCATGCACGCAATGAGTTAGCTAATCACAATATAATACTGTATGACATCGTATGCTAAAGTCTCACCAAAATCTAACCAATATCTAATCATAGGGGCATGATCGAGCCTAAATCCCCTACTCGCATGCCGAAACTATACGTTACTTGCTAGTGAAGATCTACGTGTCTTAACCCATTATCGTCAAATCATATAGGACCCGCTATTGAAAATTAAGGTGCCCATCCCGCTATCGCAAAATCATATGTACATTATTAAGCTTAAAGTCCCAACTCGTGTACCACCAACTACGACGCTATTGGGCTCAAAATCCCAACTCGTTGTTGCTAGACGCCACCGGCTCCACCGAAGTGCATCTGACGCCTACCATATACCAAACTATTGAACTCAAAGTCTCAACTCATGTGCCTAAATGCAACACTGTGGTGGAAATTACGTGTAACTATTGAGGTCAAGTCCAAGCTAGACATTTTCCTAACTCAGAACGTCACTATTGAGGTCAAGCCCAAAACACATGTTCGCCCCATCGTTTACGAAGCTACTGGATCGAGCCTTAACCCATAATTCAAAATCGTATAGCAAACTTGTCCAACTAAGACAATTTTATAAAGTACCTCAAAACATAAAGTAATATACCAAAACATTACACATACTACCACGATCTCAATGCAATGAACCACATATAAAACGAGGGTCGTATGTGCGAGTTACAAATGTATGAAGTTAAGTGGCATACTCATAATTACTACTGACACACACACACACTTTGTAATTTTCTTTTCCGTCTTCGGCTCCACTATCCCGATATCGCTCACAACCCAAGCCGCCTCTTATTCATTTTTCACAACCAATTCCATAGGCCTCATCACTGTGATCCGAAACCAGAAATCAAAATCTCGTCCTCCGCTATACCTACCACTACGACTTGTATTAACCTTAATCACCCAATTATGGTCACATCGCCTACTCTTTTTCAACTATAGGGTTTGGTGCTATAGTCAACTGTAGCCACATTAGATTGATCGGATTCCATTGCAATTTTCTTGTTGACATGCTGTCCATGCCCATGGTCCCCAATTGTCATATCGCTGTCATTTCATGGTTGGATCGAAGCATACGGTCCATGTTTATCGAATATCCATCTCAATTTTCGATCAATTTGCACACCCAATCAATGAATGAACACCACCTATGGATTCATATCATCCAGAGCTATAATTCTAGTATATAATATGTCTAATTTGGAACACTTGTATATAACACACATTTTAAGTAGAAGAAGTTCAACTTTTGCTAATTATAATCGATAAAAATTAACTTTTCAATTATCTTGCCATGGCATGTTACGTCCTAATCAGTTGTATAAAAAAATCAGTTTTTAATTAACAATTTCATTATTTATAATCTGATTAAAGATCAACTGAGGTGAGTCACTATGTCTTACAAATATATACATAAATATGATAAATCTCACCCATCGATTTGCTATGCATCTTTGCAGATTTGACGTGTATTCTTCTTCTTCTTTGCTACCTAGATATTCCATGCCTTCAAAAGTGCAAAATTTCTCGATATCTTTGATTTATTCACATAACTCTCTTCACAGCGTTCGATTTCATATATCAATACATTAAATTTGGATTTAATTTGGTAGATTATGAATTAATTTGGAGAAATTATAATTAATTGGGGATTAGAGTTTTAGAAGTGGAGGTATCGTTATTAGAGAGAAAAGAATCAGATAAGAGATCTATTTATAGGCTGAAAAATATAATATCTAGGCTATATATTCTAAATTATTATATTTATAAAAATGCCACTGGGTTTTGACTTCTTCTAATATCTAGCCCGTTTAATCAAATTCAGTAATTTATATATGTATTTTGACTGTAGATGACATTCTGCACGTAAAGGAATAGGTATCGAAGTCTAATTCCAACTCTTGTAGAAATTTACTATTTAGCCTTTTATGTTAAAATTTTGATTTTAACCTTTTTATTAAATTATTTGATTTTTTAAATATATGAGGTGTTACATTCTCCCCTTAAAAGAATTTTGACCCCGAAGTTCCAGGTAATGGACAATGCAACTCGCTTCACATCATTCAAATATACAAAACATGTAACAACCCGTGATTGCAATTACCAAATAATAAATTAAAATTGTGATTTTAATTTAATTGGAGCTATTAATGAATTTTTAATGTGGCTAGTTTGTTCAAAATTTAGTTATTTTGAATAAATTAATATTTATGGGCTTAAGTGTAAAATGGAGCATTTTATGGAACTTAATTAGGCATATTTGAAATTTATAAAATTGCAAAATTTTATATGTGTAAAATAGTGCAATATTTGATTTAGGAATTTAATTTGCAATTTATTTGCAAAATGGTGATTGTTTGGCTAATATTAACTACAATCGGTGTTTTGGGGAAATTAGGGGTTAAAATGTAAAATATTGTTGATATAGAATTTTATGAAATGGCTAAAAAATAATTGTTAATATCTTTTATAATTTTCTATGGTTTGAATTGTATTTAGTAATTTGTATGTAGATCGTACTTATAGAAAATTGCCTATCTGTATACACATGAATAATAACAAGTCCTAATGGGTATTAGACCCAATAACCCTAACCATTAGCCTACAAATTATCTTTTACTCTCCCATTTCAGCCAACACTTCATTTCATTACCACTAAACCCTAATTAGAAAGCTCCTAAACCTAGCCATGGCCTCCTAAGCAAAACTTCAATCTACACCAAATCAAAGAGAGTTAATCCAAACCATTAAAAGAGGTAATAGCAGTCACAAAAGCCACCTCTAATTCATTCTTTGATTTCTGAAATAAATTAGTAATCATTGTTTTTTGTGCATTTTCATTGACTCAAGTTCATTGATCTTCATCTTCTTGCTTGGGGATTGCGAATCTTTGTGTTTGATCATTCTCTTGCTTGGTGAAAGGTAATAAATGCTAGCTAGAAACCCATTTGATATTTGCTATGGTTGAAATGTGGGTTTACAAGTTTTTGAAACTGTTGTGGAAAAAAATAAGTGATTAATTTTAGTTCAAATGTCCAACTTTGCGACCTCACTGCGAGCGGGTCCGATGTCGGATTTCATCGATTTCAGTCTCGTTGGAAAGATGAGGTCGAGATCTTCAAACTTACAAAATTTGGTTAAGATCTGTGTGTGTTTGATACTTCGTTTTTATTGCCGAAGTAGCACCCAGAAACTATTTTGAAAAACAGTGATTAATTTTAGTTCAAACATCCAAATTCGTGACTTCGCTGCGAGCAGGTCCAATGTCGGATTTCATTGATTTTGATCTCGTTGGAAAGATGAGGTCGAGATATTCAATTCCGAAAAATTTGGTTAAGATCTGTGCTCGTTTGTTACTTCGTTTTTATTTCCGAAGTAGCACCCAGAAACTGTTTTGAAAAACAGCGATTAATTTTAGTTCAAACGTCCAACTTCGCGACCTCGCTGCGAGCAGGTCCAATTCCAGATTTCATCCATTTCTTCAACTCTGCAAAGTTTGGTTTAGATCTGGGTGCGTTAGGTAATTCGTTTCTATTGCCGAAGTAGCACCCAGAAACTGTTTTACAACAGTGATTATTTTCAATTATCGTCGGACCAACTTTGAGACGTTGTCATTTCTACGTTTCAAGTCGGAACCAAATGATTCTTGTTGCCTATCAAAGTAGGAGTACTGTACTATGCTCTTGCAAATTTTCATCAAGGTTTGGGTTCATATGACCCTTCGACCATGCCGTCGAAGTTGGACCTTTGCACTGTTTTGACATAGTAGAGTTTTGTGATTTTTGTCCGACTTTGGGACGATGTCTTTTCTTCGTTTCAAGTCGGAATTGCCCGATTGTTTTTGTAATTTGGAGCAGGGATGTTCTTCTACATTCTTGCCAATTTGCATGCCATTTGAACTCTGTTTGCAGGTTCAAATCTGCCGTCGAACTAGTGACTTTGACTTGTTTTCAGCGATTTATACTTGGTATAATTTCGACTATTTTTCTGAGATTTTTCGATTTCTTTGAGATTTGTCTCTAGATTTCGTGCACGGATTTTATAAATCATTTTAAAGTGATTTTCCATCAAATTAACTTTTGAAACTGTTATTTAGTATTATTTTAAATATTAAATTAATTGCTCCATAATAGGAGAATTTCAAAGGCTATTTCTAAAAAGGTTTTCAAACGATTAAAAATCCGCTTTCTCCAACTATTTTCTAAGTAAAATATACACTCTTCTACACTTAGAGCGAAGTGGAAAAGTGATTAAATGGTTAGGTAAAACACGGACCACGAATCCATATGTTTATCTTTTCGATTAATCCCCGACCTATTCGATTGATCGTTTTGGCCTTTTGGCCTAGTTTACCGATGACATGAGGTGAACTTTTTACTGCTTTATGGGTGGAAGCTTACGATTGGTTAGTAAACTATTTAGTGCAAACTTTGGGGTATGGGACTCACGTTACTACTTTACGGGTTCGTTGCTAAGTGTTCATGACACATTCCTACCGTTAGTGGTAAACGAGTACTGGGCCTATGGGCCTTTACCACTACGGCGTGTTTCATGAGTGATACCTTTGGGATAGTGTCCTTGGACTGTCTTCCTTGGGTTTATTGCCTTTAGTATAGTGTCTTCGGACCGTCTCCTTCTGGCTCATCACCTTCTGGATAGTGTCTCCGGACTGTCTCCTTTAGGTGTTGCCCCTTAGCTAAAGTGATGAGTGTGTCACTGGGGTATATTTCCTGTGTGATTGAGTACAGTACGAGCGCGATAATGTTTTCCTATGTGATTTATATTCCCTCATGTAGCTCCATTCGGTGGTGGTTTTATGCAACTACACGATATAAGCGCGACTACCTTGTGGAACTTGTTTTATGCATACACTAGCACTTGTGCTTATGTTCTGCCGATGATATGAGGCTTGTTATTCATCTCTAATTAGATGTTTGTTTCTTCTCTATGTGAGACATTTTAGTCTTTATTACCACGATATGTGTTTCTCTTTTAGAGATTATTATGTTGTATGTTGCCTCATTATCCTATCATGATCATTGTTCAGTTTATCTAACTGATTTGTTTAGCTAGCCTGACCCGAGTATTTTATGCTCGGGTCAGACCGAGTTGTTTCAGGTTAGGTCTCTTTGGACTTAGCTTGCTTTGGTGCTTCCGCTTTGGATATATCCACTATAACATTGATAGCTTTACTTGTTATGCATCCTTTATGATACTCTGATATTATGACTATCTTGTGTATATTTTTTTGACTCATGAATGTGTGAGTAGTGGCTTTGTACCCACTTTTATATTTGGATCTGTACTTGATGTTGTATTTTGCTGAGACTATTTGCTTATTATATAATGTTGTTCCGTGATGATGTTCATTTTGCTATTATGCTTTGTTCTGATAGATCTTTTAGCCACTGTAGTTTTGCTTTAAGTATTTATTGAATATTTCGAACCACATGAGATGAAAAAAATAGATTCCACTTTTCGACGTGTTCAGTAGACAGTTAAAGTAAGATTACACATGGTTGCTTCCATTATACTCTATGGTCCGCATTAGTACACGGTATTTTTCATATCATTCTCTTTGGTAATGAGGCTCTCGGAGTGGGGCGTAACAAAACAGACATAGTTACACCCATCTTGCATCCATCATACAATACAAGCGAAACAAAACTAGGAGTATAATATACTAGATAAATAAACGATGAAATGGTATGTGATGAAAGAAAATACAACTAAATCGACCTCTTTTATGAAAGAAAATGCGGTGCAACCAATATGTAAGAAAACATCCTGATTCATGCAAGCATGTATATTTATGTATGCGTCCATACATCCACATGCAACATCCATATCAAAGTGCAAGTAAACAAACACGTTCATAAATACAATCAATAAACACATATATATAGGAAGAATAAATAACATGTATAAAATTATCTAGCATAAGTTAGAACGCTTAACTCTAGGAGTCTATCCTAGGATGTTGTTTATAAATATAAGACAACGTGGTATAAAATAAACTGGTATAATCTAAACAAAGCAACCATAGCAACCAAAACACACCATAAGGATTTGTATACAACCAATCCTATCATCCATACATCCATGTCTATGTCAACTAGCTAGCTAAAGCAGCCATACAAACAAACAACAATGTAAAGAGCAAACTAACCGATAAACCAACCAAAAGAGGAACTTATTGGAAAAGAGCTCGTGATAGGAAACTCTAACATATCCTTAAGCTCCATCACACTCCTATCCAAACTTTTGTTTCCTCGCCATAATAGGCCCAACTTCATTCTCTCACTTTTATGCTATCACATCAGGTCCTAAGATGCATATACACATATAGATTATTCTAGACTCCATCTCTACGTCCACCTCATAAGTTGACAAATCTCTACCATAACCGCTGAATCGTCAACATACGTTCCTAGATGAGATAACCAAAAAGTTTGTGAACACTGGCCAACTTCTCAAGAAGCCCATTCAAATGTACTGGCTACCCTGCTCTCTATGAAATTGGGAAAGGTCCAATAACTTGTGGAGCTTGCTTTCCTGTATAACATATATCAATAATGAACTCTTCTCCTACCTAGCTGCCCACTGCGAACTCTATATGCACATCTATTATATGTGTTTTCGATGCCTTAGCATACCACTAAGGTGTCCCTATTGAAGTATAATCAGATTTAAATAAATTGCACCAATGGATCAATGTTTTAAATTTATAAATGTTGTAGGTGTATGATCCCTTATTTTATATAAACACAGTATTATTATAAAAAACCTCAACTTCAAATTCTATTAATCTACAAATAGTTCAAAATCATTTTTCTAGTTATAAAATTCCATAAGATTATTTTTCAAAGATTTTGAGTATAACTACCCTCTTCTTTCTTCAAATTCGAATAGCTTGAACAAAATCCATGTTTCATGTTTGAAATTTTCTTTATACATAAAATCTTCATTCAAATCGACGCCATATTTTTTTAAATCCATAAAATATTCATATAAAAATTCTATGTTCAAAATCCTTAAAATTCCTTTTCAAAGAATTTTAATATAAAGAATTGCCTTTTAAAGAATTTTAATATTAAAAACTCCTTTTCTTCGAATTTTAATATAATTTACCAAAAAAATTTAGAAAAATAATTCAAGCTTCATGCTTTTAAAATATCGTTTAAAAGTTCTCAAATTATTTTATTTATTATAACCAGAAATTAATACAACTTTATGTAGTATCATGTTTATTAAATACTCAAAACCATTTCAAGTAATTTCAAAACACAACCAATCAAGTTAGTGGTTAAATAAAACACACATTCATACAACTTCATTAACAGGAAAATTAATCCTTATCACCTGTTAGATTAAATACATTCATCGGATTGAATAACTAACATCTAAATTCCTCAAATAGTATATTTTCTCCAAAATAATAACATACTTCAAAAACCTATCATTTTCAACATATTAATTTTAATATTTCAATTATCCATACTTAACTTAGAAATAATAATTTTCATAAAATTTCATTAAAAACAATAATATTATTATCACTTTACAATAAAAAATAAGTATTTATTTAAATCATTTTTTTCCTAACCATTTAATTATTATATACCATTCGACAGTAATAATATTCTATGTTAGATTCCAAAAATTCTTTTCAGGGTTATTTACAACAATAATAATAAGAATTTTTTCCAAAAACATTCATAGAAAATATCTCTTTACTTACTATTATTCACAAGGTCCCTCTTATTTTTGTTACTTAAATAATAAATTTTTTCATAAACTCCATAAAATAGTTATATTATTATTTGTGTAAAATTTAGTTAGCCTTTCAAAAACCTTATTATTATTTATATAAATTCAATATACTTTATAAATAATAGTAAATTCCAAATTCAAAATATATTTTCCACTATTGTTTGAAATTTTTCCAAAATGCATAAATAACACCCTCACTAATTTCGGCAAAAACCCTTATATCTCAAATCAATAACGTTTATTTCTAGCCAGTCCAAAGCACACTGCATATTGACTATCCTAGTTGGTTCACCATAATCAGTTCAAATTCTATAGGCTCTGTAACTCATTTCTTTCTCCAATTAAAATTTCAGTAGAAAATATCATTAATTTTCCAATTAATACTTTAATTCAAAATCTTGGATCTCAAATCATGTTATACACAAAACTAATATGATTTGTAAACCATAAAATTCTTTGTTAACTTCAACGAACGTTAATTTTCGATTACCACACTTTTTTTCCCAGCATATTCTTTAAATTGTGTTTAAACAAGTTTTATAAAATTTCAACTTTGGCATTTCCTATTAAAATCATTTCATAGGAAATCATAAATAAAATTTATCTCAAGTTGATAACTTCATTTCAATTTCCAAGTCTCCCTATAAAAATAATATAATTCTAATTTCCAAAGCTAATGCATTTTCAACATTTCCTAAGGATATCATTATAAAAAAAATTAACTTTCAGAACTCAATTCTTTATAGCTTAATCAACCCAATATTAATTACTCAAAATTAATCTTGGAGTAACATTGGTTATTTTTCTAAAATACTTATACTTTATTTTTTATATTTGGCATCAAATTGTATAATTTATAACCAATTTAGAATATACAAGTATATAACATTTTATTTGATAATTATTTTGTCTTGAACATCGTTAAGTAATAACTAATGTCTATACAAAAATTATATTTTTTATTTTTTTATAATTAGTCAATTTCCTGCACCTTTTAATATATATGTCATAAAAAATATATTTGAAATTCATTTTTTCTACTAATTATATTCATATTGGATTCAAAAATAATTTCCAAAATTTTAACCATATATCAATGCATATTTTTTAAGAGTTTATATCAAAAATCCTTTAATTTTCAAGTCAAAAATACATACATTACAGTTGAAAATAATAATTTTAAATTATTTCTTCTTGTTTTTTTCAATTTAGATTTTACCCATAAAATTTCAAATTCGACTTAGAAAAATAAACTTATAAATCACGCTTTTAAAACTTTATAAATTCGAAATTTTCACAAAAGTGTGAAGAAATTGTGATATTTTAAGAAATTCTTTATATTTACTTTCAAAAGTTCTTTTGTTAAAAACCATGTGCATATCAAAATACAAGTGCAAACATGCCTTATACAAAAAAAATTACAAAAATAAAACATTTAAAATGCTCATGAAAAATAACACTTATTAAAAATTCTTATATTCAAAGCTTAAATATAGGTTATGAATTTCGTATAACAAACAAATTTCCGCTTTTATATTTTCTCCTAAATAGTTAAACCATATTACATATATATATGTATGTATGTATGTATACATATGTAAATATATATAATGTTAGGGAAAATATTTAAATCAATTTCGATTAATTAGATTACATTAATTGGAGTAGATCATAACTTACACAAATCCACTAGGTTATACCATAACAAAAAAGCTTAATGCCTTCATTGTGCCATATAAACATCACATTATATCCTATGGATTTAAGGAAGCCGATCCCTTTTACTCCACTTCTACTTGGCATATAAACTCTCTTGTAGCAATTTCCATGGAGTAAATTAAAAAAAATGTGATGGATTTATCTATCACCCGAAACTATTTAAATTTCATCATTAATTTAACTTGTAATTGTATACTTTAATAAGGAATAAGCCAACAACTACATCTATGATCAAAATATATAGGGTGTGGCATATAAAAATTATATAGTATTATATATAATGAAAATATTAAAAGTTATAAATATGCTCTCTCATACGCCTTGATTTAGTAGGAATCACCTAAAATGAGTTCTGATACCACATGTAATAACCTCCATTTATGAAGCCTGGATTCATACATGAAAGGGCGCTGACCTCGCGGATCTTGAAAATAGCGAATCGGTTTTGAGGTAGTACAGAAAAATCAGATCATAGAGCTATCTATAATATTGTACATTTTTGAAAACTCATAGTCAAAGGAACAAAGTATAATAATCAACAATTAAATCACAAACAACAATATAGTGTCAATTAAAACTACAGCTACAACATCTCTTTACTAGTAACAAAAACAGTTTAATGTTTCGGAATAAAGGGTAGATAATAAATAGAGAAATAAATATGCGCCTCCATCGCACCATTGTGCCTACAGGTCACCACCAGTCCTCTCTCTCGACCTATCAAAGTATAACTAAAAAAAGAAATGATAGAGGAGGTCAGGCATACGTTCGGTGAGTTAAATGCATCATATTAGTGTATAATACTAATAACTAGTAAAACAACATTTATGCTCGAATACCATACCTTAACCGATGTCACTCACACCTAATGAGTTAGCTAATCATAACATAGTACCATAGCTACATCATATGCTAAGGTCTTACTAAAATCTCACCAATACCCAACCATGTGGATACAATTGAGCCTAAATCCCTTACTCGCGTGACAATACTATACGCAACTCGCTAGTGAAAATTTACGTGTCCCAGCCCTCTATTGTTAAATAATATGTGACTCATTCAGCTCTCTATCATCAAATCATATGCGACTCACTACTAAAGATTTAGGTTCCCCATCCAATTATTGCAAAATCATATGTACGCTATTGAACTTAAAGTCCGAACTCATGTGCTGCCAATCGCGACACTATTGGTCTCAAAGCCTCAACTTGTCATTGCTAGAAGCTACTGGCCCCACCGAAGTGCACTTAATGCCTACCATATATGGCACTATTGAGCTTGAAATCTCAACTCATGTGCCTGAATGCGACACCTTCGTGGAAATTGCATGTAACTATAGAGGTCAAGTCGAAGCTAGACATTCTCCTAATGGTCAACATCACTATTGGGATCAAGCCCAAAACTCATGATCCTCCACCATTTGTGAAGCTACTGGATCAAGCCCCAACCCAAAACTCAACCCTGTAAAAGGATCCTATCCAACTAAGACTACTTTTTAAAGTACCTCAAAATACATAAAACAATGTACCAAAACAATCCTTGTACTACCATGATCCTGATGCAATGAACCATGCGTAAAACAGAGGTGGTATGTGCGAGCTACAAAATATTTGAAGTTAAGGGGCATTCTTGTAAGTATTATATGTATATGTATATATATTCTTTTTAATGTTGTTTTATATCTTCACTCCAGTATTCCGGTATTGTTCGGAATCCATGCTGCCTCCTTCTCATCTTCACAACAACCTCTATAAGCCATGCCACCGCAATCCTGAACCAGAAATGAAAAGCTCGTCCTCCACTGTACATGTCGCTACCATTTGTATCAACCTCGATCACCCAGTTATGGTCAAGTCTCCCACTCTTTTTCCGATCTATGGTTTGCTTTTATGGCAAAATCTATACATATTAGTCCGATTAAACTCATCGAACCTATCTTCTCGACATCCTCTCCATGCCACTGTCCTCGATCATCATATTGCCGCTATTTCACCGTTAGATCGAAATGGACGATCCACGTTTATCAAACTTCCATTACGATTTTCAATTAATCCGTACACCCAATTGACAAACGAGCACTGCCAAAAGATTTGTGTCATCCAGAACTATAATTTTGATACATAATAGGTCTACTTTGGAACACTTGGATATGCCATGCTTTTTAATTAGAAGGAGATTAACTTTTGTTAATTACAATCTATAAATTTTAACTTTTTAATTATCTGGCCAAGGCATAGTACTTTCTAATCAACTATATAAAAAAAATTAGTTTTTAGTTATCAGTTTTGTTATTTATAATTTTATTTAAGATCATAAGAGTTGAGTCATTACGTCTTACTAATATATGCATAAATATGATAAATACCACCGATCGACTTGAAAAGCATCTTTTCCAATTTGATGTAGATTCTCCTTCTTCTTTTCTATTTAGAAGTTCCATGCCTTTAAAATTGCCAAATTTCTCGATATCTTTGATTAATTTACGTAGCTCTTTTTGCGATGCTCGATTTCATATATAAATACGTTTAATTTGGATTCGATTTGGTAGATTAGGAACTAATTTGGAGAATTTATAATTAATTTAGGGATAGAGTTTTAGAAATGGAAGTAAGATTATTAGAGAGAAAACAATTGGGTAAGAGATCAATTTATAAGCTGAAAAGTATAATATTTACGCTATATTTTCAAAATTAGTAAATTACGAAAATGCCACTGGGCTTTGTCTTCTTTTGAACATGTATACCGTACTGACACAAAGCATTAAACACGTGTATCTCCTGTATAGAACAATTCACGATATAAAATAAATCATAGAGAACACAAAGTCACCAACGCAGCGATAACATATAATAAATAATATACACGAGTCCAAGTGGTCTACCAAAAATAGTCAAATACCCACTATTAGAAAAATATACATAACATGTCCAATACATACATCATAACAACACATGAACACATGTGACCACAATGTATAAAATAATATATAATTAATCTATCCACCATCTATGCTCAACATCCTTAATTAATCAACTTGTCCCTGAACCTGAAATGGCTTGAACTAACCCAAGTACTATATAAACTACACACAGGCAAATTATGTCTGGAATGTACATGTAAATGTATAATAATAACTAGCATGATTCTACAAATATATATATATATATATATATAACATATGTGAACATCTCAAGTATATCATATATATATATACCATGCACAAATTATCACCTTTCGAAATAAACATCACATCTTATAGGTAAACAAGCTATCCATACATCCAACCATCCAACCATAACACCCATCAATAAAATCGAAATGTAGTAAGTAAATCAACCAAATACTTAATCATCAACCAACACACCCGTAACACAAAATGGAATTTCTATCAACAAGCACACGATCAAGTGGTGTGCTATAAGTATGGTATCTTATGTCTATATATCTTAAGTCGTATAATCCAATTGGGAGCCCTATAGCCATAGCATGCTCCAGTGGATTAAGAGGTCCTCGCCCCTGAATAAATGTCCAGAAGGGATATCTAAGCAATATAGTATCATATAATTCACATATTTCAGGTGAGGGCTATACAACACACAGCACGCTCCGGGGAGAGCACACATCAAACCCACAGTCTTATTTACTCATGATCATCATGACACTACATCCATCTATACACTATGGTCACGAGCCTACTGCCCAATGGTAACAGACTGTTTGGCTAGTGTGGCATTGGGGAATATCATCACACAATCCAAATATCAACAAAATACATGTATATCTATAATAAGGTGACGCTATGGTTTTAGGGCACGACCCACTATCAGCCAATTATGATGGACTCTGGTCTATCTAGATAAACAGTACACAATAGAAGTTGATACACAACACACCCTTCCTCTAGACGTTAACCCAAAAATAAGAGTGTCCCTCACTTATAGAAAGTAATTAAACAACTATCAATATAGACGTCTCATACCACCAGGTATTACTCGCCTGTTTACTAAAAGCTCACAACTCCTTACCCTTGATAATATCGTTAATCATAAGTCAAAAGAGTAAATAGAATAATATCACTGAATGAAACATACCAACCGGTGTTATCGAATGTCCCATACCAGGTGATGTCATCAATCCGTTTACCCAACTTCCTCACAATATAAAATTTCATATAATACCATTCTATATAACAAGTCTAAAGAATAACCAAAGAAATATGACTGAAAGTCCCATACTACATGGTACTAAAAACCTGTTTATTCCAATTTCTCATTACATAGAAATATAAATCGTTCAAAACACACAATATTACTATTTATTGATTTGGAAGGGATTTTAAAATACTCTTTTCTCAAAATCTTCAATACAATTTCAAATATCATTATTTAGTTGAGAGAAAATTAAATTGTTGAATTCTCATTCTTTATTCAAAAATCCAATTGCAGTTTCAAAAATGAATAATTTCAAACTTCTAATTAAATTACAAAGAAATCTATATTTTAACACTTAATTCAATTTCAAATCAATTAAATTCCTTTCGTAAATAATTATTAACTTTAAAAGACCTTTAATAATTTAAAATAATACTTCCAATGAAGTTCTATAATTTATAATTCCTTTAAATAACAAATTTAAACAATTCCATATAACTGATTAAGATTTAAAATCAAAATAATTTCTTGAGCCATAACATAAAATTGCGTAACCAAAATATTTAAAATAATTCATCAAACCAAAATTCTATTACCTTCAATCCTTTTATATAACATAGTCAAACAAAAAATATGTTCCTTTCAAATATTCACCTAACAATATATATAATGAATCTCATAACAACAATTCTCATACAATAAATAAATTGCATTCAATTACATCAGCTAATGGAAGCCTGCATGGATGAAATTCTTCTAAAATCATGGCGATTAATGAACCACATTGATGACTTGGCAAAGATGTTTGGTGCAGTCCATAAGCATATAATAAAGCTCAATCCATTGAAGTGTTCATTCAGGGTAGCATTGGGGAAGTTCTTGGATTTTATAGTGAACTCGAGAGGGATAAAAGCTAACCTAGTTCAGGCACTAAGAAACATCGAAGCTCGAAATCAATCAAGGAAGTCCAGACGTGAATAGGAAAGTGGCCATCTTGAGCAGATTAGTCTCCAGAGCCATAGATAAGTGCATCCCTTTCTTCGACATCATCAAGAAAGAAAAGAGGAACTTTTCTTGAACACGGGAGTGTATAGATGCTTTCTAGGCTTTGGTAGATCACCTGGAGAGGCCTTCCATCCTATCAAAGCTACTGGAAGACGAGGACTTGTTTGTTTACCTTGCAGTGTTGGAGTACACTTTGAGCGCAACACTTGTGCATAAGAAGTCCCGAATCGAGAGGCCGGTGTATTGCATTAGCAAACAGTTGATAGGGGCATAGAGGAATTACCCAAAGCTAGAAAAGATGGTGTGCTACCTATTGATCGCTTCAAGAAAATTCCACATATACTTCTAGGCTCATCCAATCAATGTTCTTACCGACCAGCCTTTGAGATAGGTCTTGGGGCGACCTGAGACTTTTCAAAGGCTATTGAAGGAAACATTAAATTGAGCCAATATGACATAACATTTCATCGCCGAAGGGCGACCTAAGGCCAAGCATTGGTATACTTTATAGCTGAGTACACTATGCGAGATGAAACCCCATAGAATAGTGGAGCGCAAGATGCTAAATGGAAGATGTATAGCGATGGTGCATCCAATGAGCATTCTTCTTGGGTAGCATCTTGTCGGTGATCCCCATAGAACTTTTGATCTGTTATGCCCTGAAGCTCGACTTTCCTACGATAAATAAATAAGCACGATATGAAGCATTGATAGCTGGACTAAAAATTATGAAAGAATTGGGTGTTAAAACTTTATGCATCTTTTGTGACTCCCAATTGGTGGTGTGCCAAGTGCGAAAATAATTTCAACCAAGCGGGCAAGGCTAGCTCCATACTTGAACATATCCCTTGAGTTGCTTGGTGATATCAAGTACTGAACGATAAAGCATAATCTAAGAGAGGAGAATGTGATGGCTAATTTGCTGGCCAAATCTCCTAGCTCAGGGGATGCACAACTCATAGGCCTCGTCCGTGAAGTATTATCAACTTCGAGCATCGACCAAATGGATGTTGATTAGATCTTGGAGGCTGAGTTTGAGTTGGAGTCGTGGATGACTCCAATTAAGAATTATTTGTAGAAGGGAATCCTTTCTGATAGGAAGAATAAGTGATGACAGCTCCTTCGCAAAGCTTTAAGATTATTATTTTGGAAGTAGTGCTATATAGAAAGGGTTCTTAGTCCCCTTGTTCAGTGTGTCACTAATAAAGAAGTCAAGCAAGTCCTCAGGTAAATGCATGAGGAGCTTGCGGTGATCACACTGGATGGAAAATCTTAACGAAAAAGATTTTTCGCTACGGCTACTTTTAGAAAACTGTTAACTGTGATGCAGCTGATTATACCAGAATGTGCGACAAATTCCAAAGGATCACCAAAATTCCTAGAGCCCCACCGATGGAGATTACGCAAATGGTCAATTCTTGCCCATTTGTAGTTTGGAAAGTAGACGTTATTGGTGTGCTACCAATGTCCATAGGTGGTGCGAAGTACACCATCGTTGTTCTCGACTATTTTACGAAGTGGGTTAAAGCATAGCTATATTCCACGATCACTACTAAGAAAATGATCAACTTGTGGTGATTCGACAGGCACACTTTGAGTGATCCAAGGGGAGGAAAAGTGACTATAGCATAGATAGTCTCACCAGATAAAGCTATCAACAAAGGATAAGGAATGAACTCAACTGTCTCTTCCTTAATTACCCTAGCCAGTAAAACTTGTTTTTCTAACATCTCTTGCAGGGCAGGCCTTACAAGGGGCCTCGAAGATCCCGTCATAAAGACATCCTCATCGATTTGGATTCCTTGGAATTCACTAGTTCCCTCCTCTTGCAAAGCATGAATTATTTATGCATCGAGACTAGGAGCCTCATCAGTTGTGGTGCATGGAATCATTTGACAAGTACTCACGACCATTGATTTCGTCATGGATGCTTGTTATCCCAGTTAAGGACCGTCCTTAGGGAGCGAAGTGACCAGTGTCATGTGAACAATCAAATACGGGTGAGGTCAATGAGATACCTCCACCAGAATGAGGCTTGTATGTGGAGTAGTGCCATCCGAGCTCCATTCTAGTATATGATATGACATGCTGTCTTTTGCAGTTGTGGTGCCTCTGGATTGTACGGAGGGTCGGATGGAGTCAGGGAGATAGATGGAGGCCCAAAAGTGAGGCTTGCAGTGGAATCTTTAGGTGTAGTCCTCGAGCCTTTGCCTTGGTCTTTGTAGAATATGGCAGCCAGCTCTGGATGAAAAATAAGCTCACTGGCTCTGAGCGCTTCGATCTTATTTAGACTCAAAATATCGAGCTCTAGCTCCGGCAAATTTACCTAACCACCTACTAAATCCTACTGTTCTTCTCACACAATCTGCTCCCATTTAAAGCTAGAGCTCTAGGATAATCCTTGCTGATCTACTCTAGATCTGTTAACTTGATTAAATTGGCATTATAGTTGAAGATGATTGTCTTAAATTTGTCCACGATCCACTTCTTTATGGCTACGATCGATTCATCCATATTTCTAGCATGAACCAATGTCTCATCCGTCTCTTTACGAATATCTAGCAACCCCTTACAATAGTTATAAGCTTACATGAGAGCATTGTCTTTTCCCTTCTTGTCTTTCTCTAGTTGCTCTTTCTTGCTCTCATGTTGCGCTATCCACTCTACTACTTCTTTTTCTAGGCGCTCCTTCTCTTTTGACAAAAGACGATTTCTATAGTGAGCAGATTCGGTTTGGCTCATGTGGTCTCCCTCTCACGTTCGATCGTTTAACTTATGTCCTTGGTTTTTGCTCAACTTATGCATGTGTTTCTTAATTCATCAATTTATGTGCCAAGATGAGTGATACTCTCTTTGTCTTAATTACTTGGAAGCTACAACCCTCGAGCCTCAACTTTCACGCTCTTAGCGTAATTAGAAATCTGCTCAGCCAAACTCTTTCACATAAAATACTGTTCATAAGCATCGCTAACGTAAGCCACAATATGGCATTCGACTTTTTCTAGGATTTTATTCAGATTGGGAACGAACTTAATGCCATCAAAACAATTTTTTCGAAAAGCAGCACTTTATTTTAGCTATTTGGGAGTTGGATGGAACCTGTTGTTCCATAGTAATAATGGAAAGCTTAATAGGTCTTTTATCAGGCTTCTGGCAAGAGAAGTAAGGTTCAACAATTCTGGATGATTGCTTGAATTTTCGGCGAGCATGAGAAGGCACCTTTTGCTTTGTGGAATGGGCAGCCGAAGTGGAGATATGAGAAACAACCTCAAGCAGAACATCATCAGGTCATTCAGAGTACTCATCCAAACTTCGAGGCAAAGGCCATCTAGATCTATGCCTCATACATGAATAGTTAGTGTGATAACCCTTGTCTCGGCCCCTCAGTCCTAATATTAATGCCTGCTAATGTCTATATCATTACTGTTGCAATGAGAACTTTTAGGTGGATTGCGCCTCTTATGCTTCCCAATCTGACTCTCCAGAGAGAAAAAACGTAGTCATGTGCTCCATTGTACCTGCAAATGAAACTTAGATTAATAAACTCTCATAGGAGAGAAAACTCGATGCAAACTAAGGTATAGTGCATGTGTGCAAGCATGTGTGTGTCCTTTTGTCCCTTCGATGGATCGTGGGTTTGGACTTTGCTGGTTGGAGTAATCTTTCATACACGGGTAGTTGGAATGTCACTCTATAGACAGATAGGGGAGTCGATGTCCCTAAGACTCATGTTAGCAAGACCAAAAGAGCCAATATCATCTGGAATCGGCCCAAAATATGCATAAGGGCCCTCAAAGGCTAGACAACGGTCTCTTCCGCCACCATAGCTGGTGGAAGTTGTGTCATATACCATATGGGAAGAATCCTTATCATATAGCGCTGCTTCAGAAGGAAACCTTGGTCATCATCGCCGTCATTATTTGAACATCATTACAGCCTATTCTACCACCTTCACCTTCTTCAACATGCCCCTGCATTTTTTTAGCTCAAGCCATAGGACTTTGGACTGAGGGCATCATTAGATCTTTGCCATTATTCCCGGATGAGGAGTCTTTATCATCACTATCAATAGTCATTGGTGTTTGATCAACGCTGGGGCCCATTTCTAGCAAGTTATAAGCCAAAAGATTTTTGTCAATGAGAAGTAATCTTGCCTCTTTCTATCCGACCTGGACTTAAAGGAGAATCCTACCAATGACCGCAAGAGTCATGTTACTAGGTCTCCTTGGCACATTTGAAAAAGCCAACGAACATGATTTGTGAAAACATAATTATATGGTGGGCTCATATTAAAGTGAATGAACCAAGACTTACATGTAGATAGCCACCTTTGCATAAATCCAGGCATGCAACCAATGAAGAAAAAATCATCCTTGAAACAACCTATCTTATTCCTAGTGCTCATGACAATCCTATAGAATTTGGCAGGTTCCAAAAATGAAAGAGAAGGATTTCCTTTTCGGTGTTTGAAGCTGGACATATACCGGATCTCTTCATCACTCATGATGTGATTCAAGTGTCGTAAACATAATATAAGCACCACGCAGAAAGGCACAACTATTTGGATGTAGTTGAGCTAGTGCCAACTCATGAAGTTCAGAACCCGATGAATGAACTAATTAAAAGGTGGAACATACTTGCCAAGAACGTAAACCGGTTGCATGCTGTATACCCTGCTAGCGGGTGGTGTGCCCGTTGATGGCATGTAGGAACTAGCACATCTCCGAACGAGATAACGCACCTTTCACAAATTCTTCTAAAGGTCTCCTCTTCGATTGTCAAGGTAGTGGAATCTATCAAATCATCAAGTATAACCACATCTTCGAAATTATCTAGAGCAGCCTCTACTTCGGGGTCTTCTGCAGGCTTTGTAGGAAACTCAAGGCGGGTTGTTTTGCTTGTTTATTTACAGGATAGGATGCGAGAGCTATTAGAATATGTCTTGCATAAGGGACTATAGTCGAACTTGACTCAGTGTCCGACTCGGCATATCTAGAAGTTGATGGGCCTGCAACGATTGTGGAGAAATGTTAGGAGCATCTACAATCTATAACTATAAAAACTCAACATACAAGTGAGATAAAAAAAATGATAGCCTAGTGTGTTGCGATATAAATCACAATGATGTGTAGTGCCGTGTAGTGTCAATGTCGGATGTTGTGCAATAGATCATTTAAAACCAAGTTTATTTTCCAAAGTGACGGTCATCGCGTTCTGGTTGGAGGAGGTAAAAGATAGTGGATAAGGTGTTGGCAATTTGGAGGGTAAACAGATGATGTTCGAGTGCGGTTTCAAATAGGAACCACGACTTGGTTTCTTGATTGATCGAGTGGAGTGCCTTAATGTTGGGAAATGTATGATAGGAGGCAAATAGGCTGGCGATTTCCAGGTGGAGTTCGGGTTTGTTGGCAGCATTAGAAGTGCTGGAAAGTAATGTTGTGAAAATTGCAAGATTTAGGCGATAATAAAGTTTAGTTGAGGAAGTTTTGGGGGATGGTGGATGTAAGGTGATGCTAGCAATTTGATGGATAAAGGCAAGTTTATGGGTTTTGTGAAGCAAAGTTTGGAGGGTTTGTTGCCAATGGTGATGAGGCAAGAGTAGTCGTTGATTCAGAAATTCAAGCGTTTACTCGATAAGTTAATCTCACTTATGACTATATCTATTTTCTTTTCTTTGATGTTTATTCCCCCATATAATTGTTTGGTTTTTTTGGTTCGGATAGATGGTTGGTTTATTGGATGGAATTAGACGTCGCTGATGATTGCTGATTAATGTTGTTGGAATTAGATGTATTTTGTTATGCATTATAATTTACTTAATGTCATGTAAATTATTGCTAAATTGTTAATTTGTGATTATCGAGTAATAATTGGATGTTCACAAATAATTGAATGGAATTTGAAATTGTTTGGAAAGGAGGAATAAATTAAAAGATGTAATTTTAAAATAAATTGATTACTTTAAGAAAATTAGGAGTAAATAAATTATTTTGAGAATGATTAATGAATTTTGGGATTGTTGTTTAATTTAATATTGAAATTATTTGGAATTAATGGAAATTTTGAATAAGGAATAATTTTAAATATATATATATATATATATATATAAGTGGAATAAATTTGGAGAATTTCATGAATGGAAATTTACAGTGATTTTGAAATTATATAATTGAGTCTGAAATATAAAATTGAATTGAGAATATTCTTTTGATTTGAAGTTTTTAGAGATATTTGAAAATATGAACTTCTTTATAACTTTTTATGATATATTATTATTGAAGTAGGGTTTTAGGATGAAAGGATTGGAATTTTTAAATTATTATGAATTTGAAATGAATTCTCTTTAGAATAAATCCATGATTTTAAATATGAGGTATTAAGAATTTATATTTATTTTATAAAGAAAGAGGAATGAAATAAAGAGGAATTTATTAGCAAATTGAGAATTTGAAAATAAATGAGGATTTTAAATAATGATTTCAATGTCACATATTTGAGTTTGCAAATCTTTGAATCGAGAATAATTTCAGTGGGATTTTAATGGTGATTGGAAAATATAAATTCCTTTGAAGTATTCCTATATAATTAAATAGGACATTTGAAGCAAAAGTAATTTTGAGTTTTTAAAATTTATTAACGGGTTTAAATAAAAGGTCTCTTTGAAACCAAATAAATTATTTTGAAATATGGATTTTGAAACTAGGTTTGAGAACCAATTATTTTAAGAAGAGGGAAATAAATTAAAGAGAATTTTGATGTTAAATTAAATTGAAGTATTTTTATAAAAGGAAGAAAATAGTGAATTTCTATTAAATAAACCCTTCATCTTGTTAAATATTAATTGAGTAGTGTATTGATACGTGAACGGATGATTTTGATTGCTTGTTATAAATGAGGTGAAGTTATAATTACCCGTTGTGTTGAATTATTAAGTAATAAAAATGAAGAATAATGTATGGGAAGCGATTTATGTGAGAGTGACTTAATAGATGAAGCCGAAATTTGTTTAGTGTTGATTAATTGAGGGTATTGTGTACATAATTATATTTTACCATGCATTATAGGATGTCAATGTGGGGTGTATTAATTTATTCAACATATGTATAAAGTCACAATTCATTGAGGACCAAGTATTTAATATTCGGATGTTGGTGGATTATTCTATATTATACATCCATTTTGATTTGATATTATTTGGATTTCTAACTTAACGTATGAGGTAAAATATATTATAACTTATTTTAACTTAATGTGGAGTATGATTATCTCCGCTTTTGAGTGGATCGAGGAGTACTAAGTCCAAATAAGGATGTGAGTTCCAGAGGTAGTTTTACTAGCCCCATCTTAGCTTGGTCGACCGTTGGGTCACTCCCTGATGGTTACAGAGACATAGCTGTACTAACCCTAATTTTAATTTACACTATTGAGGAGATTTAATTAGATAAATTAAATAAAGCAATGTAAGTAGTAAAGGAGATTGAGTTTTAATAAATAGTATGTCTCGGGCCTTAAATAATGAACTAATGGAATTAATTAGAACATTAATCAAAGGAGGATGCATGAGGAGGGAAAAATAGGAAAAGTGTGTAACTCCTAAATGTAACCCTTCCCATTCTCATTTCCTCCCTCACTTATCTTCTTACATATGAAATTTAAAGGATTGGCCGACCATTGCTAGAAGATTCAAGAGGAAGAAAAGCTAGGGAAATAAGTAGAAAGCTTAGGGGAATCAAATCGAATACAAATCTTAACCTTATTAAACCATTCAAGGTGAATAATAGTTATGCATCTCATGTTCAAATTGATATTTTCAATTTTAAGTATAAATCTGAATCTTTTGCTCATATTATGCCATGTATGATAGTTTGAATGATTACATGCTTATTGATGAATTCATTGAAATTATTTATGAAATTAAGCGATATGTTTGAGTTACAAAATCTATCATATGATACCCAAATGTCTTGAAATTTTGATATAATGTTATAACATTATTTTAGAAGTTCGATTTTAATTTTATAATTTTCTGATTTAATGAGAATACTTGGTGAATTTCCTAAGATTGGAAAATGGTTTACTTTGGCATTTAATTATTAAAAATAATTAAATTATGTTTTTGGCCCCAAATTTTATATGTTAAAGAATATAGTAAACCATATTTATTATGATTTTTGGGGATTATTCCCATGAGTTTGTGAATTTAAACTTATTGGACTAGAAAATTTTGATATATATATACATACATATATATATATAATTTTAGTTAATGGTTTGCAAATGGTTTTAGGATTGATAAATTCTGGCAATGGGAAGATTTCGGAGAAGAATTACGAAAATGTATTTGTTAATCAATAAGATTTTGAAAAATAATAGGGGTTAGTGGAAAAGAACTTACTTTTATTAGTAAATGAGTAGTTTTAATATTAATTACAAAAATGCCATGCCGGTAATGAGGACATCACCATTCCTCTTCATTCTGCTATGACTTCGACATTCCGATAGCGATGCGCGTCATATTAGCCTCTGTTGGTAGGTAGTGGATGAACTAGGGTTGAAGAAGTTCAAAGTCGGCATCCTTATCGTTGACCTTGCTACATGCATTGCTATAGTGCCCATTTTATATCTATAAGGGTATAGGGCTGCATTCCCATTCCGTCACTGACCATATTGCTTAAAAGTACTTAAAGCAGTAATAATGACACCGCATGTTTTAAACATATCGACTTCGACTCAATAAGAAACTATGCCACTATTAACGATTTCGGTTATATAGTATCGTATGTTATAACTTTGACTTTAATGGTTGCTGCTTTGAATACTTATAACCTATTTTCGAAGAGGGCTATGATGCCACTTATATTAAGTCATTTGATGTCATGATTTAACTATGTCAACATTAAGCATTAAGATCTAAAACTATGCAAACTGTGTTTTATATCCTACGACGCCGACACACTATAAAGTGCGACGTCCTTGTATCGGCCTTATGTTTTAAAAGCTAAAGGGTTTAACATAGTTAGAAGGGCATAGACCCTCCTAGCTATATTATTGTCGCGTTTATCAATATAAGGATTTTATGTTGTTTTGGCCATATGGCCTATGTTTTGAGCGGCAAAGGCCCTCGTCATCTATATCATTGCTGTGTTTATCAATAGAAAAACTTTATGTTGCTTTAGCTTTATAGCATACAGTTTTGTAACGCCATAACCATAAATGTCTTCGAACTTCATCAATGTTATTTTATAAAAGCATATATCATGGCATAATTATTTTGGATACAGTAAATTGTTTTTTTTGAAAATATGATTTCAAGGGTTAAATCATTTATTAAGAAAGTGTTTTCAAGGAAATAAAAAAGGGTATTTAGCTCGGAACTTAACTAAAAGAATTTATGGTTCTTATCACTTTTGGATAGATTGTGATATGATGAATTGACTCAGCTATTAAAAGACCAGATGGGACAGGTGTAGGGTAGTACCCTATACTTTAGCTGTTAGCCCCTAGCTAATGTAAGACCAAAATTCCAGTTTGTAGGGCTTTTTTAAGGGTAAGACGAAAAGTAGGTTTATGCATAGAAATGAATACACAAAGGCAAGGTAGGTCATAGATTGGCCTACAAAACCTTTAGGTTCATAGTAAGCCTAGCAAAACTATGAGATTGACAAATAGTCAGGTAAACACAAGGATAAGGTTATTGGGATAGATCGTCTAGCTTTCTTCTAATAGTCAGTTAGAAAATTTGGTTTATCTAGTAGGCCCAAGTTAGCCATGTAGGTTGGTAGTTACCTTATGAAAATTAAATATTAAAACAGATAGTCCGATGATTTGGTAGATAGTCATGATTACCTATGGAGCATGCACATTATTGTTTATATTATCTATTTTAACCAGTTTTTTGCATGACTTTGAGTTGCAAAAGATATGTATTTTAAAAGGGGATATTAGTGAAAAGAAAATCCCTTCTCCTCAAAAGCGTGGTCCAATCGAATATCTATAAATTGAGATGGTATATTATTATTCACACCAGGCGTTTTGTCTGACTCGAAGTTTATGTTTTCCCCTTAAACTCTTAGGTGCTCATATTTGAGCAGGTTAGGAGAAAGAGATTTATAGGTTAAGTAGGTTTTGGCAAATAAATCTTCAGGGGACGTGTAAGAGGTAAAGCTAGCTATGTGGGAGTCTATTTAGTACTATTATCCACTATGTCATGTAGGTTATTGTAAGAATGTATTGATAGTAGATGTATATATCTATGTAGTAACTCTAATCAACCAAGGGGCATCTCCATATGTCGCTCTTGGACTATTTTTTAATATATGTATGTATGTATTTATATATATGTAAGTGGAATAATTTTGGAGAATTTCACAAATGGATTTTTTTGGAAAACAATGATTTTGAAATAGCATATTGAGTTTGATATGATATTGGGTATGGATTGGATTAAGAAATATGAGGCTCATATTTTATGTCTTAAGCGCACTATTTATCTTAAGCATACTTATTCTAATGATCGACTTTCTTTATCTCTTGAAGAAGTGGATTCTAGCCAAGATGTTTCTTTATTCACTATGAAGGGGAGCTTCGGGACCGGACATAGGATGGGAGGTTCGAACCAGTATAAAACATCTGGTGTGCTCGCTTTCATTATCTATCCTATTTATACTCTATTAATTTACTCTACTTAGTATTATTAGTACATACTCTCATATTAGTATAGAAGTTGCATTATATATGATCCTTTACATTTTCATGATGGATGTCTTGGTTCATCCATACATGTGGTTGAGTTGCCTTTATACTCACTATATACATGCATATACATATATGTATATAAGTGTATTAGTGTTCCTGGTTATGTCAAAATGCGTATGCTTGGTTATATCGAAACTGTCCCTTGTTTACTGCATTTGCACTTGCACTTGTATATAAATATGTGTAGATATGTATATGTGTGTTAATATTTGCATATCACTACATATTTATATATCACTACATATGTGTGTGTATTTCTGTGAACTTCCATGTATATACATATACATACATACATACATACATACATATATATATATATATATATATATCTGTGTGTGTATACGTGTGAATGTTCTTATATCTACATATATGCATTTTAATTTCTGGCACTTGCCTTTTCACTGTGATTTCTTGTTACACTTTCAATTTGCTGTTTTAACGTGTGAACTTCCATGCTTGAGCCAGTTTGAGGTTTAGTTGAATTTATTTTCAGTTCTGAACCATTTTGATTTGCATTTTGGTCAATGTGTATGATTGGTATTGCTGCCTGTTTCAAGGAGGTGTTGAGATACTTTTGAGCTGAAGCAATTTTGAATTACTTGAGCTAGAATCATTTTGAGTATGTACATACACACATGTATGTACATACACACATGTATGTACATATGTGTATGTTATTTGAGCTCTGAAGCTTGCTATTTGGTTTGCTTATGCTTATATATATGGCTGGTTTGTTTTGATTGACTCCCTAATGCTTGCTGTTGGTTGACTCTCTAAATATGTGTTGCATATATATGTGTATACGTGTTATACATATGTGTATATGTGTCTTGCTACAATACTAGTTGTTTTGCTTGATCTTTTTATGTGCAATGCGATTTCTTGTTACACTTTCAATTGCAAATCTGTTTATGTTCAGTTCTCATATATACTGGTTTGTATTTGAGCTTGAACCATTTTGAGTATGTACATATATACATGTGTGTGTGTGTATATATATATATGTATATTACTTGAGTGCGGAAGCATGCAGTTTGGTTTACTTTTACTTGCACTTATATATGTGCCCGGTTTGTTTTGAGTTGTTGAATTGTTGAAACTATATTTATGATATGTGAACCTGAGTTTATTCCAAGGAGGTTTGGGCTTGACCTTGTGCAAATTTGCACTGTGTTGAGCCTTCGGGCTTGTCAACATATGGTTGGCTTTGGTGGTTATATGACCCAGTTCGAATTTTGAATTTAGGAAGGAAATTTAAATTCTGAATTTAACAGCACATGTCGACATATCCAGTCTATGTATGTCGACATATCTAGTGTAAATTTGATGCTTTTTTCTTTTTAATTTTTAATTTATATCGTATGATATTTATATTTATGACAATGAAAAAATTCCCAACTCTCTTCTTAGCTTAGTAAATGATGTTTAGTTCAGTGGTTTTGTTAATATATCAGCCATTTGTTTTTTAGTATTTATATATTCTAGTGAGATTATTTCTTTGTTTACGTTATCTCTTGGAATGTAATGCCGTACATCTATGTGTTTAGTTCAAGCATGATGAGTAGGAATTTTAGATAAATTAATCGCATTAGTATTATCGCGGTACATTTATGATATTGTAAAGTTTAAACCAAAATCTTTTAACGTTTGTTACATATAAATAACTTGTGAACCAGCTAATGTTGCTGAAATATATTCTGCTTCTATTGTTGACAAAGATACATATTTTTTCTTTTTGCTAAACCAAGAATCTAGAGAGTGTCTTAAAAAGTGACAAGTTCCACTTGTAGCTTTTCGGTTTGATTTTGCAACCAGCATAATCAGCATCACTATATGAAAGAAATCCTTTTTTGGATAAAAGAGTCCATAATCTTATGTGCTATTTATGTATCATAATATTTGTTTTGTAGATTTTAGATGAGGTTACTTATGTTGAGATTGATATCTGGTACAGATACACGCACTGTACATTATCTTAGGTCTACTAGCGGTAATACAGAAAAAGATCCAATCATTCCTATATACAATTTTGATCTACAACTTTCGAATTTTCGTCTTTATTTAATTTTTCATTTGTTACCATAGGAGTTGGCTTACCACTGGTATTTGACAAGCCAAATTTCTTAAATAAATCTTTAACATATTTTTCTTGACTTATAAAAATACCATTATTTAATTGTTTAATTTATAAACCTTAAAAGTAATTTAGTTCTTCCATATGACTCATTTCAAATTCCTTAGTCATTATATCTGAAAATTCCATTTTTAGTTTATCGTTAGTTGATCCAAAAATAATATCATCTACATATATTTGTATTAGTTAATTATCATTGTTATTTCTTTTAATAAAAAGAGTATTATCTACATTTCCTATTTCAAAATTAGATTGTAATAAATATGATTTAACTCCATCATAATAAGCTCTAGGAGGTTGCTTTAGACCATATAAAGCTTTCATTAATTCATAAACGTGATTGGGGAATTTCTCATTCTAAAAAAGTGGGAGTTGTTCTAAATAAACATCTTCTTTATTAAAACCATTTAAAAAGCACTTTTAACATCCATTTGAAATAATTTAAAATTAATATGATTTGCAAAAGCGAGTAAGATTCTTATTGCTTCTAATCTAGCTATGGGTGCAAAGGTTTCATCAAATTCAATAACTTCTTCTTGAAAATAACATTGAGCGACTAAAGGAGGTTTATTTGTTACAACTTTTCCTTGTTCGTTCATTTTATTTCTATATACCCATTTAGTTCCTATTATAGATTTATCCTTAGGTCTTGGGACTAAGTCCCAAACATCATTTCTTGTGAATTTTCTCAATTCTTCTTAGATAGCAAGAATTCATGAATCATCTATTGATGCTTCCTTTGGATTTTTAGGTTCAATAGTTGAAATAAAAGCAATATTACTCATTTTATGTAGATGATTTCTTGTTTTAACAGGAGATTATATATTTCCTAGAATGCTTTCTATAGGTTGATCCTTTTATATTTTGGTTCTCTTATTTGGATATATATTTTCAATATCTTTAATTATTTTCATTATTAATAATTTCGTTAGTGATTTCATTTGTATTACCAATATTTTCGCCCTCGTAAATACTTGTATTATTAATTTTAAAATTTTAATCAAATAAAGCCTGTAATGTCACTTCAATAGTATTAGTTCTAGTATTAAAAAATCTATAAGTATTGCTTCTACTTGAATATCCAAAAAAATTCCTCTACTTGATTTAGAATCAAATTTGTCTAAATTTTCTTTAGTATTCAGTGTAAAACATTTACTGTCGAAAACTCTAAAGTACGATAATTTAGGCTTTTTATTATAAAATAGTCCGTATGGTGTTTTCTTAGATATGTGTCTTATCAAAACTCTATTTAAAATATAACATGTTATAGCAATTACTTCATCCCAATTTTTTTTAAATAATTTACCATCATTTAACATAGTTCTAACGCACACATGAATCATTCTATTTTTACGTTCTACTACTCCATTTTGTTGAGGTGTTCTTGGAAAAGAAAATTTATAAGCAATTCCTTTCTTTTTACAAAAAATTCAAAATTTTAATTTTCGAATTCTCCTCTATGATCACTTCGAATAGTTTTAATTTTAATAGATACTTGATTTTGAATTCTTTGAACAAATATTTTAAACATTTCAAAAGCATCACTTTCAAGTTTTAGTTATATTTTCCAAGTAAACCTAGAAAAATCCTTTTATGATTACAAAGATGTATCTATTATGATTTATAAATTGTATTTGTGAGGGACCAAAAAGATCTAAATGAAGAAGTTCAAGGGGTTGAGAGGTAGAGATCATATCTATTGACTTAAAAGAACTTTTGCTAAGTTATCCTAATTGACACACATCACAAAGATTATTAACATCAACACTTATTTTAAGAAGACCCTTAACCGTATCATTTTTGACCATTTTAGAATGGTGTTTGAAACTCAAATAACCAAATCTTTTGTGCCAAATCTAGGGTTCACTTGATTCGGCCAAAAGACACACATTATCAGTTGATACCTTCGTACTTAGTATGTAAATGTTTCTTTTCCTAATGCCTTCAAAGATAATATTTGACTCATTTTCTTCAATATGACATTTATCTTTTTCAAATTTAATTTTGAAGCCCTTACCACACAATTCATTAATACTCAATAGATTATACTTTAAATTCCTTAACTAACAAAACATTAAAAATAGTAGGAGTTATAGAATTACCAACATTGCCGATGTCAATCACATATCCTTTAGACTTATCTCCAAAAATTGACTGATCAACCATCTTTGTAAATGATATCATTCAAGATATCCGGATTTCCAATCATATGCCTTGAGAAACCACTATCCAGCATCCATTTATCCTTTTTCAATTGTGGAATTTGATCACTAGGTGTGTCTTCATCAAAAGCCAAGTAAAATGTCTATTCCTGCAAATTATACCTTTTGAAAAGCTCAGGTGACTTTCAAATGAGTGGATGCAAATTCATGAAAAATGCCATGTTAATTTTGTCAGATTGCTTTTTAGAAAAAGCGTTAAAAATATTATCAATATCTCTTGCCACTAAAACTTATCAAAACTCAAATTACTAAATTATGAAAACCAATGCTCCGACACCAAATGTTATTTAGTGGAAGATGGATCTTATGGCTAATTTAACACTAAAGGGGGGGGGGTGCATAGCGTTTTCTAATTTTTGTGAATCTTTTTAAATCCTTTTAAGATTATAGTTTAAATAATGCAATTAACAATCGTTGATAAATATAGATGCAGTAAAAGTTAGAAGGAAAGAACATACCATGATTTTATACTAAGTCGGAGTTACCTTACATCCAATCCTGTACAATTCCTTGTACAAATTTCTTTTCAAATAGCAAAGTCAGTACAATC
This sequence comes from Allium cepa, assembly GCA_030765085.1. Taxonomy (NCBI): domain Eukaryota; kingdom Viridiplantae; phylum Streptophyta; class Magnoliopsida; order Asparagales; family Amaryllidaceae; genus Allium; species Allium cepa. The sequence goes on along the minus strand of CM060928.1, from coordinate 767,065,508 downwards.
TTGATTTTCAGGCAGCGTGACGCATCCTCCTGACCTTTCGAGCTCTGGGTAAAACTCACTTGTTTTACATGGGTCATAGGCACACCCACTTGAATTTTCGGATCATTATGCACACCAATTGATTTACACGAGATAGAAACACATCCATAAATACTCGAGTATAATTTGTTAGAGTTTTACGGACGTAGATCGTTGATCTTGAATACAACTTATCCTGTAACCTATTGAATAGCACGTTGATCTTATTTGAATGACAGAGATGAGAGATATTAGAGAGTGGTCAATAGAGAATCAACTCAGTGGTGTTGAATTTGATTCTGATTGAATTTGGGAAGAATTTGAGTAGAATTTCTTTTAGAAAACAAGAGAGTGAAAAAGGAGAGAAAATATGAGAAAGTAGTTAACCAAATTTTATTGATTTACCCCTATTTATAGAGAAACGAGAGTAATGACCATTCATGAAGAGATATGATGAAAAGACACTTCCATGCAAAATTTGAATTTTGAAAATTTTGGTCCGTATGTCCACATACTCTATGGAAATATGTCGATATACCCATTGTAATTTTGAAAAAAAAAAACTTTATAAAAATTATTTTAAAAATATTAAGGTTTGTGAAATACTTGATACTTTGTAAATTTATTTGAACATAGTTCATACTTATTATAATTATATAAAAACTTAAGAATACTTTGTAAAATTATTTTTAGAACATTTTAAGTATATAAAGGATTTTTAATATAAATAATAAATTATAAGTGCTTATATTTGAAACCAAAGATATAACAAATATTATAATGTACTTATAAATATTTAAAAAGCTTTGAAGCTAAAATTGTAACAAAGTCAATATTCAAAGTATATTTTAAAACACCTTAGAAACTTAGTTTCTCAAGGTATAATAAAATCAAAAAGTAGAAATAATTTAAAGGTTATTTTGAAAGATTATTTTGAAAACAAGAATTCTCTTTTAAGAAATATTTTGTAATTTTAAGATATTTGAAACTGAAAATTATTTGAAAAGGAAAAATAGAGAGAGATCAAAGAAGTGCTATCAGGGTTTAAACAACAATTATATGACTCTATAACTTATCTAGAAAATCATGAGTTCTTCTTTACTCATGAGTCTTCAATCTCTAACTCTTGAATCTTCACTTAATATTGCACAGTCTTCTTAATTAATACATTCTAGTATCCTACAATATAAACTATATATAACTTGATAAAAATATTAGTATCTATATTTTACTTAATGTTTGTGGTTGTTGTCATCAAAACCAATGCCTAAGGTACTAACAATAACAAAAAAAAAACATGGCATCCAATGGACAATCCATACTACCACTTAATGTACTTTGGATATAAGATGGCTTGAATGGCATGCTCATAAGCCAAAGACTAATGGAGAAGTCCAAGTTTCTCGGTACTCATTTACCACTATCTACATCATCGGGGAATAGACAACCCGCATAAGGTCTAAGGTAATCCATCCATATAAAAAACTAGATCCTACATGAAACCGATTGGGCGACCCCATATACCCCTACTATATGAGTACCCCTTAGAAACCTTCGAGTGTCAACAACCTTTTCTCACACATATCTGAACTCATCTTCCTTCTATCATCTCCAATTTTCCATAGTAGAACTCTTCCTTTATTCCACTCAAAAGCCCTCCACATTTGAACTGGCCCTTCTTGACCCTCGTGACTATCTTCCTTTGAGTCATCCTCATCAAAACCTCCCTAGATATCACTACACCAAAAAGTCCATTTTGTAATACTTTTCCGCTTTCAATTTGCAACGGAAATAACCGTTACAAATTTCTAACAGATATTTTTATTACAAACATTTTTCACGGTTATTAGTGTTACAAAATTTGTTAATTTGGTAAATAATTAAAACTATTATGGGTACGATTGTAATTTTCTCTTCTGTTATTAGTCATCAGATCCCTCACGGATAACATTTCATCGCTTATTTTTATTTCATCTTTCATTCAAGGGTTACAGCCCTTCAATTTTTTCTACCACAGCCTCCGTCTCCATCGTTCTGCTATCGCCTTCGCCGTTCTATCAGCACTTTTTACCACCGCCTCCATCATTTTACCTTATTTTCCACCATTTTGACAATGATAGAGGAATTAGGGCTTGCGTTTTATCTCAGTAATCAGTTGCGACTTTTAAAAAAGGACAATTAGATACATCAAAAGGACAATCAGAAACTATTGTCTGACCAAAATTTAACCTTTGTTTACCTAAAATTGGGAAACCCTAATACCTACGCAGTCGCCTCTGCAACCGCCATGCAGCCTCCTTCCACAATTGCCTCCACTCCTAGGCGATGAATCGATTTTTGCCATCTTGAAAGCTCGTGTAGGTATATTTATTTTTTACTTTCAAGTATTTTGAGTTGTATGTTTTGGGCGTAAGAGATTTGGATTCACATTAAATGTAAATTCCAGGCTAGAATATACATAACATGGCGATCAATTGGTGCTGTGTAATAACAGATTGGGAAAGATAACATTCAAAGATAGAAGAATTCAACAGGAGTCCTCATTTTTTATTTTTTCGTGTTGATATTATCGTACTTGTATTACATACAGCTAATCAGCGCAGCACGTTTTGGAAAATTTCTTGCACAAACCTTTTGATATGGTTATAGATATTTTAGAGAAATTCTAAGCGTATGAAGTACGTGCTTTTATACTTTGTTCGTAGTAGATTAAATCCTGTGTTTTTAATAATACAGAACATATATACTAAACAAGCGCAATGTCACTTTGGATTACTGGTGTATAAGGCTAAAGTCACTCAATTGTTAACTTTGAATAAAACTGTATCATGTGGATTCAAGTTAAGCAAGTAAACAAGTTGAGTCCAGCAATAAACCTTACTAACTATATTATTTTCAAGAATTTTAAAAACCACACTTTCTCGTTTATCAATTATAACTAACTCTATTATCTTTGGCAACTACCCAAAATGGCGATTTCAATTCGTGACATAGCAGGATCTCCGTCAACAAGCTCACGATAACATCGACAGGGAAAATACCAAATATAATTAGCTCTAATAACATCAGATTTGAAGTGAAAGCATCATTGCAGACTAGAAATCAGTTGAAACTCATACTGGTTGCAGATCTCTTTCACCAAACTCAAATAAGATTGAAGTTCATGCTTAAATTGCTTCATTTTATGCATTCAGCTTCGTAAAATCTTGATTTTGTAGTGATAGACTTACAACCACTTAAAATAAGAGCTAGTCTTGTTTCAACGGGCAGTGATTTATCATTGAAAACTCTGGAGTTTCATTCTGGCCAAATATGCATACTACCACTAAGAATTGATAATCGCCATTTATTAAATCAATGCATGCGATACCTTTGTTTTCCCAAGTCGTAATGTTCAATGTCTTTTAATTCTGAACTATTAGTGAGAACTCATCTTTAATTCTTTGAATCAATGTTATGGGGAATTGATGGATATCAAGCTGAGAAGGTGTTAGAATCAGTTCACATCGTCGATTATAAGAACACATCCCGAAGCGATGTATCTTCTATTATTCCCGGCAACATTAGAGTGGTTAAGATTTTCCTTCTTGCGTGCTATTAATTGAGAATGAGACATTGTTTTATATATGCTTACAACTATTTATTTTGAAGGAACTCTTATGCTTGCATCAAGGGGATTTGTTGAGGAGGACTTTGAAAAGGTTGCAGATCTTTTGATACTGTTGTTAATCTAGCACTTAAGGTCAAGTCCAAAATGAAGGTATGTACACTTCTTCAAACATGGGTTGGTTCAAGTTATGAATTGTAAAGGTACACAATATTGAAAACATACAAAGTTCCAACTTTTGATTAAATTTGTTTTAGTCATTACCTTTGGTAACACAACATTTGATTTGAAATGTATTGATCATTTAGACCTGTAATGTTCTTCAGATGTATATGAAAGACTCATTCAGAATGGAAAGAAACTAGGATTCCTTTAGTTATTGGGTACACACAGTCAGTGCTATTTGGCGTGTGAATATATTTACATTTTCTATATCATGCTATCATACATGTTTGTCTTTAATGCAAATTACAAGATATGGTTGTTTTTTTCCTTTTTTTTCCAAACATTTTACTATACATAGATAAAAAGATATTATTTCAAGGTGGATATATCCATTTTGGCTTGCATCTTTTTCTCTAATAATAGTTCATATAGTAGTGAATGCTCTGTTGCTTTCTTTTTTATTCCTTACTCTTAAATCATTAACCTCAAAGGGTGTTTATGTTTCTTGCCTTTTTTTTCATCTGTCAGAAAAAAGATTTAAGAGCCACTAGTTTCCATAAATTACAGTAAATTTGTCATGAACCAATATTTTGCAAATTAAGTATACCTTGGCATCAAGGACTTTCAAGTGAAAATCATATCATAACTTCCAGTTCACTATGGAAGCCCACTGGCTTTACCTAAAAGTTGTACAAGTGAAATGTAGTTATTGTACCTAATGTTATCTGGCTTTATCTCTTCATATAAAAGAAAATTCAAAATTCAGTTTGCTTTGAATTTTCTCAGAACTGGATCTTCCATATTTTTAAACATTTTCTTCTTTATCTTCTTATGGTAACTGCAGGGATTATACCTAGGATACATCATCTTCTTTGTTCAATCAGCATTAATGATTGCAGGTTCACGAGGTATTTCTCTTCTTATTAATTACATGTAATTTATTGAATTAGCTTATTTGGTTCAACACCTTTACTGTTTATAAACATATACTTGCATATTAACTCACGTACTAAACATATACTTATTCTGATTTGACACATTTATGATTGCTTATTATATACAAACAACCTAGCCAAAAAAGAGCATCGCTTGAAGCTAGTATCGTGGGTTGAGCACCATTTATTCACGTATATATTCTAGTTTGAATGCATTAATATAATTTCCATTCTAGCAAATAACACTAAACATACTTCATCTTTGTATCTTATTGATGACTATAATAATGGTGCATGCATTATATTTTGATGCATTCTTTTAGGTTAATTTTCTTTAAAAAATAATCTTGTACTGTTAGATGCATATTTTGACAGTTACATACATAAAAAGGTATTTCTCTTGTGCACAATGTTATAGGAAGTCTACAACGTCGTTATTTATCTTGTGCACATATTTTTGTCTTTAAACCTTTAAAAATATTAATATATCTTTTCACCCTCTTTCCATTATGTGATTAGTGATAAACTGGTTGAGCTAGTTCAAGAAATGCAGCATCGGCTATTACCTCACACTGATAGTTCAAGCTTGTTTGGTGCAATAGGTGGCACAGTTTGTTTCATTGGAAGAAACTACATTCGAAGCAGCAAAGAAATCCTAGAGTTAACAAACAATCCTCTTTAAAAACATAATTCTTTTTACATTTTATTTTTTGATTTTTTATCCTTTGGGTTTTAAGGGATGAAGGGATGACATGATCCATTTCTTGTATTTTTCTTCTTCTTTTTATCAATAACTTATTTTTTAGATTAGATGACAATTTGTGACAACATTGTTAAGCAGATTCAACAAAGATATCAAGCAGTGACAGGACACCTACGTTTTACCTTCGAGGGCTCCTCTCCAGGGCAGCCCAGTTTGGGTACCTAAAATTACGACCAGACCCTCAGAAAATGCAGTATCAGTTTAGTATGCTTCAAAATATTTTGTAGTAGTTAAATTTGAAGTTTTCACAATGAACTTTGTAGAATTTAATATGAAATAATTAGTATGTTTGATTTTCTTTACAATTTGATGATATATTAATTTTGAAATTTAGTTTCATGTTTGTTATTGCTATAAATTTGAATTTGTATAGTTGAATGAAATAATATGTGATTTTATTATAAGATCTGGAATGAGATATGGTTGAATGAAATACTATTAGATGTAGTTTGCATTTTTCACGGTTATAAGTATTAGAGTTTCCTTTTTGGTAATGGTTATAAATGTTAGAAACTATTGTTCTGTCACGGTTATAAGTGTGATGCTATCTAAATTTTTCATGTTCATAAGCGTTAGTAATAACCATTTTATCACGATTATAACCATGAGTAAATACCATTCTGTCACGGTTATAAGTATGATAATATCTAAATTTATAACGGTTATAAGCTTGAGAAATTGCTATTTTTACCACGGTTATAACCGTGAGCAAAAGTGTGACTTAATTTGCCCAGGGTACCTATTTTAACGGTTATAACCATAACAAATTTGTTTTGTCACGCTTATAACCGTGAGGAAATTGCCTTTCTGGTGTTGTGTATCCTGTATAATTCATAAGGTCGGCATATCAAAGTCCAGAAGTTATCTTGTTGAAGCACTTCAACATCGCTTAGTCATCATCCTTCATCATGCTACCACATTGTAACGAACGTCGAACTAATAAACGGATACCTTCATCATGACCTCTAAGGCCACCTCATCACCCCTCAAAATTTGGCCAAAAATGACCTCATAAATTCATGTCGGGACTTTCCTCAATGCCACACTCCTCGAGTCTTTAACACCTCGAGTCTTTAACACCTCGTCACTCCCTGACCTCTTTCATTTTTGCTTGGTTTGAGCTCCTTTCCTCAGTGCCACACTCCTCGAGTCTTTAACACCTTCTCTGAGCCTAAGAAAGAGTTCGATGCTAATATGATTAGGTCGGCACCGTTCTGTAGATCTTCCTTAAATTTTAGGGATAAGTCCCCACTTCCATTTCACTACCTTCCTCAAAGTCTTTCCTAAAGTTTCACAGCCTAAACCCTCAAACAACCGCTTCTACCCACCAAATCTGCAGATTTCATCTACCTGAATTAAAGCAAACAAATCATCTCCAATCGAACTACAACTTGAATTGCAACTTTTGAAACTCTTCTCAATAACTTCTCCAAGTCTCGTTTGATTTTGAACTCATTTGACCTTATATTTCCCAAATTAACAACCACCACCAAACAATACTAAAAGGCTCTAATAAACACATCAATGCAACACATTCAGGAGAAAACATAAATCACTAACATCCATAAAACATTTATAAACATATATTTAAGGCTAAATTAGAGTATTAAAATGTGTTAGCGTAGAAATCATCTTAAGAACACCATTTTCTACTATATGAAAAAGTATAGAACAGTAAGATATCATAAATCACCCACCTAATACCCAAATTACCAACCTCTGTCCCAATGCAGAAAATGGACGACAGCAATCCAAATTCTAAAGCAATCAAAATGACAGATGTATAGTCTCCTTTGCTAGTTACCCTTTTAATGATGGTTTATGCCAGAATTAGCATGAAAATGGTGAGCTTTTTGCTAAAATGTAGGTTAAGGAGGTTTAGAATTGTTTTTGGAAAGTGTAAAATGATTGGATCTTCCCTAATAAGGAACAAATCCTAAAATGGGTTAATGGGCTCAAGTTTGGGCTTACCACTAATCTAGCCACAACAACCTAAATTTAAAATGGCCATATTCCTTGACAGTAAGTCCATTTTTCTATAATAGCTACTCTACAGAAAGAGAAACCATCACCCTAGTATAATGGAAGTAGTTTTAGACTCTATTCGACCTCTATCAAAGGTTACAACATTTACAAGAATTATTGGGTCCAAATTGTCTAACAAAAATTCTAAAGGTGGAAAATGTCCAAAATAGTTATTTTCTAAAATTTTAGAGCCATACGACCTCATATGATTCAAATAATAATATTTAAAATATAGGTTATAACAAGACATGAGCACCGACTGGGTAGCTCGCCATTGAAGATCGACTTTAAATTCTAGCTTGCAATGGCGAACTGGACTTGCCCATAGTCAAGACATGACCACCAAGTGGGTTGTTCGTATTTGATGACTGAGCCTAAAATTTGATCGATGGTAATGGACCGGACTTGTCCATGGTTAGGATACGAACACCGATTAGGCGGTTCAACACTGGTCATTAACCCTGAGATCTTAAGGAATGACTGCAAGCTCAACGTTGTTGGGACTATCTTGCATAAAATACACGGAATACACACATAAGAAAAAACAAATGAGAATTACGAAAAATAGTAGGAAAGCTGGTTATAAATAGTTACTACAACCAAGCATCGTCAAACAACCAAATATTTATAGCGCAAAGTCACAACCATTAGAAATATTATGCTTGCACTCTCACAATGGTTATCAAAATTGGATATGCATAGTTTAAATGTCTAATACATAAGGAATGAGAAATAAACTATTCTGGATAGAAAATATTCAACCATACAAACGTCAGTTGGACCTTGACAAATGGCCCTTCTTGGTTGTAGCAGCCGCATCAAGCTCAGCCTGTTTCTCCTTTATGACCTTAAGCTGCTCCTCTACCTTCATTCTAACCCTAGTTATCTCCTTTAGGAATTTAGCCATTATATTTACTCTAAAAATGTCACCCTTATCGACGTCCTCAATTGATCCATTGTAGCCTGTGATTTCAATATTATTATCCTCTTTAAGATCAGTAATCATCTCATCATGTTTTTTTGTTGTGAAGTATGGTGGACTCGGGGTCATGGGTCATGACAATAGGGCTTTCGAAGGCATCTTAGCTCTAAAAGGGTACTTTAGGACCGTATCACCTATAAGATAACAAAGGCGACTATCGAGTACAACCTTACTCAAACAGTCTCGAATTTACTCAATAGTGGCACGGGCCCTATATAGAAGAATCCTACTACTTTTGGGAGAAGATTTGGAGTCATCACGAGGATGGGTATTATCCGGGGTTGGCTTTGGATAAGTATGTCTATAGAGACGTGATAAATAGTTAGCGAAGTGTCATGCGTTAAAGCATAAACAACTAGTTTCAAAGTCTGACCTTTAGTACTATCCCTGAAGTTGAACCGCCATTTTTCCTAGCCTCTCTATCCTCTTTCTCCTTTTAAGCTCTTTCATCAGTTGCCAACTTTATGTAACCTAATCAAATAGCTTCTTTCTCCTCATAGAAAAGCGAGCCTCAATAGCCTCGAAAGTAGAGAGGCGTAAAGGGGTTAACGGAGTTCCATGCCTAAGTATATATGGCCAGTGATGAAATCGGCAAAAAGAATGTCGATCAAAATCTAAAGCTTTTTGAGCCACTAAAGCAGCTGCACGAGAAGGACAAAGATCACCAAATGGTACGAGGTGCATAAGAGAGGTCCTAGGCTGAAGGGATTGAGAGACTCAAGACTACTCATTCTGAAGAATTGGCAAGGCTGAAGAAGGAGCTTACTCATGCCCAAGGCTGCAAAGGAGGAGTACAACACCAAAGCACAAGATTGTTCGAATGCTACAGGAATGTCAACATTAAATATTTCTTGAGACGGGACGTGATTTAGGTGGTAGCTATTAGAATAGAGCCAGGATTTTAGAAATTAAAGAAAATAGCCGACGTTGGAAGGTTGAGAAGGCCTCTTTCCAGGCTAAGCTTGAGGTTGTGACCATCGTAAAGGCGACTGAAACTAAAATGGTCGACAAGCTACATGAGGAATGTGAGGGGATTAATAGCTAGGTAGTCTAGTGGAAAAGCTTCTAGATGGATTTACTTCCAGATGTCACCGATAGGTGCTTAGCATGGATGGATGATTATCAAGAAGTTATGGCATCCATCCACAAAAGTCTAATTAATGATGCTAGGGCGGCTAGTGGGAAGGGTGGTCCACTTTCGAGGCCATCAATGCTCGTTTCTTATCAAAGGTGAAGGAATTTATCCTTTATGGTTTGATTGATGAAATAGCCCATAAGGAGCAAAAGAAAGTGAAGACGAATGGTAGTTCAACTTCAGGGGCTACAACTCAAGGTCTGGCCTCGAAACTGGTAGTCTATGACCATATGCATGATGTTCCTCTTACCATTTTCCAAATTTCTTTAGACATTCTAGTTCAAACCAAGCCTCTAGACGTTCCTTGGCCTTGGGGTAATGCTAGCACCAGGATGACAATCCATCTTCTCCTAAAGGAAGTATGATTCTTCTATGTAGCCCACAGGCCATTACTTAGTACATTTGACTTGCTTGAGCATGGCCACACTTGACAATCCTTTTCATTTCCATGCAAGTGAGACAATAATGTCAAATCCCTTTGGAGTTATGGTTTCTTCTAGAGCCCCATCGCAACGGATTGTGCCCCCAAGTCCTTTGGATTTCACGATTGAAGATAATTACGATGAGATGATTTCCTGATGTTGATGTTGAGATTACCGGATTCATTGAATATACAGAGGACTTTTATAAGGAGGAAAATTTTAAAGAAAATGTCATGGCTAAGTTCCCAAGAGAGGTAGCCAGGGTTAAGTTGGAGGCAATGGAGGAGCTGAACCTTATGAAGAAAAAATAGACTAAGTTAGATGAGGTGGTTGCGTCCAAGTCAAAAGAGGATAAGAAAGAGAAAGAGCTTGCCGGATCTAAACCATCCAGGAAGGGTCGCCCCACCTCAAGTACAAATGATAGCTATGGTTATAGACTTTTTGTTTGGGAGTATTTTATCTTGTGTTCTTGTTGTACTAATCATTTTAACCATATTCACCTGATTTTGATATTTTTGTGAGGGTGCGCATATAGTATTTCTCGTATTCGGGAGTCTTTACTATAAATATTTGGGTACTTAATGGTGTTTGAATGTATTTGCTTTCGCATATCCTGCTTTCATGTTATGTTTCCATTATTCTAGTTTATTTGTTTTCATAGTGCATTTAATGTGTACTGCATACAAGATGGTCCTAGTATGATAAGCCAGTAGTCATTCTCTCATATTTCCGGGTTGATCTTCTATGTTGAATCGTTTGATCGACAGTTATGTTATGACTATGCAAGGTCTTAATATACTTACTGCTAATTGAAGTTCGGGGATGACTGTTAGTGGAGGACTGCCCAATCGGTGATCATGTAGTGATCATGGTAAGTTCGGTTCGCCATTGTGGCCGAAGGTTGGTCGTTCGACAATGACAAACCATCTCATCGGTGGTCATGTCCTGACTACGAGTAAATCCAGTTCACCTCTATCAACCAAAGGCAAGGGCCGATTGTCAATGGCGAACTAGCCAGTTGGAGATCATGTCCGGACTGTGGGTAAGTTCGATTTTCCATTGCCAACCAAACATTAGGGCTCTCGTTAGTGGCAAACTACATAACTGGGGGTTATGTCCTGACCGTGGATAAGTCTAGTTTGTCATTCCCACCAAACACTGGCATCGATCATCAGTAGAAAACTAACCAATCAGTGGTCATTCCCACCAAAAGTTGAGGCCAATCGTCAATGGAAAATTATCAAGTCGGGTCATGCCTTGGCTGCAGGTAAGTCTGCTTCACCACTGCTGGCCAAAGTTACGAGGACAAATCCTACATTATAGTAAGGCCATCTCCACTAGGTAGCGAGTTTGGCTCATTAAGTTTTCACGATGCTCGATCGTTGTAAATGTTTACTTGACATGCTTTGGTTGTTTGACTTCATATTCATTAACCGTAGATGAATATTAACTCAGTCGAAGCAAACGACAATGTCCCACTCCTTGGCCTAAGTGTTCAAAATAATCAAGGTACAAACAAAAGGTGCTTAACATAACAAAACTTCAAGGAACACATATTATATTTATAATCATTTGATAAGTGTCCATATTACATAATAGTGGTACAATTAGAAATAGAGTAGAAATTAAGTAAAAAAACGACGAAGATTTTGTATGTTCCAAACTTTTTTGAACATAACCCCATCTACCATGCTAAGAATGAAGGCTCCATTACTTAATTCCTGATGGACTACATATGGTCCCTCCGAGGCCCGGTAGAGTGCTCTCTGTATAGGAAAATCTGCTTTAGCACTAAGTCTCCCTCCTTGAGAGGGTGGTGTTTGACCTTAGAGCTGTACTGCTTCGTTATTCTTTGCTTATACACCTTAGCTTTCAAAGCATCTTCATCATGCCTTTCATAAATCAAATCCATTTACATATTCGGCAACTCCTCATTCTCATTAAGGTCATAATGAATCCCCATGTATGATGGCACTAATGTCTCTACCGATAACATCGTCTCCGACCCATAAGCCAAGGAGAAAGGAGTAAGTCCCATTTTCATCTCGAAAGAAGTACAATAAGCCTATAGTGCTAGAGGAAGCTAGTCCACCCATGCACCTTTTTCCTTCTCAAGCGACTTCTTTACGAGGGTCTTCAAAACCTCATTGATCGCTTTCACCTATCCTTCGGTATATGAGTATGCCACTGAAGAAGAACTCTTCTTATTCCATGTTGTTGGCAGAAGTCGATAAACATCTCATTGTCAAATTGCAGTCCATTATTTGAGACAATCTAAAGAGGAACGTCGTACCTGCATATCACATTTCTAACCAAAAATTCATAACCATGGCGGATGACGCCTTAGGTATTGGTTCGGCTTCCACCCACTTAGTAAAGTAGTCAACTGCCACCGTAGTATATTTAGCGCCATCCCAGACCATGGGAAGTTCGCTGATCTGATCTATTCCTTGGATCACATAGGGCCAGGGGCTAACCACATGCGTCATCTTGGTCAGAGGCAATCTTGGGATCTTCACAAACCGCTGGCATTTGTCACCCCACTTTGCTTATTCCATCGCATCAAGATTTAATGTCATCCAAAAGTACCTATATCGTAGCACCTTTTTTCCTAGAGTTTTCCCTTATTGTAGTTTCCACGGCTGCCCTGATGTATATTCCCTAGCACCTCCTTCACTTCTCTTTCGGATACGCACCTTAATAACAAGTTAAAAAACCCTTTTGATACAATATACCATCTTAAATGATGAAGTAGGGCACCTTTCGCAAGATCTTCTTCGCTTCATTCCTATTGTTTGGTAAGGCCCCGTCACCTAAATATCTTATAATAAACATCATCCAGATTTCTTTCCATTAATAGTTATAATCACGTTCACCTCCTCAAAGCTAGGACTAAGTAGGGTCACAACTAGTGTTGACCTTAATGAATGCATGTCTCCTGAACTTGCAAATTTTGCCGACTCATCTACATCTTGATATTATTCCCATGGAATGTGTTCACATAATGCTCCATCTCGTTATGCAATTTTTTTTCCTTTCTTACATAGGTGGCCAAACATTCCCTTTAGTCTGAAACTCCCTCGCCACCTGATTTACAACAAACTAAGTTCATGATGCGCATACGGTGGACTTATTCCTAATTTTTAGCTATCCCAATCCTGCTATCAGCGCCTTGTATTTGACCTCATTATAAGTTGCCTTGAACCCTAACTGCACTGCGTAGCTCAGCTTCCTCCCCCGGTTGTTCTACTTCTATACTAAAGTCATGCTTGTTCGAAGCTCCATCCACGTACATCTGGCATTTAAGAGCTTCTTACTCTCGAGATTCCACTTCATTGACCCTAGTAGAAAACTCTACAATAAAGTCCGTTAGGGCCTGTCTCTTGATTGCTATTCGAGGATGATGGGTAATCTCATATTGGATCAGCTCAATGCTCCACTTTGTCGGTCATCCTAAATTGTCGAGCTGATATAGGACCTATCTCGAAGGCTAGTCTATCAACACTCAAATAGGATGGGACTGGAAATAGAGCTTTAGCTTTCAGAATGCTATTAGAAAATAGTATGCCAATTTTTCTAATTTAGGATATCTACATTATGGTACGGTGATGTGTTTACTTACATAATATGTCGATCGATGTACCTAATCTTCTTCCCAAACTAATGTTGCACTCAAGGCATGGGCCGACATTGCTAAATACAAAATATAAATCTTCATCTTCCACCAGTGTAGAAAGAATGGATGGCTTCTGTAAGTGCTCCAGTAAGTTAAACAATGCGGCTACACATTCATTCATCTAGACAAAACTGCGTTTCTCCTTCTTTAGTGATTCAAAAAATGGAACAAACTTAGCCATCGCTTTAGATATGAACCTACTTAATGCAACCAACTTGCCATTCCAACTTCGCATTTCCTTTCATGTTTCGGGATCTTGATTTCCTTCAAAGCTTGGACGCGTTTTGGGTTAGCTTAGATTATTGTGGCGTGCAAGATAAATCCTAAGAACTTTCCAGAAGAAAACCCGACAAAACATTTTAGCGAATTCAACTTCATCCCAAACTTCTATAGGAATTGAAACATCTCATCTAGGTGAGAAATGTGGTCCTCGGCTTTCTTCGATCACACCAACATGTCATTAACATATACCTCCATAGTATTTCTAATTTGGCCAGCGAACATCTTGTTGACAAAGCATTGACACGTTGCTCCTGCATTCTTGAGCCTAAACCACATGACTTTTTAACAATAGAGTCCCAAGTCGGCAATAAAAATAGTGTGCTTTTGGTCCAGAACATACATAGCATTCTGATTTTACCCAAAGTAAGCATCTACTTAAGATAAAAGCTCATGTCTTGTGGTTCCACCTACTAGCTTATCGATTTTCAAGAGTGGAAAACAATTCTTAGGACATGCATCGTTTAGGTTGGAAAAATCTATACACGTCCCACATTTCCCATTCAGTTTCCCCACCAGAACCGGGTTTTTTCTACCCTTTTTGGGTATCTAGACCCCCTGATGAACCCATTTGTTAATAAAGTTTCCACCTCTTCATTAAGGGTTGTCAACCTCTCAGGGTCCATACTTCTTTTTGTTGAATATGCGCTTATATGATTTTTGTTTGATGATAATAAACATATATACATTCGTTTAAATGTATTTGTTAACATACTATTTTGTTTTCACAGATTAAATAAATATTTGTTGAATAAATTAAATAACACAGAATTTGAATTCAAACGAATATTTTATTCAAACAAATATTTATTACAACTTTGAATAGTACAATTTCAAGCTCCCACTATAACTATACAACTTTGATCACATTTCATATTTACAGTTCACCTCACTACATATCACTCACACTCGTATTTATCTTCAACTTCCTTCCAGTTTGAATCCAGCATCTGAGCAATCTGCAAAAATATTTACTAACGCAGTAAAATTGAAAATAAAATATTTTTGCGATATAAAATAAAATATGAATTTTGAAAAATAATATTTGCCTCAGTTATTTGGGTTGTTCGTCATCATTTAAATTTGAATTCATCATACACGAATAGCTTGTGACATACACAGTGTATCACTGTATATGCCACAAGGCCGTGCACACCGATATATACACTTGATAATGCTACAGGGACAAGTGAGCACAGGTCAAACCCAAATGAAAAGCCGGGTTCAACTCACGTGCAACATAAATAAAATTTCAACTTCAGAACAAGGTCAAACCCGAGCTGTGAAACTGGATTCAACACAGGTGCAAATGGCCAAAACTCAAGAATCAAGTGTCGACTAGTCTAATATAAACAAGACAGTAAACCAGTTGCAACATGAATGTCACAAGCCAACATATTCACCAATGAATCATCAAAGAGTGCAACAGGGATGAATACAACATGAAGTACAGCAACTCAAGGAGATAGTCGACCAACAGTATCAAACTCATGTATGCAGACCAGTGTTAACAACCACATAAATGCATGAAGACAGAGCTCGAGATTACAACTCAAAGTTCAATGCAGACTGCATGATGAACCAACTACACAATTAGAAGCAAATGCTACCATGACTCGAGTACATGCTACAGCAACAGTGGACCCAACATCAAAGACACGACAGTAACAAGATCAAGTCCAGCTCCACACAAGGAATGAACACAAACAACTATAAAACCATCAAGCTACAGACTCAAGAGAATGCAACAACATGTCAACAGCAATGACACAGCAACAAGGCAGACCATAAAATGCATGCCATCAAGTTCAACAACATCAATTATGACCAAGTACAGGTGCAAGTGAATCAGAATGAAGCAGTGCAACATCTACGACAGCAAGTACATGAATGCAAACTACAAGTACAGGGTCAAGGCCAGAATGACAAAGTGTATGCAACTGAGACCAGGCAAGTATCAAGATAAGTGTACAGCAACAATAATCATGGCACCAGCAAACTATGGCTATAATCATATCACAAGACCAGGCACCAAGTACAGATGAATTGAAGTATGTTCGAAACAACAAGTCAATCAAGTCTGACTACAAGTTAATGTAAAACAAGCCACCATTCTTTTAGAGCAAACCAGACCGAAGATAATGATATACAGGTTAAAGCAAAACAGTAAGGTTCAGGGATGAACAAGATCAAAACCGTGTGCTACTGAGCAAAGTCAGATTAATCACCAATCGTTCAAGTATCAGTATCAAGTTCGTGCCAAAGTAAATGTTGAACAAGTCAGAGACATAATTGTAAAACAAACAGTTTAGATTCAAAGTCGTGAGAGCCAAGCAACGATAATACAAAATTGACAAAGTCAAATAAATCGTCATCGTTCAACAAATATCAGATGGCCGATAGCATAAAATTGAAAAAAATCAGACGAACGAGAATTCAGGAAATTGACTCCTATAAAAACACACAAATCATCATCGGCAATGGCATGATTCGAGTTCAAGCAACAACAGAGAAATATCAATAACTCGAATCAAAGGTCGAGCAAAAATCAACATCGAAAAAGGAACAATCGCATACCGTTTTTGGCAAATAAACTCGACCAAATTGAAGAAGCCGAAGACAATTCAAAGAGCCAAGCAATCGACGAAAGCAACAAAACTGAAAATCATTTTCGATCGAGCAATCAAAGGTCGGCAACTTCAGAAACAAGCCCTAATTTTGATCGAACACGGAGCCGCCATTATCTCACAAAAAATTGGGCCGAAGAAATAAAAGGAGACGGTCAAGATAAATTACAAAGAGGGCCGGCCTTTTTATTTTTAAGGGTTATAGTATTTTAAATTAGGGTTTTGTATTTTAAATTTGCTTTTAATTTGTATTTTCTTTTTAAACCGTTTTAAATTTCTAGTCGTGTGACTAGGGGACAAGCTATGTGGCGTAGCTTGAGAATTCGCAACTCGGTGGTTGATTTCTGGCAAGGTTTTGAGCGTAGAGTTAGATTAGTCAATAGCGGGTATAGCGAGTTTACGTGTGTAAGTGAGGGACTATCTAATTTCTAGTAGAAACCTTGGAGGCAGCACGTAGGCAGGGTTTTGCCGAAGCTGGGTAAATTCTGTGTTGTTCTGTTTTTTCTGTTATTTATATTCTGCGATATCTGTGCTGCTATTCTGTGATCTGAATTGAATATTTTATAAGCTTCCGCGATTAATTTTTATAATTAACACTATCACCCTATTCACCCCCCTCTAGGGTGAAATCGATCCTACAAGTGGTATCAGAGCAAGGTCTAGAAGTCAACAGTTTTTTTAAAAATTCGATTTTTTTTTGAAAAAATCTGTTTTGTTTTAAAATTTTGAATTTATAAAATGGCTTCTTTTAATAATGCTTTTGCAGAGGGTCAATCGATAGTTAGACCACCAATGTTTAATGGTGAATATGCTTTTTGGAAAAATAGGATGAAAATTTTTCTGAAAACCATTGACGCTTGGGATATTGTTGAGACAGATTACAGAACTCCAACCATAACTGTAGATAATCAGGAAATAGAGAAACCAAAGGAACAATGGACAGAACTAGAAAATAAATTACAGAATACTAATGCCAAAGCTATGAATTCTATTATCTGTTCATTAGATCAATTTGAATTTAATCGTGTCTCACATTGTCTAACTGCGTAGGAAATATGGCATATACTAGAAGTGACTCACGAAGGAACATCTCAAGTCAAAGAATCTCGCCTTGCCATGCTAAGCAGCGAATACGAGAACTTTACAATGGAAAAGGAAGAAAATGTCAAAGAGATGTACGGACGACTTTCCAATATCGTATACAAATCAAAAGCTCTCGGAAAAACATACACCGAATTGGAAATAGTCCGGAAAATCCTCAGAGTCCTTCCACGAAGCTTTGAAGCGAAAGTAACTGCCATTCAAGAATCGAAAGATTTAAAACAACTCAAAGTTGAAGAACTCATCGAAAATCTCACCACTTATGAGCTAGAAATGAAATTCAAGGAAGAGCGTGAAGGAGGAGATACTCGAAAGAAATCAATAGCTCTCAAAGGAACAACTGAAAGTGATGACGATGACGATGATGATGCAGCAGCAGAATTGGAGCTATTAATAAAGAAATTCAAAAAGCGGAATTACAAATATGGAAATTCAGCTCGAATTCAAAAAGCGAAAAGCAGAATAGCCAAAGCACTAGACTATCTGAAGAACAGAAGATCATCTGTCACAAGTGCAACCAACCTGGACACATCAAGCCCAATTGTCCTCAAAATCAACGCGACTATAAAAAGAAATCAAAAGGGAAAAGTTTTGCAGCCACGCGGAATACAAGTGATGAAGATAATCAAAGTTCTAGCAGTGAGAGTGAGAAAGCAGATATGTGTCTTCAAGGAAATATAACTGATAGCGACGATGACGAGCCAAGCAAGGTATCAAAACTTACTCACTCTGAATTACTTATTTATTTCCACGAAGTAAATGGCTGTTTTGAACGACTTAGGGAAAAATACGCCAAACTTGAATCTCAAAAAGATACTTTGATAGATTTTAATAAACAACTTGACCAATTAGTTAAAACCTATCAAAGTAGGATCCCTAAGTGTGATAAGTGTCCAACATTCGAAGAGAAAATTAAAAAAGCAGAAATCAATATAAAATCATTTGAAAATGAAATTCTGTTTTTAAAGGAGAATGAAAATACTAGGAGAGAGAATTATATTAAAAAGTGAAAAATCGTTGAATATGCTATTAGGAAAGCAAACTGTTAATATGGTTAGACAAGGACTTGGATATAATAGTTCGAAAATTGTTGAAAACAATATTAATCAAGTTAATTCTATGTGCACAATTTGTAGAAAATTTGGACACGATCACAATAATTGTTGGTATAGACCCAAACATGTGAAAACTATACCGATTTGGGTTCCAAAAGGCACAAATATAAAATCTCTCAAAGTTAAACAAATTTGGGTGCCAAAGGGAACAATTATAAATAGTTTTGGGTCTTTACAAAATTGTTTTTCAAAATTTTCTGCCACTAACAATCATGGACCTATAAAAACAAATAGGTCACATAAATCTTTCATCGTGTAGGTGTGGTGGCAGGCTAAGGAACAACAACAGTGTTCTCTGGATTTTTGGCTGTTCCAGAAACACAACGGACGACGAAGCAAAGTTCCTTAGCCTAGTATAAATGTGACAGAATCACAATGGACAACAACGAAAAATATCGTAAAGGTAAAACAGGTAATGGTATGTTTTAAACGATATATTAAATGTGAGAATCTGCACCATATTCTGAATTAAAATCAGCCAATATTGAGATGATAAAAAAAATGATGATTTTGATTCTGACTTATTCAAAATAGTTGGCCAATTATATTCTTATGCCAAAAACACTATAAAAATCTCTAGATTCTTTGAATTACTTCATATATATGAGTTTGGATTAAAAATAGTGTTTTGTTGGATAATACAATTGGTTATAATACAGCTGACTCTATACTCATGGTTTTTTGATTATTTACATGGATTCATTTCAAATTCAAGAGAATGTCATTTAAATTGCTGTTAAAATTGAGTTTGAAATTTTTGGTGCACACTTCATGGTTTGGTCAATCAAATTCAATTAATGATGATTTTGAGTGAAAGAGAAATTCAGATGCAGATTACACTGGTAATCTAGTTGATAGAAAAATTACTAGTTGAATGTGATTTTTGAGACATTTAGTAACTGCATCGTTTTTCAAAGAAAATATCTGCATATTCTTCATTTAAAATAATTTTCAAATAGCAGAAAATTTTCTTTGAAAACCCCTGGAGAAAATCATTTTTGACCATATTTTCAGATTAGTCATTTTTGAAAAATTAATTTCATAATTATTTTTGAGTTTGATTTTAAATGACTATTTTGACTAATCTGACTCCCTAATGTTTATCGAAAAGAAAAATAGTGATTGAAAAAGTGATAAGTGTTAATATTGATCAAATATTATGACTTGAGATGGTATAATTAATAAATTTCTTTAGAATTTAAACAAGAGTTATAAAACTTTTTGCTGGTAAAAAATTCCATGACCATCTCTATATCTATCATATTTCTAACAACCATTACTCATCAAAATTCTATATAGTTTGTCGATATGTGGTATTTTAAACATGAATCGTTCGTTTTTTCATTTTTCACATTTTTTTTAAAAAAAAACAATAATAATAATAATAATAATAAATACCAAAGTATTCACTCTCATTTAAAAGTCCTCACGGTTATGCATGGGTGAATTACTTGGAATTTGTTATGTGCTTCCATGCTCATTTAAAAGTCCTCGCGGTTATGCATGTATGGAACGCATATCAAAAGTTGATTTTCAAAATAAACAAGTTGATTCTAATCTAAATTAAAAGTCCTCACGGTTATGCGTGGTTAAAAGATACTTGAATTCATTTTTTTTTAAAATAAAATTGGAATACTACTAATCTCATTTAAAAGTCCTAACGGTTATGCATGGTTAGTAGATATTCAAATTCCTGATATAAATATACCACAAATAGACATAACTATATGGTTTTATATGATGACATCATTTCCATCATTCTAAAAGAGGAATATGCGCCTAACAAAATATTTATGATTTTTGTTTGATTTTTTATTGAAATTTAATATTTATATTCAATTGAGTTTTAATGTTGGATTGATATCGATTACTTTATCTCTATTTTCTCTAATACTATTATTCTTTTGCTGATAACAAAAGGGGGAGATAAAAGTCAAGATTTTGTCTAATAAAATCAAGCAAAGGTCAAATAATTTTATATTTGCATCTAAGCTCATTATGCATATTTCTATTTGTATGCATATATATAGGGGGAGCATCGTGTAGAGAGGAAGCATTTAAATAAGGGGAGCAATTAGGATATATCTATGATCAAATACATTTAGCATATTCAAAATCTTAAATATATGTTTGTTATCATCAAAAGGGGGAGATTGTTGAATATGCGCTTATATGATTTTTGTTTGATGATAATAAACATATATACATTCGTTTAAATGTATTTGTTAACATACTATTTTGTTTTCACAGATTAAATAAATATTTGTTGAATAAATTAAATAACACAGAATTTGAATTCAAACGAATATTTTATTCAAACAAATATTTATTACAACTTTGAATAGTACAATTTCAAGCTCCCACTATAACTATACAACTTTGATCACATTTCATATTTACAGTTCACCTCACTACATATCACTCACACTCGTATTTATCTTCAACTTCCTTCCAGTTTGAATCCAGCATCTGAGCAATCTGCAAAAATATTTACTAACGCAGTAAAATTGAAAATAAAATATATTTGCGATATAAAATAAAATATGAATTTTGAAAAATAATATTTGCCTCAGTTATTTGGGTTGTTCGTCATTATTTAAATTTGAATTCATCATACACGAATAGCTTGTGACATACACAGTGTATCACTGTATATGCCACAAGGCCGTGCACACCGATATATACACTTGATAATGCTACAGGGACAAGTGAGCACAGGTCAAACCCAAATGAAAAGCCGGGTTCAACTCACGTGCAACATAAATAAAATTTCAACTTCAGAACAAGGTCAAACCCGAGCTGTGAAACTGGATTCAACACAGGTGCAAATGGCCAAAACTCAAGAATCAAGTGTCGACTAGTCTAATATAAACAAGACAGTAAACCAGTTGCAACATGAATGTCACAAGCCAACATATTCACCAACGAATCATCAAAGAGTGCAACAGGGATGAATACAACATGAAGTACAGCAACTCAAGGAGATAGTCGACCAACAGTATCAAACTCATGTATGCAGACCAGTGTTAACAACCACATAAATGCATGAAGACAGAGCTCGAGATTACAACTCAAAGTTCAATGCAGACTGCATGATGAACCAACTACACAATTAGAAGCAAATGCTACCATGACTCGAGTACATGCTACAGCAACAATGGACCCAACATCAAAGACACGGCAGTAACAAGATCAAGTCCAGCTCCACACAAGGAATGAACACAAACAACTACAAAACCATCAAGCTACAGACTCAAGAGAATGCAACAACATGTCAACAGCAATGACACAGCAACAAGGCAGACCATAAAATGCATGCCATCAAGTTCAACGACATCAATTATGACCAAGTATAGGTGCAAGTGAATCAGAATGAAGCAGTGCAACATTTACGACAGCAAGTACATGAATGCAAACTACAAGTACAGGTTCAAGGCCAGAATGACAAAGTGTATGCAACTGAGACCAGGCAAGTATCAAGATAAGTGTATAGCAACAATAATCATGGCACCAGCAAACTATGGCTATAATCATATCACAAGACCAGGCAACAAGTACAGATGAATTGAAGTATGTTCGAAACAACAAGTCAATCAAGTCTGACTACAAGTTAAAGGAATACAAGCCACCATTCTTTTAGAGCAAACCAGACCGAAGATAATGATATACAGGTTAAAGCAAAATAGTAAGGTTCAGGGACGAACAAGATCAAAACCGTGTGCTACTGAACAAAGTCAGATTAATCACCAATCATTCAAGTATCAGTATCAAGTTCGTGCCAAAGTAAATGTTGAAAAAGTCAGAGACGTAATTGTAAAACAAATAGTTCAGATTCAAAGTCGTGAGAGCCAAGCAACGATAATACGAAATTGACAAAGTCAAATAAATCATCATCGTTCAACAAATATCAGATGGCCGATAGCATAAAATTGAAAAAATCAGACGAACGAGAATTCAGGAAATTGACTCTTATAAAAACCCACAAATCATCATCGGCAATGGCATGATTCGAGTTCAAGTAACAACAGAGAAATATCAATAACTCGAATCAAAGGTCGAGCAAAAATCAACATCGAAAAAGGAACAATCTCATACCGTTTTTGGCAAATAAACTCGACCAAATTGAAGAAGCCGAAGACAATTCAAAGAGCCAAGCAATCGACGAAAGCAAAAAAACTGAAAATCATTTTCGATTGAGCAATCAAAGGTCGGCAACTTCAGAAACAAGCCCTAATTTTGATCGAACACGGAGCCACCATTATCTCACAAAAAATTGGGCCGAAGAAATAAAAGGAGACGGTCAAGATAAATTACAAAGAGGGTCGGCCTTTTTATTTTTAAGGGTTATAGTATTTTAAATTAGGGTTTTGTATTTTAAATTTTCTTTAAATTTGTATTTTCTTTTTAAACCGTTTTAAATTTCTAGTCGTGTGACTAGGGGACAAGCTACGTGGCGTAGCTTGAGAATTCGCAACTCGGTGGTTGAGTTGTGGCAAGGTTTTGTGCGTAGAGTTAGATTAGTCAATAGCGGGTATAGCGAGTTTACGTGTGTAAGCGAAGGACTATCTAATTCTAGTAGAAACCTTGGAGGCAGCACGTAGGCTGGGTTTTGCCGAAGCTGGGTAAATTCTGTGTTGTTCTGTTTTTTCTGTTATTTATATTCTGCGATATCTGTGCTGCTATTCTGTGATCTGAATTGAATATTTTATAAGCTTCCACGATTAATTTTTATAATTAAAACTATCACCCTATTCAGCCCCCCTCTAGGGTGAAATCGATCCTACACTTTTCTTTTCTTTTTAGTGGGGGTTTTTCTTAGGTTTATATTCAAGGCATGACACGCGATAGAGGGATAGCTTTTACATATATCTGCATGGGACCTGGAAAACACATCTTGATTATCTTATAGGAATCCTATCAGCTGTATCTTTAGATCCCACTCTAGCCTGGATTCTTTCTTTATAAATTTTGTTGGATCATTTCTATCTACCTCCTCAAACTCTATCACCTATCCGGGCCCTGCTATGGTCCCCATCCTCCATCTCTCGAGTCAAGTTCATTATAAGGATCACTTGTAAACATAAGTACGGGCCATCCTCTAATTGCTATGAAATTGCGGTTTTGGCATAGAATGCGACCTCTACAGCATTCATATTTTCCAATCGTTTACTTTCTCAAAACTCCACCATGCAACACTCCTTAGATGCATCCTATTTTCCTTCTACTTCCCCTACTCCATAAGATATAGGAAATTTCATAATCAAGCACCATTGGGTTACCACTATATGGGAATCTGATTGAACAGGTTGCCCTAAGAAGGCATTATACGTAAAGAATCCATCCACCAAAATGAAAGTTCTTTATCATATGGCTGATTTGGGACGGGTTCCTAGCTCGAGAAATAGATCTAGCCACCTTAAGGATATTTTACCTTCTCCTGCGTAGCCATATAGTTGCTAATTGCATGACATGACACCTTCAAGGGCAACCTCATTCTATTAAACACATCTTTGAATATGATATTTACCAAACTCCCACTATCTTCCAAAATCCAATACAGTTCTACTGGGCCGAGCATTGTCGAAATCACCATGGGTCATTAAGTAGGTACTACATACCTTACAAGTCAAATATGTCATCATGCTCTCAGTGAAGGGCCTTAGCCTTACGCTCCTCACCTGTGGTATATACAAAAGTTTTCCCATGCTTTAGAGACTTTGCATATCTTTCCAACTCAGCCCAACTTTTGTCTCTTACGTGAGGTCCTCCTATTATGGTATTGATCACTAATCTCCTATCCTTCTCAAATTAGCACCGATTCATTCCTCTGTATTTCCCAATGGTGGTTGCTTTGGGACATGTAGTAGAGGAATGAGGGTAGCATTAGGATTCCTGATGTACTGCTCCGACTTCTTTTTTCTAATGTACTTCTCTACAATATCTCGCAAATGTCTACATTCATTAGTTTAATGCCCATGAGATTGGTTAAATCTACAATATTTTAATGTATTTATGTTTGATTCCATGTCCTTTCTTGGTTGAGGCATAATGTACTTTAGCTCTGATTGTGTTGTAAAGTAGATGTTTCCATGGTATCATTCAGGTCTATGTAAGCATCAAGTCATGGTCCAGGTTTGAACCTCCTTTGCTCCACTTTCTTTCTCCAAGAACTACTTTGACTGGTATCCTTCTTCATATCGAACAACCACCTTATCTTATAAGACATCTTTGAAGACTTGATAATCGCTTTAGTCTGTTGCCTAATTGCGGGTTCCATCAATCGTATATAATTCGCTTCCTCACAAAAGAAGTCCAGCACAGCGGTCTACTTCTCCTTAGTTAATCTCTAACCCATCTCCATATCTATGTGCATGTCCCCACACAATGCCATAAGTGTTAGCACCAAAATTGGTCATTAACACCCCTGAGTAGAGTTGTGTGGTAGATGAAGAAAGTAAATTAAAACAGAGAAATAACGCAATTGAGTGCAAAAAGAACAGTAAAAAAGGAAACACCAAATTTATAGTGGTTCGGTGTAATTGCCTAAGTCCACTTTGAATATGATCTTTATTACTTTCCCAAACACTTGCATACAGATACAATCCATAAACAAACAACTTGAATGCAAGTTTGAACAGTAAAGAAATGAGTACAAAAAATGGCACAGTATCCGTGGAGTTCTCTAAAAAAAGTCCCTTTAACTGGACCCCTGCCCCCTATTTATAGACGAAGATAGGCTGGTTCCCCTATGCAGGCCCATGAGCAAGATTGTTCGGTCCACAAGAGATGATTCAGGTTGACTGATCCAGGTGCACCGACCCACTACCACCGATCCATGTGATGTCGATCCAAGGTTTCCTTATGGATGACTTGAAAGTGACTCGTAAGCGACTCAGAGCAATGAGAGGAGTGAATCGAAGTCAAAAAGTATCGTTCGTACCGTCCTGTTGCAAACTTGCTAATTCTCTTGCTATTTTGCCAAACCACTGTGACCGACCCATAGGTGACAAACTACTAAGACCGACCCACAATGACCGAACCACCCTGGCCGATCCACTTCGACCTTTCTTCCTTGGTCGACCCGGACTTGCCGATTTATACATGTCGAACCATCCAAGCCAACCCACACGCGAATGCCGAACAACATACAACAATCCTTCTGAGGCCGACCTAATCCATACCGAACCATCATCGCTGATCCTATCCAGGCTGAACCATCAAGGCCGACCCCTAATGACCGATCAAGTCATGTCGAACCACCCATGTTGTCGTATCAAATCCGAGCTCATCCTTGCTGACCCAACCATGCCGATCCCATCAATACCGACCCATATACGATTTAGTTCCAATACCAAACCATGTAAATAAGCCGAACCATGCATATATGGGCCGATCGTGCCAAGCTACACCAATCCCTTACAATTCCAATCCTTCCCTGTCCCGAGTCCCTCGTAGGTCCAACCATAGCCTCTACGACTATCGCCTCAGAGCCGGACCAGGCAGCTGGGTAAAAATGGCCCCCTAAAGTGCGTTGTGTGAATCAACATGACATGCTTTGAATCAGCGAGTAATCCACGCTTTTAGAAGCTTGCTCAATTTCAATGAAATTCTTGAATTCCTGTTTTAACTTTTCAAAAGCTAAAGATTTGCAACCTTTTGAAGGCTGAATCAAAGTGGCTTTCCTAAGCCTGCGCTCCTCCACTTATTTGGTAGTATCCATTTCTTTATCACATACCATCCTCAACTACCATTACATGTATGCATATTCATTTATATTTTTTCCATTTGTATTTATATTATACTTATATATATATATATATATATTATTTTTGTCTTCTTTTTTAAAAAGGACAAGGGGTGAACCAACACATAAAGGCCGACCTACACGGTTGATCCACCTGCCGAACCACATGGTCGGTATGTTTACTTACTGACCTACTAAAGTGTAGTGACCGGTTCTATATGAGAGTTCCTGTTCACCTCCCCGTGCTCCATATAAAAATCCACTCCTTCGTTCTTTTCTTCTCACTTCATATCTTATCTTCTCTAGCACTGCTCCTAACCCCATCTCCTTCACTCCACTGAACTATTTTGCCTCTATGTTTTGCCATCCTCCAAACGTGCTGCCACATACTCCTTGACTCTAAACTCCGAGAATCGCTCGCCCTAACCCCGAATTAACAGACATATAGGTGAGATTCCATGTATTATTTTGAACTCCTAGGCTATCCCTTTTTGAATTCGAATTAGGCCAGAACCTTAGGCTCATACATCCTTGCAAAATGAAGGGGAGAGGAGAAAAACACGGTGAGATACGAGTGATAAGTGTGGACAACGGAGCATTTTTGACGTGGGTTTACACTAGGTTGAGAGGTGTTAGCATAGGTATTAATAGGAACTGAGATCAGCGATGTATAGGAGAAGAGAGTTCGTGTTTCGTAAGAGAGAGGAATTCTGCACTTTGAATGGGAGTGGGTCAGTAGATCATCCAAGGAGGTCTAGGTCAGTAGGATTCTGTCAGTAGAGCAGAATAGTTGGAGCCTATAAGAAGAGTGGGTCGGCATAGGTTGAGTGAGGCTGGTTTGGTATAAGTTGAATGAGTAAGTGGATCGGTATTTCATAGGTGAGTGGATCAGTTACCTTTGATCTAGAGAGGCGGTCGTTTGTATGTAGCAGAGTGGGTCGGTGAGTAGAGAAAGAGGGAGGAGTGAGTGGTTAGGATAGATTTTAAAGGTTCACTTGGTAATTAGGAAAGGAGTGGATCGGTATCGAGCGAGGCAGTATGGCTCGGCACATACAGGCTTGAATAGACGAGCAGTTCTTGGTATAGGGATCGACATTGGCAATCAAATCATCTCACCTCAAATCATAGAATATAACAGGAATACATACTTCCATGCCTAATCATATATCAATGAATCAACGACAAGAATCTAAGCGCAAGAGCACATGTAACTGGTTTGGACTAATAACTCCATAGTTTTAACAATTATAAATGTGAATTTAATCCATCAAAAGCGAGTAATTTCCTCAACAACATATGATGCCAATGTTTGATCCCAAGACTTATCGATCACAGGGTAAATTTTGGCGATGGTCAGTACGACGACCTTTAGAGATGACAACTTAAAGCTTATCACACTATATTTAACTCTTTAAAACTTAATTTATCTATATTCTTTGCTTGAATAACGTACTATCTCACACACCACATGGGGGAATATTTTGTTCTTATATCTGATATCTATTATCTTTCAAGTATAGCTTAAAGATGTATCTATTCACATCGATCGTTCTTTGGAGATGTCCAACAAATCAAGCTCCACCACAACTTCTGACAAGCCTGAGCCATGTTCTTGGCAGGAGGCGGTAGGAACTTTGAATCCATAGCCAACCCCTCTCTTGGCATCACAGATCCGCCTGTTGCAGTTATAGGTCCGCTCCCGATGCTGTAGACCGGGCCGTCGTTCTAGATGATCCCAGCAACTCGCAAGCCTTGAAAATCGACGAATTATCTCTCCGTCAATTATGTTCTGTCCACGGAATCCCCATCGAATCTGTTCTGGTTCCATCGGCACAAGATCGGCCTCACTTGCCCCTAGTCAGATATATAATGTGCAACAAATTTATATGCTGTGCTGGAAGCATGCCACCTTTCAATTCATTCCTCTATGATGTATTGCAGTATATAGGGATTCCTCCAGCACAACTACACCCTAATTTCCATGCATTTATTCGCGGTACATGCATTCTTTTCATGAGCGTCTTGTTCAGACTCCCTACTCTGAGGATATCCGTTACATTTACTGCTTCAAGAGATGTACCGATAGTAAATCTTTCATATTTCTCGAGCCATACCTCAAATGCCAAATCCGATGCATGGGTAGGGAAAATTTTCCCAATATAGAAAAGAGTGGTTTTACATACGCTGTCCTCCAGGTTTTGCGAGAAGATGACTAGAAGGGAGTAAGTTTCATTTTTAGTCAAATCTTTGTCCTAAGGCTCGAAGTGCATCCTTCCTGAACTTCTTTAACCTCTTGTATGTATTCGCCCACGACTTGAAGGTACCGGGTATTCTGAGGCCGTCGAGGCCATCCGAGCTATTCCGGTGAGAGATCAAGACATTAAATCCGTAATTACTAGTGAACTACTCTCAAAGTTCGAACTACTGGAAGGGGACCGTCTGACTAGCCTTTCAATCGACGCCGCTACAACAGGATCAGCTATGGAAATAAGCAAAGAGAAAGCTGGACCTTCGATGCCCCTACAAGAGGGGTCCCAATACAACTGAGGAACGTGAAATCAATGAAACCAAGGTGCCAGAGATGACCGATGAGAACGTAAGTTCTGTCCAAGTGCCGGTATCTAATGCACTCGGAGGTTACGAACTACTGCCTCCTTCGAAGAGGAAAATGATTCTTGATTACAAGCTGAAAAAGAAGAGAGTTGGCGGAACCTCAAAGGTCACGATAACTTCGATTGAGAAGAAGTCATCTTCCTAGAACTTAGAAGGCTCATTAAAGGACTATCTGACTTGACCATCTCTGACGACATACTGGATTATGATTTTACCAACCCTGAGGCAATAGGAATTAATTCACCCACGAGAAGCGATGAAGGCGCTCAGACTAATCATCAGGGAGAGAAAACTCCAATGAGTAAAGCGAAAAATTCCTGTTCATCGGAGGGGAATGCACTAGGGCATACGCAAACACTTACACTCCACCACACATTTAAGTTTCACTCATCGCGTTATTCCTACTAACTAGTTCTCATTTGGCTTTATATGCAGGTGACATTGGGCGTACACATGGCATTGTCCACCTTCGTGGATCTTTCGTTTTTTATCATTCCAATTGGGAATCCGAATCAGGGAAACGACGAGACATGGACAACATTGACGATAGAGATTATCGTCCTAGAGAGTCATTGTCTTCTAGAAGGAGTACTTATAGCCATTCTTCAAATCCAAGCAATCCTTCCCCTCACCCGGAGCATAGTAGGGAGAAGAATACTCAGAACGGATCTCATTCTAAAGTTCCTCGCGACCAAAATTCTGGCTCTTCGAGCACTAAGCAATCCCGTGAGCCCTATAAGAAATCTGTGAGTCTGGCTAGGCAGACTCCTCCAGCCTCTCCTCATGAGGTGTCGACGGTGGAAAAATTAGCTGAGCTCAAGGCTACATTCCCGAGGATATGCTTCAATGGATTGAAATTTCTCCCCATGATCCATCATATCCCAGACATGTCAAGCAAAGCACCATTGCCTGCAACAATGATGTTTATGTTCAGCATGATGCGTTCGTACATTTGGCGGAGAAAGTTTCAGAGGTTTCCATGGAACGTCAACACAAAATTAATCACCTAAAACTCAAAGCTATTCATGACAAAGATGCCATTAAAGGCCAGGATGAAGAGCTATCCTCATACAAATCTCAACTAGAGGCCATCCATAAAAATACCAAGGAGACGGCCGAGGCAGTTAGTCGCTTGGAGGCCACTCACAAGAAACAAATCGATGAGGCCATCCAACGCAGCGGTGCTCTAGCTTTAGAGAAAGTTTCTATCCAAAAATAAAAGGATATTCTTTCTCGATGGGTTAAAGAGCAGGAGGAGCCGCTCTTTAAAGAGAGAGAAGGCAATATTGCCATGGGGGAAGAGTCACAAAGATACTGTGATGAAATTTTCGCAGCATGACTTCTAAAGACAAAATTCGACGAGGAGCTTTCCTAGGTTGAAGTTCTAAAAGAAGCAGCTTGCAAGGAGGGTAAGAATACGCCACTCAAAAAAGTCGACACTCGTCTTGAGGCAGCCACTGAAGTCGACAGAGAAGAAATTAAGTACGTATTTGATCCGCTCATTGCCGAATGTAATGCACGAGTTCTCATGCACCATGACCAGTCTTTTCTAGGCGATGGTTATCTCAAATCATTGTCGAAGCATGGGATACTTTGATAAAAATTAAAAGATTTGAGCTAGGCATCGAAGTGGTTGATGAAGAAGCTCTTGTGAGGGAAGTGCTTCGAGGAAACGAGCCTGTCATCAAAGGGTAAGGACGATATTGCTGGCCCATCCGGCACTAAGTTTCCAGTTCCTCCTCCCGTTCAGTCAGCCGATAGCTCGTCACTTGGACCTCCCGAGGGGCATGTCGGTTATGACCCGGAGAAGCCCAGTCTTGTTTTTCACAATCTATCCTCTATTATGAAGGGTGATTCTCCCAAGACGACCGAGAGTCAAATGGAAGCCGTTATGTAGCTTTACCTTCTAGAGTTAAGGAAACCATCACTTTTGGCGAGTAACAGATGTATTCAAACATTTTCTTTTTATGACATCACATAGGCCATTTTGATCCTGAACCGATTCTAAGAAGCGATGTCGCCACAGAGCGGGAAGAGAAAGTGGGTGAGCCACTTCACACTGGGAATACCCCTGGTCCCGATTCTCAAGTAATCAGGGCACTAGATGAGGATAAACTAAGAATCCCTCGCCAGTAGATGAACAAGACAAGGTCGAAATCACAGG
Organism: Allium cepa; assembly: GCA_030765085.1. Taxonomy (NCBI): domain Eukaryota; kingdom Viridiplantae; phylum Streptophyta; class Magnoliopsida; order Asparagales; family Amaryllidaceae; genus Allium; species Allium cepa. The sequence continues at coordinate 767,034,137 of CM060928.1, read as the reverse complement.
CGCCACTGAGCATACTTCCAAGCTTAGCATAAAGGAGCAAATCGAGGAAGAGGAGAAAAAGAAAACCAAAGTTAAGATAGAACCTCAGGTGGTGGAACTCGACTACCGCTTAAACAGGCCCCTAAATGTCATTCTCCCCAATGGAGCCAAACCTTTGAAGGTTGCCCTTCCTTCCTCGGATACCACATCGCTGGGAAGCAAGGAATCCAGGAGAAAACGTTCAGCTGTGGAGACTTTAGAGAAGCCGAAGAAGGAAAAAAAGTCGAGGAACTAGCTATCCTTTGATCATGCCTTGCTCAGCTTAAATAAGTCAAAATCTCATAGTTGTTTCCCTTCTTTTTTATAGTCGTCGTAGATAGACTTTGGCTCCGAACTTCAGAGAAGTTGTAATGGAACTTAATTTTTGATTAGTAAATAAAATTTTGTTTCTCTGTATTCCCAAACACTCATCATTCAGCTTATCACCTAACTTGTAATTGAAATTCAAAGTCTTGTGGGTTACGTAGGCTCCATTCTGCTTCTATATGACATGGAGATTTTTATATTATTTATACTCTAGTGCGCGCTCTAGGGACTTTGGAATTATTGAATTATTTATACCCTAGCACGCACTCTGGGGCTTAGAGATTTATTGAATCATTTATACTCTAGTCCGCGCTCCGTGGACTTACAATACTCTAGCCTACGCTCTGAGGACTTAGAGATTTTTTGAACCGTTTATAATCTAGTCGACACTCGGGGAACTTAGAGTGCTCTAGCCCGTGCTCTGGTGACTTAGAGGTTTTTTGAATCATTTATACTCTAGTCCGCATTCTAGGGACATAGAGTACTCTAGTCCGCGTTCCGAGGACTTGGAGATTTTTTGAATCGTTTATACTCTAGTCCGCACTCTAAGGACTTAGAGTACTCTAGTCCGCGCTACGGGGTCTTAGAGATTTTTTGAATCGTTTATACTCTAGTCCGCAGTCTGGGGACTTAGAATACTCTAGTCCACGCTCCGTGGACATAGAGATTTTTTGAATTGTTTATACTCTAGTCCGCACTCTGGGGACTTAAAGTACTCTAGTCCGCTCTCCGGGGACCTAGAGTTTTTTTGAATTGTTTATGCTCTAGTCCACACTCTGGGGACTTAAAGTACTCTAGTCTGCGCTTCGGAGACTTAGAGATTTTTGAAACATTAGCAGATCGACTTTTAGTTTGGGCATGCGTTCATAAGCCAGACACGTTAATGCAATTATATTTTTCCATGAAATTACACTAACACAAAACACTAATAGTACATACAAAAACAGCTTCAAGCCTTTATTGATTGTAGAAAATAAGGACAAACTGAATTGTCTTATTACATGTCGGAAACAGAGAACAACAAAAGAAAGGTATTCTGAGAACAATTGCTGCAAAAATGAAAAAGAAATAAACTAATTGTAATAACGATGCAAATGCTCACTATTCCATGCTCTGGGGAGCGTCATGCCATCAACAGTCGTTAGCTTAAAGGTTCCTTCTCCAAGCTTCCGTTTGACGACGTATAGACCTTCCCATGTGGGATTCATATGTGATGGGACTGGAAAAACTCGCTTCAAAAAAAAAGTCACCCACATCAAAAGTTCTTATTCGAACTTTTACATTACAATATAAGACGACTTGGTGGCGACATGCGGCTGCCTTAAATCAGCTTATTCACGCTTCTCGTCGATAAAATCCAATGATTGCAGTAAAATATCTCGATTTGTCTTAGGATCATAATGAGTCACTCGGTGAGAGAGAACTTCAAGTTCCATGGGTATAACAACTTCAATGCCGTATGCCAAGGTGAATGGAGTGTGGCTAGTCGCTGAATTGTGGGTGATTCTGTAGGCCCAAAGTGCTGTTGGAAGCTCATCCACCCACTTGCCTCTAGCTTTCTCCAAACATTTCTTCAATATGGACTTGATTATCTTATTTACAGCGACAATTTGTCCACTCGCTTTAGGGTGAGTGACTGCTGCAAACCTTTTCTCAATGCAATATTTCTTATAGAACTCTTTGAATTCTCTACTCCCAAATTGAGTTTTGTTGTCAGTAATGATAGTTCGTGGGTGGCCAAAGTGGCATATACTGTTTTGCATAGAAAAATTAATGACCCTTTTGGTGGTGATCATAGCTAATGGCTCCACTTCTACCCACTTAGTGAAGTAATCGACCATGACAATTGCGTATTTAGCACCACTTTTGGAGATTGGAGAGGATTCGATTATATCGATCCCTCATATTACCAATGGCCATGGACTAACCATTTGTGTGAGTTCCATCGACGGTACTCTCGGGATCTTTGCGTACTTTTGACATTAGTCGCAACTCCTTACATAGTCTACGATATCCCTATTCACGGTCGACCAATATTATCCATAGCGGAGGATCCTTTCAGCAAGCGTCTACCCTGCAGTATGATCGCTACATTCTCCTTCATGAACTTCTTTAGGACCCGCTTTATCTCGTCATGGGCGACGCACTTAAATAAAGGAACTAAGAATCCCCTCTTATACATTATTCCACCCTGCATCATATACCATGAGGCCTTGTGAACGACTTGCCGCCTCTCGTTCTTTCTCTCAGGAACGATTCCATGTAGCAGGTATTCTTTGAATGGGGTCATCCACGACTCCCTTTCAGTTTTCGTCCCTAACACAAGATCTACTTCCATTTTGTTTGTACTTGAGGCATGTAAGGTTTCGACCGAAACCAAGCCCATCTGTTATGCATCACCAGTACTTGCGAATTTTGACAACGAGTCAGCTTCCCCATTTTGTTCATGCAGAATATGCGAATTATCATAGTGTTCAAGGTTCGCCAACAATTCTTGAACCCAATCTAGGTATGTGGCAAGCCTTTCTCCCTTTCCCTGATAGTCTCCCCATACTTGGTACACCACCAACTATAAGTCACAAAAGGTTTCAATCGATTTTATGCCAAGTTCTTTGGTAAATCTTAATCCCACAATCAACGCTTTATACTCAGCCTCATTGTTCGTAGCGAGGAAATCAAGTTTCAAAGCATAAAAAATTGATCGGTTCTCAGGAGTTAAAAGAATAACACCAGCCCCTAAACAATGGTCATTGGATGATCCATCGGTGTATAGCTTCCATCGAACAACAGGAACTACATCACCACCACTTGGCTCATCTGATATGGTGAACTCTTAAATGAAATATGCTAACGCTTGCCCTTGGATAGCCCCCTAGGGTAGGTAAATGAGATCAAACTAACTCGGCTCAAGGTTCTATTTGAGTAACCTTCCAAAAGTCTCTGGTCGTTGGAGACCTAAACGTAGAGGTTGATCAGTATAGACACTGACCGGATGTGCTTGAAAATACAGACGGAGCTTGCATGATGCAACCACCAAGCAATAGGCTTGCTTCTCAATCTTAGGATAATTTCTCACTGGCCCCATCAAACGCTTACTAACATAGTACACTGGCTTTTGGATTCGGTCCTCTTCACGAATCAAAGCCGCACTGATGGCATGCTGAGACGACCATAAAAACATACAACTTCCCATGATCTACAGGCTTTGACAGAACCGGAGGCATCTCTAAGTGTGTCACAAGAGCTCGGAGCGCGTTCTCATAGTTGAATGTCCATTCAAAATTTCTCTTCCCTTTCCTTATCACATAGAAAAAAAGAATACACTTGCCAGTCGCTTGGATATAAATCGACTCAATGCGGCGACTTTTCCATTCGAGCTTTATACCTGCTTTATAGTTATGGGTGCTTGTACGTCCCGAATAGCCTGAATCTTTTCTGGGTTGGCTTCAATTCCCCGTGCATTGACAATGAAACCCAAAAACTTCCCCGATGCAACACCAAAGGAACACTTTAGTGGAATGATTTTCATTTCGTAAAATTTGTGTATATTAAACATCTCGGCTAAGTCTCAATATGGTTTTTTGACTGTCTTGACTTCACGAGCATATCATCCACATAGGATTCCATTGTTCTACCAATTTGGTCTTTAAACATCTGGTTCACCAAAAGCTGATAATTTGCCTCGGCGTTCTTCAATCCGAACGGCATCACTACATAACAGTACAGTCCAACGTCCGTGACAAAACTGGTATGCTCCTAATCCGGAATGTGCATCGGGATTTTAGTGTATTCTGAATACCCATCCATAAATGACAATAATTCGTGTCCTGCTGTTGATAGTCGACCAGCGGATCAATTTTGGGCAAAGGAAAACTATCCTTAGGGCACCTTGTTCAGGTCTGAGTAATCAACACAGGTCATCCACTTCCCATTAGCCTTCCTTAACAGTATGGGATTAGATACCCATTCAGGATAGAGAGTGTCATGGACGAACCCATTGGCCTTGAGTTTATCAACCTTCTCTCTGAGAGTAGTAGACCTCTCTAGGTCCAAGCCTCTCCTTTTTTGCTTCGCTGGCACATACTTCAGGTCAATGTTCAACATATGACTTGCGATGGTGGGAGAAATCCCATACATATCGAAGTGGGTCCAAATGAAAACATCTAGATTTTCTTAAAAGAAAATCGGTAAGGTCCTCTATCATCGAGGGTTGAGCTGTGATCCAATCTTAAGCACCCGCGATGGGTCATCATGGTTGACTGGAATGTCAACCGTCATTTCAGCTGGTGCTGCCTTAGCCTCCTTGGGTTCTTCATCATCATCTCTCGGATCTATGTCTCTATAGATCCGTCCCTGTTGCCTAAGCCAAGGCTCGGGCATTACTTGTCAATTTTTTGCAACAGGATGCAAACAGAGTTGTTCGCACCCTTACCCTTCTCTCTTCGTTGGGCCTTTCTTAGCTCAGCCACATAATATGCACGACCGGTCGCTTGATCGCCATGCACTACACTAACTCCTTTGTCCGTTGAAAATTTCAAGGTCAAAAACCATAGGGCCAAAACCGCCTTAAATTATGCCAGAGCCAGTCAGCCCAGAAAAACATTATATGGGGAATCAATATCCAAAATAATGAATGGTAAGATCCATACCCTCCTGCGTTCAATTCCCCTAGTTCAACTAGAAATTCAAAAAAACCTACTACATCAGTAGCCGCACCATTAAAGCCATGAATGCGAGCTTTAGATGGTTTTAGATCCTTCGTCTCCATCTTCATTTCATCATATGCCTTTTTGAAGATAATATTAACAGAACTCCCACAATTTATCAGTATCCTTCTCACAAGCACTGGTCCAATCGTAGCTGAGATAACCATGGGGTCAACGGTAGGTGCCTCTACCCGATCGGCATCCCTGCTCCTGAATACTATATCATCCAACATTATTCACTGCTATTTTGCAAGAGTCACGTCTTCTGTGTTCGAACAGCATTCGAAATCTACATGCTTCAAGGAACTAGCATATCGTTCCATTTCTTGCAAACTTTTGTATGCCGGTTGAGGTTCACCAATTATCGTGTTTATGTCCAGCCTTCCTCCAGTCCAGGCGGGCTCCTCGGATCGATGAAAAGCCTGCCTGCTATTAGGGTCGGATGTCCCCTGTCCACCTTCCTCTGGATTATTAACAAACTGTTGTAACTTGTTCTAGCGAATCAACTTTTCTATAGCATCGTGGAGTTGTCTACAATCTTCAGTATTATGCCCGTAGGTGTCATGGAAACAACAGTACTTTCAAGTCAGCTTTTGTTCCTCAGTGGATTCCTTTGGGCGCGACTTTCGTTATTGGAATGTATTACAAGTTGATAAATAAATATTCTCTACAGAAGTGTTTAGAGGAGTGTATTCATCATAGGTTGGGATTCTTGGTTTCCACTTTCTTGCTTCCCTCTTTCTTGCGGAATTTCCTCCTCCGGATCCTTTAGACTGCTCCGGCTTATTTTGAAAATTGACTTGGACCTTGCTAGAGTTTTCGCCAGATTGCTTTACTGCAATGTTGCTATGCACCGCTTCCTTGTTGCGCCCTGACACACTGTTTCACCTTGACCACCTGGCCTCTTCCCTTCTCATGAATTGGTTTGCCTTTGTATAAAAGCATTCTAGGGTAGTCTATGTTTTTCCTGCCAACCAATCACCAAACTCTGAGTCTGGATCTACTCCTCGCATCACGGCCATAAAGATAGCATCATTCGAATTGCTAACTTTGGTAGCACCAACGTGAAATCTTTGCAAATAATCCTTTAATGACTCCCTTGGAGCCTGGATCACACTGGATAAAGACATCACGTCCTTTGGACGAGTGGCATGGATCTTATACTACTCCACAAATTTCATCGCTAGCTCATCAAACCTGGAGATCGATCGTGGGGGAAGTATGGTGAACTATATGGTAGCGATTCCGGATAAGGTCATTGGGAAGCTCTGTATTTGGTCACATCATTTTCCCAAGCCGAATCAATCATCCACTCATATCTCATTATATGGTATCGGGGATGAGTCTTCCCTTCATAAGCTGGAACATTAGGCATACTGAACTTCCGGGGGTACTCGGCCTGTAGGATAGTATCTATGAACGGAGTATGGATCTTGGATACACCCCAATCATCGTTGGATAAACCCTGATTCTCCCTCATCAGTTGTCTAACCATAGTTGATAAATCTGGAGTCTGAATGGGAGGTGGCAAGTCGAAATCCATCTTGCATGATCGTTCCGGCTGGTGCCTCCTCGGTAGGCTATCTCCCAAGTGCACGTCCAAAGGACCTGCTTCGCTACAACCCTAGCAAGGCGGTGGACCAGCTTCCACTCGTGCTCCAGATCCTAAGTTTCCCATTCCAGCTTGAGTGCAATTTCCCAGGTGCAGGTGAGGGGCCACGGTACCAGGTAGGGAAACTGGACCATTTATGTTGGATTTCTCTTATGCACCTGTTTGTGCCGTTTCAATCCTTTGGCATCTATGCCTGGGACGTTCATCTAATGAAGCGGAGCTATCAGATGATGAGTAGGAAGCGGGGCTTCCTCCAATGTTCCGATGCTGCTGCTGAGCGGCCTGGGTCATGAGGTTAGCGTCTGTTCGAATCTGCTGGTTAAGTTGTCTCCTACTTTCCACGAGCTCTCTCATCAGCTTATTGAAATATGCCTTGGTGACAACTTATGATTGGTTTAGGATGGTAGGGATCCCTGCACCTGGATTAGCTTGCTGATTGTTGGGTACCACTTGCTAGACGTTGGCGGTCTCATTAGCATTTGCATTGTGGGAGGCTGATCTGGTACGTGGTCTTTCCATCTTAGAGTTATCTATACGAACTCTGAATAGAATATATGAACTCATAAGAACGAACATGGATCTCCTTCGGGCAATTTCCACAATCCAGTTGCAGCAAAGTAGATCCTAATGGCCCGAGAATGCACCTTCTCGATGAAAGCACCAAAATGTTAGCACCAAAATTGGTTGCTAACACCCTTGAATAGAGTTGTGTAGAGAGATTAATGAAGAAAGTAAATTAAAACGGAGAAATAACACAATTGAGTGCAAAAAGAACGGCAAAAAAGGAAACACCAGATCTATAGTGGTTCGATGTGATTGCCTATGTCCACTTTAAATATGATTTTTATTACTTTCTCAATCACTTGGGTACATATGAAATCCGTAAACAAATAACTTGAATGCAACTTTCAGTAGAAAAGAATTGAGTAAAAAAAATGGTGGACTATCCCTAGAGTTCCCAAAAGAGTTCCCTTTAACTTGACCCATGTCCCTCTATTTATAGCCGAAGATTGACCGGTTCCTTTATGAAGGCCCACGAAGAAGACAGTTTGGCCCACAAGAAAAGATTTAGGTTGATCGATCTAGGTGCACCGACCCTCTACGATCGATCCATGTTATGTTGTTCCAGGGTTTCCTTATGGATGACACGAAGTGGACTCGCAAGCGACTTGGAGCAATGAGGGGAGTGACTCAAAGTCAAAAAGTATCATCGTACCATCCTGTTGCAAACTTGCTAATTCTCCTATTGTTTTACCGAAGCACTGTAATCGACCCACATGCGACAAACTACCAAGACCGACCCACAATGACCGAACCACCCTGGGCGATCCATTTCGACCTTTCTCCCTTGGCCGAGCCGGCCATGCTGATTTATACGTGTCGAACCTGTAGGATCGATTTCACCCTAGAGGGGGGTGAATAGGGTGATAGTGTTAATTATAAAAATTAATTGCAGAAGCTTATAAACTAATATTAACACAGATCACAGAATATTACCAGCACAGAAATAAATAGCAGAATAATAAAATGCAGAACGGAACAACACAGAATTTACCCAGCTTCGGCAAAACCCTGCCTACGTGCTGCCCCCAAGGTTTCTACTAGAAATTAGAAAGTCCCTCGCTTACACACGTAAACTCGCTATAGCCGCTATTGACTATCCTAACTCTACGCTCAAAACCCTGGCCACAACTCAACCACCGAGTTGCGAATCCCAAACTACACACCGTAGTTTGTCCCCTAGTCACACGACTAGAAAATTAGCAGTTTGAAATTTAGATACAAATTTAAAAACGATTTCAAAACAATTTAAAAAACAAAGCCCTATAAATATAAACTAAAACCCCTTTTTATATTTAAAACCCTTTTACTCTAAACAAAAATTAGCCGGCCCTTCTTTTCTTTATTAGTCGACCCGATACTTCTCTCTGGCTTGAACAAATGGTGGCTTTGCAACTGAATTAGGGCTTGTGAAAAATTTGGGGTTTCGTTCCTCTTGCTCTGGAAATTAGGGCTTGAAGTCGCCGGCTTTAATTCGATCGATCCAATGATGTTTTGCGTGTCGCCTTGATCGATTGATTCCTCGTTGCTTACGCGGCTGCTTCGTTGATCAAATTCTCTCATTGAATTGGTATTATTTGCTTTTTGCTTTATTGATTTTTTCTTTCTGGAATTCGATGGATTAAATGCCGATGATGATTAGGGTTTTTATAGGAGTCAATTTCCTAAAATCACGTTCGTATGATTTCTTCAAAATTTCTTGCTTTGCCGTTCGATTATTGTTGGATGTTTGCGATGAATTCTGACTTTTTCAATATCGTATTTTTCTGATGCTCGATCCCCACGGCTCTGAATTGCCGTGCTCGTCACGGTGTTGATTTGTGACTTGGTCAATTTTTCATACTCACTTGAATTGCGTTGATTTGCTTTGACCATGTTGATTTCGTGAAATTTTACTGCTGGCTTTTGGCTTTGAATCATTTCGTCTCTGGCCATCTTTTTCTGGTTGGTACTGGATGCATCACTTCAGTGATTCATTACCTCATGTGCTTGTATTGACATGTTATGGCCTGTACTCGGTTTGCTTTTGATGCATTCTGGTGCGGCCTTTACTTGTTGATCTTCATAGTTCACTCTGATATTTTGGTACTGTCTGATTCCTTTACTTGGTGTTGTAGCAGTTTGTATTTGCTGTATCTTGTAGTTGCACTTCTAGTTGGATATGTTGGCACTGGGATATAACTCGAACTGTTTTGATGTTGCATTTACTTCATTGTTCATGTTATTTAATTGCCGAGTTGTTTGCATTCACTACCTTCATTTGTATCAGTTCTCTGCTCTGACTTCTGTATATTTGGACTTGTTGTAGTTGAATTGTGTGATGTTGCCTCTGGTTGGTGTCATATACATTCATCAATGTTGGTATCTGCATTGCATTTCTCAGTGAACTCCATTTCACTTTGTTGCATTTCAAGATTCATCTGATCACTGCTGTGTCTTGTTTAATGGAGTCAGTGATAATGATCACTGTGTTGGGCTTGTAGTACTTGGATATTTGCAGTTTGTAGCGTCATTGAGCTTGCATACTGTTTTCATTTGTTCAACATGTAGTTGTTCACTTGGTCTTTGCTTGTGACATCCATGTGCACCTGATATATGTTTGAGACTGTGCTTGCATTGTTACTTGGCCGACACTTGCATCATTATCTGTTGCATACATGAGATTGACACTGTACTTTTGTTGTTCACTATGTTCATGCACTTTGGTCTTTGTTGCCTCTTTTTGTTGCTGTACTTCATGTTGTATTCATGCAGCTTGTTTTCTATATTCACTTGAATGTTGCAGTCCATGCTTTTCACTGTTTACATTGTTTGCATTGTTGCAGTTGGTCATTTTGTTCATCTGTATATTGCTCCAATCTTCATTGAGCTTGTATGCTTCAAGTTGCCTTGAGTTGATCTCGTGTGTTATTTGGGTTTGACCTTGTGCTGAATTGTTAGCAGTGCTTTTGTTTGATTTGTGCACACGAATTGGCGAGGCAGTGCACACGTGTACAAATGTATACGTGTGTACTGCAGCCACTTATGTACAACCTGTCCCTGATGAAATGCTGATATGCACAGATACAATCAAAAATGATGACGAACAACCCAAATAACTGAGGCAAATATTATTTTCAATATTCACATTTTATATTGCAAAAAAATATATTTCTTTTTCAATTTTACTGCGTTAGTGAATATTTTTGCAGATTGCTCAGATGCTTGATTCTATCTGAAATAAAGTTGAAGATAAATACGAGTGTGAGTGATATGTAGTGAGGTGCTGATGTAAATGTGAAATTATGTTGTATTGTAATCAAAGTTGTATATGTATAGTGAGAGCTTGAAATTGTACTATTCAAAATTGTAATAAATATTTGTTTGAACAAAATATTCATTTGAATTCAAAATCTGTGTTATCTATTTTATTCTGCAAATATTTATTTAACCTGTGAAAAATAAAATAGTACATTAACAAATACATTTAAAACGAATGTATATATGTTTATTATCATCAAACAAAAATCATATAAGCGCATATTCAACAATCTCCCCCTTTTGATGATAACAAACATATATTTAAGATTTTGAATGTATTAAATGTATTTGATTGTTCAATTTGCTCCCCCTATTTAAATGCTTCCTATCTATACAATACTCCCCTTACATATATGCATTGAGAATAAAAATATGCAAATGAATCTATATGCATATGCAAATATATGAATTTTATTTGCTAAAATCTTAACTTTTCTCTCTCCCTTTTGTTATCAACAAAAGAATAATAGTGTTAGGGAAAATAGAGATAAAGTGATTGGTATTGATCTAATATTAAGACTCAATCGAATATAAATCATAAATTTAAAAAAAATCAAACAAAAAAAAATCATAAATATTTTGTTAGGCGCATATTCCACTTTTAGAATGATGGAAATGTTGTCATCATATAAAACCATATAGTTATGTCTATTTGTGGTATATTTATATCAGGAATTTGAATATCTACTAACCATGCATAACCGTTAGGACTTTTAAATGAGATTAGTAGTATTCCAATTTTTTTTAAAAATGAATTCAAGTATCTTCTAACCATGCATAACCATGAGGACTTTTAAATGAGATTAGAATCAACTTGTTTATTTTTTAAAAAAATTCAACTTTTGATATGCATTCCATACATGCATAACCGTGAGGACTTTTAAATGAGCATGGAAGCACATAACAAATTCCAAGTAATTCACCCATACATAACCGTGAGGACTTTTAAATGAGAGTGAATACTTCTGTTTTTTTTTAAATGTGAAAATGAAAAACGAACGATTCCTGTTTAAAATACCACACATCGACAAATTATATAGAATATTGATGAGTGATGGTCGTTAGAAATATGATAGAAATCGAGATGGTCATGGAATTTTTTACCAACAAAAATTTTATGACTCTTGTTTAATTTGAAAATTTTACTAATTATACCGTCTCGAGTAATAATATATGATAAATATCAATACTCATCACTTTTTCAATCACTATTTATTTCTTCGATGATTTGTAGGGAGAAAAAAATGTTAAGTATTCAGCAAATTTCTAAAACACCTAGACTGAGTCGTAGTTTACAAAAACTATTTTCTGGTAGGGGTTTTGTAAAAATGTCTGCCAATTGAGAATTAGTTGAAATTAAATTTATGCAGATATTTTCTTTGGAAATATGATCTCTAATAAAATGATGTCTAACATCTATATGTTTTGTTCGCGAGTGATGTACAGGATTATTTGTGAGATCGATTGCGCTTTTGCTATCACACATTAGTGGTACACGTTTAAAATTTAGGCCATAGTCATGCAAAGTTTGTATCATCCATAAGATTTGAGCAGAGAAACCACTCAAAGCAATATACTCTGCCTCTGTTGTGGATAATGCAATACAATTCTGTTTTCTACTCGACCATGCAACTAATGAATGTCCTAACATAAAACATGCTCCACTAGTACTTTTTCTATCAACTAAATTTCCAGCATAATCAGCATCTGAAAACCCTTTCAATTCAAAATTATCGTTTGATGGATACCAAAGACCAAACCGTGGGGTGTGCAACAAATATGTTATAATTCTTTTAACAGCTTTTAAATGAGATTCTTTTGGGTTAGATTGAAAACGTGCACATAAGCAGACAGAAAACATGATGTCAGGTCTAGAGGCGGTAAGATAAAGGAGTGATCCAATCATACCTCTGTACTGCTTTTGATCGACTATCTTACCTTTTTCATCCTTGTCAAGTTTAAGTGTTGTACTCATGGGAGTTCTTGCTGGTTTAGCATCTTTCAATCCAAATTTGTTGACAAGTTCCCAGATATATTTTGTTTGAGAAATGAATGTGCCTTTATCGCTTTGTTGGATTTGAAATCCTAAAAGGAATTTTAACTCTCCAACCAAGCTCATTTCAAATTTTTCCTGCATGACTTTTTCAAATTTCTTATACAATAACTTGTTAGTAGCACCATAAATGATGTCATCAACATATATTTGAACAATCAAAAGATCATCGTTTTCATGCAACAGAAATAGTGTGGTGTCTACACATTCCTTTTTGAACCCATTTTCAAGGAGATAAGAACTAAGACATTCATACCAAGCTCTGGGAGCTTGTTTTAATCCATATAATGCCTTCTTTAGTTTGTATACATGGTTTGGATATTCATGACTTTCAAAACCTTCTGGATGTTCAGCAAACACATCTTCTTTTAAAATTCCGTTAAGAAAAGCACTCTTAATGTCCATTTGTCTTAGTTTAAATCCTTTGTAACAAGCAAAAGCTAACAATATTCTAATTGATTCTAGTCTAGCTACAGGCACAATAGTTTCATCAAAGTCAACTCCTTCAATTTGATTGTATCCTTTACAAACTAATCTATCTTTATTTCTAATTATATTTCCAGATTCATCATATTTATTTTTAAAAATCCATTTTGTTCCTGTAACTGGATAATCCTTAGGTCTAGGTGCTAGACTCCAAACATTATTTCGTTCAAACTGATTTAGCTCTTCTTGCATGGCCATGACCAGTTTTCATCATTAAGGGATGAATCTATGTTATTTGGTTCTATTTCTGAAATAAATCCACTATATAAGCACAGATCACATAGATTTTTAAAGGATGAACGAGTTTGTATACCTGCTATAGGGTTTCCAATTACCAATTCTAGTGGACGGTCTGTTTTGTATTTCAGTTTTTCTGGATCCAGATTTCTTCGGACTTCTTCTCTAGCATCAGCAGTTTCTTTTGGTTTTTCAAGCTCATCTTTTTCTTTCTCCTCTTCAACATTGCTTTTGGATGTTTCCTGATTATCAATGCCTTCATCAAATTTCACATTGATTGACTCCACGATTGTTTTAATCTTTTTGTTGTAGACTCTATAAGCTTTACTTCTCGAAGAGTAACCCATGAAGATGCCTTCATCAGCCTTTGCTTCAAATTTTCCTAACTGTTCACCTGTATTAAGAATATAGCAAGGACATCCAAACACTTTGAAGTAAGCGATGTTTGGTTTATTGTTGAACCATAGCTCATAGGGGGTTTTGTTAAGAATCGGTCTAATCATAACTCTATTCATTACATAACATGCTGTATTTACTGCTTCTGCCCGGAGATACAGAGGTAGTTCATATTCATTTAACATAGACCTAGCCAATTCTTGCAAAGTTCGATTCTTTCTCTCAACTACCCCATTTTGTTGTGGAGTACGTGGTGCAGAGAACTCATGTTTGATTCCATTTTCATCACAGAAAGTTTCAAATTCATAATTTTCAAATTCTCCACCATGATCACTTCTTAATGAAACAATAGAGACTTCTTTTTCATTTTGCACAAATTTTGCGAATTTTGTGAAGTATGAAAAAGTTTTTGATTTTTTAGCCAAGAAATATACCCATGTATATCTTGAGTAATCATCAACTAATACAAAGCAATGTTTCTTACCTCCTAAGCTAGCAATGTCATTAGGTATGAATAGATCCATCTGAACTAGTTCAAGAACTCTAGAAGTGCTTACATTGTTTTTGGCATGAAACGATGATTTTTTAAGTTTTCCCAAAGTACATGCTTTACAAATGTTTTCAGTTTCAAACTCATGTGATGGCAACCCTCTTACCAAACTTTTCCATTTTAATTTGTTTAATAAGTTCATACTAGCATGCCCTAAATGTCTATGCCATAAATTCACTTCTATATCCTTAGCTACCAAACATTTAGAGAGGATGAGATCATCAAAAGATAGAGAATATATATTACCTTTCCTTTTTCCTGAAAATAAGATTTCTTTTGATGATTTGTCAACAATTTTGCACAAGTCAGAATCAAAGATAACATTCATACCTTTATCACATAGCTGGCTGATTGATATCAAATTGTGGTGCAGATTTTCAACATATAGTACGTCATTCAAGGTAAATGTATTGTTACCTACTTTACCTTTACCGATAATTTTACACTTGTCATTGTTCCCCATTGTGACTCTGCCACCTTTGTACTTTTCTAGGCTAAGGAACTTCGATTTATCGCCTGTCATGTGCCTGGAACAGCCAGAATCCAAGTACCATTGCTGTTGTTCCTTAGCCTGCCAGCATACCGACACGAGAAGAGAGTTTAGTGACCTATTTGTTTTTATAGGTCCATGATTGTTAGTGGCAAAATATTTAGAACGATAATTTTGTGGATACCCAAAACTATTTATAATTGTTCCCTTTGGCACCCAAATTTGTTTAACTTTGAGAGTTTTTGTATTTGTGCCTTTTGGAACCCAAATCGGTATAGTTTTCACTTGTTTGGGTCTATACCAACAATTATTGTGATTGTGTCCATATTTTCTACAAATTGTGCACATAGAATTATGATTGATATTGCTTTCAATAGTTTTCGATTTACTATATCCAAGTCCTTGTCTAACCATATTAACAGTTTGCTTTCCTAATAGCATATTCAACGATTTTTCACTTTTTGAAAATTTATCTATGGTCGTTGACAATTGTTGAACTTGTGTTTTGAGAGATTCATTTTCGTTTAACAACTGTGTGCACTTTTTAATAGAATTCTCTCTTCTAGTATCTTCATTCTCTTTTAAAATCAGGATTTCATTTTCAAGTGATTTTATATTGATTTCCGATTTTTTAATTTCTTCTTCGAATGTTGGACACTTATCACACTTAGGGATCCTACTTTGATAGTTCTAAACTAATTGATCAAGTTGTTTATTACATTCTATCAGAGTATCCTTTTGAGATTCAAGTTTGGCGTATTTTTCTCTAAGTCGTTCATAACGGCCATTTACTTCATGGAAATAAATAAGTAATTCAGAATGAGTGAGTTTTGATACCTCGCTTGGCTCGTCGTCATCACAGTCTGTAACTTCACCATGAAGGCACATGTTTGCTTTTTCACTCTCACTCTCGGCGTTATCACTTTCATCTTCGTCAGTTTCATCCCAAGCAGCTGCAAAGCTTTTCTTCTTTAGTTTCTTTCCTTGATTTGATCGTTTTTGAGGACATTGTGGCTTGATATGACCGGGTTTGTTGCATTTGTAACAGATGATTTTCTGTTCTTCTGGGTTGTCTAGTGCTTTGCCTATTCTGCTTTTCAATTCATGATTTCGAGCTGGATTTCCGTATTTGCGATTCCACCTTTTGTTCTTTATTAGTAGCGCCAGCTCTGCTGCTCCATCATCATCATCATCGTTATCATCATCACTTTCGGTTGTTCCTTTGAGCGCTATTGATTTCTTTCGAGTATCTCCTCCTTCACGTTCTTCCTTGAATTT
Source organism: Allium cepa (assembly GCA_030765085.1). Lineage (NCBI taxonomy): Eukaryota > Viridiplantae > Streptophyta > Magnoliopsida > Asparagales > Amaryllidaceae > Allium > Allium cepa. The sequence goes on along the minus strand of CM060928.1, from coordinate 767,018,123 downwards.
CATTTCTAGCTCATAAGTGGTGAGATTTCCGATGAGTTCTTCGACTTTGAGTTGTTTTAAATCTTTGGATTCTTGAATGGCAGTTACTTTTGCTTCAAAGCTTCATGGAAGAACTCTGAGGATTTTCCGGACTATCTCCAACTCTGTGTATGATTTTCCAAGAGCTTTTGATTTGTATACGATATTGGAAAGTCGTCCGTACATCTCTTTGACATTTTCTTCTTTCGCCATTGTAAAGTTCTCCTATTCGCTGCTTAGCATGGCAAGGCGAGATTCTTTGACTTGAGATGTTCCTTCATGAGTCACTTCTAGTATGTGCCATATTTCCTGCGCATTTAGACAATGTGAGACACGATTAAATTCAAATTGATCTAATGAATAGATAATATAATTCATAGCTTTGGCATTAGTATTCTGTAATTTATTTTCTAGTTCTGTCCATTGTTCCTTTGGTTTTTCTATTTCCTGATTATCTATAGTTATAGTTTGAGTTCTATAACCTGTCTCAACAATATCCCAAGCGTCAATGGTTTTCAAAAAAAAATTCATCCTATTTTTCCAAAAAGCATATTCACCATTGAACATTGGTGGTCTAACTATCGACTGACCCTCTGCAAAAGCATTATTAAAAGAAGCCATTTTAAAAATTCAAATTTTTAAAACAAAAACTGATTTTTTCAAAAAAAATCGAATTTTTTAAAACAGATGTTGACTTCTATTCCTAGCTCTGATACCACTTGTTGGATCGATTTCACCCTAGAGGGGGGGTGAATAGGGTGATAGTGTTAATTATAAAAATTAACTGCGGAAGCTTATAAACTAATATTAACACAGATCACAGAATATTACCAGCACAGAAATAAATAGCAGAATAATAAAATGCAGAACAGAACAACACAGAATTTACCCAGCTTCGGCAAAACCCTGCCTACGTGCTGCCCCCAAGGTTTCTACTAGAAATTAGAAAGTCCCTCGCTTACACACGTAAACTCGCTATAGCCGCTATTGACTATCCTAACTCTACGCTCAAAACCCTGGCCACAACTCAACCACCGAGTTGCGAATTCCCAAACTACACACCGTAGTTTGTCCCCTAGTCACACAACTAGAAAATTAGCAGTTTGAAATTTAGATACAAATTTAAAAACGATTTCAAAACAATTTAAAAAACAAAGCTCTATAAATATAAACTAAAACCCCTTTTTATATTTAAAACCCTTTTACTCTAAACAAAAATTAGCCGGCCCTTCTTTTCTTTATTAGTCGACCCGATACTTCTCTCTGGCTTGAACAAATGGCGGCTTTGCAACTGAATTAGGGCTTGTGAAAAATTTGGGGCTTTCGTTCCTCTTACTTTGGAAATTAGGGCTTGATGTCGCCGGCTATAATTCGATCGATCCAGTGATGTTTTGCGTGTCGCCTTGATCGATTGATTCCTCGTTGCTTACGCGGCTGCTTCATTGATCAAATTCTCTCCTTGAATCGGTATTATTTGCCTTTTGCTTTATTGATTTTTTTCTTTCTGGAATTCGATGGATTAAATGCCGATGATGATTAGGGTTTTTATAGGAGTCAATTTCCTAAAATCACGTTCGTCTGATTTCTTCAAAATTTCTTGCTTTGCCGTTCGATTATTGTTGGATGTTTGCGATGAATTCTAACTTTTTCAATATCGTATTTTTCTGATGCTCGATCCCCATGGCTCTGAATTGCCATGCTCGTCACGGTGTTGATTTGTGACTTGGTCAATTTTTCATAGTCACTTGAATTGCGTTGATTTGCTTTGACCATGTTGATTTCGTGAAATTTTTACTGCTGGCTTTTGGCTTTGAATCATTTCGTCTCTGGCCATCTTTTTCTGGTTGGTACTGGATGCATCACTTCAGTGATTCATTACCTCATGTGCTTGTATTGATATGTTATGGCCTGTACTCGGTTTGCTTTTGATGCATTCTGGTGCGGCCTTTACTTGTTGATCTTCATAGTTCACTCTGATATTTTGGTACTGTCTGATTCCTTTACTTGGTGTTGTAGCAGTTTGTATTTGCTGTATCTTGTAGTTGCACTTCTAGTTGGATATGTTGGCACTGGGATATAACTCGAACTGTTTTGATGTTGCATTTACTTCATTGTTCATGTTATTTAATTGCCGAGTTGTTTGCATTCACTACCTTCATTTGTATCAGTTCTCTGCTCTGACTTCTGTATATTTGGACTTGTTGTAGTTGAATTGTGTGATGTTGCCTCTGGTTGGTGTCATATACATTCGTCAATGTTGGTATCTGCATTGCATTTCTCAGTGAACTCCATTTCACTTTGTTGCATTTCAAGATTCATCTGATCACTGCTGTGTCTTGTTTAATGGAGTCAGTGATAATGATCACTGTGTTGGGCTTGTAGTACTTGGATATTTGCAGTTTGTAGCGTCATTGAGCTTGCATACTGTTTTCATTTTTTCAACATGTAGTTGTTCACTTGGTCTTTGCTTGTGACATCCATGTGCACCTGATATATGTTTGAGACTGTGCTTGCATTGTTACTTGGTCGACACTTGCATCATTATCTGTTGCATACATGAGATTGACACTGTACTTTTGTTGTTCACTATGTTCATGCACTTTGGTCTTTGTTGCCTCTTTTTGTTGCTGTACTTCATGTTGTATTCATGCAGCTTGTTTTCTATATTCACTTGAATGTTGCAGTCCATGTTTTTCACTGTTTACATTGTTTGCATTGTTGCAGCTGATCATTTTGTTCATCTGTATATTGCTGCAATCTTCATTGAGCTTGTATGCTTCAAGTTGCCTTGAGTTGATCCCGTGTGTTATTTGGGTTTGACCTTGTGCTGAATTGTTAGCAGTGCTTTTGTTTGATTTGTGCACACGAATTGGAGAGGCAGTGCACACGTGTACAAATGTATACGTGTGTACTGCAGCCACTTATGTACAACCTGTCCCTGATAAAATGCTGATATGCACAGATACAATCAAAAATGATGACGAACAACCCAAATAACTGAGGCAAATATTATTTTCAATATTCACATTTTATATTGCAAAAAAAATATTTCTTTTTCAATTTTACTGCGTTAGTGAATATTTTTGCAGATTGCTCAGATGCTTGATTCTATCTGAAATAAAGTTGAAGATTAATACGAGTGTGAGTGATATGTAGTGAGGTGCTGATGTAAATGTGAAATTATGTTGTATTGTAATCAAAGTTGTATATGTATAGTGAGAGCTTGAAATTGTACTATTCAAAATTGTAATAAATATTTGTTTGAATAAAATATTCATTTGAATTCAAAATCTGTGTTATCTATTTTATGCTGCAAATATTTATTTAACCTGTGAAAAATAAAATAGTACATTAACAAATACATTTAAAACGAATGTATATATGTTTATTATCATCAATCAAAAATCATATAAGCGCATATTCAACAGTACCATCCTAGCCGACCCACACACGAGTGCCGAACTACATACATCAATCCTCCCGAGGCCGACCCAGTCCATTCCGAACCATCAACGCTGATCCTATCCAGGCTGAACCATTGATGCCTACCCCTAATGACCGATCCAGTCATGTCGTGCCACCCATGTTGGTCGTATTGAATCAGAGCTCATACTTCCCGACCCACAAGGCGGATCCCATCATTGCCAACCCATATGCGATCTAGTTCCGACACCAAACCTTGTAAATAAGTCGAACCATGCATATGTGGGCCATTCTTACCAAGCTAGCCGATCCCTTACAATTCTAATCCTTCCTTGTCTCGAGTCCCGTTTAGTTCCAATCATAGCCTCTGCGACTATCGCCCTGTAGCCAGGCCAAGTAGCTGGGTAACAATAACCGTTAGTCATTCATCAACATTCTGGATGCTAGCCGTTGCACCGTCGAAGTGAGTTAAGTAATGTCGTAGTGTTTTATCTTCTTTCTGTTTCACGTCTAACAGTGAATAACGATCCTTAGGCTGCTTCACGTGTATTCGGAATTTTTTAACATTGCCCATGAATGAACTAAGCAAGGTGGAAGGCGGCAAAACCACATTATTGCTAATTCTATCAGGAAAAAGGGAAAACACTTGTGCAAGACTTCCTAGTTTTCTTGGGTTGAATAGAAACCTATTGGTAACTCCAATATCTTCTCTTCATATCCTAATTTTTCATGGGTTGACTAAGAACCTATTGACATCTATCAATATCTTAACTCGAATATAGTTTTCATGGATTCACTATAAACCTATTGGCCCCTGCCAATATCAAATCATAGTTTTTATGGGATAACTATCTTGTCTTTCTAACATCTTTATTTATACATAGTTTTCATGGGTTACTATGAACCTATTGGCCCTTGCCAATTTCTTTTCCAATACATAGTCTTCATGGGTTTATTGTGAACCTATTGGCCCTGCCAATATCTTTCTTTAATATTTTAGCATCCTATATTCCAGTTTTCTTGACCTTCTGGATGCAATTCTACCCACTCAGGAGTAAACTTAATTTATATTCACCATTGGATCAACCTATCTGGTTATTCTATCCTTCCGCAATATACAGTTATGGGTCCACTACATTGTGAATATATACATATGTGAAGAAGCAGATACAATAACTTCATTAATCACTTTAACCCCTTTTTTTTCAAAGAAAACTTCTTAAAAACTCCTTTTCAAAATACTTTATTTGTTTATTCCATGGTTTTATTTTAAAATGAGATTAGGATACTTGTTTGAAAAACTAAGGCTTTCGAAACCATCAAAAACGTGCGTTCGACCACACTGCATCACCTCCTTCGAAAGCATATAAATCTCGTTTCAAAACATTAGGCCTCTGCCTTTCGAAACACTTCAAAACTTCTCTTTTGAAACCTTTCAAATGTAATAAAATATTACTCATTAACTCTTAAAAGCATAGCTTTAAACCTTTGAAAGTACCCATTTTGAAACCTTTGGAAGTAACCCTTCCAAAATCATTGAAGATCCCTCTTTTGAAACCATTGGGCTTATACTTAAAAGATCATTTGGGCCAGATTGTATATAAATGAAAGTATCTCTTTCGAAACCATCGTTTATCATATAAAAGTATTGGAGAAAACTTGATGGTATCTGCACCATCCCTTTCAAAAGCTTCAAATTATTTAAATAAAACACTAAGGGATAACATCGAAACCTCCTTCCGAAGTCATTGCCTTCGAAAATTTTGGACCCTTTTGAGAACATTTATGATGTGGCCTAGAAAATATTCAAAACAAAACTACCCTTTGAAGGCATTAATGACTTCAATATACTCGAAAGGCAAAAGAACAGCAGCAGGGCTTTGACCTGGTTGGAACCCCTTCTTTCGAAAGCATTATTTTACAAATAAAAGAATTCATTCGAAGGCCCTTACTTTTAAAACATAAAGTGGCAACCCCTTCGAAACTGACTCCTTCGAAGGCTTTAATAAAAAAAAGGCAGGTGCTTCACTTTTTATAACAAACAAAAGGTATCGACCCCATCGGAAGTAATGCTTTCGACACCCTACCTTCCGCCTTTCTTCCAATCCACTATGTACCATCTAAGTGATACCTTGTATACTGATTCCGTTTTAGTGGGTTTCAACTTGATTGAAGGCGGAAGCTCTGAGTCGAAAAGTACTTCTATTAGAGGCGGAACCTGCTTTTCTTAGTGAAAGCTGATTAATGCCACTTAATGCAAATTTTATCTAACTAATATACCACGTGTAAACCTGTAATTATTTGCCTAAACTTTTCAAATTCTTTACTAAAATAACTACCGCTTATTTTCAGAACTAAATCAAGGTTAATTTAGCAAATAAACCCTTCCATTAAGCAAAATCAATATTGAAATAAGTCCTTTCTCTAAAATAATTTAATTTGCATAGCAAATCGCTTAGGAAAAATCCCCAAAAATTATAGAAATTTACCTTCATCATGTTATCTAAGATATCAACATTTTAGACCCAAATTCTCTATATATTTCTGATATAAATTTCTAAATCCAACTAACCATAGTCTCCTTTGAAAATTTGTAGTAATATTTCCATAGTTTGAAAATTATCAAAATCAAAACCCAACTCCAAAATCATATTTTACATGACTTAAAATTTTTTCACGGCATTTAAACATCAATATCAATCGGTTTTCCCTAAAACAGCGTATAATCTTATTTACACATTCTTGTTTAAATTTAACAAATTGTAATTCAAGCATATCATCCAAATCATCGTAAAGACGAATTTAATCTTAAATCCGAAAAACAAATCTTTGTAAAACAAAATAGAGATGGCATAAATTATTATTCACCATGACTATGATAAGGAGATTGGAATGAGATTAAGATTTATTCCCCTCGCTTTAACTCTTACCTTAAATTGAATTCTCTTTTCTTCCTAGCTATGGCCGACTCCTCCTTGATTTACGTTTGTGCTTTTGTTTTCAAAATGACATGAATGGAAAATGAAATGGTAAGGAACGAGAATATATAAGGGTAAGGTGTTATGCGTGGCTATTCCTATTATACCCACATGTAGATTAATTGGCTTAAAAATCATTCTTTAGCCCAGAGCATGACCTTAAATATATTTATTCAAATCTCAATCCCCTTATCACTTAACATTTACATTATTCTACTTAATTTATCTAATTAAATATCATAAATAATCTTATCAAAAATTAGGGGTATTATAGGCTCCCCTCCTTAAAGAATTTTGTCCTTGAAATTCAGTAAGGACTAAATATAGCAATCATCTGTAATGAATTCTAACAACCATACTGGTCTTCCTGACTAGGAATTATCTATATAAATCTGATATAGACATACCCGCAAAGCAGATCGGGATAAGTATCTCGAATCCTGTCCTCTGTTTCCCAAGTACAGTCATTCTCGTTGCCCCTCCACCGAACTTTCACCAATGTGACTATCTTGTTCCTTAATCTTTTCTCATCTCTCGCTACAACTCAAACTAGTTTTCTAACAAAATTCAAATTATGCTCTACTGCCGAATCTTCCAACCATGTCGGAGGAATAGTAGTCTCTGGATAATGCACATACTTGCAAAGATGAGACACATGATATACAATATGGACACTTACCGTACTACTCGGCAACTCTACTCTATATGCAAGCTTTTCAATCCTCTCTATAATCTGGAATGGATAAATAAATCTCGGTGCTAGTTTTCCTGACTTTCTGAACCATTCCATACCCTTCGTCGGTGATATCCTAATCAAAACCCAGTCTCCAACCGAGAACTCTAGGTCTTTACGCCTCTTATATATGTAACTTTTCTGTCTGGATTGAGCTTCCTTCATCCTTTCTTGGATTAACTCAATCTTCTCTAACGTCTCCCTAACCAAATCTGGACATAAGACCGATCTTTCTCCAGTCTCCAACCAATATGCTAGTGATTTTTATGGCCTTCCATACAAAGCTTCAAAAGGCGTCCTTCCTATACTAGTTTGATAGCTATTATTATAGGAAAAATCAACCAAATGTAGGCGATCTTCCCAAGATCCACCAAAGTCTAATACACAAGCTCCTAACAAATCCTTGAGTACCTTATTGACTCTCTTTGTCTGCCCATCCGTCTGAACGTGATATGCAGTAATCATCTTGAGCTTAATGCCTAACACATCTTGTAGACTCTTCTATAATTCGCTAGTGAATAAAGCTTCTTTATCACTGACTATGCTACTAGGAACTCCATGTAGTCTAACTATTCTTCATGAACAACTTAGCTTAAACAGGTGCCGTCATGGTTGACTTAACTGGAATGAAATGGGCACTCCTGTCCAACCTTTCCACTATAACCCATATACTTTCATTTCCCTTATTTGACATTGCCAAACCGTCTACAAAATCCATGGATATCGAATCCCATTACCAAACTTGAATCTCTAAAGGTTGAAGCAACCCATTCGGCTTCTGATGTTCGGCTTTTACTTATTGGTCCCTCTAGTATGAATCGTAAATTTGGATTTATGACATTTACCAAGAATTTCTTTCCTCGGTTTCTCAATATATAGAACACATAACCGTTCCTTCTTTCTTCGCGATCCTCTTTGGTCAAAACTAAAATCTCTTAGATCATCGACCTCTTCTCCTACCTCAAGTCTTCTATTCTTCTCTGCCAATAATGGATCCTCCTTCTGCTTAGAAGCAATTCTCTCGATCAACACTGGCCGAACTTCTAAACAGCACAACATGGTAGTACTCTGACCAGAACTAGCAGTCAATCTTAACTGCACTCTACAGGTAGTCAGGACTTCTAAATCGTTCCATTCTGCTAACATAGGCAACATTACATTCTGATGTCTTCTGCTAAGAGCATCTGCTACTTTATTACCCTTCCCTAGTGTATAATCTATACCAAACCATAAGCGACCAAAAACTCCAGCCATCTCTGCTGTCTCATATTAAATTTCTTCTAAGAGAATAAGTATCTTAAAGACTTATGATCTGTGTATAGCTCAAATCTTTCCCTTAAGAGATAATATCTCCAAATCTTCAATGTAAAGATCACCGAAGCCAACTCCAAATCATGAGTAGGATATCTCACTTCATGCTATCTAAGCCGTCGTGAAGCGTAGGCAATCACTTTACCCATTTGTATCAACACAGCTCCCAATCTAGTCCCACATGCATCATTATGCACCACCATCCCTTGGTTTCCATTTGGAACGACAAACACTGGTGCATTGGTCAACAAATGTTTTAACTTAAGGAATGTTTCCTCACATTTGTTGGACTAAACAAACTTCACCTTCTTTCTGGTTAGTTTAGTCAAAGGTGCTGCTATCCGTGAGAAATCCTTGATGAATCTTTGGTAATAGCCAGCAAGTCAAAGAAAACTTCTAATCTCTATCACCATCTCTGGTCTCTTCCAATTATTAACAACTTCGATATTATTTGGATCGACTTATAACCCTTCTTTGAAACCACATGACCAAGAAACTTAACCTCTTTCTTTCAAAAATGACACTTGAAAAACTTCGCCTTTAGCTAATGATGCCTCAACATCTTAAGCACAACTCTAAGATGATCTTCACGCTCTCTTTTATCCTTAGAGTATACTAAAATGTCATTTATAAAACCAACATAAATCTGTCCAATTACTTTCGAAAGACTCGGTTCATTACAACCAAGAAAGCAGGTGCATTCGTTAACCCGAATGACATTATTAACCACTTGTACAAACCATACCTAATATGAAATGCTGTGAAAGGAATACTACTGCCATTCTTAACTATGGAAACCTGTCGCCAGATCCAACTGGAAAAACACCCTAGCTCCACCCAACTGATCAAATAGATCATCAAGGCTTGGAAAAGGATACTTATTCTTTGTCGTCCTCTCGTTCAACTTATGATAGTCAATATACATCCTCAACGACCCATCTAATTTTTTCGCGAATACCGCGACCACTCTCCAAGGCGAACTGCTTGGTCTAATAAAATTCCTTCCTTCTAGATCCACTAGCTGCACCTTCAATTCATTCATCTCAGTAGTTGCCATCTTGCTAGGTGGTCTACTCACAGGTTTAGCTCCTAGCACAAGATCTATTTGAAACTCAACAACTCGTTTCGAGGGTATTCCTATGACCGACTCAAAGACATCTGCAAGCTCTTTTGCTATTCGAACCTGGCTTAGCTCTTCTCCCACTCCCATTACACTTAATAAAGCACAACTAATCAGGTCAGAATTCTCTATTGAGAATATAATTCGGCTATGACTATCTGGGTGTCTTAGTGACATCTCCCTATCCAAGCAAAATATCCTGGCCTCATACCTTGCCAACCAATCCATACCCAACATGATTCCGAAATTTACGAAATCAAAAACATACAGATTGCATGCAAGTTTATGACCTAACAAATCAAGTTCTAACTAGTCACATCTTATCCCCAGAGTTGCATAACCTCCTATTGGATTCACAAACATTAAGGAAGTAACAAGTTATATGGGTTCTAAACATAACTTATCAACCAAACATTGGGATATAAATGAATGTGATGCACCAGTACCAAATAGTATCCTAGCTAGTATACTCTGAATCAAATACGTACCTTCCATCACAGTCTTTCTCTTTTCAACTGCAATTGGCTTAGTAGATGATCCAACAGCAAATACCTTTCCTTTGTCCGCCTTGACTGGCTCTGGAAAATGGTTCTTATAATGTCCAACTTGATCACAGTTGAATCACTTCACATACTTCTTGTCTACAGCCTTCCTTCCCTTTACCAACAAGCACTCATTTGCATAATGACCCTTCTTGTCACACTTGTAGCAAACTAAATCAGCCTTTTCCTTCCTGGAAGCTTCTCCCTTCTAGGCTCCTTTCTTCATAAAGAATTTTCTTTTCTTTCTCTGAGAACCCTGGGTTTCAACTGTTTTCTCTCTAGCAGAAACAACAAGCATCTCCTCATGGCATATTTCCATCTGCACAACCACATTAAAAGGATCACAAAATGTGTCAGGGTCGCCCTAGCAAGCTCGGGCCTCGGTCCTCGAATTAACCTCTCATTCCTACTGATGTTTGTATCTATTATAGCATACCCATATCGAGATAGTTCATCAAACATAGTGGCATACTTGATAAGCATCATCTCTCCCTGAACTAGAAACATAAAATTCCTCATCAACGCTGAATGGGCAACCTTAGATAAAAACATCTGTTTAAGTCTCCTTCTGAATTCAGCCCAGGTCAAATCTTCCTCCGGAACTCCGACAATGACATTATTCCATCAAGAAGTGCTGACCCTTGCAACTATCTAGAGGACAACCTTCTCTTCTACTCATCATCTAAACCCAAATTAGCAAAGATACGCTCACAATGCAATACCCAATTCTCTACCTCAATAGCATCCCCTGTTCCCATAAACTATTTCCCACCTAGACCGATGTAATCCCTGCTCAGCTTAGCATAATTATTCCCTACCGGAGCCACATGATTAGCTCCTCCAACATTTTCAAAACTCCAGCTTGCATCACATTGAAAAAAAATTGATACATCACCCTCGTATCTACTGGTGGATTTCCAGCACCCAGATTGGCATCGGCATTTTGGTTAGCATTAGCCTGTCGACCTTTATTCCTCCTTGTATTAGGTCAAGCATTTCAATTTATTGTGGTGCTTCCTCCACCGAGATTTCCTCTTCCGTTTCCTACTTCCGAATCTTCTTTCTCATAAATCAACGTACAAGCCTTTGTAAGATATTGAAGAACGGTATAAAAGAGAAGGGAATACGTACTTATATATATACCAAATACAAGTACGTAGCATTATCCCAAACCCCGGTCATATTTCCGATTCATTGGATTATGTTTCAAAAAGCTTTTAGGTTTAACTTTTCTTTTAAGTTTTCATAAACCTATGCTCTGATACCAACTTGTAGCATCCCCCTACTTGAAGGCCCTAAACTATCGGCTACGGATGTTGCAGTCATCTATAGTTATTAATTATCGATGACCAAATATGAAAATGTTAGATAAATTGATACACAAGAACAAATGAATATGCAAAATTTTAAAACATCAAACAAAATCACATCCCATTCCAAAACATTTCCAATTCATTACATAATCTCACAATCGTTAACCACGTTCAGAGAAAATATATTTATTACAACATATGTCAAGAGAAACATATGAAGATGCCCCATTGGATGATTAGAGTATATGTAGGCAGTCTAACAATTTTGCCATTAAAAACAACACAACGGAATTAGAATAAAAGAGAACTCTAGATATCTATCATGCCTCATGCACATCTCCGGAACCTTTATCATCTAATAAGGTACTTGAAAACCTTAACTCCCAAACTACTAAAAAAGAATTGAGCATCCGAGAGTTCAAAGGGAAAACATAAACTTCGAGTCAGACATAAAGCTTGGTATGAATAATAATCTACCATCTCAAATCATTTAGATATCTAGTGAGTCCATGCCACTTAGTGGATTGGGTTTTCCCCACACTAGTATCCTAAAACCTTTATAAAATCATATATTGTGCTTTTGCATCCACAATGGTTAAAACCATTCAAAATAATATGATACGGCGATATGCAAAACAAGTGAATCAATTCTGGAAAACCCATCCCCAATCATTTTGACAATCTGTCACAATTATAGTTTCTAGGGTTACTATTAACCTAATAGTTTTCATGGGCAGACTAATAACCGATTAAATGTTTAAGGACTCCTTCTCCAATAAATAGTTTCCTTAGGATCACTATGAACCTATTGGTAACTCCAATATCTTTACTCTAATTCTAGTTTTCATGGGTTGACTAGGAACCTATTGATAACTATAATATCTTCTCTTCTTATCCTAGTTTTCATGGGTTGACTAGAAACCTATTAACATCCGTCAATATCTTAATTCGGATTTAGTTTTCATTGACTCACTATACACCTATTGGCCCCGGCCAATATCAAATTATAGTTTTCATGGGCTAATTATGAAATTATCTTTATGACATCTTCATTTATATGTAGTTTTCATGGGCTTACTATAAACCTATTAGCTCATGCCAATAACTTTTCCAACACAGTTTTCATGGGCTTACTGTGAACCAATTGGCCCCTACCAATATCTTTCTTTAATATTTTAGCATCCTATATTCTGGTCTTCCTGACCCCCTGGATGCAATTCTACTCATTCAGGAATTAACTTAATTTATATTCACTACTGGGTAACCTAGCTGGTAATTCTACCCTTCCCCAAAATACGGTTATGGGTCCATTACGATATGAATATATATATATATATATATATGCATGTATGTATGTATGTAGAATTAGAGACAATAACTTGGCTAATCACGTTAACCGTTTTTTTTCAAAGAGAACTTATTCAAAAATCCTTTTAAAAAACTTTATTTGTTTATACCATGGTTTTCTTTTAAAATGAGATTGGGTTATTTGTTTTGAAAAACTAAGGCTTTCAAAACCTTCAAAACCTTTCTTTCGACGTCACTGCATAACCTCCTTCGATAGCATATAAATCTCTTTTCAAAACATTAGGCCTCTGCCTTTTGAAACCCTTTAAAACTTCTCTTTTGAAACCTTTCGAATGTAATAAAGTATTACTTATTAACTCTTAGAAGCATATCTTTGAAACCTTTGAAATTACTCCTTTTGAAACCTTTGAAATTATCCCTTTCGAAACCTTTGGAAGTATCCCCTTCGAAACCATTGAAAGTCCTGCTTTTGAAACCATTGGGTTTATACTTAAAAACATCATTCTGGTCAAAGTGAATATAAATGAAAGTATATCTTTTGAAACCATCATTTATCATATAAAAGTATTAGGGAAAATTTAATGGCGTCGGCACAATCCCTTTTAAAAGCTTCAAATCATTTAAATAAAACACTAAGGGACAACATCGAAACCCCCTTTCGAAGCCATTGCCTTCGAAACTCTTGGACCCTTTTGAAAACATTTAGGAAGTGGCTTAAAACATCTTTAAAGCAAAACTACCATTCGAAGGCATTAATGACTTAAATATACATGAACGGCAAAAGAACGGCAGCAGGGCTTCGACCAAGTCGGAACCACTTCTTTCGAAAGCATTATTTTACAACTAATAGAACTCATTCGAAAGCTCTTACTTTTAAAACATAAAGTGGCAACCCCATCAGAATTCTTTAAAAAACCTCTTTCGAAAACATATGCGTCGGCTCCTTCGAAGGCTTCAATAAAACAAAGGCAAGCGCTTCACTTTTTAAAACAAACAAAAGTTATCGACCCCATCGGAAGACAACACGCCTTACACCTTTCCTCCAATCCACTACGTACCATCTAAGTGATACCTTGTTTTGGTTTTGGCTTAGTGAGTTTCGGCTTACTATAAACCTATTGGCCCCTGCCAATATCTTTCTTTAATATTTTAGCATCCTATACTTTGGTTTTCCTGATCTCCTCGATGCAATTCTACTCATTCAGGAGTTGAGTTAATTTATATTCACTACTGGTTCAACATAGCTGGTTATTCTACGTGTAACAGCCTGTATTTTAGGATTTCAAATTTGAATATTTAATATATTTAAATATTTAGATTTGAATTTAAATTATGATAAATTATTTGTTTCGAACTGAGACTTGATTTCTAGTGATGTATTTTTAATTTATTTTTTACAACTTTTCCATAATTTTTAACTTGAAAAATAAGTAAAATTTTCGTTTAACATATTTTACGGCAAATATTGGCATTTTGAAACTTCACAGGTTAGTAATTTGTGTATTTTATTATTGCTTTATGATCGTGTAACATTGTTATACACAATGGTCTTTTTTTCTGTCGTTTGTGGTTTGTACACGGAAGCGATACGATGGGGCAGTGTATCGGAGTTATTTAAAAATTTACACACCTATATGAAGTACGCTGCTATTTTTCTCCTCAGCTTTATTTTTCCTTTTAGTGTAAACTATTGTTCAATACGACAACCATTTTTCCCCCAGTAACCATTTTGTCTCCTCAGCCGCCACTGTCCACCCTCATCTTCCTTCATCATCAGCCATTTTGCCTCCTTATCAAGATGATCACGTATATAGATATACATACACACTCCATTTTCCTCTTCACCATTTTGTTTTCCGTCTTCCTTGCTTCCAGGAAGGAAAGAATTGATTTTTGCATTCTAAAATATGTATCTCCTCACCCACTCGAAATTAGCCAAAATTCTTAACTACAAAGTTGCTTGTGTTCGAATCTAGTTTTTTTTTAAAAATTGAACATTGATTTCATTGAGCATCGGCCGAGTTATCGCCATAAATCTACAAGGACGAAAAATATGTTCAAAACTTCAAAAATTGTTTTCTCACAATCCAAGTCAAATTGATCATCGTCGTTTGTACCATTAAGTTCGAATGGTGTTGTAGTATTTTTTTAGGACGTTTCGGTGGCTTTTCGTGGCAATGTTGAAAATTAGGGTTGGGGTTAGCTTTTGATCAGGGATAGATGATCTAATTGGAGTGCGGCGTCTTGATTGTGGAGGAGAAAGCTTTGAATGGGGATTTTTTGGTGGAATTTGTTGATGACAAGTGTCATGACTTTTCATTCCCTGTAGCTACGATGGATCGAGTCACGTTTTGATGCGGTGAGGGGGCAGGAAAGTGAGGCGGTGGTTCCATTGAGTCGAGGTCGCGAGTTTCTATAGGTCGGCAACCTTGGATGGGTGAGCGACGGCAAGGCGAACCATGCACGGTGCATGCATGTACAAAAGCATGTATAGGGAGGAGGAGTTAATTTTGGGAGATGAAAATGGAAGGCTCTGTTTGAATTTTCAGCAAGGCTGGGTATGTCTTTATGGGCTTGGCCCGTTAGCATTGAGGTGAGTGTTTAATATATATTGTTTAGTTTAATTATATATATATGTGTGTGTGTGTGTATATATATTAACATGTTAAATCTTCTTCATTTTAAATCGGATTAACCTGTGGATTTTTATGTTAGGTTCGCATGATGTAAAAATCAATTATTTTATTAATATGATTCTCAAAATTTATTTCTTAATGTTATTTAAGAATTTTTAATTACTATTTAAAAGTTATCTATTTATGGTTTAAATTTTTTTAATTATATTTTAATTAATTATTTAAAATGATTACCTATACTTTAATTTTTAATCAAAGTTAATTAATTATATTGATTTAAGTTATTTAATTATATTCAAAGGATAATTAGTTTTTGTATTAATATTAGTTTAAGGTTATTTTATTAATGCTTTAATAACGTTTAAAGTTAATTAATTATTATTTTAATATTTTTCGAAAGTTAACTTATTAACACAATACTAATGTTTAAAAATATATTTAATACATTATTAATGAGGTTTTAAACATAGTATTTTAAATGAGGTATAATTTGAAGGAAGTAGAAGAATGTTTTAAAAAATAACTTATTATTTAAAGTTATTTCAAGTTATCAAAATTTATTTTAAATAATATATAGGTTATTAAAGGAACCTTCATGACTCTAGGAGTTTATTAAATAAGCTTGTTTAAAAATAGGAAGAGTTTTATAAATGGTTCTGGATATCTATCAAAGGATTATAAGTGAGTTTTAATGATCTGAGCGGCGAAGTTTTATAAATGGTTTTGAGATTCATAAAGAAAATTTTATAAATATATTTGAAAATTTATAAAGGATATATTTATTATGAATAAAAGAGATTTATGGAAGGGATTGGTGTTTTGGGTTTCTCCATTTTAAAGGACGTTTGGGTTTGATCATTTAGATATGATTTCAAAATAGATAATCTTTCTAAGTGTTTGGTGAATATACTTATATCATTGTATAAGTATGTGGAAAAGTTTCCAAGTTTAAGTTTTGAAAGTTAAATGGTTTGTGAATATACTTATACCATCGAGATAAGTATATGGTTATATTTTCTAAGTATCGAAAATATAATGGTTTGTGAATATACTTATCTTGTTGAGATAAGTATATGGAAGTGATTTCCAAGTATTTTAAAAGTGATTTTAAATTAACAAAAGATTAGTTTAAGAGGCTTAGTGATTTCCATGGGAAATGTAATCTTTGTTTTGAATGTTTTTTCATTTGATAGTTAAATAATGGACTATCAAATCTTGGCCTAAATAAGTTATCCTTCCAGATTTTGGTGGTAGGAAAATATTCCCAACTTAACATTGAAGGATTTTAACTCTGTAAATACTAGGTTAAACACGAAGATTATATGGTACAGTTACCATCGTGAGTGTTATACTGTACATATAAACTCGTTTTGTTCATCTAGGACAAATGATAAGGACAACTGTCCACTTAAATGGCTAGGGGGTGATCCTCGGTCTTATGTCTTGTCTGATTGTTTCCTAAAGAATTGTTAGGGAGCATTTTGGAAATCGACGTTTGGTTTTGTGGAGCACTCGAGAAATGAAAGAGTGTATTCGTTAGAGATGACTCAAACCCATGATCACTCCAAAAACCATATATGATTCTACGGAGGAGATTCATGACAAATTGAGATATGAGAATTTATGTGTGATTCCGAGACCCGCTGGGGTATTGGAATCCATGTGGGATTCCATGATCTATTTTGATGGTGGTGCGTAAGCTGGAATGTCAGACGTAGCCTCATCAATGGGAATGACTAAAACCAGAGATAGGAGGCATGGCCAGTAGGGTTGGCAAACCCATAGGGTGTAGTCGGCTCCTCCTAGATGTCTTTTATAGTTGTCATGCGTGCATGAGTTGATGCACTCGGTCTTAGCGAGACCAGATATATTTTTCCTATGGACATCATTAGGGATGTATACTACATCGGAAGAATATCTCTGATCCTTGTGTTGGAGGACCGTTCCTCAAAGTACCGAGGGCCACTCCATGGAAATCCTACACAATTAGCGAACATGCCTCATCGATTTTCGATTATATACCTAGTATTGTTGTGATGTACACTCACGAGAATCACAGCTACTTGATTATTATTATTTTCACCGTTAGACATGATAATAATATAACTGGATTTTCTAATATAGAGATTTTGGTTATCGTAAGGTAAAAACTCATCAGTGTTTATGTGCAGCGTGGTCTTATGAAATATCTTTTTTCAAAAGGTTTATTTGAACTTTAAGAATCCATTTGATTGTGTTTCTCACACTGGTTTTACCACACTGAATTGGGCATTGTTATCCTATAATGCTCGGGTCAGTCCGAGCATATTTCCAGGTTTAGCTAGACGTTTGGAGCTTTAGGAGGAAAGCTGGGGCGCAGAGACATATTCACGTACATAGTTATTTTTCTGTTGCATTCATGGTTGTATTTATTAGCAATTGTGAGGACAGGTTGTGATAACTGTCCGGGCTGAAATAGGTTAGTATACTCTGATTAATGTCTATATATATATTACAGTTTTGTTTTTGTGTTAAATTTACTATAGATTATAGATCTTCCGTTGTGCTGTAAGATTCTGTGTTGTCTAGTTTCTTCTTATCTTCTTTCTTCTATCTTTTCCCTAACCATCTGCCTTTCCATTCAATTTGGGTTGCACATGTGTGGTTTATTGTCAACTTAAACTTTATGAAAAAGCGGATCGTTACAATTGGTATCAGAGCTTAGGTTGAGTGAACACCTAGGCTTGGTAGGGTTGACTCATTTGAGATTGGGTAAGTGAGACCTTAGGATGAGTCTGAGAGTATATATAAGGGCGCGTATTTGTTATTTTCATAAAAAAGTTTTATATTGTGTTGTTTGATCTGTTGAGTGGATTAAGAATTCTCGTCGATGCATTTGGCCAACGTTATTGATAGGAATTTCCTAAACACTTGAAAAAGGTCAATTGACACAATATTATTTAAAAATTTGGGTAAACGAAATAATTTTACCTGGAAATATATTTTTTATATATAAAAGAATAATTTTTCAAAAATTTAATATAGTTATTTTTGGTTGTGCTTGGTTGATAGAAATGATAACATTCCATTATTATCATCCGGGATTTGATCATTTATGCTTGCCCATTTCTACGCATTAACTATCATCGGTTATTCTATCTTGAATCTTTCTTTTTGATATTTGGATTGCGTAGATTGGAATTTTGGGAGCATTGAAAATGAATACCATGTGAATTAAGTTTCACTATTTGAATATAAGGCATTCGTTGATAATGTTGGGTGAAAATTTGGTTTCTAAGGGTGATTATTTGAAATAAAATTTGAATATTTTGAAATGAATATTTTAGAAATGATTTTATATTAAGGGCGATTTGGTAAAACTAAATCTTAATAAATTGTTTTTTATTAAAAGGAAATTAGGAATATTTTGAAATAATATTTGGAAATGATTGAATATAAAAGTTGGTTGTAATTAATTGGGTTATAAAAGAAATCTATTAAAATAAAACTTAAATATTTATTAAATAATACTTAAAGAATGATTTATATAAGGAAGCAAGAATATTTACATAATAAATATTTGAGAATGATTTCCTTAAAATAGGAACATCTTATAAATATGATTCACTAAAATGTGCCATATAAATAAAAGGAATTCGAGAGTTTAATTCCCAGTGATTTTGGAAAAATGGTTTCATGGTTAATAATAGTAATTGAAAATGTTCTTGGGATAAAAAAAATTCTATGTAAAGGATTGCTACCATAAGGATATCGCTATAAAATTGTTTTGATAAAATTTTCTTTCGATTTAATTCCAAAAGTATGGTTTGATTTACTGTAAAGTAAATGTATATATTATTATTTCAAATGATTTTGAAGAAAGAAAATAACATTATATTTAAGATAGTTTTAGAGTATAAATTATTTTGGAAATGTGATAATAGTTTTCTTAAAAGGGTTTAGTGTGTCAATGTTTTGGATATAGTTTACTTAAAAATATATTTTAAGTATAAATTCTTTTGAAAAAGAGAACGTAAAGGAAATGTGTATTCCGTTGGAATTTTGTTTGAAGAATAAGTTCCAATTTGTTTTGTGATGATTATAATAATCTTCTAAGTGACGGTCGGATGTTTGGTTAGGAGAACAGCACTATGCACGTCGTTGATTATTCTCTTTGTTATTGTATGGTCGGAACGAGTTTGAATCTAAGCGAATCCAAAGCAAATTGGAATCGGATATTTTGTTGAAAAATGTGACGACCCGAAATTTTTGAGTATTTGAAATGAGAATATTTGATTAATTTTAAATATTCAAAAGTTAATTATTAACTTCAATTTCAAATATTAGTATTTAATTGATAATTATTTGTTGAATTTAATTATCGGAATTGGGTAATTATTGAATCTGGAATTTTAAGCCTGTTAAAAATAATTTGAAAGCTTGTAAAATTTATATTGATAATACCGAAGATAATAAAAGTAATAGAATCGAATTTAAAGATGTTCGTACAGTTTAAAAAAATATATCGTTTAAATTGAATTTAAAAATAGCCTTCCGAGGCACAATCCCGAAATTTGATGAAACCAGTTCTGTTGGGACCGTAATAGTGTTATATTATCGGATTTCAAATTTCTTATTGATCGGAGTTGTTATGTGGGCATACGAGATATAAACGCGTTGAAATTCGAATTAGTTAATATATTTATCCTAGTCAACCTCCAGCCATATTCCTTTCACATCGATGTTTTTCCCCTTCACATCACTGCAATCTTCTTCTTCACGCTTCACTCTTTTTATTCTCACCTTGTTCATTTTTGCAGAAGATTCAACCGAGAAAAAATATATATAATACACATCTCGTTCAATTCGAATTCGAAATAAATCTATGGCCGAACTCCTCACTCTATCGTACGCGCGAGCGATCGAAGGGGGACTCGATTTCATCGCTGTAGCATGGGTCATCTGACGCGTCGTTTGAAGTGAAGACGTGTGATTTGGGGTTCAACAACTTTAGGATGGGTCGGCTTCTCAAACAAGGATGCGCTCTGGAAATTAATACAGCGCGCTCGATTTAGGGTTGGCGTGGAGGTTGGAGAAGGGCAGCAGGTCGTGGCCGATTTCGTGAATAGAGGTAGTTGAGTTCGCTGATGCCCGCGATTCCTGGGTGTAATTCGAGCATCGTGCCGACATCGGGGAAGCAAGGGGAGCAGTGACCATGTGAAGCCGATGTGGGCCGAGACAATAGATGGTATGTCAGCGAAGTGTCGGGCAAGGGGAATTCGTGATGAACTCGCGAGTGAGTTTGAAGCTTGCGGCGTGGGGTTGTAGGCACAGAGGTGAGTTCGTCAGCGAGGTATACCATCTGTTTAATCCTTCTTAATAAAATCTATATACATACAGATTGAAATTATGGGGGTGGAAATTTAATTCAACTGTAAGATACAGAAGATAGTATGTTTTAATTTAATTAATATATATGTAACAGGTTCAATATATGTATATTTAGCTTACTGTTAATTTTAGGATACGTACAATGTTGATTAAGATATACATACACACACACATTTTAGATTTATTATTTTATTTTAAAAATAATGAATTTGATAATATAATTGATCGATTAACTTATTTAATTTAGTATAGCCATTGAAAGATTTTTTTTAAAAAGGGAACTTATCTATTTAAATTCTTAGTCAATTGAATTTATTAAAAGAAGATAATTGATTATTTTTTTAGATTTATATATCGAATATTAATAAATTGTAAATTGGTTTGTACAAGGTTAAAAAAAATAGCGAAAACAAGACGAGTTTGAGGTGAATGGCAATCTTAGACCAAAGGTGAGTTAATCTCACTCAGTGGATTTAAATTTAAATTTACATGGTTAAATTTAAATAATTGTTTGAATGGTTGAATTGATTGGTGTGATATAGTATGATATTTTGGAATTGGTATAGTATATTGTACTAACGTTGTGGATGTAGGGAAAACAGGTTAGAGGGATCCAACTGGATCCCTCAATATTTATTTGAATTATTTAATACCCTCTATTGTGATTTATTTGATATCCTATGATGATCTTTATTGGAATATTGAATGCTATGGTTCGATTGGATATAATTGGGTACGATGAATTACCAAAAATATATAAATTGGATTTTGGTAAGATAATAAAAGAAGTGAAATTGTAAGTAAATAATTATAGAAATTTGAATAAATTTTTAAATGAACTGAATAGAAATAAAGTGACTTTAAATTTCTAATAAATAAATATTGAGTATAGAAGGGTAATTTTGAATAAACAGAAGACTAATGAGTTTTAAAACTTTAGTAATATTATTATTTTTAAAGAATAAAACATTTAATTAATATTTAAGATTTAAAATATTGAAAAGAATAAAGAAGAAATTTGGATAAGTCTTGAAATTTGTATATTTCAGTTAAAAGATTAAAATCAAATGGAAATTAATAACATTAATAATAAAACACATAAATTAATGAATTTTGAAAGAATTGAGTAAGTAAAGAGATTTAATTCAAGTAGTATAAATTGGGAATCAATTTGGAAAATTGATTTAAGTGATTGATATTGGATATTTTCCGTGGATAACCAAGTGTGTTTTCAAAGTAATTTTTTTTAAATATAAGTTAAAAGATTAAAAGTTATTTTCAAAAGCAAGTTTTGGAAAATTTACTATTTCTAGTATTTAAATTCAAAAGTAAGTATTTTCTCAAATCGATTATAGTAGTAATTACTTAAAAAGTGACTTAGTATTTTGTTTTCAAAAGTGAAAATCTAGTTTTATATTTTATTAAGTAACCTTATTTTCAAATATTCATATAATATGTATTTTTAATAAATTATTGAAGTAGTTTTAACTTAAATGTTTAAAAGTATATATTTCAAAGTAAAGTGTTTAAAATTATTTTAAAAATCTAGTTTTGTGCGTGGTGATTTCAGAGGAGATAGAAAATACTTGGGAAAGTTTATTCTGAAAAGAAAGATGGTTTTGAAACTGTTTTCAAAGGATTGAAAATAGAAATATATCCTGTGAAGATATTTTGAGGTTAATAAATAATTTGGGAAATTATTTATTGTTGGATGGTTGTTTGTGAATATTAATTCATAGTTAAATAACCGACTATCAATATTGGCCAACTGCATTGATCGTTTCGATGAGACCGGGATCGAGATTTATTTCTCAAAAACCACTTCGATCCGGTTTGTACGTTTCGTGTAAACGATTTTGGATTCGAAGGTGGAAGAGAGAAGTGCAAAGGCTAGTCGCTACTATTCCTGAGGATATTTCCAAAATGGATGTAGTAGGAATAGTGCCTTCGGTTCCGTTCTTACCCGGGACGGACTTGTATGGATGAGTGCTTGCGAAACATTGTAAGGTGGACGATGGGCATTCTAAGAGATATGTTCTAAAAAGGTAACGCTTAGACTCAAGCCTCATCAAATGGGAATGACTGAAAATTAGGGGTTATGCAGCAAGGCTAGGTGGGTAGCACCCAAGCAGGGTGAGGTCATCCCTGTCTAGATGTCCCTTTTTATTTCGGCTTAGTGGGCGGTTGCTGATCCCAACCGCGGGGTGATCTCACTCGGGATTATCCAGTAAGGGGTAGTCCCGGTTTTGTGTTGTAGGGGAGCGGGCGTACTCCTCGATACGGTGATCTAGGCCCCGTACTGTGACAGGTGGTACCCCAGTGCCTAGTCATTAGTTGGAAATCCATTCTCCCTACGAGCCTTGTACAAGTTTTGTTTGTATTACCCACTCTATGGCTAGTAGCTGGAATTTAATCATGTAACAATTTCGGCTATTTTATAAGTATATGTAGATAGACCCTATTATAACATCAGAGGATTTCTATAAAAATGTTTTAGTTATCGTAAGGTAAAAACCCGACATGTTTATTTGTGGAGATGCTTTTGTTTTCAAAGGATTTTTGAAACTTTAATAATCAATTGGGTGTGATTTTCTCATGCTGGTATTCCAGACTGATTCGGGTGTTATTTAACTATAATGTTTGGGTCAGACCGAGTATTATAAGATACAGGATATGATGCTATAGAGCTCAGGAGACGAGCTGGATGACGACACGTACTCTCGTACTTGTATATATATTCCGCTGTGTTGAGTTGCTGTGTACCCATTTGTATGGTATTGATGTTGAGCTGTGATTGTTGTACACTGATGATGTAATATATAAACAGAGATATTTGATTTAGAGTAAAGTTTATTTATTATCTATTATATTTTATTCCGCTGCGATGGTTAGATTCTTTTGTCGCCTTCTATTTTCTTCTCTTACCTCTTCTTCTTTAACCCTAATGGTTCGTATTTCTGTACAACTTGAGTTGTTTAGGTAGAATAGTGATAACTCAAGGGGTTCGGATTTGCGGGTCGTTACACTTGGTATCAGAGCTTAGGTTGAAGATAACATTGCTTTGGTGGGAGTTACTCATAAAATAGAGTCTACGGTACTCTAGGGTGAGTTTGAGCGAATTAATAGATATGAGCGCGTATTTGTTAGTGAATATAAAATTGTTTTTATATTGCGTTGATTTATCGGTTGAGTGTTTATGGATTCTGGTCAATGTATGGGACGCTATTTCATCGATAGGGATTTCTAAACTCTTACACAAGATAAACCGACACAGTATTGTTTTAAATAGGCTAAATGAAATAATTTTACCCAAAATTATTTTTGTATATGAAAGAAAATGATTTTTCGTAAATTATTATAGTTATATATGAATGCTTGGTTGTTAGGAATAACAACATTGAATTATTATTAATGAGAAAATTTGAATAAGAAATTAGGGTAATAACCAAAGATTAAGAGATAAATTAATAAAATGAATGAAATTTGTAAATGTGATTACAATTGAATAAGGAATTGAAAACCATAATTAAAAAACTAGGAAACAAATTCATATATAAATGAAATGTGTAAATGTAAACTATAATGTAAATTATAACGTGATTAATAATTAAAATAAAAAAAGATTCCAAAGTAATGTTTTAGTATAAATTCAAAAGGGTTTGGAATTTGGAGATTTAAGTTCCTTTGAATTTGATAATGATTCTCAAAGTTGAGAAGATAATATATATTGAGAAATATTTTTGAATCGGGTTTGAAGTCTAGAGAGATTTGGAAATTAAAATATTTGAAGAGTTTTAAATGAAAGAAAAACATCGAACCCTTACGGTCGTCGGAAAATTACTTCGGTGATGACTGCAGCATCATCGATGTTTATTTTCGAGTTTCCAAGAGAAAGATTGCTACCAAGCTGTTTGAAATTGAAATTGTTTGCAAAACTGGGTGAGTTTTGAAAATTCAAAGAGATAAATTGAATTTATCAAAGGAATTTGGATATAGAAGATTTCAAAGGGAATTTTGAAATGTTGAATGATTGTTTAAACTTTGGAATTTTAACTAAGAATGTTTATGGCATATAAAAAGTTTGATGACTTGTAAATTAGGAATTTGTTGAAATAAAATTCAACTTTGTAAGAAAACTGAATACTAGAATCTTAAATCTGGATTGTGTTAAATTATGTAAAATGGAAAAATTAGACAAGTTGGACTAAGTAAAACAAACTTTTGAGATTTAATATTTATAAGTAACTGATTAGTTACTATGGTATGCAAATGAATTGAAAATTCAATGTTGGATGATGCTGATTTAGATGTGTAAGATAAGGTGCAGAATAAGTTCAAATGGACTAAAAATAATTAATGTTTGAAACAAAATTCATTGGTTGAAAATGAAATTGTGAATGAATAAATGAATCAACTATTGAACTGATAGAGTAAAGTTGATATTAATAAGAAGGAATTGAAAATTTTAATCCGGCAATTAAAATTTAACTTAAGTGAATGAAAGTGAAGAAAATATATTTGAATTTAACTTGAGATAAGTTAAATTAAATTTAAACTTAAATTAAATTAAATTGGATATAAAGGTGAAATGTAAAATTGCTTATAATTGTATAAAGAAATTCATATTCTCAAGTTATTAAGTGTTATAATTTGAATTTGTGATTATAAAATGGAAATGGACTTAAGTAAGCAATCTAAACTCTTGAATGGAAGTAAAATTTGAAATTCATTAATGGAAAGAGTCGAATGGGGTGGAAAATTAAAAAACTTAACCATAAATGAGATGTAAAGTGTAATGAAGCAAAGTGAGAATATATAAAGGTGGATGTTCTTAAGTTGGCAAATAAGTCTTGAACTTATGTATGGGGAAAATGAAATTTGTTTTGATAATGGAATTGAAATTAAATTTCAGTTGTGTAATAAATAATATTGAAAGAAATTTAGATTTTATTTAAAGGAGTAAAAAAGGAAAGGTAGAAATTTAAATTTGCTAAATGAAATAATTGGAAAATGGTCATATTATAAATGAATTCAGAGTGAATTGAGGAAGTGAATTAAAACCTAATATGGATTAGGTTAGAGACTAAATTGAATTATAGTGAAATGGAATATGTTTTGTAAAGAATATAATTTTGATAATTGGTCAAAATTTGAAAGATAAATAAAAAAATCCAGTGTGGGAATGAGATTTAATTTTGGTAATAAGTATTGGGAGAGTGAAAGAATACTGGTATTGAATTTTAATGGTGATTGTTGAACCGTAAATAAAATCCAAGTGTGTGAAGTGATTTGAAGTGACCTTATTATTAATAAAAGATTTAATTATCAAACATGAACTAGAATTTGGTGAATGTACTAATTTGAAATTTGACATTTGATAGAATGTATAAGCTAGTTGGATTAAAATTTGTAAATGGTTTGATTGGATAAGGATCAATTAAAAAGGAAATAAATTGAGATATTATGGAATTGAAAACTTTTAAGCAAATGGTAAGATGGTCATGGTTAAGCTTATGAAATAGCTTTAAATGAAATTTGTTTAGATGATGAAATTGAATTGCAAGTGGAATTGTGATGGAATAAGAAACAATGAATTAAAGATGTGTGAGTTGTAAATAATATAGAATGGGATGTTATTAATTTAAACTTAAATGATGATCTTGAAGTGAAAATAAGAAATTGAGTAAAAATTTGCAATGTGATAAGAATGCTTGGACTGTGAACCATGCAAGATCGAATAAAATTAATATGAATCTATGTTGGGAATTAATGTTAATGGTTATAAGCTTAAGAATTGGTTATTTGTTTAAATAACCACAATCTGCATAGAAATTAGTCGTTAAACTAAAATGAATAAATTAAAACGAGAATGAAATCAAGTTATGAAATGATATTGAATTGAGGTAAATTAAATTAAGTTTAAAACTAATAGAAGCATGGGAAGATGTCGAGTATAATAAAAATAGTCGGAATCAATCTTTTTGGGTATGAAAGAATTGCAATGGAAGTTTGTGAATAAATTAAAATGGGATGGGATTAAGTGTAGATTGAGTTAGAATCAATTTTAAAAAAAATTATAAAGCTTATGTAATTATTTATTCACATTTATATTGCCGTATTGCAATAGTAAATTGGTCGTTCAACGTAATTGGAAGTAAGCAAAATTATATGAATCAATAGTCGTTTGATAAATTAATTTTTGCATCAATAGGAATGAGTATGAGTTTGGTTTTCCTAAAATGAATTAAATAAAAGCAAGTGAGCTGTAAATCACTTCAACTGAATGGAATGGTTTGAGAATTGATTATAAGCAATTGTAATAAGTGTTGGAACCTTTTATATGCTTATGGAAATTAATTAACATGCATTTTATGTGAAATTTATGGGTTCATGCCAGTATATCATATGCATTGTTACAACATTGATGTTTTAGCTATTTAAATTTAAGTGAAATGCTATAAACCTTATATATATAGTACTTATATGTTTAAATTGAGTAAGTACAGGTACCGGGAAGCCGTTTGACTGGATTTGGTTGTGCTATTAGCTAAAAATAATAAGCTGCTTGCTTAAAAATGCTAAATAAGGTACACCTACGCAATAAAAATAGGAAATATGAACTGTTTTTGGTTTTTCCAACCGTGTGGATCGATGTATATATATTTATCTCTTTTGTCAAATTGCAAAAGCTCCTTCGTACAAAGGGGACTCTTCCAAAAAAATTCAGAAATTTTAGGAGTTAGAAAATTTTTGAAAGTTTTTGGAAAATTTTGTTAACGACAAAACGATTTCAAACTGGAAATTGAAATAAGTTAGTAAATGAAACTAATTAAAGTAATGATATGAATTAGTAATAAATGACAAATAAAATTTATATATTCAGAGTTAAAAATAAATTGAATTCATATGGAAATGAAAGAATCGATTTGAATAGAAATAGATATAAACTAAAGTGGGAGATGAAAGTAAATATAAGAAGCTTATAAAATGCTTATACTAACTTAAGGAAGGAATGGTGAATTCTTGATTGGGAATTGATACTACAAATATAATCAAAGTTAATATTTGAATGAATAAATATCAACAGTTTGTAAGAAAGTTGATATGATGTTTTGAGAATATTGTGATTGGATATTAGTGCTAAGCAGGATATGCAGCTAATATAAAGTGAAAAGAGAATCGATTTTGTTTTCAGAAGATAAATTTGAAATGCTCGACAAAAAGGTATGTATTTAAATTTGGTATGAAATTTGATTGGGATTTGGATTGAGCCACTTGGCTTTTTGTTTTCTTTTTGAATTTGGGAGCCTGTAGAGGCCTTTTGTAGTTGTACCGAGCTAGCCGCGCAAAGAAGACGCTGGCGAAATTTTTCGGAAATTTAAGGAGTTAGAAAAATTTTGTGGAAATTTTGGTAATTCAAAAGTTGGTTTTAAATTGAAACTTGAATGTTTAAACAAATCGTACTGTTTGAAGCTATGGAAGGTTTTGGGAAGTTAGTAAGAATGATAGCGGGTCTATAATAAAAGATATGTATGGCAAGTTAATTAAACTGTTTGGTTTTGAAAATAGTTAACGGGTATTTGACCATTCTTCCTAACTAGTAATTTCGGGACGAAATTCTTCTAGGGGGGAGGAATGTGATGACCTGAAATTTTTGAGTATTTGAAATGAGAATATTTAATTAATTTTAAATTTTCGAAAGTTAATTATTAACTTTAATTTCAAATATTAGTATTTAATTGATAATTAATTGTTGAATTTAATTATCGGAATTGGGTAATTATTGAATCTGGAATTTTAAGCCTGTTAAAAATAATTTGAAGGCTTGTAAAATTTATATTGATAATAATGAAGATAATAAAAGTTATAGAATCGAATTTAAAGATGTTCGTTCAGTTTAAAAAAAATATATCGTTTAAATAGAATTTAAAAATAGCCTTCCGAGGCACAATCTCGAAATTTGATGAAACCATTTCTATTGGGACCGTAATAGTGTTATATTATCGGATTTCAAATTTCGTATTGATCGGAGTTGTTATGTGGGCATACGAGATATAAACGCGTTGAAATTCGAATTAATTAATATATTTATCCTAGTCAACCTCCAGCCGTATTCCTTTCACATCGATGTTTTTCCCCTTCACATCACTGCAACCTTCTTCTTCAAGCTTCACTCTTTTTATTCTCACCTTGTTCATTTTTGCAGAAGATTCAGCCGAGAAAAATATATATAATATACATCTCGTTCAAATCGAATTCAAAATAAATCTATGGCCGAACTCCTCACTCTATCGTACGCGCGAGCGATCGAAGGGGGACTCGATTTCATCGCTTTAGCATGGGTCATCTGACGCGTCGTTTGAAGTGAAGACGTGCGATTTGGGGTTCAGCAACTTTAGGATGGGTCGGCTTCTCAAACAAGGATGCGCTTTGGAAATCATTACAGCGCGCTCGATTTAGGGTTGGCGTGGAGGTCGGAGAAGGGCAGCAGGTCGTGGCCGACGTCGCGAATAGAGGTAGTTGAGTTCGCTGATGGCCGCTATTCCTGGGTGTAATTCGAGCATCGTGCCGACATCGGGGAAGCAAGGGGAGAAGTGACCACGTGAAGCCGACGTGGGTCGAGACAGTAGATGGTATGTCAACGAAGTGTCAGGCAAGGGGAATTCGTGATGAACTCGCGAGCGAGTTTGAAGCTTGCGGCGTGGGGTTGCAGGCGTAGAGGTGAGTTCGTCAGCGAGGTATACCATCTGTTTAATCCTTCTTAATAAAATCTATATACATACAGATTGAAATTATGTGGGTGGAAATTTAATTCAACTGTAAGATACAGAAGATAGTATGTTTTAATGTAATTAATATATATGTAACAGGTTCAAATATATGTATATTTAGCTTACTGTTAATTTTAGGATACGTACAATGTTGATTAAGATATACATACACACACACATTTTAGATTTATTATTTTATTTTAAAAATAATGAATTTGATAATATAATTGATCGATTAACTTATTTAATTTAGTATAGCCATTGAAAGATTTTTTTTAAAAAGGGAACTTATCTATTTAAATTCTTAGTCAATTGAATCTATTAAAAGAAGATAGTTGATTTTTTTTTCGATTTATATATCGAATATTAATAAATCGTAAATTGGTTTGTACAAGGTTAAAAAAAATAGCGGAAGTAAGACGAGTTTGAGGTGAATGGCAATCTTAAACCAAAGGTGAGTTAATCTCACTCAGTGAATTTAAATTTAAATTTAAATTGTTAAATTTAAATAATTGTTTGAATGGTTGAATTGATTGGTGTGATATAGTATGATATTTTGGAATTGGTATAGTATATTGTGCTAACGTTGTGGATGCATGGAAAATAGGTTGGAGGGATCCAACTGGATCCCTCAATATATATTTGAATTATTTAATACCCTCTGTTGTGATTTATTTGATATCCTATGATGATCTTTATTGGAATATTGAATGCTATGGTTCGATTGGATATAATTGGGTATGATGAATTACCAAAAATATATAAATTGGATTTTGGTAAGATAATAAAAGAAGTGAAATTGTAAGAAAAATAATTATAGAAATTAGAATAAATTTTTAAATTAATTGGAAAGAAATAAAGTGACTTTAAATTTCTAATAAATAAATCTTGAGTATAGAAGGGTAATTTTGAATAAACAGAAGACTAATGAATTTTAAAACTTCAGTATTATTATTATTTTTAAAGAACAAAACATTTATTTAATATTTAAGATTTAAAATATTGAAAAGAATAAAGAAGAAATTGGGATAAGTCTTGAAATTTGTATATTTCAGTTAAAAGATTAAAATCAAACGGAAATTAATAACATTAATAATAAAACACATAAATTAATGAATTTTGAAAGAATTGAGTAAGTAAAGAGATTTAATTCAAGTAGTATAAATTGGGAATTAATTTGGAAAATTGATTTAGGTGATTGATATTGGAAATTTTCCCTGGATAACCGAGTGCGTTTTCAAAGTAATTTTTTTTAAGTATAAGTTAAAAGATTAAAAGTTGTTTTAAAAAGCAAGTTTTGGAAAATTTACTATTTCTAATATTTAAATTCAAAAGTAAGTATTTTCTCAAATCGATTATAGTAGTAATTACTTAAAAGGTGACTTAGTATTTTGTTTTCAAAAGTGAAAATCTAGTTTTATATTTTATTAAGTAACCTTATTTTCAAATATTTATATAATATGTATTTTTAATAAATTATTGAAGTAGTTTTAACTTAAATGTTTAAAAGTATATATTTCAAAGTAAAGTGTTTAAAATTATTTTAAAAATCTAGTTTTGTGCTTGGTGATATAGAAAATACTTGGGAAAGTTTATTCTGAAAAGAAAGATGGTTTTGAAACTGTTTTCAAAGGATTGAAAATAGAAATATATCCTGTGAAAATATTTTTAGGTTAATAAATAATTTGGGAAATTATTTATTGTTGGATGGTTGTTTGTGAATATTAATTGATAGTTAAATAACCGACTATCAATATTGGCCAACTGCGTTGATCGTTTCGAAGAGACCGGGATCGAAATTTATTTCTCGAAAACCTCTTCGATCCGGTTTGTACGTTTCGTGTAAATGATTTTGGTTTCAAAGGTGGAACAGAGAAGTGCAAGGGCTAGTCGCTACTAATCCTGAGGATATTTCCAAAATGGATGTAGTAGGAATAGTGTCTTCGGTTCCATTCGTACCCGGGACGGACTTGTATGGATGAGTGCTTGCGAAACATTGGCTGGTGAACGATGGGCATTCTAAGAGATATGTTCTAAAAAGGTAACGCTTAGCCTCAAGCCTCATCAAATGGGAATGACTTTAAATCAGGAGTTATGCAACAAGGCTATGTGGGTAGCACCCAAGCAGGGTGAGGTCATCCCTGTCTAGATGTCCCTTTTTATTTCGGCTTAGTGGGCGGTTACTGATCCCAACCGCGGGGTGATCTCACTCGGGATTATCCAGTAAGGGGTAGTTCCGGTCTTGTGTTGCAGGGGAGCGGGCGTACTCCTCGGTACGGTGATCTAGGCCCCGTACTGTGAGAGGTGGTACCCTAGTGCCTAGTCATTAGTTGGAAATCCATTCTCCCTACGAGCCTTGTACGAGTTTTGTTTGTATTACCCACTCTGTGGCTAGTAGCTGGAATTTAATCATGTAACAATTTCGGCTATTTTATAAGTATCTGTAGATAGACCCTATTATAATATCAGAGGATTTCTATAAAAATGTTTTAGCTATCGTAAGGTAAAAACCCGACATGTTTATTTGTGGCGTGGTCTTACGAGATGCTTTTGTTTTCAAAGGATTTTTGAAACTTTAATAATCAAATGGGTGTGATTTTCTCACGCTGGTAATCCAGATCGACTCGGGTGTTATTTAACTATAATGCTCGGGTCAGGCCGAGTATTATAGGATACGGGATATGATGCTGTGGAGCTCAGGAGACGAGCTGGATGACGACACGTACTCTCGTACTTGTATATATATTCCGCTGTGTTGAGTTGCTGTGTACCCATTTGTATGGTATTGATGTTGAGCTGTGATTGTTGTACTCTGATGATGTAATATATAAACAGAGATATTTGATTTAGAGTAAGGATTATTTATTATCTATTATATTTTATTCCGATGCGATGGTTAGATTCTGTTGTTTCCTTCTATTTTCTTCTCCTACCTCTTCTTCTTTAACCTTAATGGTTCGTATTTCTGTACAACTTGAGTTGGTTAGGTAGAATAGTGATAACTCAAGGGGTACGGATTTGCGGGTCGTTACAAAATATATCGCTAAAAATATATTTATGATATTGTTTCAAAAGGGGTTTGAAAAGAAAGAAGTGATTTTTAGTTAACTAGTTCGAGTGGGTCGAAAATAAGAAGTCTTTGGTTTTGGGGATCGAGCTTGCTTCAATTGCAGCATGATAATGGCTTTGAGCTTT
Source organism: Allium cepa (assembly GCA_030765085.1). Classification (NCBI taxonomy): domain Eukaryota; kingdom Viridiplantae; phylum Streptophyta; class Magnoliopsida; order Asparagales; family Amaryllidaceae; genus Allium; species Allium cepa. The sequence goes on along the minus strand of CM060928.1, from coordinate 766,985,405 downwards.
TTGGTTTGGGAATCATTGGAGCTTTGGAATGAAGGCGCATTATTTTGGATTGTTTCTCTCTCGCTCTCTCTTATGGAAGATAATGTTGATGTTCACATGTTGAAGGTATTATCTATTCCGCTGTTTGTGTATATTGGCTCTGATGTTGTTGGCACTTGTTATCAGCTTGCTGTAGAATATTTTAATCTATGTTGTATCCATTTGGTGTATCAATAAAATATATTTTATTTCCGCCGTGTTGTTATCATCTAATGTGTTCTAAGCTACAACAAACTAGACTCCAACGTCATTCGAATATGGGTGATATGGGTGATGTATTGGATGCCGTTTTTCAAGCGTCGAATCCGGGTCGTCAAATTGGGTAAGAAAGGCATTCAGATGGTAAACGTTTCTCTTGAGTATTATCCATCTGGTAAGGAAATATATGATATTGTTTGGTAGTACTCAGTTCCTTGGTATAACTTTGAGGTCACTAGAAATATATATATGTGTGAGTTTGTGTGTGTGTGTGTGTGTGTGTATTTCTATGGGTTAAATATATAGTATCGTTTCAAAAAGTGTTTTAAATAAAAACACAGGTGTTTAAAATTCTTAAGTGAATTCAAAATAAAAGTTTGAATTACAATTCTGTATACCCTTAAGGAATGATAGGGAATTTTATAAGTTTTACAAATTAAATGGAGTAATATGAAATGTTTTACATAAATATTTTAATGAGAATAGAATTGGTATTAGGAGTAACCAATTTAAATAAATGCGTAAGTTGGACATAGATCATTTCTCTTTCCATTTAGTTTTGATCTTATAATCAAGTACAAGGCTTCGAGGTGTTTCACCCCATTCCAAATAAAGATTTATTTCTTGATTTTTGATGGCGAGTACTAGATGAGGGTTTTTGATATGGAACTAAGATTTGCTATCATGGCTAGACTATGCAAAGAGAGCAGAAGTTCCTAATCGAGGAGCTTGATCACGGTTCGCACTGGTAAATCGGGTGAAGATATTGGTTTAGAAGTAGAGTCATGCATTAGTGTAGTGATCGAATCAGATTCTATATATGAATGATCTATAATCATCATGCCGGCTTATGAATGATATCGAGTGTTCTTGTGCTAAAATTTCGGGGACGAAATTCTTTTTAAGGGGGGAGAGTGTAACAACCCGTATTTTAGGATTTGAAATTTGAATATTTACATTATTTAAATATTTGGATTTGGATTTAAATTATGATAAATTACCTATTTTGAACTTAGACTTGATTTCCAACGACGTATTTTTAATTTAATTTTTAGAATTTTTTCATATTTTAACTTGGAAAATAAGTAAATTTTCCGTTTGACGTATTTTAGGGCGAAAGCTGGAATTTTGAATCTTTACAGAATTTAGAAACTTGTCTGCTTTATTATTTCATTGCGATCATGTAACATCGTTATACACGATCGTCTTTTATTTTCTATCATTTGCGATTTGTACATGTACGCGATACGGTATGGCAGGGTAACATGATTATTTAGAACTTTACACACATATATGAGGTATACTGCTATTTTTTTTCTCGGCCATTCCTGTTCCCGTCAATGTAAACAATTGTACATAACAGCCACCACCATTTTCCCCCAGCAACCATTTTGTCTCCTCAGCTGCCACTGTCCACCCATGTCTTCCTCCATCAGTAGCCATTTTGCCTCCTTGTCAAGATGATCAAGTATATATACATGCATACACACTCCATTTTCCTCTTCTCCATTTTGTTTTCCTTCTTCCTCGCTTGCAGTAAGGAAAAAAAATTGATTTTCCCTCATTCTAAAAACTGTACGTCCTTAACCACTAGAAATTAGACAAAACTCTCAACTACAAAGTTGCTTGTCGTCGAATCTGCTTTCTAAAATTGATCGCGCTTGATTTCATTGAGTATCGAACGAGTTATCGTCATACGTCATCAATGAGGAAAAATATGTTCAAAACTTCAAAAATTGTTTTCTCTCAATCCAAGTCGAATTGATCATCGCCGTTTATACCGTTGGGTTCATATGTAGTTGTAGTATTTTTATGGAAGTTTCGGTGGATTTCCATGGCCATGTTTGATGATGTTGAAATTTGGGTTGGGGTTAGCTTTTGATTCAGGCAGAGATGATCAAATTGGAGTACAGCGTATTAATTGTGGAGGAGAGAACTTCGAATGTGGAGTTTTTTAGGGAATTTGGTGATGATGAGTGTCGCAACTTTTTGTTGGCTGTAGCTGTGATGGGTAGGCTCGCGTTTTGATGCGGGGGAGGGAGGGCTGGAAGGCGAGGTGGTGGTGCCATTAAGTCGGGGAGGTGAAGTTCTATAGGTAGGCGACCTTGGATGGGTGATTGGTAGCGAGGCGAAGCATGCACTATGCATGCTTGCACAAAAGCATGTATAGGGAGGAGAAGTTGATTTTGGGGGATGAAGACGGAAGACTCTGTTTGAATTTGGAGCATGACTGGGTATGTCTTCATGGGCTTGGCTCATTAGCATTTAGGTGAGTGTTTAATATATATTGTTTTTTTAATTATATATATATATATATACACATATATATATTAACATGTTAATGTCGAAAATTCGTATCTTCTTCATTTTAAATCGGATTAACCTGCGGATTTTTATGTTGGGCTCATATGAACGAGTACAACATTTTAGTGTAACTTGTTGATAACTTTGGACATGTAAAAATTTATGACATATTTAGATGGACTGAATTCAAATTATGTTGTTTTAATTAATAACGTCATTTAAATTTATATACCGTAAATATTGAAGTTTATTCGGCCAAATAAATTACTGTTGAGTTAAATTAGATTAAATATGATAATTGGACATTTGTTTAGCAGAATAAAATACTGTTCCGCTAATTAGATTAATTTGACATTTTATTAGCAGAATAAATCCTCGTTCTGCTATCTTAAAGATTTGGACATTCGGTTACATGTCATTAATTAATATGCCACATGGAATATGTGATATATTAACCAGTGATGGTTAAGTGTTGGATTCATTTACATAGTCGTAGATTATGTAAATATTTGTTATTAACTTGAAAAGTTAAATTGAATAATATGATAGCTTTTTCAAGTACCATGGTGATCGTTAAGCCTCCTTCAAATTAGAACAACTAAATATTGATTGAAAGTTATTTTAAGAATAATTATTTTATTATAAGGTTTAACGATAGTTATTATTTAGTAATAAGATTTAAAGAGGTAATAACTTATTAATAATAATGTTTTAAAAATAATTCACAGTTGTTTTAATAATGATTTAAAGTCAATTATTATATTAATATGATTCTTAAAATTTATTTCTTAATGTTATTCAAGAATGCTTAATTACTATTTAAAAGTTATTTAGTTATGGTTTAAAAATGTTTTAATTATATTTTAATTAATTATTTAAAATGATTATCTATACATTAATTTTTAATTAAAGTTAATTAATTATATTGATTTAAGTTATTTAATTATATTTAAAGGATAATTAATTTTTATATTAATATTAGTTTAAGGTTATTTTATTATTGCTTCAATAACATTTAAAGTTAATTAATTATTATATTAATATTGTTCTAAAGTTAACTTATTAATACAATGCTAGTGTTTAAAAATTTATTTAGTGTATTATTAATGAGATTTTAAGCATAGTATTTTAAATGAGGTCTGATTTGAAGGAAATAGAAGGATGTTTAAAAAAATAACTTATTATTTAAAGTTATTTAAATTTATTTTAAATAATATATGGGTTATTAAGGGAACATTAATGACTCTAGGAGTTTATTAAATAAGTTTGTTTAAATATGGGAAGAGTTTTATAAATGGTTTTAGATGTCTATAAAAGGATTATAAGTGAGTTTTAAAGATCCGAGAGGAGAATTTTTATAAATAGTTTTGAGATTCGTAAAGAATATTTTATAAATAGATTTGAAAATTTATAATGGGGATATTTATTTATAAAATAAAAGAGATTTATGGAAAGGATTGGTATTTTTGGGTTTCTCCATTTTAAATAACATTTGGGTTTGATCATTTAAATATGATTTCAAAATAGAAAATCTTTCTTACTGTTTGGTGAATATACTTATATCATTGTATAAGTATATGGAAAAGTTTCCAAATTTCTATGTTTTGAAAGTTAAATGGTTTGTGAATATGCTTATACCATTGACATAAGTATATGTTTATATTTTCTAAGTACAAAAAATATAATGGTTGGTGAATATATTTATCTTATTGAGATAAGTATATGGAAGTGATTTCCAAGTGTTTTAAAAGTGATTTTAAATTAATGAAAGTTTAATTTAAGAGGCTTAGTGATTTTCATGGAAAATGTAATCTTTGTTTTGAATGTTTGTTCATTTGATAATTAAATAACCGACTATCAAATCTTGGCCTAAATATGTCATCCTTCTTAATTTTGGTGGTAGGGAAATATTTCCTACTTAACACCAAAGGATTTTAACACGGGAAATATCTTGGGGAAATACGGGGATTATATGGTACGGTTATCATCGGGGGTGCCATACTGTACGTATAGTCCCATTTTGTTCTTCAAGGATAAATGATAAGGAGATCCGTCCACTTAAACGGTTAAGGGGTAATCTCCGCTCTTTTGTATTGTCTGATTATTTCCTAAAGAACCAATATTGAGCATTCCAAAAATTGACATTTGATTTTACGGAGCACTCGGGAAGCAGAAGAGTGTACTCATAAGAGATGACTCGAACTCATTCCCACTTCAAAAAACGTATACGATTCTATGGAGGAGATTCGTGATAAATTGAGATATGGGTATTTATGTGTGATTTCGAGACCCGTTGGGGTATTGGAATCCAAGTGGGATTCCATTATCTATTTTGATGGTGGTGTGTAAGCTGGAATGCCGGAAGTAGCCTCGTTAGTGGGAATGACTAAAACCAGAGATAGGAGGAATGACCTATAGGGTTGGAAAATCCTATATAGTTGGCACCACTTAGATGTCACTTATAGTTGTTATGCATGCATGGGGGTGATGCACTCAGTCTTAGCGAGACCGACTATGTTCTTCCTATGGTACATTACTGTGGATGTATGCTGCTTCGGAAGGATACCTCTAATCTTTGTGATGGAGGATTGTTCATCGAATTACTGAGGGCCCCTCCATGGAAATCCTACACAATTAGCGAACACTCCTTTTCGATTTTTGATTATATACCGAGTATTGTTGTGATGTACACTCATGAGCATCATAACTACTTGACTATTATTATTTTCACCCTTAGACATTATTATAATATTACTGGATTTTATAATATAAAGGTTTTGGTTATCGTAAGGTAAATACCCGTCCACGTTTATATGCAGCGTAGTCTTACAAAATACCTTTGTTTTCAAAAGGTTTATTTAAACTTTAAGAATCCATTTGATTGTGTTTCTCACGCTGGTTCTACCAGACTGACCAGGGCATTGTTTTACTTTAATGCTCGGGATCAGACCGAGCATATTTTTAGGTTTAGCTGGACGTTTAGAGCTTCAGGAGGAAAGCTGGGGCCCAGAGACGTATTCACGTACAAGGTTATTTTTGTGTTGCATTCATGGTTGCATTTATCAGCAATTGTGAGGAAAGATTGTCATAACTCTTCAGGTTGAAATATGTTAGTATAATATGATTGATGTCTATATATACATATATTACAGTTTTGTTTTCGTTTAAAAATTTGCTATATATATTATAGATCATTCATTCCGCAATAATATTATCTGTTGTTTAGTTCCGTCTTATCTTCTTTCTTCTTTCTATTCCCTAACTATCTGCCTTTCCGTTCAATTTATGTTGGACATGTGTGGTTTATTGCCAACTTAAATGGTACATAAAAGTGGGTCGTTAGTCTGCCCTTCCCTAAAATATAGTTATGGGTCCATTACAATGTGAATATATACATATATAAAGAAGCGCATACAATAACTTAGTTAATCCCTTTAACCATTTTTTCAAAGAAAACTTCTTCAAAAACTCCTTTTCAGAACATTTTATTTGTTTATGTCATGGTTTTCTTTTACAATGAGATTGGGTTATTTGTTTTGAAAAACCATGGCTCTCGAAACTTCAAAACCTTGCTTTCGACCTCACTGGATAACCTCCTTCAAGAGCATTTAAATCTCTTTTCAAAATATTAGGCTTATGCCTTCCGAAACACTTTAAATCTTCTCTTTCGAAATCTTTTGAATGAAATAAAGTATTACTTATTAACTCTTAGAAACATAGTTTTGAAACCTTCGAAAGTACTCCTTTCGAAGCCTTTGAAAGTACCACTTTCAAAACCTTTAGAAGTATCCCTTCCGAAACCATTAAAAGTCCCTCTTTCGAAACCGCTGGGTTTATACTTAAAATATCTTTTGGGTCAAAGTGAATATAAACAAAAGCATCTCTTTCGAAACCATCCTTTATCATATAAAAGTATTGGGGAAAACTTGACGGCGACAGCACCATCCCTTTCGAAAGCTTCAATCATTTAAACAAAACACTAAGGGATAGCATCGAAGCCCCTTTTCGAAGTCATTGTTTTCGAAACCCTTGGACCCTTTTGAAAACATTTAGGAAGTGGCTTAAAACATCTTTAAAACAAAACTATCCTTCGAAAGCATTGATTACTTCAATAAGCTCGAAAGGCAGAAGGACGACGGCAAAGCTTCGACTAGGTCGGAACCCCTTCTTTCGAAAACATTATTTTAGCACTAAAAGAACTCATTTGAAGCTCTTACTTTTAAAAAATAAAGTGGCAATCCCTTCGAAAGCCTTTAAGAAACCTCTTTCGAAAATATATTCTTCGAATGTTTCGAAGACTTTAATAAAACAAAGGCAGGCGCTTCTCATTTTAAAACAAACAAAAGATATCGACCTCATCGGAAGCAATGTTTTCAACATCATGCCTTCCGCCTTTCCTTCAATTCACTACGTACCATATAAGTGATACCTTGTGTATTGGTTTCGATTTAGTGGATTTCGACTTGATTGAAGGTGGAAGCTCTGAGTCGAAAGGTACTTCTATTAGAGGCCGAACCTATTTTTCTGTATAAAAGCTGATTAATGCCACTTAAAGCAAATTTAATCTAACTAACCTACCACGTGTAAACCTATAATTCATTGCCTCAACTTTACAAATTCTTTACTAAAATAATTGCCGCTTATTTTCAGATCTATATCAATGTTAATTTAGCAAATAAGTCGTTCAATTAAGCAAAACGAATATTGCAAATAAGTCATTCTTCGAAAATAATTTACTTTTCATAGCAAATCACATGGGAAAAATCCCCAAAAATTACAAAATTCACTTTCATCGTGTTATCTAAATATCAGAATTTAGGCCTAAATTCTCAATACAATTTCTGAAATAAATTTATAAACCCAACTAATCATATTTTCCTTTAAAAATTTATAGTAAACTTTTCATAGCTTGAAAAATTATCAAAATTAAAACCCAACTCCAAAATCATGTTTTACGTAACATAATTTTTTTTTTATGGCATTTAAACATCAATATCAATCAATTTTGCCCTAAAACCGCATATAATCTTATTTAAACATTCTTTTTTGAATCTAACAAATTGTAATTCAGGCATATCATCATCCAAATCATCATAAAGACGAGTCTTAAATCTGAAAAACACATGTTCATAAAACAAAATGGAGACGGTATAAATTATTATTCACCTTGATTATGATAAGGATATTGGATTGTGATTAAGATTTATTCCCCTTGCTTCAATTCTTAGTTTGATTTGAATTCTCTTCTCTTTTTTTCCTAGCTATGGTCGGCTTCTCCTTGATTTACGTTTGTGTTTTTTTGCAAAATGGCGTGAATGGGTAATGAAATGGTAAGGAACGAGGTTATATAAGGGTAAGATGTTATGTGTAGCTAATTCCCATTATACCCTTATGTAGATTAATTAACTTAAAAACCATTCTTTAGCCCATTTAATTGGTTAATTGAGCACGACCTTAATAATATTTATTCAAATATCAATCCCCTTATCCCTTAATATTTAATATTATTCTATTTAATTTATCTAATTAAATCTCTTGAATAATGTTGTCAAAAATTAGGGGTGTTACACTATACATATCATATGTTGTCCATGCACATATATATTTATCCTTGTCTAAAACATGAAGAGAAAACAAACCCATAAACTAAGGAACTATTCATATTATATTCATTTTTATTATTGCAATTTAGGTTTTTTCATTTTACTGCATTGTTTATTTGACAGGTATAGGAGATGGCTGGACACAAGTTAGAGCAAACAAATCAAGAACAACATCAAAAACAAACTCATGTGAGTGAGTAAAAAAATGTAATATATGAGTGTAGAGAAATGTTGTATATATAAAAGTAACAGTGAAAGTTGTATTTGAAAATGTAAGTAGAGTGATAGTGAAATTTGTATTGTTGAATATGCGAGTATATGATTTTTGTTTGATGATAACAAACATATATACATTTAAATGTATTTGTTAATGTACTATTTTATTTTTCAAAGATTAAATAAATATTTACTGAATAAAATAAATAACATAGAATTTGAATTCGAACAGAAATTTTATTCAAACAAATATTTATTACAAATTTTTGAATAGTACGAATTTCAAACTCTCACTATATACAACCTCAATTACAATACAATTTCGTTAACATCACAATTTCTAATTTACATTTGACCTCACTGCATATCACTCATTCACTCAACTCTTATTTATCTTCAACTTCATTCCAATGTGAATCCGCATCTGAGCAATCTGCAGAAATATACATTGACGCGGTAAAATTGAAAATAAAATATTTTTGCGGTATAAAATAAAATGTGGATTTTGAAAATAGCATTTCCCTTAGTTATTTGGGTTGTTCGTCATCATTTAAATTTGAATTCATCATACACGAACAGCTTATGACATACACAGTGTATCACTGTATATGCCACAAGGCCGTGCACATCGATATATACACTTGATAGAATTACAAGGACCGGTGAGCACAGGTCAAACCCAAAATGCCGGGTTCATCTCAAGTGCAATAAAAATAATGTCACAATATCAGCACAAGGTCAAACCCGAGCTCCAAGCTAGATTCAACACAGTTGCAGTTCAAATATACAAGTTTAATAAAATGGTCAGGTGCAAGCACACTCAAGGCATAGTACACATCAACCCAATGAAAACCAGAAATGTGCTCAAAGAAAATACAGACCACATGAAGGAATAAACACATGAATGAACAACTACAAGTGTGTCAACCAAACAATTCAATGCAGCAGCACAGGCCTCAACATCAAAGACAAAGAAACCAGAATGCAAATATATATAACAGTGTCAATGCAATGAACTGACACAAATAACAATGGCACTGCCTCAACTGTCAATGCATAAGCACATGCACCAGTGATACCAATGAAGACCACAAGCTAATCCAAACAACAACGAAGTCAACAATGAATCATAAATTACAAACCAAAGGCTAACAGTTCAAGTCACTGCTACCATGACTCGAAGCATATACAGGAATGCAATAGTAAATCACAAACCAAGTGCACCAATGCTAAACAGAGGAATACTTCAACTACAGGTGAACAGTAAGATGGCTAGGTGGCAGTATTAGAAAGGCAAGTTAATGGTTATGTGTTGTATGAAGAAGATGTGCAGTAAATGCACGTAATAGCAGTGGGCAGTTGTTTGGTGAATGTGAAAGAAATGGACTTGACTTGATCGTTACTTGAGTCAGTGATGTGTTGATGGTGATAAGTGTCCATCAACATGTGCTATCACGTCACTGACTGGTGTGCACATTGATTTGATATTAAATATCACATATCACATCACTGACTGGTAATATCAAACCAAAGTATCATCTTCAAAAATCAAGTCAACGTCTGGTAATATCAAAAACAAGTTGAAGCCGGGAGCTACTGACCGGAGTCAAAGGAAACAAAGAATGAAATCAACATCAGCAAAATCATTTCGAAACCGTGGTGGCCAAGTAAATTGACAAAGTCAGAAATCGACACTGTGACAGCCAAGAAATCAAGTCGTGACAAGCAAGCAAATTATACAATTGAAAAAGTCAAAAATCAAAGCCAAAGTCAAGTAGGAAATTCACTACCGTAACGACCAAGGAAAGATCGAACGGTTCTGAATCGAAGCCGTGACAATCAAGGAATCGAGCGAGTTCAAAATCAAAACCGTGTTAATGAAGTAAACGAAATTATTCGATATGAACAAGTCAGAACTTGTCATCGGCATTAAAACAAAATCTAATGGCCGAGAAAAATCAAGTGACGAATTCAAGTAAATGTGTACGGACGAATTTCAAGGGTCTCGAATCATATATAAATAAGTAACATCATCGACAAATAAAGAGCATCGAGTTCAAGTATTCAAACTAGAAAGCAAAAGGAAAAAATTACATGCCCGAATCGAGGTCAAACTCAACCAAATAGAAGCAGCCGAACGCATTTAAAGAGACGATCAATCGACAGAGCAAGGAAATCGAATTCAATCGATCTAATTAAAGTCGGCATCTTCAAATTTCTCCAAAGCCCTAATTTTGATCGAATAAGGAAGAAGCAACGAGCCGCCAGAGCAAAGAAATACGGTCGATATAATAAAAAGAAAAGGGGATTGGGTCGGCCTCGTTTCAATTATAAGGCTTAATAGTTTAAAATTAGGGTTTTTATTTTTTAATTGTGTTTTAAATTGTATTTTTCCTTTTTTAAAACCATTGTAATTTCTAGTCGTGTGACTAAGGGACAAACTACGTGGCGTAGTTTGAGAATTCGCAACTCAGTGGCTGAGTTGTGGCAGGGTTTTGAGTGTAGAGTTACGTTAGTCAATAGAAGGTGTTGCAAGTTTACGTGTGTAAGCGTCTGACTATCTGATTTCTAATAGAAACCTTGGGAGCAGCACGTCGGCAGGGTTTTGCCAAAGCTAGATAAATTCTGTGTCGTTCTATTTCTGCGTTTATTCTGCTATTCTCTGTGCTGCTATTGTTTTGGTATATCTGTGTTGAAATAATTTTATAAGCTTCCGAAATAGTTTTTATAATTGATGGTATCACTGGTGCATGTGCTTATGCATTGACAGTTGAGGCAGTGCCATTGTTATTTGTGTCAGTTCATTGCCATAACTAAAGAAGTCCGAAGGAATCTGTATCCAGAGAAACTGAAATTCAAAGCAGATCATCCTCCAGAATTGGTATAGGAAACCCTATAGCAGGTATGCAAACTCGTTCCTTCTTTAGAAATCTATGTGATCTGTGTTTATATGGTGGATTTATTTTCGAAATAGAACCAAATGACATAGATACAGCTCTTAATGATGAAAAATGGTTTATGGCCATGCAAGAAGAGCTAAATCAATCTGAACGAAATGATGTTTGGAGTCTAGCACCTAGACCTAAGGATTATCCAATCATATGAACAAAATGGATTCTTAAAAATAAATATGATGAATCTGGAAATGTAATTAGAAATAAAGCAAGATTAGTCGCTAAAGGATACAATCAAATGGAAGGAGTTGACTTTGATGAAACTTTTGCAATAGTAGCCAGACTAGAATTAATTAGAATATTATTAGCTTTTGCTTGCTACAAAGGATTTAAACTAAGACAAATGGACATTAAAAGTGCTTTTCTTAACGGAATTTTAAAAGAAGATGCATTTATTGAACAACCAGAAGGTTTTGAAAGTCATGAATATCCAAACCATGTATATAAACTTAAAATGCCATTGTATGGATTAAAACAAGCTCCTAGAGCTTGGTATGAATGTCTTAGTTCTTATCTTCTTGAAAATGGGTTCAAAAAGGGCTGTGTAGACGCCACACTATTTCTGTTGCATGAAAATGATGATCTTTTGATTGTTCAAATATATGTTGATGACATTATTTATGGTGCTACTAACAAGTTATTGTAAGAGAAATTTGAAAAGGTTATGCAGGAAAAGTTTGAAATGAGCTTGGTTGGAGAGTTAAAATTCTTTTTAGGATTTCAAATCAAACAAAGCGATGAAGGTACATTCATTTCTCAAACAAAATATATTAGGGAACTTGTCAACAAATTTGGATTAAAAGATGCCAATCCAGCAAGAACCCCCATGAGTACAACAATTAAACTTGACAAGGATGAAAAAGGCAAGGCATTTGATCAAAAGCAATACAGAGGTATGATTGGATCACTCCTTTATCTTAATGCTTCTAGACCTGACATCAAGTTTTTTGTCTGCTTATGTGCACGTTTTCAATATAACCCAAAAAATCTCATTTAAGAGCTGTTAAAAGAATTATAAGATATTTGTTGCATACCCTATGGTATGGTCTTTGGTATCCAACAAACGATAACTTTGAATTAAAAGGTTTTTCAGATGCAGATTATGCTGGAAATCTAATTGATAGAAAAAGTACTAGTGGAGCATGCTTTATGTTAGATCATTCATTAGTAGCATGGTCAAGCAGAAAATAGAATTGTATTGCATTATCCACCACAGAGGCAGATTATATTGCTCTAAGTGGTTGCTCTGCTCAAATCTTATGGATGATACATACTTTGAAAGACTATGGTCTAAATTTTAAATGTGTACACTAATGTGTGATAGTAAAAGCGCAATTGATCTCACAAATAATCCTGTACATCACTCACGAACAAAACATATAGATGTTAGACATCATTTTATTAAAGATCATATTTCCAAATAAAATGTCAGCATAAATTTTATTTCAACCGATTCTCAATTGGCAAATATTTTTACAAAACCCCTACCAGAAAATAGTTTCTACAAACTACGTCTCAGTTTAGGTGTTTTAGAAATTTGACTTTTTTCCTATTTAATAAATCTTTCTCCCTACTAATTATCAAAAAGGTGAATAGTGATTGAAAAATGATGAGGGTTGATATTAATCATACATTATTACTCAAGACAGTATATTTAGTAAATATCTTTAGAAATTCAAACAGGAATATAAAAACTTTTTGTTTGGTAAAGATTCCAAGACCATTTCTATTTCTACCATATTTCTATTGACCATCGCTCATCAAAATTTAATATAATTTGTCGATATGTGGTGCTTTATACAGGAATCATTTGTTTTTCATTTTGTATATAAAATAAAATAAAATAAAATTCAAAGTATTCACTCTCATTTAAAAGTCCTCACGGTTATGCATGGGTGAATTACTTGGAATTTGTTATGTGCTTCCATGCTCATTTAAAAGTCCTCACGGTTATGCATATATGGAATGCATATCAAAGTTGATTTTTTAAATAAACAAGTTGATTCTAATCCCATTTAAAAGTCCTCACGGTTATGCATGGTTAGAAGATACTTGAATTCATTTTTTAAAATAAAATTGGAATACTACTAATCTCATTTAAAAGTCCTAACGGTTATGCATGGTTAGTAGATATTCAAATTCTTAATATAAATATACCATAAATGGACACAACTGTATGATTTTATATGATGAAATCAATCCTATCATTTCTAAAAGTGGAATATGCACCTAACAAGAGTAGTTATTATTTTTGTTTGATTTTTTATTGAAATTACCAGTCAGTGATTTGAAGATCACTAACTGATCGCACATATCACATCACTGACTGATACTTTGATTTTTTATATGATATTTTTTCGAAATCAAGCAAGGAAATCGAAATCAATCGAACTAATTAGAGTCGGCATCTTCAAATTTCTCCAAAGCCCTAATTTTGATCGAACAAGGAAGAAGCAACAAGCCGCCAGAGCAAAGAAATACGGCCGATATAATAAAGAGACAAGCGGATTGGGCCGACCTTGTTTCAATTATAAGGCTTAATAGTTAAAAATTAGGGTTTTTATTTTTTAATTGTGTTTTAAATTGTAATTTTCCTTTTTAAAACCATTGTAATTTCTAGTCGTGTGACTAGGGGACAAACTACGTGGCGTAGTTTGAGAATTCGCAACTCAGTGGCTGAGTTGTCGTAGGGTTTTGAGCGTAGAGTTAGGTTAGTCAATAGCAGGTGTTGCGAGTTTACGTGTGCAAGCGTCTGACTATCTAATTTCTAGTAGAAACCTTGGGGGCATCACGTAGGCAGTGTTTTGGCGAAGCTGGGTAATTCCGTGCCGTTCTATTTCTACATTTATTCTGCTATTCTCTGTGCTGCTATTGTTTTGATATATCTGTGTTGAAATATTTTATAAACTTCCGTAATAATTTTTATAATTGATAGTATCACCCTATTCAACCCTCCCTCTAGGGCGAAATCGATCCTACTTGTATTGTAGTTGAATTTGATTTGAAGTAAAATATTTTTTAAATAAAATATTTGAATTTAATTATGTGAACAATTATTCACATTAGACAATATTTATATGTTGTACAATAGGAATTTCTAGAATTCATACTATACATCAGACAACATATGGTGTGTTTTTTGGTTGTGCTAGCGCATATCAGACTATGAGCCATCTCACTGGTCTGATGTGCAATGAGAGGACGTGGGATTTAACGATAAATAGGTATGCAATCAGACAAAGGAGTATATCTACCTTCTGGAACCCATGGCCAGGGATCTCCCTCTCGCTTCAATATTGTACGTGGGAGGTTGTGCCTGCCCCTATACATGCCATCGCCTGGTCCACAATAGCTTACTGCTGGGCAGTAAACCTTGGATTGAATTTCGGCATAGCTCTATCAAAATCACCTCTGGAGATAGTGTCCAGTCCAAGAGTGTTGGATGATTGGTTGTCTTCATTGGTAATTATCTGATTAGCATTTCTACTGGTGGCACCAACCTTGCTCTTATATTTAGAAAGCATGTTGAGAATTAGGTTCTTAATGAAAGAACTAGAAATGTTTGCATGAAAATTGAACAAACACGTGCAATCGATTTATAGCTGTAAAAAATATAAAATGCTAACAAAGTAAAGTACATATATATTAATATTGGTTATGCCAGAACATGCCTAGGCCAACTTTTCATTTTTATTCCTTCCTTATATTTAGCTTTTTATGGAGATTGAATAAAAAATACAACATAATTTTCTCAAATTTGCAATTCTAAAACTATATTTGGTGGTTCTTCTTTGGCAATGTACAATGGCTTTAAAAATTTATCCCAAAGGCGACTAGAGGCATGGATATTTATAGGAGTGAAGAGATAGGAAGATCAGCCTAATAAATCAAGCAGTTCCCCTACATAACATGTTATTTTCTTATATGGAAGGTATGATCTAGAATTTTCTTATATTTTAGATTTCCTTTCCTTATCAGTTGGTTTGGTTTGATGCCAGAATGGTGGTTCGGTGGTGCTTCATTCGATGTAGAAAGGAGGTTTTGTGGTGGATTGGTTGTTCTTCTAGGCATGGCTACTCCTTCAACATCGTACAAGAATTCTTGTTCAACAGCCCCCCTTCCAGACAAGAAATCCATTCTGGTTTACTTTCCACCGAACAAGAATTCATATTCAGTAGAAGAATACCAAACATAAATTTTTGTCTGGTATCTCTACCGTCGGACCGAGCAAGATTACATAGAACTACTGGAACAAGCAAGCTAAGGCTAGATTACCAGACAAAATAAGGTAATGTTGAACTACCGGGCCAACCAGGGTTAACATATGTTCATCTTGCTCTTCCCAATCTCTCCACCTACTTAGCTTCTAAGGTGGTATGTCTCTTCAACTAGGGTTGTGCAAATAATTCACATCCCTTTTAACTCTTGGACAACATCTGCCTTCATCCTAGCTTGACCACTTAACTTCTCAATCATAAATGCCCATAACAGGTATACTCTTAACTCTCTCATAGTCAAGGATCTATACATTCAAATGTAATACTGTAGGTTAAGAAAAATTCCATTAAATGCTTTAAGACTTCGGTGAAATGCTCAATTAAAAATCGATGTCTATAAATCAATTATTGATAAACAGTGATTCAAAAAAGGAGAAGAATTATAGGGTTTATACTAACCAACAAGCCTCAAATTCATTGATATGGTGAGAGTGCCTAAAAATATCATGGCAAATAATTACGAATCTTGAAGATAGTTCAACAGTACCAAGAGATAAACATTTTGATTAAAATACGAGAAGTAAAGGGTAGAAAACTTGCTAATTTTGCCTGAAAGATGAAAAAATTTGAGCTTACTTTAAGCTTCAATGGTGATAAAAGAAATTTTTAAGTAAAATTAAATAAAAGAGTAAGCCGAAAAACTATTTTATGCATTGGTATTTAAATAATAAAATAATATTTAAGGAAATCTCAGCCATATAACTCAATGGCAGTTATAAAGAAATGTTATTTTTCAAAAGCTACCACGATAGGAGGCTAAAAGAAATTTTATAAAAAGAGAAACTGCTTTTTAGACGGATCAATTGTATGATGTCGGGTGAAAATTGCGTTTAACGCATAGTGGAGAAGTCGCTTCATGTTTGATTAGAAATTTTTGAAAGATAACCGAAGTCGATGCTTCACGATATGCAAAACTCACTTTGTATTCAACATTTAACATATTCTACCATTGACATATAACATACTTTGTCTTTAATACTTAATACACTTGATTTACGACACTTATCTACAAAGCCTTACATGATTCAATCAACTAATCCTTACAGCATTCAACCAAACAAGCTTATGACATTAGCCTTCAGCATTTAATCTACTACGTCATTTGGCATTTTAACTAACTAAGCCTACGACATTACTTTATGTCATATAATCTACACATTACAACAAACAAGACCTTTAGCAGCGTTTTAAAACATTATAAAAACTACCAACAGCTTTTTACATACATTGTATATCGACATGCAGTTATATGTCAGGGATATACAATGACAAGAAATAAACGCTGTTAAATGTCCTTTTTAACAGTGTTTCATTGATGTCGTGAAATCAGTTAACAACGTTTGGTTGGGTGCAGTTAGAGATCTTTCTTAACGTTTATTTCGTGCTAAGATAAAATTTTATAGTGTTTTTTCAATGCTGTGATATTTATTTATAGCGTTTCATTGTTTCCATAAATCGTGCTTTATCTTTTTAGATATAATTTAACGGCACTTTTAAAACGCTGTTAAAAATTTCAACGGCATTTTAAAAACGCTGTGGGATGTTTTAACGGCGTTTTAAAGACGCTATGGAATGTTTTAACAGCGTTTTAAAAACGCTATGAATATTTTAATTCCATTTCAGTAAACATCCGCCACAATGTGTATATATACCACATTTCAAAAATAACATATTATATCAATATCACATTTCAAAATCAATATATTGTATCAATACCAAATTTTGGATACATATTTAATAACCAACGTATGAAATTTCATAATAAAAATACACAATATTCTTAAACCAAACATAAATAGTTTGTCATCAAGAGTTCAAAAACAAAATACAGAACAAGTAGCAATAGCAAAACAAAAGCAAGTAGTACATACATTAAAACCAAAATGTAGTTCTAGCAGTAAAAATAACTTCGATCCACAGCTCGTTGCAACCTTTTTTTGGATCAAAGTCATCTATCTACCTGTAAAGCAAAATAATGCTTAAGAATCAATTCATCAAAAAAGTGTATACATTGGATTTACAATGCAAACATTAAATATTCATCATACTATTTCAATAGGTGATTGACTAATACAAAGTATACAACATGCTATAAAATTTAAAACAAAAAAAACTTAAATGAAGGTAAATAATAGTAAATGAAAGGTCAATGTAACGTGAAAGGACCATATGCCCAATTGGACAAATGAAAATACGATTCTATGTTGCTACTCTTGTAATCAAGCCAAATGTTATGCATATATAATGTCTGTTTTCAATTAATTTTACAGTTTATATTTTTCACAGTGTTTAATGCAAAATGATTGGAAAACTACCATACTATGCTACAAAATGGTTGCAAACACGATGTTAATACATACCTATTTATTTTACTAGCTCATCATTAATGCCCTAGTATCTGGTACAAGTATATAAAATTTGGTAATAATCAATACACAAAGACTGTATTGTCACATAGTAGAGATAAAAATATATCTTGAGCCAACTGGAATTCCAAATTCATTTTAGCCATGTAACATGAAACATGGATTCATGCATTTATTACAAACTTTTGCTGCGAAGCAGAAAAGGTTAAAAAAAGAAAACTTGCATTCTCTTCACGGCTCTTCGTTCTACAAAAATCTATTCATTTTTGTGGTTGTCATTTTGGTTAGTCAAACTTTGTTTAGGGGTGGTACTTACAAAGGTAAGAAGCAATATGCAAACAGATAATGCACTATAAATATATAGTGCTATAAACAAATATTATATTGTGGAAGTTGTTCATAAAAATACTCCACAGTCAGTTTCTGAATTTTGTTAACTAGTTGCTCATAAAAATACTCCACTGTCAGTTTCTGAATGCAAATCTGATTATTGCTCATAAAAATACTCCACTGTCAGTTTCTACGAAGGAAAAGAAAATTAAGTAAATTAATTGTACAAGTTAAAACTAAAAACGTTTGTCTTTTTACGGATATTTCCTCAATTAGATCATATTTCAATAATTCTGATAAAATCAAGCATTTGTTTATTCTTTTAGCTTATAAAAACATGGGATTCCTCCTAAATTTGTTATCATCGATGATGGATAGCAATCCGTGAGTATGGACCCAACTGTGAGTGAGTTGCTAATGATTCTATCAATCCTGCAAAGTAATTTTTCTGAATTTTTAAAACGGTTACCTTATTACTAGTTGATAATTGATATGCATTTATTTATTCATTGTTTTTTCACTACAAAATATTGAAGTCTGATTTTTTTTTTGAATTTTTCTTTAATTTTAGCTTTGTAAATTAATATAATTAATGGACTAGGAGTATGAACAAAACAGTATAATGCAAAAGTATAATGACAACAGTAGAACGTACCTCATCAAGTATGACAACAAATCTTTAACCATTCTCAACAACCATATTATCTTCAACCTTCTGCCCTCGAATAAGTATCACAAATCACGTAGAGCCTGTCAAATAAAATGATTTGTGAAGTTAAACACCCCACCCACATACACAAATACATCGAACATAACTATAATTTCTGATGGCTACTAACAAGTATAAAATATTTTGCTTGCAATAATTATTTAAAACAAATTATCAAATTATTCTATGAATTATGTACTTTAGTATGCATCCAATTGATTGCTACATACCATCATGAGATTTTCATTTTTTAACTACGATCGACGAATAACTGCCGAAACCATCAAATAATCGGTTATTCCTTAAGTTAAATTGGACTTACCGGAACCTGCATCTGTTATAACTTTATCGGTAGGCCAAGCAATTGTAGTGCCGATTGCATCTTCAGTATTTTGTAAGTCGGATGTTGGTCTCCATAGACGTGCATTTGGAGCATTTGCAACATCAACCCAAACCTTAACTGCATTTATCCTTAGAGGAACAAAATGAACCAATACTTTTGGATCGAATGAAGAGACACGTCCTTCAGCTACAATATCTCCCTTTCGATCCAAATCAATCAACTTTCACTTGTTATTTATCATTAAATTTGTACCCTATCAATTAAGAATATACTATTTTATCGTATGATTAAATACTTGGTAGGATGAACAAATGAATTAATTATAAGTAAGTAACTTTTCCGACAACTACATTAGTAACCGTATGGGTATAAGACACTACAATATTAACCTGCTCCACAACCACCCTCAATTCAGGCCAAGCCACTTTCTTACCATTAGCTTCTCCAAATCGTGTCAAACTAATGGTCGGTCTCCATAAATAAGCATCTCGATTTTTTGGATTATCTATACCAACTGCCATTGCAGATGGTCCACGAGGAAGATCATTCACAAGTTTTGTTGGATTAGTCGAGTGCAGCCATCCTTCGGCAACTATTTCTTCGGTCCCACTCCAATCACACAACTTGCATTTAAGATCAGTGCTACCAGTTTTACTTTATTAAAGAAAATTATTGCATTAATGAATTATTATTATTTTATGTAATCAGGTTAAATGTTAGTTGCGAAATAATTTAAAGTTACCTCGTTGTCTTCTTTCTCCAAATGGTCTACATTGTGCAAAAAACCTCTGGTAACTGGCCAAGCTGCTATCTCCCCTTCAACTTCTCCAATACGTGTCAAACGAAGCGAGGGCCTCCATAAAAAAGCATCTGGTTTTCTCGAAACGTCTGTAATAATTTTCATAGCATCTGACCCCAAAAGACTTAGTTGGACAAGCTCATTTGGTTCACTTGATAGAACTCTTCCTTCTGCAACAATTTCATTTGTCCCACACCAATCCAATAATTCACATTTGTTATGCTTGTTGTCATGATTGCCCTACACTTGGCCGATAGCAAAATATAGTGGTTATAGAATTAATTACCCAAATTTAAATGATATCATAACACTAAAACAATTAATTTTACCTTTTGATGTGTGCTTGCTTCTTCCCAACTTTCTTTACTCTGTCAAAATATATTAATGTAATATTATAATTATATACTCTAAACATGCATGTTGTGGTAAACTAAAACATTATCTGATTTTTCATTAGCCCTTGAACCATCGCCTTTAATTCTAAAATTTGGTTTTGCATTTGGATTGTTTGTTTATCCCTAGCATGTGACCAAGTTGCCTTGGTGGCGGTCATACCCCTTCCCGTTCCTCTCAATAGTCCGAGTTTATCACGTCTTAACACTTACGACAATGCATCATCCTTGTAACTAGTTATTGAACCCGAATGAGATGCAACGACAACGTTTTTAATTTTTTCCTACGAAGATTAACATTGATATCGTACACTAATTTTAAACTATCACATAGGCATATACATGTGTAATGGATGTAAATGACATTTTTTGTCAGGAGTCTACAAACAGTATTGAGTTTATTTGGCATTAAGACAAAACGTGGCTACTTACGCAGAAAAATAAAGCAAACTATAAAATTGAAATATATGGTATTTAACAATATAATATTACTATAAGCGAAGAGAGAGCAATAGAAGAACAGAATTTTAAAAATGTCATTGCCCAACAAAAGTGGCGTTTTTTATCCAACTGTGCTAATTAATTAGCTCAAACGGATTTTAAACAAATCCAGTTGAACTTCAGTAAACTAAATTGGTAACAGATGACTCTTATTAACATGTCCATCTCTAACTTAAATTGTTAGAATAGCTCTGGACAAAATGGATGATTGTACAAATGAAAACTCGAAGTCAATTTTAAGTTAAACATGTTGCATAGGCTTTCTCAAATTAAAGCAAAAAGCTAAAAATCAAGGCAAGAATGCTTTGTAATAAAAATATGTACAGGATATTTCAAAAATTATATGTGTCTATGCAAAGCTAGGCTACTAATAAAAGTAGGTACAAAGTAACATCAAAAGGCTGCTAACACGTATAGGTGGGGCGAAAGAAATTGAAAGCAAGAATGATTTCTTCAATTTTAAAAATGTTGTCCATATTTTTATACAATAGAATAAGTAAAAATGTGAATTGACAGGGACAAAATTCAATGCAAATGTATTTGAGTTTATGGCCATTATTCAAAGCATAGTACATATAAAGGACATACACTGTAAGTAAGAAAAAAAATTTAGAATTGAAAATTTGGTGACAGAGCATGGACTCTTTTGCGTGATCAATAATGTATAAATTCAAGGCAACATGCTTTAGTGTGTGATTTTCTTCAATGCCAAAGAACAATTCAAAAGATGAACTGTCAGAGATTTTTAAATCGATATATGAATTCATTCTCACATAAACAATGTATGCCCCTATTCAACATGGTAGGGACGGAATTTCAAAATCAAGACTACTTGCTTATGTGACTATTCTTCAATGCAAAGGACAATTAAATAAAATGACCTTGATATATTCAAATTGACAAGGCTATGTGGTAATTAGAACATGTGTACGCCTAAAGAGAAGGTGCGAAAAATAATTCAAGGCCTTAAAATATTATATACGGAGCAATAAGAATGGAAACTAAATTTTAAGTTAATTTTAAGTTATATACAGAAATCATTCATGCTGTTTATTAATGTAATGTAGGAAACCAGTTGAATATGTAATGTAGGAAACTTCATTAGCTTTTAGTGATATATCATCAGTGTTTTACTTTAAGAAGCTAACATGGTATCAGTGTTAACTTTAATGTAGGAAACTAGTAGAACAATCCATTCGTATACAGTTCCCATGCATATATAGGAAGTGATACCTTATATAATTGTTGTATAATATATAATAATAGTGACATGGTATTAGTAAAATGATTAATTTCCTAAGACTAATATTTATGAAGCTTATACAACAACAAAAGATTGGTTATTCAAAAGTTATAATTAGTTCATATAAATTTAGTTAATAGCCAACTTCACAAACTCTCTGGCCACAACACACATGCGAAATTAAAATGCCAAGGTACAGTAACTTTAAGCCATAAATGATTATACAAAAGATTAAGATATGGAACTTACTTCAATACGAAGTTAGATACTTGAACATGATATCAACAGAGAATAGTATAGGGACGAGCAGATTATTACTAAATGAACGGACATATTACTATCTATAGGAATACATTCGCTTACAAATGAAGTAACACATGCATATAAATACAACTCTAGTACGCTGGCCTTCATGCTCGAGTGACGCACGCACAGGGGCAAGAGCTTATGCTCCAGCACTGTTCTTCACCGGTCCACAAGGAGCCATCAAAACAGTTTCAGGTGAAACTGTCGCATGTTAGGGGCAATCTCCCTTGAATCTTCATTCGTTCTATTCTCTGACCTATGTATGGGTGATGTTCCTACCTTTATTCAATAATTCAATTATTTCTAGGCTTTAATTTCAAAGCTTTTTAATTGATTATTTATGTACAAAAGAAAATGATGGGCTATTAGTTGAAATAGTTGGATAGTAAATTACACATAGGTAATTTAAGAATTTTACTGATGTAATACCCAAGTTTAGTTTAGACGATACGCATATGTAACTCTAACATGGCTTCAATGATTCAAAACAGGACTTAATGATTAAAACATAGGTCGCACGGTGAAAAACTTAACATAGGATGAATATCTAAACTATTATATTATCAGTCAGTTGGATTTCAAGAGCACACAGGCCTCCTTAAATTTTGGCAACTAAATAGTCTCTATGTTATCTATCTATACTATTATGTTATTATTAGCAGAAGCCTGATTTGAATTTTAAACTCAAAGGTCATGACTTTTCCTTCCTCTATCATGCCTCTCCCTTTCCTTCTTTTTTCCAACCCTAAATTGTAAGTCCCTCCTCAATTTGTGTGTTTTTCACTCTGGCATCGTCGTCCACTGCTCCCACCAACGTCGCCAGCCAAATAAAGTCCAATTTAGGTATGATACCTTCTTTTGTTGAGACCTTTATCTATTGTCTAAGCCCAAATAGAGTCCCACCGGCATGGAAATCAAAAACCACTCATCTCTTTCGTCCTGTATACTAAGTCTTCCTCTATTATTTATACTTTTCCACGATTCTCCCTCAGTCTCCTACCGATTGAGGTAATTTTCAGACTTTGGGCTCCGTTATTTTGGATTTATAGAACTATTACTTATTTAATTGCTTGATTCATTCGATTTGCATATACATTTGTTTCCTACTTTAATCGATCCTGGTACCCTATCAGTGTTGCATCGTGCATCTTCCAGCCTTTGTATTTCAGGTGCCATTACCATTACCAGGTATCTCTTTTCAAGGTTATTCAACAGGTTCTATCGATGTAGGTACTTAGGAGGTAATTGATTTGTTGTATTGTACTTTACCCTTAATACATATGATTGATTTGATTTGGTTTTACTGATATGACCTGTTTTAAATTTATTTTGTGATAATTACTGGAAATTGCACTTAGTTATTTGAAAAAGTTCATGGAAAAGAAGTTTCTGTTAACTAACCAAACTTTGTTTCTTTATTCTATTTTGCCAAGTGAAGAGATATGATGCTGCATAGAGTAAACTTTTGACATCACCAATAAAAAAGGTTAGGATATTTACTTTGTTCTACAGATGAAATCGCTATTGAAACCATTTCACTTGAATATACATTGTGTTAATCTTCCTTTTTATATTTTAGGTTACTATAGTAAGTCCTAACTCAAATTAAACGACTTCGAGTCACTTGGTCATGGACTCATCATTTGCAAGGTATATCGATCAAAAAAATTATATTTATTTATCAATTTACTTCACATTAAAACACTTATTATAAATTTTTGTAAATAGTAAATATGAGTACTACTATTAAAGATTGTACATTTATTAATGTTTATAACCATTCAGTTTCTATTATAATAAGCTAATCATCTTTGCTATATTTCGGGTTATCACTTTAAATCCAAAATCAGCATCATATGCTAATGGAATAGTTTTATTTTAAACAATTTTTGTTTTCTTAGGATCACTTGGTCATAAAGTTGTCATTTGTAAGGTAAACTTCAACTAAACTTTGAATATTATTTATTTATTCATTTCATATTAGAACACCTATTATAATTTTTAGCAGATAATAAACATGAATCATGCCATTGAAGATCGTATATGTTGCCGATGTAGTTGACCATTTAGTTTGTTTTATATTATTTTCATAAATTTTGGATAACATATGTTGATATGGTATGCAATTATTTAAAGTCCTTTCACCATAACTTATGTCAATTCAGGATATTATTTGTCACATCGGTTTTTATTTGTGTTCAAGTTTGTGTTAGTATCATTTCTGAATGTTTCGATGCCAGCAGGAAAGCACTTATACTGGTGGCCTTAGACATGAAATATTATAAATATACTATAAATGGTGAACCAAATCATTTTTGGTTGAAACTATAATTTTTGGTTAGATATTACAATACTTCTTAAGTATACATTTTATCGGTTAATAAACCTTTTCCGTTTTCCAATAATTTTATACATGTAATTATTACATCTTTGTATTGATGTTTAATTATGCAAAATGGTAATGAATTTCATTTAATGTTTTAAGATATATATCTTTATACAAAATTAATCGTAACATAGCAGATTTTTCAATTTGTAAAATGCATGGTTACAAAATATTTTCACTATAAATATAGTAACTAAATGTAATGTTCTTCTTAGTGATTCATTTAGAAAAAAAAATTAAATTAGTTTTACAGTGATGGCAACAAATTTAGACATATATGTGTGTCCATGTTTTCATATTTACCCATATATGCATGAGGTAGAATTTTTTTTATTTTCACAAAGCTCCTCTGTTACTTTTTGTATCTGCATGTTTTGGATTTCCTACTTTCATTTGATCCTTTATTATGTCCCCCTTTTACTCCCATGTATTGAAAGATATGAACCGACCATTACTTTTTGTGTGACGCTTCACTCTCCAAACAGACGCACCAAATTCAGCTTATTACCAATGCATTTTATATGTTGTTTCCCCGGTTTCCTTTTCCAGTGGAATTTTGTCTTTCTCTGCCGCATAAGAACGTCGCTTACAACCCCTGTACATTACATTTCCTTCTCACCTATCTCATTGCTTCTATTCTTTATTCTTTACAAACTAGGTAATCCTAATTTTTCAGTTTTTCATTATTATAAAAATAATAATTTTTTATGTTGCTAAATGGATTCTTACCACATAATATGAATTTTGTTTGTGTTACTGAAGATGAAATTTACACAAGAAGAAAATTTTGGCAATATATTAAACATACTTTGATATGCTATTTTGATTTCTTTCACTATTTTCTACTCAGCAACTTGCTACTTTAATGGATTTGGACAGTGTTAGTAATCTCAAATTGATAAAAAAAACATGAAGAAGTTCACCAAGGATAATAATAATTTAGTTTCTTTGCCTGGCAAAAATTCAAGTATATGATATTTAAGTATATGATTGTAATAATTTCTTCTTTCCTAACATGTATCATTTTGATTTGTTATATAACACATTTTATAAATCAACTCTCGTCCATCATTTTCTTTTTTTATTATGTCTTAAATTTTTGTGCACTTAATATTTTCTCCGCTATCACTTAACAAAGACAAATAGTTTGCGGTTTGAGGCTTTGGGCAACCATGATGAAATTTATCTATTTCAGTTTATATTTATTATGATTAGTTAATTAATACCAATGTGTGATTTTGAAATTACTTCCTCATTTTCAATTCAATCCATATTTTATACAGCTACCAAAAGAGGTAAACATATCATGTAGCAATAACCGAAGAAGGGAACCTTCTTAGGTTGGTGCATATTTTCCATTCTAACCTTTAGCAATAAAAGATTTGTGATGGATTTTTTGTTAACATTTGTCTTTATCATGATCAGAAGTTAATTTGTGATGGCTTTTTACTTATCCTTGCCTTGCCGCTACACTATGGGGGCAACAAAGCATCCTTGATAGATAACTCAGCTATCGATGACAACACTAAAATTATTATCCTTACATTGATGATGGGGAAGAATTACGAAGGTATGTTTCCTATATATACATATCCTGTTATTACATCTGTTATTAGCAATCATTAACTCTGCCATTACTTACAGGTAAGCCAAGCTTGAGCTCAACTATTGCAACATTCGTTTACATAGATTTGGTTATTACCGAGGGATCCGATCTACTGAAGAGGTCAGCATCTTTTCCTCTATTCACTCACATGGTTCTTTGATTAATCATATCCAACTGACTCTTCAGTTTCAATTCTCTCATCCAATACACAACTTTCTCACCCATTTTTAATCTTCTTCCTATCAATGATTTCCAAATATACATGTTCATCCACTAACGAACTCCTTATCCCATCTCAAACAACATGCTATATTATCAGAATTTATGCTGCCTTTGGCCTTCTTATTGTGAAATTAGAAGTTAAGTACATTTATACAGGAAAATATGAAACCATTGTTTCCTTATTTTCATTTTTCTTGTTGTCTTCCTTTTTCTTTGCTTAGTGTAAACTCCTTAACACTATATGTTGTGATGGCCAATATACACCTGAATACTAGAAAGTTGATAAAATCGTTGAATGATATTACACTGAAAACCCTTTCAACTGCTGCTAAGTCAAATAAGATCAATTAAGTGGTAGGTGAATAATGGTCAAATAGATCGTTAGTTCAATTACTTTCCTCATTGTCTTCCACTACTGATGTGACAAACCATTTCTGGATGAACCAGCACATATGATGCTGAAATGCTCAACATATAAAAATAAATGTACATAAATTATTGGTATGTCTGATGTTCTTCAATCCACTGATGGTTCAAAATTTGAAGATGTTCAGAGATCTCTGCATTTAGGGATGTTCTTATGTTATTTTATGCTTCACTTTAACCTTCAATCTTTTTTGTGTACTTCCTATAATACATCTCATTTGTTTTCTATGAAATCTTGGTTTCCCATATTAAATATGAGTTCTCGCTGATCCAGTTTATCCAATATTAATTTAACTGTATCATTTCCTTTTTAATTTGGAGAATGAGAAGAAAGCAATAGAAAATAGGAAGTATGTTCTATGTAGGAGGAGAAACTATTACTTATATCTTGAAAGCTAAGGTCTTTACCACTTTTTAGTTCAATTTTTCTTATGCATTTATTGAGTTACTTATTTAATAGATTTCTTTTATTAAATTTATCGATAAAAATTATTTGATTCATGAACAAGAAGGTATGGAACTCATGGATTTGATTGCCTATACATTTTGTATAGTTAAGTAAGACAGTATTAAAGTAATTAATTAATGATTTTTAAACAATCTTTGTTAATAATTTGGATATAATATTAGCTCTTTAACGGTTATTACTGCAGGACATGGCAAATATCCATTAGCATATTTTTACGGTTGGTTCACTATTTCAGAATACAATATACATTATCATTATTATACATTATCAAGATTTACATTGCTCATGGATGAATATGTTACCACTTTAATAATCCAATATAAATAGAGCTGCACCTGGGAAACATGGAAAACACAAACACGGTAGGTATGAGATCATTTGGCTACTTCATTTACAGACCGTGTCTACGATTCAAAGTAGAAATGTTTTTCACCATTATATAATTTTATTTCTTCCACGAATTAAAATATAAATATAGTTTCGATACCTTTTCGGTTAAAAGAAAAAAATTCCTGAGTTGCCGTGTTGAAAAGGTTCTTAAGCAAAAATTTGAATTTTGATCCTCAAAGAATAAGAACTTTACACAAAAAAGACAAAGAAAATGTAAGATTTAAGTTGCACAAGCATGGTTATTTATTCAACTTAATTTTTCATTCAGTTTTCTTAGCTTATTTTAATTATGAATTATTGAGCCATGTTGGATATTCACAAACAATGATTGAACTGCATATGAAGCAAGATATTGGGATTGTTACATTTTTCGAGTAATATTATGATCATTTAGTCTGTCATTTGACCTTACCTTCGTTTACTGTATGTATTTAACTTAGATGATTACTTCAATATTATGCAGTTGCTGATGTGCGATTCTTTTTTCCCCATAGATAAGGAAATGTCATTTTGGATAAAACTGTATTAAGGACCATGCTATAAAATTTGGTTACTTCAAGAAGCAGGATCGGCTATCTATCAGATTCCAAGATCAATATGTTGAACTTGAAAATTTGTGTTTTGCACTGTACATATTGAAATACAAGTTCTATCATAGATATTTTAATTGCTGTTGGTTTATTGGATTTTATGGCTGAATTCATATTGTCCAGTTATTGATCAAAATTGAATTTTGCTGCATGTTGTTATACTTCATGATGTACGATTGAGCTGCTGTGGTAAAATAATAATTTGGTTATCCACTTCTATCATTGTAAATAGTGAGTTTACTACTTTGATTTACAATTTTGAACTCCTCATTGCGTTACTTGGCTATCCTACAGACGTTTTATACATTACTGCAGTGATCAGTTAGAGAATGCGGCATTTCTCTTATATGTAATGAAACCTAAGCCATTCTGTGCCGACAAATTGCAACTATTAACATGCACGTATTTTATAAGCTTGATGTGGTAATTTGCTACAACGCTACATTGCTACTCAAAGTTGGATGCTCCTTATTGTTTGCTGAACCAACCCCTTAAACTTCTTTTCAACTATTACCGACTTCATATTATTATATATCTACTTTCACCAGCCCATGTGTGAAGCGCGGGTTCACACTACTTATAGAACTTATCATGTTGTTGATTCAAGGAAATGATTTAAGCCAACGGAATAAAATAGGATATAATATAAATAAATAGGAAGGAGATCTCTCAAAGAAAGACGAAAATGGAATATAAGGAATACGTCCAAATGAACATCATCATAACCTTCGTAAATAATACACTTTTCTCATTCTTTCGGAATAAACTATATGTTCAAAATTTAAATTTAAAACAAATCTTGTTTCCTATACAATTATATGATGTATATTATATCGATCTTTTTTTAAGAAATTGGGATTCTACATATTTTAATAAGGGATTATGATGTATAAAAGAAAATGTGAAATTCACAAAATAAGAACAAAAAAATATTAAAGTAAAACACTAATAGATTGTTCAATCCAATATTTAAGGCAGAGAAAGTGAATAAAAAACAGCTATAGAAGTGGTCGTAGTGTTGTTAGAGTTAATGGTGGCTTCATAATTTATTTTTCTGGATTAGCTATGGCTGATCTATCATCTAAGCTATGGCCTATTATTAAATATTGATATTTTCAGTAGAATAACTCGTTTAGGTTGGGCACTAACCCTATCTAGCCTTAAGGTAGATTTGTCCCTTAGTATTGTCTTGTCACTTACGTTTATTTGAAGAAGACAAATAGAGTATTTATTTTATTATTTTTACACTAGCAATCTATATGCAATATGCAATTTTTATTCTTTTTTCCCAAAGGCAAGAGGAGTTAAGTCCACCTCAATCGTTTTTATTCGGTAGAATAACAAACTGAAATACATAAGAAAAGATGATAATACTATTCGACTACTAAAATAATGAAAGAGGCAACATGCTGCTGCGTATAACAAGAAAATACATGACAAATGAAACAAATAAGTCTAAACTAAAACATCAAAGCACATCCTAATCTATACAAACCGAATAAAGCTCCATGATGAAGATTTTGAACCACTAAACAAGATTAAAAGGAAAAATGACAAGCTTGAAAAGTAGATAAAACTTCTGCTTCACGCAGTCTCCAACAAAAGCTTAAGCAGATATAACACCAATTTGAGAACATTTTAAGAGCAAAAGCATGGTCATCACAATCTACCAAACTTCCAGTAGACTTGTATTGGAGAAATAGTTTATAGGACAGTAACTCAGAAATCAAAAATGTCACGACCTGAAATTCAACGTTCGAAAATCGACATCAAATACCTCACTAGTATTCGACAGTCGAAGATTCAAACATCGAACTCCAGTTCGGATGGAGCTTATAACAACATTAGATGAATATAAACAGCAAAAACAAAATGAACTGACTTAAATAGACATCACATATACAACATCATCATAATATTTACATAACAGTTATCATCAATATCAGAGTGCTACATATTGATATAACAACAGCATAATGATAACTTTGCAACGGAACGACAATAGAGTCTTCAAAAGAATCCAACATACTTCTACTATGATAAGGTCTTCAAAAACTCTAACACTTCAAGAGGTTGCCAAAGCCAAAACTTCCAAAATTCGATAGCTTTCAAACAAAAAGACTTCAAAAGATTCCAAGCTGGCTCCAGACACAGATAACCTGTTTCTAGGCAGCTTGTGAAAATTATGTGCACCCAGAGTTTAGAAAGGGAATAATAAACTCGGGATCAGTCATGGGACTGGTATGAGTAAACAAAAACAGTTTTTTGAAAACAAAACATTTTATAAAGAAATCCGATATGCTTTTGGAAAATGAAGCTACCATAAGACATTCCGCCACACACACAATGCAATCGCAGAATTAGAGGAGATTTCTTCTTATGATAGTCAAATATGCTTGATACGTGAAAATTCTTTTGATATTATTATTAGTGCATAGTGTATAAAAAAACATTTTGAAGGTATAATATTAATCTTAGCCAGCATACAACCATTATTGTATGCCTACTATAGCTACTATATTTTATGGCAAGTTACCGCCACGTTGCATGGCAGGTTATACAACTAAAACCGTACAGGGCTCGCATTGTTTCTTTGGATTTTCCAACAAATGGTCAGGCTAAGGAACTTCCTACTACCACATGGGTACGCCTCTGGAGGGACGTCCCGAGAACCAAACTGGCTCTCTGCCAACACAAGGCCAGGTTACCTCTGTATCTAGGTAACTACTACTCGAGTATGCCATCCCCCAGTCGTTTGCGACCTTTATTCGAGGGCCCTAAACCACAAAGCAACAACCACACAGTAGTGAGATTGTAGCAACCACACAGGTTAATTATCTGGGCTCCATATCATGATACCACCTTTTTCCAAAAGGAAATGACATACCCTAAAGGGAGGACCCTCAAAACCTTGCCGCGTCTTTCCTGTTTCGACCATTTCCGAGGTGTGAGGTACGATGAGGTCTCATCCACAAAGCTACGCTTTACACAAAAGCCTTGCTTTGATCAGCAAATGATCAGCAACACACAACAGCACTCAGCATGTCGCACTACAAAATTGGGAGTGTATCACTGATAACCTTCAACTACATAACCTCTGACCTCGTACATGTCAAAGAAGGGTGTTAAGATAAGAGAATAAATTCTCCGCCACCAACAGAAATGTATTTGAAAGAAATCTGCTTTATATCTCAAAGTGTAATGTCAGACATATAACCATACAAATCTGTTCCGGGTTCGAACAGAACTGAAGGCACTTCGTCCAATAAAGGAAGAAGCCCTTGCAATTCGGGTATCCATAATCCCGATCGGACTCCCCATCACATATAGAGATCTCTATACCGGTGCAACTCAGTGTAGAGACATTCGATAGGTTATCGTATCATTCTCGAAGACACCCGATCTTCACCACCGTCTTCAAATGTTATCCATTTCGTCGTATCACTATTCGAAATGGGTTATATGACACAAAGGTCCTCTCTCGGCTAAACCGAATAGTGAGCGCTTAATTTAAAACACGTGGATATAACATTCACAAAGATTCACAAGTTCGATGTGGGTTTCAGATAACCAACTGGAATCCGACTCCCTGTCGCATCAAAATTCAATTGCCGTTTTACGGGCCAATGGGTTTTTCACATTCACACAGAAGTATATTCATCATAGATATCATAGCTCAGCACAAAGCATTTCATATTATATAGCATCACATCACATATCAGAAATATCAATCCAATACACAGCATTCAATAACAATCAATCATCTTCAATCAAGATGAATAAATCGTGTGGTTTCAATTAATTAATTCACATAATTACTTTCATTGATTATCTTTAATCAATAATTAATTATCATTACTTACAATTGATTAAGTTTTAATCACCTTCATTAATTAATCATTCCCTAATTAATTATCTTAATTAATTAATCCTTAATTGTTAATTAATTAAATCGTAATTAATTTTATTAATTAATTACTCCTTAATTAATTAATAATTAATTCAAATTAGTTAACCTTAATTATTTATTAAATTAATCTTCAATATTAAATAATTACTTTTAAAATAATTATATTAACAAATCATTAATTACTTAATAAATTAAAAGATAAATCTTGTATCTTTATTAATCACTTTGGATATTTTACAAATCTTGTTTAACCATCATGCTCATGCATTAGTTGCTTTAAAAGGGTTAAGGTAGATTAAATAACTTTTTATCTTAATTACACTTTTAATTACATTATTTATTTAATATAAATAACTTTATAAAATAATGTATCAAAATTAAATAAATTTAATTTAATTACTTTGAAAATATCTTACTTTAAATCTTTAATTGATTCAAACTTTAATCAAATCATCATTTTGTAAACATGGGTTTTAAAAATGTTTAAAATTTTGAATTTTTTTAAAGTAGAACTGTTTTACATGGTAGACCCGAGACTGCTTCGAGTCACCCCCGAGACCATTGCCTATTTACTTCGAGTTTTGTCGAAAATCAACTCGAGTGCCCAAATTTTCAAACTTAAATTTTTCTAAGTATTATTACCCGGCGCATCAAAAAATATACTCGAGTTAAAACTCGAGCTATCACATGTTTCCCCCGAGGCTTGCTTCGAGTCGAACCCTTCGTTCCCAAACATGTTTACTGATACACCCCTATAGCCTATGCACCTGCACCATCAATCGTCGGTGCACCGGCCTCCAAAACCACTGCCGACCAGTCCCTTTTGATCACCCCAAACCATCTAACCACCCTAAAACTTTAATTAAATTCGAAAACGAGATCGAGTCATCTCGACCAAACAAGCCCAGCAAAACATCATCAGAGAATTGCATGGCTCAATCACCTCAGGCCATCGGAGATCACACGAATGCACTCGAAACTCCCACGATGTCTGACACCTTATTTCCTCCCGGTCCAGTGAATTCTGATGCATCAACGAGGCGATAATGACGAGATTTCCGACCTTGATACAACATTGGGCTTAAACCTAATTCAACTCTGATCACCCACTACGGTGATCTACAAATTCATTGAGTATTTTTCCCAAACTCTACGACCTCCCGACTAGCTATAGCTCCGATCACGAGACGAACAATGTCACCGACCATCGTTATTTGCCCAAAAACTCAAATCTGTTCATCTCGCGACTTCTCCATAAATACATAACTAAAAACTAAAAATCTTGATTCAAATTTTAAAAATCAACATTTTTGATAATGATTTTAATGATATTATTGAAACAAGATGATATGATATTTGAATTTTTACTTAGTTCAGAGTTTTACTGTGTTTGCTTGATTTCCAGCAAAACCATTTATTTTTAATACTTACAAATATTTTTAAATTTATGTTTTGATCAATTTGTACATTTTTTGTTTTAACAATTCTCCCTAACCATAACTAAAATAGAGATTATGGGAATTTTTACCGGTTTTGTAAAAACCTAGAACCGAAAAACAGGGTGAAAGATCCCTGTATATCAACATGCACAGGGATTATAAATACATACACATACATTTTATATACATGCAACCAATCTTGACTTCAAGCATGATCTCAAACACAGATTTGAATTCCATAGTTTCAAAGTTTACTTACCTTGAAATTTGAACAGAAAAGCTTTCTGGAATTTAGAAGTTTGAAAGGCTGGAACTGTTTTTAAGTGGATCTTGAATTCTTTTCTGCAACTGATTCATATAACTTGCTTAGTTTTCTGATGAAATGACTTACTTAATTCTTAAACAAAAAACTCAAATTAAATTTCTTGAAGAGATTTACTTATAGTTTTCTGATTTTTTTTATAAAAACAGAGAAGAACTTTTATCTGAAACTTGAAGTCTGAGTTTCGAAAGCCTAGAGTTGCTCCTGATTCTTTTGCTTATGTGATGATCTTTTGCCTTTGTTTAATTGTTGAAATTGAATCCCACTATGATGTTGAGAGCTGAAGTTGTTTTTGTTGAAATTTCTTTTCTTGGCTTGAGATTTTGAGAAGGTTTTTACAGATTTCTGTTTACTGTGATTTTGATTTTTTTCTTTCTTTAGAATGTTACAGATTTTTGTCTTTTGAAAATAATAGTAAAAGAGAAGAGAGGGAGAGCGAGAGAGAGAGAGAGAGAGGAGGTAAGGGTTTATAATATTTTGTTTTCTATATTTTTTCAAAGATGAAATAAAACGTCATTTGTCCAAAATCATTACACTTGTTAAAATTACTTATTATATGAACAACACTTGTATTATCTCTTATTTCATGCTTAACACTTGTATTTTATATGAGTTAAATATTTTTAAAATAAAGCTTATATTATATTTACTTTATTAATAAATACATTTCCTACTTATTTTTATATACAAATTTTAAAAGAAGAAATGTTTTTAACAAATTTTTACATTAAATAAAGTACATGTTCATGATTTCAAATGCAAAATATTTTCCTAAGGCATTTATTAAATTTTTTAAATTCAAATTCAATTCAAATTCAAATACTCATACACACACACATATGTATAATTTAAATTCAAATGATTTTAAAAACATTTATTATTTCAAATTTTAAAGTTAAATGAAATTGAAATCTTATTCATACAATTTAACACTTATTTTATTTGATTTGATATTATTCAAATTATTTTCAAATTAAATTCCAAAAGTTCAAATAAATTACCATTTTAAATTGATGAAATTTGGGATGTTACAAAAAACAACTGCATACACATAAAAGACTATTTCCACCGAGTCAACTAGAAATCTGATGTTAACTGAAACTGACCACAAATTGTAGACTACTCCGTGGTAAGCCTGACATCATGACCACCAAATACCACGGATTAATACAAAGTAGCCAAATACTAAACTCTGACTTTCCACCGGTTACCACTAAGCTTAATGAAAGTTCCAAATACAGAACAACATGGTACAAAAATGATGAGACTTCAAACCAAGCAACAATCAAACACTAATCCAAACCGTCAACTACTCGTTGAGCTTATAAGTTAATCAAATGCATTAAAAACAACAACTCTAAAGATCCTACGAGAGAAACTATGTAAAAAAAATGAACTGTTGATCAGTTCACATTATTTCTTTTTAAAGTAGCTTCTAAGAATTCTACCTGGTAAGGCCTTAGCATTCTCAATCACTTCACTGTCATCCAATGATTTAAATTCGTGTTTTTCCATTACCATCTTATCTAGATTGTTCTTATCAGATCTATTGACCTCAACAGGCTAATTATAGTGCCCTACGGGACTCTTTCCTTGTCATCATACCTAGAGGCATCATCAAATCCTCATCCCTAAATGAAGTGACAATAGAAGGCAAATATGCCTTAACGTTACGCTGCTCTTCTAAAATAGGTTCTTCGCTTAGCAGAGTTGCTTAAGAATCTCGTTAATATGATATAATGCTTTGATATCTGAACTACAATCATGGTAGATTTTCTCTTATGACTGATAGGACTTAGACAGATAAATATCCTCCACCTCATTAGTAATCTTATTCTCAACAAACATGCCTCGAACCTTCCCACTCTCATCAACTTCCTCCTTAACTAAGGAGATCGAATCAGCTCCATTATGTAAGTTAGAACGATTTGTAATCTCATTCAAATCGTCTAAATTGGATCCATTAAACATCTGATCCTTAACCCTCTTCGAGTTCCTTACATCACCCAAACGGCCCACAACAGCCTGATCCTTTGCACCAATTCCAGAAACCGCATTCCCATCCACCTTATCACAGCTCACCTTCATATCCCCACCTAGCATCTTATCTCTGTTATCTAAATAACTTAAACTAATATGTTTTTCAGTAATCGAAGACACCCTCCCCGGATCTACTTCTTTACTTTAGGAACCCAAGTCTTGATTAAAGGACATAAAATATTTCAAACCAAGTCTCCACCTTATTAGAAATAAGCACATGAGCATCTTATATTAACTTTCTGGCTATTTTAACATTTCCTAGTGTTAGCTAACCAAATATTTCAAACCAGATTCCAAAGGTGGTTTCATATACTAACGTGTTTGTGTCCTAGTTATCAAACATTTAAAACTCCATAAAATATATATTATGTGATGAATTTACACCATTCAATCAAGCAATAGTGACGACCAGTTAACCCAATTTTTAGTGAATTAGCATGAAATCAAGTATCAACAATTAATTAACATTACACTAACAATACATTTAAGCGGAACAAGAAAATTTGTTTGGGATCGATAAATGAATGAAAAGGAACGAGTAGAGATACCTGGAAAGACAACACCAGATGGCCAAAAAAGCTTCTTCGGTTTAGAGGATAGGGAATCGTGATGAGAGAAATAGGGGTGAAATAGTATCAGTTTGGAAAAAGGATTTTTGTAAGGATTTCGTTTTTTATGGATATTTCTTTGTTTTTTTAGAGGAAGCGTTTGAATGGTGTAACAACCCATATTTTGATAATTAAAAATATTAAATTTAATTTGGTTTTGGGCTTTAGTATTGTCAGAAATTAAAATTTATAATTTATTAAATTGAATCTTATTAGATTAGAAATTTCGACCTTAAGATAATCTTAAAACAACTAATTTTAATGAGATAAAACATATAATTTGCTAATATTGATTGAATGTAATTGACTGCTATACTATGTTAACGTACTTTCAATCAATTTAAATAATAAAAGTTAATAAGGAATAGAATAAATGATTTATAAATTGATGTAATCTTATGTTATTAATTGCAATTGTTTTTAATAGGAGTATGAAATCAATTATTTTGTACGTAAATTTATTAGCCTATGTTTGTAAACAATAAGTTAATAGATATGGATTATTAACGTATAACAATTGTTTTATTTATTTTCTTATTATTAAATCCGTTAGAAATTTATTTGGTAATTAATGGAGAATTAATATAATTGAAATATTACAATTGATATAAAAAGAAACGTTAACTGTTGAGTGGTGAGTGTAAAACTCATGTTAATCAATTGCATAAGGAAATAGTTGATTTGATAATAAGAATGTAAATCAAAATAAAAGGATTTGTTTGAAATTTAAATATATAATGAACAGGTTTTATTATAGTTGTAATTAAATGATGGAATTAAATTAGTATATAGATATTGGGTTTACCATAGAAAATTAGATTTCAAAGGAAACAATTAAATAAATTATCTTCCCTGTACAAGGGTATAGTTTGAGATTTAATCATTGTATAGTAATTATATCTTACCATTAATAAGAGATAGAAGTAAATAGTAATTAATTAATGATATGTGCAACATATATTTTGTGTTAAAAATATAATGAGAATTTCATTGAGGAATATTATGTTCAAATTGTGAGCACTTAAATTTGTAACAAATATAATGATAATATGAAATTAATTGATAAAGAAATGATGTGGTTGT
Organism: Allium cepa; assembly: GCA_030765085.1. NCBI lineage: Eukaryota > Viridiplantae > Streptophyta > Magnoliopsida > Asparagales > Amaryllidaceae > Allium > Allium cepa. The sequence goes on along the minus strand of CM060928.1, from coordinate 766,947,334 downwards.
ATGAAGTATTATTTCTGTGACTCTTTAATGGGATAATCTTTAAATATAAGTTGGTTTTAAAGGGGGAGGTGTTAATTGTAAATTAATGTGTAATAAAAAGAAATATGTTTTAATAAAATAAAAGAAAAGGATGGTTTCTTGAAAAGATTATCATTATCAAATAAAGTGAATATTTCATCTATGAATGTTAATTTAGTTTCATTAAAACAAAGAATTGAATTTTGTTGTATGTTTCTAGTTAGAATATTTGATTTATTTAAATATTCAAACTTGATTTTAATTTAATTTACAAAAAAAATAACAAAAATAAAATGGTAAGAAAACAACGTGAAGGTTTGGTTTAATTTTTGATTTGGAATAGTTAGCATATTAACATAGGAGATTTATTCCATTTCAGATTTGACTTTGGAGTCTCAGTTCATCTTTTAATGTGTGGGGTAGCGGTCCTCATTATGTTAATTGTAATGTTTAATTTTATTTACTATTTATTAAATAAATATATGTGTGTGTGTGTGTGTAAATTTAAGCGTATTAGGTTAATAAAATATGTTAAAATGAATTATTTTTTAGTATATTAGATTTGTGATTTCTACGTACTGACAACATTCTCAAAATTAAATCATCGCTTTCATTTATTTTATTTTATTACTACTTTCTTTCATTAAGTACAAGCCCCTTTTGGTCATCCAATAAGTGTTATTTATTTACACGCGAGCCTTGCCTTGAAATGTTTCATGTGTGTTGATGAAATTAATTGAGATAGCACATGTTTTGCAATTTTATATCAAAAGTTTTGCTTATCATTTAAACATGTCTTATCAAATTCCAACGTGTGCCTTTTATCTTTTGTTAATTACCTGCATGTTAGGATCTTTTCATTTTGCAAATTTACATCTTCTTATATCTTTCCCTTTCATATTCCAATTTCGAAACGTGCTTTTCCCTTATTAGTTTCCTATTTCATAAATCTCTTCCTCTAACTTTCCATTTCCAAGACATTCTTCCATTATTTCTTTTGTCTAAAGTTTTCTTTATCTTCTAAAAAGAAACAAACAAATGTGAGCAACATATTTTCATGAAGCCAATCTTTTCCATTTGTTTACAAATCCATTTCCTGAAGCCTTCTTCCTCCATGTATGAGCATCGTGTCCTTTTTTTGTTGATTCTCCAAAATTTAGAGACATGAGCAGGCTTCAAAATTCTTAATGTAAGTAAATAACGTGTTTTTGTTTTATTATCAAAATATGTGTACATGGTTTTCTATTTCATTTCCAATATATTCTTTAACTTGAATATCTTCCGCATATGAACCCCGATTAACGCGCAGTTTCTTCCTTTAGGTTCGTATCAAAATTCCAGACAATATGAAACTAGTATAGTTGCATTTGAAGACCACTGAAATTTTGGGCTTTTATTGGATTTTCAATTGGCTATAAATCAAAGGTGAGTGATTAAACCCACGCACGCAATACTAAAAATTCCATTGCAAGTTAAATAAATACATTATGTGATATATAAATATTTTATTGCGGTTTGTTAATTTAAATTGACATTTGAATTGATATTGAATCTAAATTGACATTTAATTTTATACTAGAATTTAATTGATGGTTAAACCCCGATATTGATAACTACTATATGTTGAAATATATTGGTTGATTTGGATGTTGCTGAAATGGATGCTTATTAATTGATGTGTTGGATGTACGGTTGTTATTTATTTTAAAATGTCCCTGTTATTACCTTGTATGTAATTGCCATCATTTAAATCGTCGTTTGAATCATTTTAGAATTGGATAATTAAGACATTTAAATTATGTGTTGAAATGATATATACCCATACAATTTATTGAATTTGGATTATTTATTGGAACTGAATTATTTAAAAAGTTAAAAATTTAATTTAAACTTCGGATTTATTTTAAATAAAGTGGTTATAATTAGCATTTCGAATTATTTGAAAATCTCATAAGTTATGACACTCAGGTTGTATACTTGATAGGAGATGAAAAATCCTATAACATCTCTGAAGCCATTGCACTCATATTTTTGTTTGAGACTGATTTGACTTACATAGGATTTTTAGTTCTGACTCAAGTGTATTGTTTTACATTATGCTCGGGTCAACCTGAGTTTTTCAGCATTGAAGACTATTTTCTGGTAGACGAAGACGAAGATTCAGTATATTATTGCTACTTATTATTCCACTATATTCTGTGTTCCGCTGCAATATTTGTTTATTTATGATATATGTATAACTCTAATTGGAATTTGTAAAAGTGTAATCAAGTGTTATTTGTAAAACAGCTTCATGAACTATTTATTTGATTATTATATTTTGTCGTTCCGCTGCGAGATTATGTATTTTTTTCTTTCCTTTTTTTTCTTATTTACCCCATTAACAATCTTTCCTTTTGCATGGTTTGATTCTGACATGTGTGGTTTATTATCGATTTGAACCATCCTGTAACGTACCGTCTTTTTGTACGCTTAAGCACACACACGTGCCGATGACGGATTGTTATTGGGGTGAATAAGAAAAGCGGATAAAGAAATAAAACAAAACAGAATCTCACGGCGGAATGAAAAATATAATAATCAAATAACAGTTCAATAAGCTGTTTTGCAAAACATTTGATTATACTTATACAACCCATATCAGAGTTACACAGGCAAGAGAATAATAAATAATGCAGCGGAACAACATTAATGTAGTGGAACAATAAAATAAATAATAATAATACAATCTTCGTCTTCGTCCTCCAGAAATAAGGTCTTTAAATCCTGAAATGCTCAGGCTGACCCGAGCGAATTGAAAAGACAAAACACTCGATTCCGAACTAAAAGATCTTATATGAGTTAATTCAACAGAAATAAATATGAGTGGAATGGCGTCAGAGATGTTTACGAGATTGGACATCTCCTATCCAGTGTCAAACATGAGTGCAGTAACTTAAGAGATGCTTGGGATTCACATCTCCTAAGGATCCGTTAAACTATTTACTATGTAGTAATATACACTATTATAATAATGTCTAACAGTAAAATAAACTTACTTTTAAATAGCATTAAGGAGTTACCCAATCTCCCCCTTAACACAATAATAGTCCCAGTTGTCCATCCAGTATCAGCGCATCTTCAGATCGGAAGACCGCCCTAAATACTCCACGGGCTATGGGAGAAGACCAAACTCGTACAAGGCTCGCTAGGGTAGGAAACACGGCACAATGAGACAATGCCAGTGTAGATATACCAATTACGCATCCGGACTGATAGTGACGCATAGCGCGCAGCTACCGCCGACCTCGACCCACACTCCCAAAAAATCAAAGGGCTCCAATTAATCACAAAGTAATAGAATAGTATCGAAGGAGTGTGTCCGATTAGAGGGGCTACCTCACCGGCCCGTAAGCGCTCCTGTTTTAGCCACCTTATGTCAACTCACGGGAGTCGGGTCCATGTATATACCTCAATATAACGTCGCCACCAACCTACTTCATTTTGGAATCTCCACCATGTACATGGTTGTTAAAGTGGTTTTCGGAATTGGCAAAGAGTATGACAACTTCTGATCCCGGTCTCTTTAACAACCAAACGTTATTATAACACCGCGGTCATTTTAGTATAACTTATACTTCAAAACCAGAATATAATATCCATTTCAAAACCATATAAATATAATATCATTTCCATTTCAAAAACCAAACCAATATGCTATCATTTTTATTAAAACCCAATTCAATATAATATCATTTTTGTTTCAAATATATCCTTTCCAAAATCATAGCACATTCAACGTTATAACATTTCGAAATCAAAACACTTGAAATATAGCACTTTTAAATCATAATACCTTGAAACTTATAAATTTGAAACATAACTTCCACTTATTCAATTCCACAAATCAATTCCAAAACAACTCGAATTTCAAATTTTATTTTAACCAAATCCCAAATCATAAATTTCAATTCAATTCAGTTTCCAAATAAACTATTCCATATTATGTCGATTTCAAAACAGATTTGATCCACAAAATAAACCATTTCAAATTCAATACATTTCAAACTTTGAGTGTTCAACAATTTCAAAACTAAGTTTGGTAATTACGGTTTAACAATTAAATTTCTATTATTTAGTTTTGAAATATATTACATAATAAATCCATTATCATTTAAATGAAACTCAAATTACAAATAACTAAATATTTCCTTCAATTTATTTATCATGACATATTCATTTAATACACCTTAAACAAAAATCAAGTTATAAAATCATACCTTCTAAAATTTCAAATTTAATAAATTTCACATCAAACTTATTTGAGTTTAATTCTTAAATAAATTCAATTTCAAATAAATCTCAAATTTATCTTCCAACCTTAATTTTATTTAAATCATTATAAACTCTATATTAGAATATAATTTAAATACTTAACTATATTATCTTCAACAATAATCAACTTATTATTTAGCTTATTCTATATTTTAAAAAATTATACATAGCTTAAAATCGAGGATAAAATAACACTTATATAACATCTAAAATCAATATTTATCTAAAACCATATATTTCTTTACAAAAACATATAAATCATTTCAAAATATTTTTATATATAGACCACGGTGTCTGTATATAATTTTCTATCCTATGGTCCAGTGATATAGATATTTATCATTTCAATCCGTAATTTACAATGCAAATACGGTTATATATCTTTTCAAACCGTAATCCCGAATGAAATAAAAATCCATAACAACTTACAGTTTATAACAATATAAAATACAACATACATTCATCCAATATCAATCATCAAACAATTATCACAATCATCATCCAATTTAATCAATAACATCAATTGAACAAATAATAAATAACATGTATTTACTTGCAGTTTAGATTCAATAATAAATTAAATAACTATTTTATCCAAATAAATTCAAATAAACCGAGATGGTGATTCAAAATATGCCAAACAGTCATAAATTAATTTCAAATCATATCATAAATCAATTTAACAAACATAAGAAATTTTAGAAGTTGTGAGTGGGTTAAAATACTCACCTTTTGAATTTAAATCGAATTTAAATCCAATTTAAACCCAAAACCCAAACAGTCTCAGAATCCGTCCAAACCTTTGTCAAAACGTTTGAAATTTCGAAATGATCCCAATGCAAGAAACCAAGCCTGAATTGGGCCTCGTATGTAAAAGTTATGTGAATTAGAAAGATTTAAAACTTTTAGTAAAAAAACAAAACAAAAAATGAACCAATCTATTGAAGCCACATCATCGCTTGGAAGAGCGTACCCTCGTGAAACCCTAGCGCAGAAATTCACGACAATGCTGTACAATATCGAACTGCACAGAACAGCCGCCGCTTCTCCCATCCAAATGCCGGCCAATCCTCGATCCATTGTCACGATCTGACCTCGGCGACCCGCTCCCTAACTCCGACCGACCACTGTCCCTCCACGTGCGGCACCTACGAACGCCCAATCACCACTGGCGCCGCCAACGAAGGCTGGCCAATTCCGACGGATTCCCCCACCTATACCACGAACGAACCATACAGATATCCTCCCCTCGACGCCCTCTTCGATGCTGCGATGCCTGATCGTCGTAAGATCGACGATCTATCGTCCAATCGAATAACCATCAACGAACGGACGAGGCAATTTCGCTGATTCCAGGACAGACGATGCGTCGAATTGAAAAACGAATAGCACCAGAAGATAGCGCTCTTTGAGAGCTTAAAATCGATATAAAATTCGATATAGTTTGTGGAGTTTGAAATTTTGATTTGAAATTTATTTTGAAATTTGCAATTGGGAATTTAGGATTTGGCTGCCACTAAGAAAGATGAGCAACAGAAATTTCTGTCTGTACGTACAGAAATGAGAAATAGAAGGGCTGCTATGGTTTATAATGATGTATATATAGACAAAGCTGAAATTAGAATGGACCGGATTTGATTTGGATAGAAAGTTGAACGACAAATGGCCTGAAAAGCCCGTTCTGACTCCGAAACAAAAATGAGTCAACCCATATATCAAAATACATATTTTTAAATATTTTAAACACAATGGAATAGGTTTCAATTCCAAATTCCATCGTGTGAAGAAGTTATGCTAAAATCAAGTTATTTCGAATTGATTTCAATTAAATTGATTTCTAGACGTTTCGAGCCCGTATGATCAAACGACAAGTCCTATCGTTACGAAACTTGTCAACTCCGACCTCTCGTGACCACACGCGCAAGTCAGCAGTCCCCTTCTAACTAATTTCCGACCATCAAATAAACTGCAGAACCTCAAAATTAAAAAACGAGCCTCGAGCTCCAAAACTGGAAAAAATGTCGAACTGGAAATCACCGAAATCTCTCGCCTCTGATCACCAGAGTGGCTTCACCTCCGACCACGAACTCTTCCATACCCCATCAATCACCTACTTGAATCTAAAAAAACTTGATCATTCTTAGGGGTCCCGACAATCAATTTTTGGAGCAACAGAAAACTAGGGTTATAAATTTTATTCCCTAATCACCACTGCCTCAAAGCATTAACTCTCTTCCCAATAATTTTCCTTGATTCTACTATCACTACTCCATCATCAGAGAAAACACTGGCCACCCTGACCACTTAGATCAACAGTTCTAACCCAATACATCATTTCTGGTTAAACCAGTAATGCCCAATCATTTTTAAACTAAAAATTATAATTTAGGTTTTAAAATCAAGTTTTAGTATGAGTAATCAACTTATGCTTCTGGATCAATGAATCTGGATATTTAATTTTTCACTTACTAAAGTTTGCTCTGTTGTATTTTGTGTTCCCAGAGGCATTACAGAAAAAAAAATTCATATTAAATAAAACTTCAAACTTTAACTTATGTTCACAGCCATATTTTGTTTAAATCTTAATCCTCAACATAGATTAAATTATGATATAATGATTGTTGATCAGGATTGAAACCTGGAATTCTAAAACAGGCCAAAAACACATTTTCAACATCAAGCATACATTCAGAAAACCCATAAATTTATACAAAGAATTTCATCATATTCATCTACACACAAAACATGATATCTCACGAAACAATCAACAACTATATTTACTTAAATTAGTTTAAATAAAAATGTTACTCATAGAATTTTTTATGAGCAGAGCATCCATGTTTTTGACAAGCTTGAAACTGAAAGGTGCTTTGAACTTGTGTTGCTGTAGTTTGCATTTGAATTTAAACTGCAGTTTGCTTTTAAAAGACTTTTATCTTGTTTTTGCTGTGATTCGAGTTAGTTTTGTCACAGGTTAGAAACCTGTTCTATTTTCAAAATTTAAACTGAATTTTAAAAAGTATAAAGCAAGGATTTAAAATGAGTTTTAAATCTAATTTTAAACTATGGATTCAAGTTTAATTTGAATCATAGTTGGAAATGAATAAGTTTTTAAATTCAAATTTGTTTAAAATATTTGAAAGAGGTTTATTGTTTAAAAATGTTTTTTTAAAGAAATTTGAATTTAAATTGGAAATTGAAATGAAAGAAATGTTTTAAACAAAGTTTAAACTGATTCAAATCTGATTTGGAATCTTTGTTTCAAAATAAATTTAAGTTTTATAAATTTAAGTATTTTAACAATTTTGAATGATAAAGTAAAATTTAAATTTGTTTTAACTCTTGTAAAATTTCTTTTATAAGAGAAAAGTATTATTTATCATGTAAATTTAAAGTTTTAAATTTATTTTAAAACTTGTTGAAGATAAATTGAGTTTCATTTTAAACTTGAATTTAAAATGAAATTTGAAATTAAATTTGGAAATGAATAATAATTTAACCATAGATAAGAAAAGGTTTTAGTTTAAAGTTAAATTAGAATTTAATGATTTGTATTTCATTTAATTATTAGGGTAATTAAATGGATAATTAATTAATTTAATAAATTAATGAAATGAATACTTACTCAAAGTAATTAAGGGTTTTAAACTTAAAGTTTAAGATTAATTATTTTTAGAATAATTAACTTGTAATTTAAGAATCATTAATTAAATAATATAAGTTTTTAATCAATGATAAGTAATTAATTAATCAAGTAATAAAGGATTAATTAAGTTACAGTTAACACTTAATTAACTAATTATTAGGGTTTAATTAACGGGCTATTAATGATTAATTAATTTGTAATCAATAATGATTAAAATAAGTTAATTACTTTAGAAAATAATTAATGAATTGTTAATAGTTAATGAAGGTCATTAACTAAGGATTATTCAATAATTAATTAATGTGATTAAGTTTTAATAATTATTTAGACTAATAATTCAAATATAATTATTTGCGTAAATTGTTAAGTATAATTACTTATGGAAGTAATTAAGGAAATTAATTACTTATTGTAATTAATTGAGTTTAATTTGATTAGATAAGTTAATTAATTCAGTTTAATTAATTTAGAATAATCATTTGATGATTTGTGAAGTATAATTGCTTAATGTAATTAAATGAAGAGAAATTACTTAGGAAAGTAATTAATGGGTAATTACTGGATGTAATTAATTGAAGTGATTTGTTGATGGAAGTAATTTGAGTATAATTACTTTGTAAAATTAATCAAGGGATTAATTAGAGATAATTAATTAAGGAGTAATTAATTTATTTGGTGAAGTAATTAAAGGTAGTTAATTACTGAATGGGGCTAATCAAGGGTGATTAACAATCATGGTTTAAATAAAGATTTAGTTACTTAATGTAATTAATTTAAATATAAAATGTAATTAGAAATCATTAATTATTATAATTAATGATGTAATTAAGAAGGGATTATTTGGAAATAATTAATAAATGAAGGAATTAATTAATATAATTAATTGAAGATTAATGTAAATACTTATAGTTAATTAATTTATGAAGTAATTAAAGATTAATTAATATATTTGGTTAAGTATAATTAATTTGTGAAATTAATTAATAGAAAATTACTTGAATGTAATTAAAGGTTAATTAATCAGGGATGATTAATTAAAATGAATAATTGGTTGATGATTAATTGATTGATTGATGATTAATTAATAGTGATGTAAGCAAGTTTGATGATGAAGTAATTAATTTAATTTTCTTTAAATTAATTAGAAATGATGTAATTAATTTAATATATTTTAAATTAATTGTATTTGGTGTGATTATTAATCATTGCTTATATATGGAAGGATGATATTGGTTGCCTTGAATGATTTGAATCTCAGATATGAAATAAGTAATGTTGAGTGATATGGATGCATTGGTTGCATTGTGATGATGATTTGGATTACCTTTTGATAATGATAATATGGATTATCTATTGTGATGATAATGTTAATTATCTATTGTGAGTCTGTAAATTATCTATCTGTGTGTATATAGATAATTGAATTGTTTTAAACCTTTAAAACAACTTGGCCTTAAAAGACACGCTTTGGATTTCGATGTGACCGGGATCGGGTTTCCCTATTTGGATATGCGAAAACCACATCGATCCAAATTAACGATAGGTCATGAATCTCATGTGAAGAGTGAAGACTCGAGGTGTAAGAACTATTGGTTAGTATAACTCTAAGGGTGATTCCGAGATGAGTTTGACGGAGTAGTACTTTCAGATTCGAGATAAAGATTCAGAGTGCAAGGATTATCGTCGTTAACTCTGAGGGTGATTCCAAAATGAGTGTAACGAGATAATGCCTTCGGTTTCATTCGAACCTGGAACGAATTGTGTGGATTGAATGCTTTCAGAACATCATCAGGTGGACGATGAGCATTCTAAGATAAATGTATCCTATAAAGGTAATCGTAGCCTCAAGCCTAATCAACCGGGAATGGCTAAAACAGGGGAGGTGCAGCAAGGCTAAGTAGGTCAGTCCCAAGTAGGACGAGATTTTCCCCTGTCTAGAAGTCCATTTTTATTTCGACTGTGTGGGCGGTTGGAACGTACGCCAACTGCGGGGTTGTCTTGTTCGGGACTGTCCAGTAAGGGATGGTTCCGGTCTTGTGTTGCAGGGGATTGGGAGTGATCCTCGGTACGTTGATCTAGGCCATGTACTGTGGCGGGCAGTACCCCGGTAGCCCTGCCATTGATGGAATCCAAAATCCAATAAGTGCCAACGGTTTTGATTGTATTGCCCACTTTTGTGGCTAGTAGCTGGAATTTAATAAATGTAACAATTTCGGCTATTTCATATTTACTTGAAAACCCTAGAGCTATTATAATATCACTGGATTTCCTATTAAATGTTTTGGTTAGCGTAAGGTAAAAACTTTTCCATGTTTATGTATGGAAAGTCTTACGTGATACCTTTTCTTTTCAAAGGTTTTTCAAAGTTAAGCAACTTTAACCTGTTACTCACACCAGACCCATGTCTGACCCAGAGTTTATCTTCTATTTTCTTAAACTCTTGGGTACTCAAATTTTTACGAGTAGCCAAGGGATTTAGGTTAGCTTTGACGAATTTTGGAGGAGCAATGGAGAAGGAGGCTTCGGCGTTAGATATATAGTTTCCGCTGTGTGTTCTCTGTGATGGTATCTCTTTGTTTGAGTTGTATTGAGGTGTAATAACTAGACAGGTGTTTATAACTGTCTAGTAAGTGATGTATATGCTGTGTAACTCTGATTAGTGTTGTATACTATGTAATACTTATGTTATTATATTCGTTCCGCTGTTGAGATTCTAATGTTGTTTCTTCTTTCTTCTCTTTCTTTTCTTTTTTCTATCCCTTTCTTTCTTCAAGATGATGCGATTTTCTGTGGAGAGAAAGTCGGGTCGTCACAGTTGGTATCCTAAAATATTCTACCATTACGGACCCGATGAAACTGATTTCGTCGAAATCCGGATCAGTGGCCAAAATGGCTATTTTCCAATTAATTAAATAATTTAATATTAAATTAATTAATCACTTCTTCAATTCAAATTTAATTATTTACCATTTCTATCATTTTTGATAACAAATAAACTTATAATTCATTAACCAAAATTTCCATATCAATCAAATAAGGATTTATTGCAAAATTATAGTACCTTAAATTTAAGTGAATTCAACTAAATTAAAAAATTTATTTCAAATAAACTAATTCAAATTTTTTTCATTCTCTTTATGCAATCGATCTTCATCTTATGGATAAATTTAACACTAGTATATATCCAATTACCCTAATATTTTTACAGTCATCAACTAGATTCAAATTAACGTAGTTTTTAATTACGTTTAATCGCAATGGATTCAGATCTAATTAAATAAATTAAATAAATGGGTAAACAATTAATAGTTATTACTATTTTCCTAATTTAATCCCATTTATACATTATTATCAACTAATAATTATTATAATTACTTATCTAGCATTGATTCTACTAAATTACAATTTATTATGTATTATTTCATTAATTAATATAGCTTTGAATTTATTTTCCAATTTACTAATTATAATCAATTATAACCTTATAATTGTTTCAGTTAATTGGGATTACACTAAATTAGTTATTTATCAACTTGCATTAACATTATTACATTTCATTCTCGTTATGAATTCTTTAACAAATTTTTATTTATTCTAGATTTAATTACCAAAATCTTATTAAATTAAAATAAATTAAATATCGAAAATTATGGGTCGTTACACATCCAAAAAGGTGGGTCGTTACAGTTGATATCAGAGCTTTGGTTTAGACATACCTTAGCCTGTTGGGGTTAACTCATTAGGGATAGGGTAGTAATACCATAGAATGAGTTGTCTGAGTGTATATATGAGGGCACGTATTTGGTAGTGTTATAAAAATATTTTGCATAAATTTTGAAATGAAATTATTATCCCTTATATATATATATATATATATATATACATAGCTATTAGTAATGTGTTTGATTTATGAAATGGTAATATTTAATTATCATCATTTTTGTTGACTTGTTGTATTTAATCAAATTATAAACATTAGTTAACTATTGTTGATTGAATTAATGGACTAAACACTAGTTTGATAATGGTGTATTAAAGAGAATAAAATGAATAATTAGGATATTTTTTTATGAAATTGAAACGTTGTTGTGAATTTTGTCGTTTGTTGACATGTAGTTTCAACTATTGAAAACAATGGAATATTTGGATATTTTGGATAATCGAAACCTTTTGAATTAATATATGAGTGGAACTTGATAATTGGGTTGAATTATAGAGTTCAATTGATAACCTTAATTTTAAATCAAGCTAAACAAGGTTTAACTTGTTATATCTATGTTTAGTAAATGAATAGAATTGGGGTATACACTCTTAGCATGTAATGTAATAATATACAAGTGTGAACTTTATCCCTTGTGATCTTTAAAGTGAAATTGTGATTAAGGAAATGTTGTAAATGAGATTAAATTGGAAAAATATGTTTATAAACTTAATTAACATTTATGGAACATGTCATAAATAAATTTAAAGTAAAGGTGAAACTAAATGAAATAAGCAAATATGAATTAAAAGTGAAATGATTTCAAATAAAGCCATGACTTGTAAATTATTATGAAATAAATGGATGTTGCAATAAATAGTTATAAATAAAGTTGTGATAGCTTTAAACTCGAACAATGTCTTATAAAAATGAATTATGTTTAATAAATTGGTTATAAATGTAAGAAAATTCCTTATGAAATGATTTGCAAATAAATGTAGTATTAAATGAGAAATATTACATGTGAAATGAATGTAATTTAAATTAAAGAGAAATATAAGCAATATTATAAGAATGGATATATTGATGTTTATATCAAAAGGAGAAATTATGTGAAACAAATATTAAGTATGAAGTTGATTTCAAGACTATTGATTTGGAAAGGTACTCAATTTGAAAGCGAAATCTTATATAATCGAAATCTATATAAGTATGATTTGATACTATTGATTTTGAAAAGTATTCGATTTGAAAATGGAATCTTATATATAATGGACTTTATATAAGCATGATTTTGAAATTGATTTGAAAGGGTACTATATGATACATATTTCTGAAGTAAAGATATGGAAAGTGCCTTCTGCTTGATATCTGCTTTGTGGCCACATTGTGGATTCATTCTATCGATATTATTTTCTCTGATTTTGGTTTTTTTAGATGTGATACTCGAGTGTCCTACCATAGCGTAACCCCAATGGTCGTTTTTTTGGGTAGAGTAATCCGCAAGGCAGAGATTTCTTAATGGGTACGGATGCTTCCTGGGGGATCCAGGCGTAACTATTGTGTATCCTACGGTCTGTCGGTTTTGTTATCATGGCGTAATCCGCAAGGAAGAGATTGCTTAAAGGGTACGGATGTTTTTTGAAGGATCTAGGCTTAACCATTGCGTATCCTACGGTCCATGGGTTTTGGTTATCATGGCGTAATTCGAAAGGCAGTGATTGCTTAGAGGTACAGATGTTTCCTGAGGGATCCAGGCGTAACCATTGTGTATCTGCGATCCAGGTGATGCGTTTGGATTGTACTTTCCATATCGGTTTTGAAAGTTTTTCAAGTATTTTCACTGGGTGTTGAAACAGGTCTACTAAGTACTTGGAGAATTCTAGCCTTGCGCCTGATCAACGCATGGCCAGAGTCTGCAAGAACGAGGATAAACCTATTACGATGTCGAGTTATAAAAGTATTTTGATAAAGTATTATATAAAGGATATTTTGGTCATTTTTTTTCTTTTCTAAATACTTTAAAATGTTTAAAATATTATCTATTTATGTATAGCATGGTTTATTAGTGTTGTAAATATCGTGAGAAATTATTAATTCAATAAAACATATTTAAAGTAACCGATTATTGATTTATTAATAATATTTGAAAAGTATCTTGAGATAAAAATAATAAATTTATAAATAATGGATTTAAGGGTTTTAATAACTTCTTTGTAAATATAAGTAATGATGTAAATAATTACTTTCAAATAGTTTACATATATTTATAAAGATGTTATTTAAAATATTTAAATGGTACTTAAAATGAAGCAAGAAATTTTACAAATGAATTTTTGAAAAGTATTAAAGTATTAAAGATGATTTATTTGCAAATGAAGCTTTCAAATGAATATTGCAAGTAAAATTTATATAAGTTTCTTTGAATGTAGAATTTAAAGATATTATATAAATGGAAAAAAAATTGATTTGCGAAGTTTATTTATAGTAATATACTTGGCAAAAAAATTTGAATCTCTATTTTGCAAGTATAGTTTGGAATATTTAATTGATTTCGAAGTACTAATAGTAAATTTATTGGTTCATTTACTGTTTGAATTTTTGTATTAAACCATAATAAATCTTTTTCCATGACTTGAATATTCATTTTAAAACAAGTGTGTAAAATTAATTATGAAGATATGAAATTTTAAATTTGATTTAGAAATTTAATGTAAGATTTGAGTATACTATTAGTTTTAATTTAATAATCTTGAGGTTATAGTTATTTTAAAAATAACGAGTCTAATAAATTATCGGATTTAAGGAACTTTATTTTAAAGTTTATTATAATGTTTTGATATAAATTTCTAACATTGTTTTAGACTTTTGAAAAATCTTTGCATAATTCTATGAGGATGTTTTAAATATATGTTATATTTTTACTAAGTGGATGAGGTTAAATGTTTTAACTGAATTTTTAGATATGTTGAAATATTTCTTTTCTCTTCAAGGGCAAATACCAAAACTTAAATTTTTATTCAATAACCGAATGGAGTTATAAAAATAAGTAGGATGGTAGAAGCTTAAGTAATATATTTTTTTGAAATGGTTCATTAATGACTTAAATATTTAATGGAAAGCAAATTATGTAAGTGATTGATCTTTATATAGATAAATGAATGATAGGTAAATGATGGAAAAAAAACCAATCGAATAAACATATATAAATTTAAAATTTCTTGTTGTTTGGCTAATGGTAAGTTTGGGAAAGAATACTTCTAGTTGTTGAGGGTGCTTGACTAATATATTAAATAATTATCTAAGGCTGCTGAGCATAGGGTACACTTGACAGTTTATTCATCACCTTGCATGATTAAAGGTTTCTGAACTAAACAAACTATTGGTTTTGGTTGCTATGGATGTATGATGGATTCTTTAGTTGCATAAATGGTTGTATTGTTTGTTTGAATATGTTTTATATTGATTTGCTTTTGTTGCAAATTGAAACAACTTAAATATCTCTCTAATACATAATTCTCACTATTTTTGATAATATAAGTGAAATACAGATTTATGGAAGCAATAGTTACTACTTTTGATTTCATAAATAAAGTTGTTTTTCCAACAAATAGGTACGTTTTTGGATTACGATTTTACAGCGATATTTTATTACTATCCCATGGTTTGGGATATTTATTTTTGAGATATGATATATATACGTTTATTATTGATATTATTATTTTTCTTGATCTAACCGCACAAAGGAGATGCTGCCGAAATTTTTCGTGGAAGTTGAATTGTTTTCAAATTTATATTAAATTTAAATATACAAGTTAAATTGTTTATAAATTGATCATTTTAAATAAAATATTTCAGATTCCTCGATTCCTTCTTGTTCCTTATCGAGGACGAAAAGTTTTGAGTGGGAGAGACTGTAACAACCTATATTTTAAAAATATTAAATTTAATAAGGTTTCGGGCTTTAATGTTGTCAGAAATTAAAATTTATGATTTATTAAATTGAATCTTATTAGATTAGAAATTTCGCCTTTAAGATAAATCATAAAACAACTAATTTTAATGAGATAAAACATATAATTTGCTAATATTGATTGAATGTAATTGACTACTATACCATGTTAACTTAATTTCAATCAATTTAAATAATAAAGGTTAACAAGGAATAGAATAAATGATGTATAAATTGATGTAATCTTATGTTATTAATTGCAATTGGTTTTAATATCGAGTATGAAATCAATTATTTTGTACGTAAATTTATTAACCTTTGTCTGTAAACAATAAGTTAATAGATATGGATTATTAACGTATAACCGTTGTTTTATTTATTTTCTTATTATTAACTTTGTTAGAAATTTATTTGGTAATTAATGGGGAATTAAAGTAATTGAAATATTACAATTGATATAATAAGAAACGTTAACTGTTGAGTGGTGAGTGTAAAACTTATGTTAATCAATTGCATAAGGGAATAGTTGATTTGATAATAAGAATGTAAATCTAAATAAAAGGATTTGTTTGGAGTTTAAATATATAATGAACAGGTTATTACAGTTGTAATTAAATGTTGGAATTAAATTAATATATAGATATTAGGTTTAACATAGAAAATTGGATTTCAAAGGAAACAATCTTACTATATTAGGGTATATTTTGAGATTTAATCATTGTAATTAGTAGTAATTATATCATACCATTAATAAGAGATAGAAGTAAATGGTAATTAATTAATGATATGTGCAACATATGTTTTGTGTTAAAAATATAATGAGAATTTCATTTAGAAATATTGCATTCAAATTGTGAGCACTTAAATTTGTTACAAATATAATGATAATATGAAATTAATTGATAAAGAAATGATGTGCTTGTACGAAGTATTATTTCTGTGACTCTTTAATGGGATAATCTTTAAGTATAAATTGGTTTTAAAGGGGCGGGTGTTGATTGTAAATTAATGTGTAATAAAAAGAAATATGTTACAATAAAAATAGGAGAAAAGGATGGTTTCTTGAAAAGATTACTCTTATCAAATAAAGTGAATATTTCATCTATGCATGTTAATTTAATTTCATTAAAACAAAGAATTGAATTTTGTTGTATGTTTTTAGTTGGGATATTTAATTTATTTAAATATTCAAACTTGATTTGAATTTAATTTATGAAGAAATAACAAAAATAAAATGTTAAGAAAACAACATGAAGGTTTGGTTGAATTTTTGATTTGGAATAGTTAGCATATTAATATAGGAGATTTATTCCGTTTCAAATTTGACTTTGGAGACTCAGTTCATCTTTTAATGTGTGGGGTGGCAGTCCTCATTATGTTAATTGTAGTGTTTAATTTTATTTACTGTTTACTAAATAAAAATACACATATGTGTGTAAATTTGAGCGTATTATGGTTAATAAAATATGTTAAAATGAATTGTTTTTTTTAGTATATTAGATTTGTGATATCTATGTACGGACTACATTCTTAAATTCAAAACGTCGCTTTCATTTATTTTATTTTATTACTACTTTCTTTCATTAAATACATGCCTCTTTTGGTCTTCTAGTAAGTTTTAGTTATTTACATGCAATCCTTGCCTCGAAATGTTTCATGTGTGTTGATGAAATTAATTGAGGTAGCACATGTTTTGAAATTTTATACCAAAAGATTTGCTTAGCATTTAAACATGTCTTAACGAATTCCAACATGTGTCTTTTATCTTTTGTTAATTACCTGCATGTTAGGATCTTTTTATTTTGCAAATTTACATCTTCTTATATCTTTCTCTTTCATATTCCAATTTCCAGACGTGCTTTTCCCTTATTCGTTTCCTATTTCATAAATCTCTTCCTCTAACTTTTCATTTCCAAAACGTTCTTCCATTATTTCTTTTGCCTAAAGTTTTATTTCTCTTCTAAAATGAAACAAACAAATGTGAGCAACTTATTTTCATGAAGCCAATCTTTTCCATTTGTTTACAAATCCATTTCTTGAAGCCTCCTTCCTCCATGTGTGAGCCATCGTGTCCTTTTTTGTTGATTCTCCAAAATTTAAAGACATGAGCAGGCTTCAAAATTCTTAATGTAGGTAACTAACGTGATTTATTTTATTATTAAAATTTGTGTACATGGTTTTCTATTTCATTTCCAATATATTCTTATAACTTGAATATCTTCCGCATATGAACCTCGATTAATCCGCGGTTTCTTCCTTTGTGTTTGTATCAAAATTTCGGACAACATGAAACTAGTATGGTTGCATTTGAAGACCATTGAAATTTTGGGCTCTTATTGGATTTTCAATTGGCTATAAATCAAAGGTGAGTTATTAAACTCACTCACGGAATACTAAAAATTCCATTGCAAGTTAAATAAAATATATGATGTGATATATAAATATTATATTGCGGTTTGTTAATTTAAGTTGACATTTGAATTGATATTGAATCTGAATTGACATTTAATTTTATACTGGTATTTAATTGATAGTTAAACCTAATATTGATAACTATTATTTGTTGAAATATATTGGTTGATTTGGATGTTGTTGATATGAATGCTTATTAATTGATATGTTGGACGTATGGTTGATATTTATTTTAATATGTCCCTTTTATCACCTTGTATATTATTGACATCATTTAAATGGTCCTCTGAATCATTTTAGAATTGGATAATTAAGACGTCTAAATTATGGGTTGAAATGATAATACCCATACAATTTCTCGAATTTGGATTATTTATTGGAACTAAATTATTTAGAAAGTTTAAGTTTTTAATTTAAACTTCGGATTTATCACTACAAGAAATGTTGTTATCTATTGCATGTAGAATCATTATAAGATGGCGTTTTGATGCTTGTTGCTATTGATACTATTATCAAAATGAAAATAAAGTAAGAATAGCGTGATAACGCGCTGTAAATAACCACGCATGCAATTTCAGAAGCGGGAACGTGAAATTTTTTATCGGCCGCTTCTTCTACAATTAAAACCTACTCACGTTTTTATCCCTCTTTTTATTTTCAAATCAAACCAAAACCCTAAAATCATTCATCTTTACCGTGGCTTCGGATGGTTGAAGGCTGAAGGCTTCGGATGCAGGAAGGTTAAAGAGCGACTGTGACAACTATGTTCCAATCGCCAACGACTTCAAGTGGCGACTGCGACTTGGCTACAGACCGTGGCAAGACTTGCAACTGCAACATATCCATTGGACAATGACTCCATGACCATCTCCGATCGACAGGAATGCAACAACGACCATGACTCCAGGCTCAGCAAAGCTAGAAACAACATAGACAGCTTCCAATCGGTCATTGATTTTGGTTATTTATTGCTTGTTTTCAAAAAGGTACTTAATTTTGGATTCTAATTTTTATACAGTTCTAGAAAAAGTTTTAGAAGTGAATCGTTATTCATATATTTTTTAAGAAAGGACTTGGTATATTTTAGAAATAAATACTGTTTCTGAAAAGCTTACCTGTTTCAAGGTGTAGGAAACAATGACAAGACAGTTCTTGTTTTGGGTGCAACAAATCCACCATATGCTTGACAAGGTTTAGTATTGATGGCTTTGGTCACAACTTTTAAAGTATTATGTTAGTTTGCATTTTGGTTGCTAAGTCTAGTTTCTTGACATTGTTTAATTTTTATATACAGGCCATTCTAAGACGTTTTGATAAGAGAATCTACATTCCTCTACCTGATGCCAAAGCTAGACAACATATGTTCAAAGTCAGATGCTCTTGCTTGCACTTCTTTATATGATTGACATAAGACAATCAATATAGGAGTGACTGGGATTGGAGCTTGTAAGATGATGAACTTTGTACAACAAACGCAGCGGCAAAGTATCAAGGTGTAATGTCATACACCCAATTTACTTGGTGAGTTTTTCCCTTTCTTTTGTGGTTGTTATAGTTTAGTATCGAGTTAACATGATACTGTATTAATGCCATTTATCTTAAACAACAAGCAAATGAACCCTTTGGAAAAAAACTGCAGTTGTGTTCAATTTTCGATATGAGTTAGTTTAATTTTGAAATTTTTAGTTGTAAATGAATAAGCGTGCATTTAATAATGAATGAGAAGCTATGAGACAAAATTAGTGGTGTATTAGAAGGCATGACCTCATGTTTCAGGAAGGAAAATACGATTTAGCCTTTTTCCCTTATCATTATTTAACTCACATTTTTCAAAAGTGAATAAATTAGAGCTTAAATATAAACTAACTGTCACTTAATAAGTTGATTTGTTTTGAAATCGCTTGGACCTGAACAAAAAGATTTACGACTTATCAAATTGCTTAGTTTTGTTAAAAGTCAAATTTATGATCTGTCAGATTATGACATAAATAGAATGTTCTATCAAATTTATGATCTATCAAATTGCTTAGTTTTTTAATAGTCAAATTGCTTAGATTAACACACCATTTGATGTAAGTTTATCAAAGTAAATGTTCTAGTTTTTAAACCTTTGATTTCGAGCCTTTCAAATGTAGAGTGGACTGATGAACAATTGCTAGAGTTGGACTGTCTAGATGACATGATGTTTTAATTCATTTACGAATACAAGGTTAGCGTCATTTACCTTTGCACCGTACCAAAGCTCAAACCTGATGTTGTTTTCTATACATATGCTGGTTAGATGCATTTCATATTCTTTAAATTCATCTTTGCACAATGGCACGTACAAAATATAAGCCCATATGTGATTGTTATATACATGGGGTAATACACTTTCTACCAGGAGGTGTCTGTAAAACCCAAATAGCATGGGTTTGTTTTTGGAAACTCCATCTTCTATATGCAGAAGATGCTTTCTCTAGTCTAATTGATGTCTGAATACATGATGGAAGTATTTAGCATCCTTGACAACGTTAGCATGCTGCTAAGTTTTATTAGCACGTGAATCTGTGATATAAAAGCATGCCGCTTGTATATGAATTGTAGATGAAGCAAAACATCACATGATATGACACAAATACTGATTCTTCATTGTTCTTACTCGGTTAGATTTTAGAACAATTTTACAAGCAATTGTAATTTGGAATGTCTTTATACATAAAACATGTAATATAATCAAGGTTATGTATAAATGTACATACAATCAACTTTGAATAAACTCAATATTTTAGATCTGAATAGTACGAATTCGTGTCTAGTTCTGATTGGAGGAGATGGCGCTTTTAGGGATGAGAGGCCTCTCCGTCTACATTAGCGACGTCCAGAATTGTCAGAATAAAGAGCAAGAGAGAGTCCGGGTCGACAAGGAGCTCGGTAATGTCCGTTCCCGTTTCAAGAGCGAGAAGGTAATTCTTCAGGGTTTTTTTGATACGATCTGAACATGAATTTTAATTTACAAATTTACATGAAATTCAATGTTTTTCTCATCCTATTTTGGGTTATCATTAAATTCACATTTGTAGGAGCAAGGAGATTCTGATGATACTTCAGGCTGGTCTAAAGAGGAGATGGGGCATGTTGTAGCTTCCCGTTGGACAGGGGAACATAAAAAAACTAAAGAGGATGAAGTACTTCACAATACTACAAGTGATGTAGATGATGATGATAATGGTTATAACTCAGAAACAGAAGATGATAGACATGAATATGGTGATGCCTTTAGAGATGAAGCAGATGAGGAAGATGCAGCCGAGGCTGAATGGTCATACATCACCGATGTTGATGACAAATAGGATTCATTAGGTTTATTATTTACCTCTTTCTACAATTTATTGTTATGATTCATCAGGTTTTGCTTCAGGAATGCTTCCTTATGAAGTCTTATGTTTTATTTTCTAGTTGTATTTAAACATATATTTTTTTAACTTAGGTTTCTTCTCTATTCATTGATGGCAACAATTAGATGGACAAGTGAATTTTCTTCTGACATTTTTCAACATCTTAAATTTGCAGGCATTCTTGTTGATATTTTTCTCTGAACTAGGGGACAAAACTTTTTTCATTACAGTAAGTTAACCAATTTATTCTATTATTATCTAATATAACATTTCTGTGTACTGTATTGTATCAATTGAAATGTATTGAATGTAAGATTTTCTGAACATATGAATAATATGTATTACATCCATAATTCGATGCTAATTATATATTCTCAAAAATTAAGAAAAAATGAGTTGCAATGCAACTGATTTGTAATTTGCAACTTAGTTTCAAAACCGAGTTGCGTTTCAATTTGCAAAATGGAGTTGCAATGCAACCTAGTTTGCAACTGTGTTGGAAATTGCAACTTAGTTTTGAAACTAGATTTGCAAATTGCCACTGATGGTGATTAATTGATTGTCGACTCAACCTATAATGGCCTGATTAATTTGGGACGAGGAAATCGCATAAGGGTATTAATGATACTAAAGCTACAAAATTGAACTGTAGTTTAAATCATAATCACTTGTCCATCTTTAGGAAATTCTTATGTTTTTTACTGTTCTATGTGTTTTGAATTGCTCTTTGTTGACTGATTACTTGTATTCTATAGGTGTGCATTAGACATCTTTGGGTTGCATTTCCAATTTTGATCGAAGGACTTGATGTTCTAATATTGGTCCTTGTTGGGGTTTCAACATTGCCTATAAATATAATCATTGGTAAGCTTATTTTGATTGACTTGCTATGGTTTCTCAATGTGAATTGAATACAAAGACAGAAAAGTTGCATGCAATTTTTTTAAAATAAGTATGCAAATATTACACAATTGAAAGGTAAATAAGTAGTAATCTCTCCAAAGTATTAGACATTGATACAATATTCCCTCTTGGAGACTACGCTGTTTGGTCGCAATAGATAAATATAGAAAATTAGAAAAATCTACTTTGAATTAGCAACTAAGCTCATATTCTGTAAAAAAAATGTATTAGTGATATCGATTCTCATGAATTAGTGTGCATGTGTTTGGAAAAGAGTAAACAGTACCTACTGTGTTCTTTTTGCTCTTTGTTTCATTGGGTTTCTAGCTCCATCGATTTACAAATTTGGTTTATTAATCATTTCTCTTTACCAAAGTTGCTGTTACTGTCATGAATTTACGGTTTACATGCAACATTTTATTAGATCTCAGGTTTATTAATAATTTCTCTTTACCAAATTCGTAATATAGAATATTTGCGATGAATGTTTTATGTTTTCCACTTAATTTTGCTATGTTATACACCACTGTTGAAGTATACAATGATAAAATGGATTTATTTGAAATAAGTTAGCAAGGAAAGTTTAAGAATGATCACCTTAATCCTGTCAAAAATGTTTTTGTGTTATCTTATCATGTTTATCAAATTTCTGTAGCGTAAATCGAAAGAAGATTGGCAGAAGTGAAGGGTATTATAGATAAGTATCCTGACAGAATTCAAAGTGAATTTTTGCAGTTCTATTGCTAATATTGCATATCTTGAATTCATGGACTCGTCTTTCATGAATTCTTTTAGCATTTTAGGGGATTGTTGAGAAGGCAGACATAATTGATGTTCCCGACATAGATAAGAAAAAGTACGTGTTTTTACACAGTTGTTTCATCAAATTCTTAACTAAAATGATTTGTTTTTGAAGTTGTAGCTAATAGTCTCTTATCTGGAGTGTAGATGTTCTTTCTTCAAAACTTGAACTCATATTCAATCACATAAATAACCATTCATATACAAGCCGACTCCAACTTAATGACAAACCTGCCTACACTTTGGGGGTGAGAGACAACATGGTTGAAAAGGGCGAGGAAAGTTTTAACTGATAAAACAAGCAAGGTGATTTAATTCATACACTTAAATATAGTTTGTTTACACATATAAAACTATAACTTTGAATAATGATAAATCTTGGTGGCATCTCTTCCTGCATTTGGTAATAGTTTGATGCATGTTTTTGCCAGAATTAACATTTTAGCTATAATTGAATCTACTTTTAGGTTTTGGTTGTCTAAAAAATGTGGTGATTTGATATCTACTCTTTAAAAATGAAAATATTTATACTCTTCATCACTTTGCTGTTAAAGGCATGCTTAAGTGTCGCTTAAGCAAAAATCACTTATGCTTAAGCGCCTTTCCCTATATGTTTTCCTGCTCTCCACTGAAGCATCCAAAGCTTATTTTCTTGGACCATGAATTCAATATCATGTTGTCATATTAAAAAAGAAGAATGATTTTATAGCACTTTAAGGATCAAATATCATATTATGAATATTTGGGGAGGAAATGCACCATCATATCTTTATAATGGCTTTCTAGAATGCTGCAACTCTCCATACGTTCTACATATGCTTCTGGTATTATTTGTTTCATTGTTTCAATGTCCTCTGGTGTCCTGATTCCACCAACTACATCTTTACCCTGTATAATTGGAACTTGTTTTTATAATATATTTAGACTGTTATTATGGCATAGTCCTGATTCTAGGCTATCCAGTTCTGTGCACGGTTGCGTTGGCATCATGTACGACTTAAAAGGCAAAATCGAAGAACTTCAATCTGCATTTTCCAATGCAAGAAATGAATTATCTGCTTTCATACGGCTAGCTACATTTGGCCTTTTAGTGCCTCCATATGCACCTGATCTGGAAAAGAATGAAATGGGACAGTTTGAAGCAGCAATGATAGTGGCTGCAGAAGCAACAAGGGAACAACAGTTAGAGCAGGAGATAACGAGTTTTGTTTAGCAACAACAAAATGATGGTCGGGTTGCCAGGATTACAATTTCTCAAGAATCCATGAATGATCTTCTGAATCAGCATCAGTATCTGTCTCTTGACCAGTGTCAGTTGCCTGAGGATCATCATACACAGTTGCATCCAGGTCAGCATCAGCTTCTAGATCAGCATATGCAGTTGCATCCATGTCAGCATCAGCATCTAGATCAGAATCGTCATCTAGTGCAGCAAATATCAGGAATGGCAACATAAGGAGGCACAAGCAGCAACAACAACTTATTTGCCTATTGTAAGTATGTACATCCACATGTGGTAGTTGAATATTTATTGAGTTTGTTCTCCTCAATGTGAATGATTTTCACGTCAACTCCTAGTAGGATTATTAGTTTCTGTTATTGGTGTTAGACCAAATCTTGCATTGTGACGCCCCACCTCTATGCCCACGCTAGCCAAGAATACTACAGTGTAGTACTGTCAACTAGCATGGAGAATAAGGCTGTTGAGGAGCGGCCATCCGTAGTTAGGCCTTACACTAGTACTGGTTATCTCGATAGGAGTGGTATATATATTCTTTCATTTTTCATCTCTGATTTATTTACTCCCATCGACATACCCCAATTCCAGTATAAAACGAACTACGATGGTTCATAATAGTTTAGAACAAAATATATAATAATAAAACAGATAATATAAATGCGGAACACACATAAAAACAGAAAGTCTCATATATATAATGACTGATATCAGTTATAATACATGTGATACAATACATATGATACAACTACAACAGTCGACTAAGGAAGTTACATATACAAGTACATTAACGTATATAATATACATGAATACATATCTTTCTATACAATTAGACTGACTACTATAAATGAAGACGACTACTCCAAAAGATATGAAAGGACTTCATAGCTCTAGCAGCAACCCAAAGCAGAATATCTACAACTTGAAATAACACGGGTCTGACCCGAGCATTACATTCAAAAAGAAAATAATACCTAGGTCAGTCTAATTCATACTCAGTTATTAATGCACAGAAGCAGTAATGATTAAATAACAATTAGACGACAATCATAATAATTTCACCTATTCAATCCTTTAATAAAGAAAAGGAAAACGGTAAATATAATGCATAACAGCGTTAACAACAAATCAGCAAATTCCCAAAATATTGAATTGAACAAAACAATTCAAGTAATAGAAACATTACTTAAAAACATCAATTCAGGTAGGGCTGCAGCACACGCACGCGTGTACTGCCTCGCCACTACACATGCATTACGCAAAAGATCAACACATCAAGAGTAAAAGAAATACCAATAAAATCGATACCGTGTGGCTGCAGTTCACGCTTGCGTGCACTGCCTTGCCACTATAGTGATGATGTACACAATGAAAATTTACAACCGAACACAAGGTCAAACACAAGCGTTTAAGCTGGATTCAACTCAAGTGTAGTCAGAAAACAATCCATTTGCGTCAATGCAATGCAAAACAACACGGGCAACTGCGACCAAAAACTGCAGCCACCACAAGATCACAAGTGTACGACCATTCCAGTCAGGTAGCACAAAGAATGGTCAGAAACAAATACGAAGACCACAAGTGTTCAAGACTGAACCCAACCTCAGCAACAAATGAAATACAATGCACATAATCAATGTGAACACATGAACTACGTACTACCAGGTGGGAACTTCAAAAAGTGTAACTCGAAATAGAGACTGGTACACAAAGAATCCAAACTTATATGTAATTAAACAGTGCAGTAATTAAAATGCAGCGATATGCAGGAGGGAACAACACATTGAAGCCAATCAAGTAAGGTACCAGAGACAGGGAATAGCATGGCAAAAGTCGATCAAGGTAGTGGACAAAACAAGTGCAAGTATCATTCTTGAGAACAAAGTCAACATAATATGCAGACTGCAAACTCGACTAACAAGTCCAGGCTTCAAATACATCAAACTCAAGCACCAAGGCCATAGCACAACTCAAATGCAAACTGCAAATACATGGGGGATGTGACACTATATCATAGTGAAGATCAACATGAAATAAAGTTTGTGTCAAAAGGTCAGAGGTAATGCAACAGTGACTCAAAGTACAAACAAGAATGCAACAGTGGTGATGTAATGAATACACATGAATGGTCACGATAGGTCAATCGACAATAAATGTCTCGGCATGGAACAACCACAGTAGCTAAGACTCAAGCACATCATACAAATGAACTCAATAGTGAACTGGTAAAAATCAAAGCAAGCTGCATGTACTTCAATGTGAACACGTGAAGTACGAGCTAGCATATCAAGCTACATATGGTATGCAGTGGACACAAATGATGAACTAGTTAAACTACATGATGACTGGAAACTGGAACAGGCTGCGACAATGAATCTCAACCTAAGAATGTCAGGTGAACACCAAAGTACAGTACTAGGAAGACTACTAAGCGAAAACACATGACGTGAGCATGCAACACTGCAACCGAAATGCAGACAATCAATACACTACATGTACTATAGGTAAATGAAGATGCAGTGAAGCATATACATGGTTATAGATAGAGGCAACAACAATATAAACCAAACTACATGAAATGCATGGAGACAATGCCCTAACTTTCGCAAATGACTCAACAATTCACACTGCAGCGACAACATGCAAAAATGTCCAAACTGCAAGCAAATATACAACAAAAATGAACTAATGCATCTGTACAGTTCAATGTTAAAAGCCCAAGTACATAACCAAGTAAATAATCACAGCAGTGTGCAACTCGAGCTTCAGAAGAATCAAGTGACACAGCAACAATATGAACAAAGAAACAGAATCCATCATAATGGAACAGATGGAGCAGTTCGACATTACCACCAAGTCTTATTTTAAGAAGTCAAAAATAAGCGTAGAAGTCATGAAAGCTTACCGAAGTCAATGAGAAATTCATGATTCCAAATATGCCCGAAATCAAAGTATGAACGTGTCGTAAATCATCAATAACAACAATTCGAAATCAACCAGAGAATTTCACGAAATCAAAAATGACCGAAGTCAAAAGAATTCAACACCGTGGTGACCACGAAATAAAGCAAAACCATATCAATCGAGTAAACAAACTTATTCGATATGAATAAATCAGAAATCATCAACATCGAACAAAAACATGGCCGAGGCGACCAAGTCAAAATCATCTCCAATATTAAAATAAAATCGAATGGCCAAGCAAAAAAATTGAATACGAACGAAATCACAGAATTCAAACCTTAAATTAACTCGAGATATGAATTAGATGTGAGCACACTCACTTTGTCGACGAATTGAAGCAGTCGAAACGAGGCCGAAGCAATCGAGGAAACGAACGAAATTAGCAGCCATAAATTGCCGCAGCCCTAATTTGAGAGCGAACGAAGAAAATTTCGAAGCCGCCATTTTTGTTTTCTTCATTTTTGGGCTTAGGGTTTTCGAATGAAGGAAAGGGAGGGGGATTGGTTTTTTTTTTTGCAAATTTATCACAGCCCAATTAAAAACATGGGCCACAATTAAATTCTTAAAACCCATCAACCTTTTTAATAATTTTATAAAAGAATTTTAACTCAATTTAAAAACTTCAATTGGCAATTTGCAACAATATTTATCGTTTAAATGTCGATTATTAATTGATGCGAAATACCGGGTTGTTACATGCATCCAGACTCATTTTCACGTCAATTCCTGGTGTCCTGATTTTATGGCATGTTGTATACTTTGTATTAATCAATCGCCTACTGAAATAGTGTGATGACTATTTAGTGTTTGCATTATGAATCCGATTTAACTTTGTGCACACTTTTTTGATGAATTAATTCTCAAGCATTACTTTTGCTTTACAGGTAGATAGATGACTGTGGTGCAAAAAAAGGAATGGTTGGTGTAGTGGATACTGTGGTTTCTGTTGGGTTTATGAAGGCTTCCTGGGTGGAGTCTGGGTGGATGGAGGCGATGGCGATCGACGTAGATTGCTAGGCAGAGGTGGAAAACAAATGAAAAATGATTTAGTTCATAGTGCAAGACATTGACAGGTGGAGTGTAAATGATTAGGGACATAGATTGACTGATTTAGTTCATTTTTATGTACCATATGAGGGTATAGATTGATCACAATAACATGTTCATTAGGGATTATGCTAGTTTCAGTAACTTAGTCTTTGGCGATGCATCTTTTGTACTTATACATACTTGTATATATTGACTAACATATGTATGTTTTTGTTTCTTCTTCATAGGTGTTGTATGATGCTTTTGAGGTTGATACATGATGTCGCACTCTTTCTCCTTTAAATCAGTCATGCTTATGGACGGTCATTAAAATATTTTTAGTATGTATCGTTTTGGTATGCTACACTCAATTTGTGTACTTATATTTAATTTTTATCACAAATATTTATGTTTAATTCTTCATGTATGAAATATTATGGATATATATATATTTAGTGATTTGGCTTATGACTCAATTTGTGTACTTATGTTAATGTGATGAATGTGGTTTTTTGAGTTATAATATATAAGTAGAATTGAAAATTGTAAGCTTTAAATGTTATGGCAGCACAAAATGTGCAATAGAATTTTTTTATAGCGTTCTAACTATGCAATAAAAGGAAAAATTGTTCAGCTTTGTTATACTATAGCATCATGTTAGTGCTATACAAAATATTTTGCAAAGAGCAAATAGTTTTCATAGCAATAAGACAGTGCTATAATAGATAGTAATGAATTTTCTATAGCATTTCAATGTGTCATAAAAGGTTGACACGATGATTCCATAGCGCGTTCAAATGCTATAATAATATAGCATGTCGACATATTTATAGCAACTAAAATGCATCATAAAAAGTTCTATAGCATGTTTCATAATGCTATAGAAAAGCAGTTGCACCAATATGGCCTATTTTAGATGGCAAGAAAAATACGTTTTCCATTGCAAGTATGACACGCTATAGTATCCACCAGACTTTTTACAGCATGTTGATCTATGGCGATTATAGAATCGCTATAGAAAGTTTTTATAGCGGTTTTTACACGCTATAGAAAGTCCTTTTTGTTGTATTATATTTTAAATAAAGTGGTTATACTTAGTATTTCGAATTATTTGAAATCTCGTACACTCAGGTTGTATACTTGATAGGAGATGAAAAATCCTGTAATATCTCTGAATCCATTGCACTTATATTTTTATTTGAGACTGATTTGACTTACATGGGAATTTTTAGTTCTGACCCGAGTGTATTGTTTTTTATTATGCTCTGGTCAACCTGAGTTTTTCAGCATTGAAGACTATTTTCTGTTGGACGAAGACGAAGATTCGGTATATTATTGCTATTTATTATTCCACTACATTCTGTGTTCCCTTGCATTATTTGTTTATTTATGATATATGTATAACTCTAATTTGAATTTGTAAAAGTGTAACCAAATGTTATTTGTAAAACAGCTTCATGAGCTATTTATTTGATTATTATATTTTGTCATTCCGTTGCGAGATTCTGTATTTTGTTTTTTCTTCCCTTTTTCTTATTTTTTCTTATTTACCCCATTAACAATCCTTCCTTTTGAATAGTTTGATTCTAATATGTGTGGTTTATTGCCGATTTAAACCATCCAAAAAGTTGGGCCGTTACAAATGGAAAAGGAGGAATAAGCAGCCTAGAAAATATTCTGTTGAAATTTTGCCGAGCTCTAGGCGGGAACATTTAACAGCATGTCGTTGTTTAATTTTGTTTTGTTGAACTGCTAACAATTGCAGTCATCTTTACAATGCTATTGTTTTCAATTTTATTTTGCTATAAATAAGAACTTTTTTTGTAGTGACATAACCCTACGACATATAATCTACTTAAGCCTGCTACATTAGCCTTTGGCTTTTAATATACTAAGCCATTCGACATTTAATCAACTAAGTCTTACGGTATTTTAACCAACCAAGCCTATGGAATATAATCTACATAATCTTGTGACGTTAGCCTTCATCATTTAATCTACTAAGTCCTCATTGTTTAATTAACTAAGCCTTACGGCATTCAACCAACTAAACTTATGACGTATAATCTACATAAACCTATGACATTTGCCTTATATACTTTATTTACTAAGTCTTTTAGCACTCAATTTACTAAACCTTACGACATTCAGTCTACTATGCCTAATGACACTTTATCTACTAAGATTTATGGAACTCAATTTACTAAACCTTACGTCATTCAATCCACTAAGCCTTATGGCACTTTATCTACTAAGCTTTACGACATTCTATTTACTACATATTACGACATTTAATCTGCTAAGATTTACAACACTTTATCTACTAGCCTTATGGTGCACTATTTACTAAGCCTTACGACATTCGATTAACTAAGCCTTATGGCATATAACATACTTAGCATTCAGCATATAAATTAGTTAGCCTTTGACCTCCATACATAATTCAATTTGCACCTTTGCTAATTTAAGACTTTCTAATCTTTACTATATAATGAGGTTAGACTTTCAAATCCTCAGTGTATGATGAGTTAGGCTTTTAAATCCTCATTATACGATGAACTTAGGTTTAGACTCTATCATACAACAACCATAATGGAACATCCAAATATGAATTAACCCCTTCTACATAATTCTAGATTCACTTTGTATTCATCCATAGAAAGTAAACCTTAGGGGCATGTGTTATACCAAATTTTGGCCGAGGCATAAATTCTACAAAAGGCATAAATCCGAAAATATCATAAATGATTCATATCGAAAGGCCAATAACCGAAAGAAGACAGCCGGGAAATTAGCCTCGAAATAAAAGCGACCATAGAGTCTAAAATCCAAAAGGACTAAGATGACATAATTGTTTGTTAAAGTTGTTTTTGTTTACTAGCAAAAACAGAAAAATTAACCTAAAGAAATAACCCAAAGCCGAAAGTGTTTCAACAACAAACTTATAATAATAGTTAAGATAGCTTTAAGATATATCAACGGCATGGGTAGCCTAAAGCTTCATACGGATCAGAATATCCAAAAGACATATGGAATGTCTTGTTATCAATCCGTGCTAAATTAAAAGTAAATCATATGTTCACATGTGTGCAATCTGGACCCCATATGCATGACAAATCAGCAATCCATGGGCAAAACTCTCCAATAATGACGAAACTGCATGGAGTATATAAATAAGCGCCCGCCTTAATACAGTGTTTGGATCCTTTTGGCCACCACATAATTTGGATACTTCGAATATATTATAGCTCCTTGTAAAAACTCATTAATATGAGACACTGCTAGCTCGGCACGATAATGGCCTTTCGATTTCAATATAGAATTGTCAAGAAGGAAAGGATAATGTGTGCAGAGATTTAGCCTGAACTGCTATAAATCTTGTTGTCTTTACTTTCTACACTTTTACCTTTGACATTATTCTTTGAACTTACCCTTGGACCATTCGCTATATACTCCTCTTGGTATCATCCTAAACCTTAACTTAACTTCCAACAATCATCAAAAACCTTTGGTAATAGCCTATTGAAGTACCTATAAAAGATATTAAACGAAGCTTACTCTTTGATTTTAGGGTGCCATGTTTGACGAAAAATCCTACTAATAATCATTAAGTGAGTGCTTGAAGTTTACTACCATCGTTTATTTCATATGAGTCTACCGAAGAAAACCAATAACATGTCTATCTCTATAATGGCTTAGCAAAATGAGTGGTAGCATTAAACTATTTAGCAATATAGATACTATCTAGTAAATTAAAAAACATATTAATATACAAATTCTTTTCATGTAGATGTTTATTTCCTTGATGGGCTTTGTTTTGTATATTAATGATTGTTTTTTAATTTTAAGGTGCTCACATGTCTGATTCTGTCTAATGATATGGATGGTACAAAGTAAACATGGTAGATAGCAAGGAGCATAAATTTGGACATGTTGGAATAAAAATTTGAATATGTTGTAACCTCTTCTTTATATGGACTCAAAATGCTTGTAGTTTTTTCCAGGACAAATTAGACAAATTAATTAGACACAAGGAGCATTTTTACGAAATATACATCATGCTTATGCTAAGGAAGTCGTTGTTTTGAATATATCATGCTTGATGTAATTTTATCTTGGACATATATTTAGTACAGTGTTGGATTTGTTTCGTGTTACGTGAAATTACAGTATGAATTTGCTTTATTGTCGCTATTAGCATAATGTTGGTTGTTATAAATATGATTTAACTTTTATATCTTTCTCCATGTACACACAATCTTATATAAAAATTAAATACGGTTCATACTTATGTGGATATTTAAGGATTGATAGAAGATTCATTTTACATAATTTGAGATAGACCAAATTGCAATTCAGTCTCATGCATTCAGTCTTTAGAAATATTTAAAACTAAAATTTAGTCTTTGAATTTTAGGATTGAAATTTCAATCTCGAGTTATCTTTGCTATCAGATAATCAATGAATGAAATTTTAATTTCTTATCGGTGTTTAACATTTATTTAGAGAATGAATTTAATAATTAAAGACTGAAATAATCAATCTCTAATTTAATTATTTTTTCTAGTGCCTTAAGCACAATTTTGAAGACCAATTCATGGACAGAAACATGTTGGCATAGAGCTTGTTATTCTGATGGTTTAACAAGTCAGACCGTCGAAACAAAAATGATCATTATGTTTGATTTTTCGGATTTAAATGTGAAATTCTTCAGTTGTTGGTAGAATTTACTAATTTAATTATTTTATCGATAAGATAAATTATTTTTGAACATTTATAGTAAATAAAATAAATTCAATTTTTTTATAATGCACATTTTAGTACAAATGTATAATTTTTCTAATCTATACTATTATATTATTAGTGAAATTAATTTTTAGACCATACGATCCCCCTTGAATTTTGGCAACTGAACAGTCTCCTAATTTATATCTATAATATAAGCACTTTTTCTTTTTTCCTCTCTTTTTGTCGCACCTCTCTTCTTCCTCATAGGTTTTTCCAATTAATTTTCATGCCAGATTTCCAATTCTTTTTCATTTAGATCCAAAGGTCTCCCCTCTCCCAAACCCTTCCATTTCGACATCGCCTCGAGCACTACTGCCCATAGTCACTTGTTGATCTCAAACCCTTCGAATTCAACTCTCCAACTGCTATGCTAATAGCCGTCTTCTTTTAGGTATTTTAGTTGATTAGTGAAGGGGTATGTTTTTTAAATTATTTGCGAAAGTGGGACTATAATTTGATAATTTAACCTTAGTTATATGTTTTTGATACCATTATACACCTACTTATTCCTGTAATTCTATGTTTGTAACATGTAACCGAAAATTTGTAGGCAACTGTTGAAATCTTTTGGACAATAAGTCAAAAGGGCTAAAAATTAACTGGCTCCACTAAGTTTTGATCTTTTCTTTGGAGAAAGTAAGTCATGTAAGTTCAGTTATTACTTTCACATATTCTAGCTTCTTTGGACTTTTAAAAGATGAATTTATTATTCATAATTTTTTTAAGGGTAACATTTATGGTAATAGGCATATAGATTACCTAGAGTTCAGTATTACCACTATGCATAAACATAGAACTAAAGTGAGAATCAGCATAATTTATTTGAGCATTCTAATATAAATAACAATAAATAAGTTTTATAATCATTAATTGAAAAACATAAACCTCTATTTAATACCTAATTTAGTATTGGCAGATTGAGTGAGCTCCCCATTTAGCAGTTTCATTGGTTTTAAGAGGCAATGCGACAACTGGGAACTTATGTGTGTATTTGTGTACTATAGGCATGATGCACTGTCATTTTGATTATTTTGACAATTACATTTTAACCGGGGATTATGCGACCTATGTGGTGACTATATATGTAAATGATATGAATCATACAATTATCAAGGATTGCTAAGGTTTGATTTTTTCCCCACTGATTTAAGTTGATCATCTTTTCATATAAAAAAGTGAAAAAAAACCATCAGTGAAAGTTATGTGGTTATATTTTAACATATACTTTCGAGCTAAATTTTGGTAAATTAGTCATTTTTCATTTGAGCATAAAAGGTAACTTATTAGACTATCCCGGTTTGTCCAAATTCAACCACTAAAATGATCTTATTTGATGTGGTTATTAATAACTATTTCAATATGTTTAAAATAAAGTCACTCTATAGAATACTTACAGAGCATTCATGTGACAATACTGCTACAAGGGACTATTTGCATACATGTTACATTACACTTTATAGTTCGTTAATGATAGTAAATGAAATAAAACTGAACACATATACTATATATATATATATATATATATATGTATATATATGTATGTATATATATATAACGTGTAGAGTAAATGATTTACTAAATGCTGAATAAAATCACCTTTGCTTTACATTCAAACATACGAACTTTCTTCATGGTTGGAAAAGAATATTTTGTTGAATAAATTGGTATAGTTCTAGGAACAAGGAAGCCATAACTGTTATTTTATTCACTTATATCATGTGTGGTTGGTCTATTAGAAAATTATTTACTTTTACTACGTTTCTACGACAGCATGTTTTACTCTTTTCTACTTTTGACTATTAATATATCTTTTCTGAACTACTTCAATGATCACTTCATGGTCATTTTCTACATGGTTTTCAAAGACGTTAATGACAATATCCTTAACCTGTATGGTATTTAAACAAAGCGATGTATATAGGACTGTTCATTTGTGCCATTCGTTGCATTGGCCTTAAGAGTTTCGACTTAGTAGGTTCAATTTATGGGCAGTATTGAAACGACTACATATAAAAATCTATCACAAATTTGACTATGTGAAATATTCTGGACATCTAGTCTAGATTATGAATTTTGACCAAATATTCAACAAACTACCAAATAATGACTCATTGTTATACTATCTACCGACTTACATGATTTCGGGTACATTTCTAATTTATTAAATACAATTACTCTTTGCAGATACTTTCATCCTCAGGGTAATTAATTTCAAAATTATCTATGTATCCATATACAAAGTAATTTGGTGTGTTTCAAATTAGCCAGTGTGGTGACTGAGGAGGAGGGATGCTCATGGATCAGGTACCCCCCCTCTTCATTTTCTTTTAGGTTTGAATTTTGTATCGAACATTTAGTCTTGAAGCAACTGCTGATTACTTATTTGTGGTTAATACATTTAAGTGGGATCTATATTAGGAAATTCCATTGCATATAATTTATAGACAGTACATTTAGTGATTGTAAGGATTTCAAGTTATTTAAGTGTTTTAGGAGTGTTACGTTTGGTTATTGGGAACCTGTAGATAGCATTTAGTTGATAAAGGAATAAGGAAACATTATGTTAAGAGTCATGTGAAGAAACTCTGAGTCATGTGAAGAAACTCTAAACTTTTAGGTATATCACTGATTAATTAACTAATTAAATACTCACCATATTGACATTGATTTTCTTTTGTCATAATGGTAAAACAATGATATCATTATCCATTCTGTAGAGCTCACCCTTAATATGGAATTATGAAGGTGCCTAAGGTTCAGTAACTATCTTTACCACTGTTTTAAAAGTTTCATGGTTTATTCCTTTATCCGTTTTTTTCTTTTTGTGTACATGTTTTGTAGTTTTGCGTTGAAGAATTAAAATTTTGAAAATATTTTATAGTTTTGCTTTAGAAGCTAAATAACATTAATTTGCTTTTCTTACCTTAGAAATGAATTCCATAATGCCAATGCTTTTTTAGCTTGAGATGAAATATTTCATACCTACCAATAGAGCCTTTTTTCAGTACTTGTAGTCGACTAATATTAAAGTTTAAGGATTTTTATATTTACTATTTAGTCATTTACTTATTACATATCTATTGAATATGATTAATTTTAATAGTTTATCTTATGCATTTTGAAAAACTAATTTTCATTATCATATGATAATTTATTTATTTATTAACAGGTCTCAACTAAACATCTAATAATTGCAGGAGCAAAAACATAATTTGAGAGTATAAAAGCCTTTAGTAATACCTAAACTCTGCATATACACGACTAAACTATTAACCAAACCATAGCTGAATAAAATGCTCAAGATACTTAATGCTATAGTAACTTATGTACCTTCTTTTATAATTACTGTTTAGTTTTTTAAAGTCGTTATGTTATCAAGCAACTCTGCTTTAACCATTTAGATCTTACCTTGTGTTGTGTTTATAGTTCATAGTCGTCATATATGTTTTTTCCCCTCTTCATGCATACTACATACCATTTCTATCTGTGCTAATATTGATCATGCTTTTTTATAGATACACATTATTATTCGTCAATAGTTAATTTCAGTATTGGCCTACCATCGTACTCATTAAATTGATTTATTTTTTTGTGTTTATTTCTTCAAGATAGGAATTTATTACCTTCTGTTATTCCAGAGTTATTTCTTCTTAATTATGTACCATAACATTTTTAATATAAATCCTCTTTGATACCAGAAATTTGTTCTTAAAGGAATATTACTTCTTGCAAATCATGCTGGATGCTCATTGTTTTTCTGATTTTATATCAAGTTCTTTAGTTTTGTACTACCCTTTAATAGTGTTCAAAGGATTTCATGTAAGAAATTCAAATATATTTGTGTTAAATGTACATTATTTTTCATTTTGGCTGGTATGCATTATGGTTGGTAAATAAATTCTTTTAACTGACTGCTCATACTGCTACATATAACTAGAAATCTTTCAGCTTTTTCTATGGCAAGGATTCCATTTTTCTTCAAGTCTTAAAATTTAATGGAAGTGTTATATTAACCTTTTATCTATAGAAATTTCTACAATGCATTCAAAATCTTACTCTATACAATCATTTCCAATTTATTTATTTCATTGAGGATATCTACAAATGGATCGTGAACTGAAAGTAATTTATATGACCTTTAGATCTTTAAAATTAAGTTTTGTTCTTGTAATCAAACAATAAAATGGCGTTCTTATATTTGAGAACTTTATCAGTACAGTACAATGAAATCACACACAAACTGGCTTATGCATTCCTTTTTGGTAAGAGTAAAAATTATACTACAGCCTTAAAGAGAATATTGTATGAGGGAGCTTAGTCTTGCACTTTATATTAGTGATTAACCATTAAATTTTTTACTGGTTGTATATGGGCTCTTTAAAAAATTTGTTACTTCTTCATTAAAGAATGTTGTTGCCATCTATATCAACTTTCACGGTAATTATATAATTCCCTGTTTTCAATTCAATTGATACATACATGATATAATATAAGAAATTTGTTGGACTCATTCATATTTTGTCATTGCTAAAACTAGGCCTGTAAACGGATACTTTCGGATATAGATAGTGCTATATCTGTATCCGTATCCGAAACCACTTTCGGATATGGCATATCCGTCTCCATGGATGCGAAAGGATATCAGGTATTTATCGGATATTGAACTTATGCTTTCTATCCTTGGAAGTTCAGGTGGTCTTGATTCAATATTGTCATCGTGGCAGTTGATGAATTATTATTATTATTATTATTATTATTATTATTATTATTATTATTATTATATTTGGAACATTCATTGATTAAGATGAAATATGCTACATTTTTATTACTATATTCCATTATTTTACTCAAAATAACTATAAAAGGAACTCCTCTTCAACTCAACTGGAGAGAGTTGCACTACAAAATTATCACGTTTTCTACTTCGTCGACAACTTTTAGACTGAACTGTATAGGACGTTGGTTTAGTACCTTTATTCCAGTTAAAGAGGAAATTCATGCGTCTTCATTTCAATGCATAATTAGTGCACATTGATTTATTTATCCGTACACCCAATATTATAGATTTTAATTTTCCAATAACGGTGAAGTATTGCATATGTTACTTTTTGATTATATCTTTGGTTTTCATCCATGGTGCCATTTTACCCACTTAAGTTGTTTGCTTCATAACTCAACATTTTGTTACTATCAATATTCTCATGTCCAGTATTACAAACTGGTGTAGCATGATTTATTGACAATTTTGAGTAATATTAATATTATAAAAAGTATCTTTATGTATGTGTATCTTAATGTGTAGCACTGTGGATGCTTTATGGTAATATGAATAGTTTAAACGTGGATGTGGGAATGAAGGATGTGCAGCTTATTACTAAAATTGTGTGGTGCACATTTTAATTTGTGCTTACTTTCTGTATCCAATTTTTTGATCTATATGGTTTAAGTAGTTGATTTCAAGTTAAAGTTCAGTCATGTAGTTATAAATTTGTGTTCAGTTCTGTCCAATATGATGTCTGTTTGTATATGTGTTTGCTTTAAAGTTCCAGTATGCTATGCGGTTTGTATCTGTAACTTAACTATTCTATCTAATGAAACCGTGAAGTTTTAAACATCAATTTTACTACCACATTAATTTTATGTTACATTTTTCTCCACATTCACATTTCTTACTTGATATTTATTTACGACTAATAAGTCAATGTATAAATTTTGTCTATGACATTTTTTTTTTGTAAATCACAATTAACTGTCGATTAGAGTTACTTCATGCATATGAATACTTATCCAGTCACCCACTATACTCAAATATCATGCTATCTTATGTCTCATATACAGCTTAGTCTTTCATTGTAAATTTTCAACTATATCATTAAACCATAATTTATAACCATGGATAAACATTATATGACCGTTTCTTCCACTTTAATATGACTATCACCAAAGTACTGTAATATCACATAATCACAAATTACTAATTCATAGGCTAACCACTTATACATTGATAAACTTGACACATAAGATCGGTTGTTTTATATTAGTTTTAGACAGGAAAATCTTCATTACGTTTATATATATATATATATATATATATATATAGCTCAAAGTTACAAGGATATTTACCCATTGATTTTAATCTACTGGTTGCATGTGATGTTTGATTAACTGTCAGATTATGTTAATTACCATAAGAAGATGGATTAGAATATTATGCCAACTATTTTATTTCAAAATTTTAAAATAATAATGGCATTTATCATTCTTTTACAAGCAGAAAATACTGGGTTGCAGGTCATGTTATTCCCATCTGTTGTTCTATTTTCAGCTGTACTAAACATGTTGATTGGTGAAATAATCACCAATTTGGACAATATTGAAGTAAATTACAAAATATTCTGCAAAATGAAATGGGAGCATGCTAGTTTGGGGTAAAAACTGGAAGCATATGTCAAGGTTTTTACTATAATCCGTTCCACTTAATTTTTGTAGATTGACATTGCAAAACGTATGTGTTTTGCTTTTTCTAACATATGACTTCTCTACCATTACTTGATTTCTAAAACAAATCGGCACTGTTATTAATATAATTGGAAGTAGTTGTTGCATTCATAATTGATGCTTACATGCAGTAGTTTACAGAGAGAACTCCTCCTGATGCATCATGGTAAGCACATACAGTACTGATAGTAATCATTTGGTTTTCCACTATTTAATATCCAAGGGCTTACGTAGTCACAACAAGGGAGAAAAAAAGTGAAACCGAAAGAGAAGGACGAGACTAGATAGTTGGTAAATTTTGAATTTTGATTCAACTTTACTTTTTAGCATAGTTGATCCATATTTAGTTAGATTTATGATTTGGATAGTTATTTTTTTCATTTAGAAACCATTTTCATGATTTATGATTTTTAATTTATGTAAAAAAAATGTTTTTTTGGAAATTAAGTATGAACATCAGTAGCATATTTCATTGATCAAAATGAATTTTATTGAATATTTTAGATTTTTTTTGAATAAATAAAAATATATGCAGAGTTCTCTACAAATATTTGCGGTCGGATTCCATGTGAATAAGTTCTTAATTAACATTAACTCTCATTAAATGAATAATTGTTACTTTCTCAACTTAATATTCAAATTAACTATTTGCTATTTTTCTAACTTGGAATTAAATGGAAACAAATTGATGTGAAAACATTGTCATAAAACCATATCTATGTGCCAATCCCTTTATGTCATGACAAAATATTTAACTAGAGGCGTGGAGGGTTATATTATTTGAAACGCTGCTTCTTATTTTCTAAATTAGAGCCATATGCTATTCCATGTCATAAATACAATTAATAATTTCTATGTTACTAAATATGAAAGATTAATGGATCCATTTTTTGAAATAGTATTTAGGTTATGCTCAAAATGGTTCCCTAATTCGTGTCATCGGCACAGACTCCAAACAAAAGAGTGTGTGTGTGCGTGAAATATATGTATCTAAAAGGTATATAAAAGTAGCACATGAATTATTGTTAAGTACATGATACTTGCATTTTTAAGCAAACAAGTACGTGGTAGAGATTAGTTTGGGCGCTGAAGTAATTTATATGTCTGTAACTGATGTTTTGCATTTGTTTTCAGGTTTGCCTTCTCATTTTGTATATGCATGTAGTACTGTCTGATTGGCGAGTCAAGTTGAAGCCAAGTGAAAATGGTTGTGTTTTATATGAATTTTGCTGTTGGGAAGTGGTGCTAAAGAGGTGATATAATGCTTAAGAGTAAGTTGAAGCTTAATCATTTTTAGCTCCAGTCTTTACTTCATGGTATCATATGACATCGTTTAATAATTTTTTTGCATGAGATAACATCTATAAGATTTAGGACGGTCTTCATCAACAAGAGAACTTGGTGTTTCAGTAGCATCATAGGGACTGTAAAATGTAGGAATCGAGAAACTATCCGATTTTTTTTTTCACAATTGCTATGTGAAGAACACTTTTGTAGTGGTTGTTGCTTAAAAACTACAATAAAACAGTAGTTAGATTACATGTATGGTTAAAAAAAAATCAATGTGTAAAACATGTACATATATTTTGAGTGCTTGCGTTTAATCACCAATGTTAATTGTCAAAGTATTAGGATCAGAGCTAATATTAACGCACTTTCCATTTCTCAGCACCTGCAAGCCTGGAACTCCATTTTGTAATAAAATAGTGATAACATTTGAATCTTTGTAACCAGGCAAGCCGTAAGTAATTTCATACTAAGATAGCACAAGTGAAAAGCTAAAATAAGCACAGCTTTTCATGGATCATGTTTGTCTTTTGCAAATGTTCTATATAAAGCATATAGTTGGTATGTATTTATATCACACGATGTCTTTTTTCTATTCATCCCCAGGTTGCTGCTATAGTTTACCTATTTTGATCTATGTAAAGTCTAATATCTATTTTTGTCCACTGAAATATATAGTTTTACCGTTATTGGTTTAATTTTCCAGAAAGTTTACATAATTAGATTCATAAAGGATGATCTTTCATTTATTACAGGCACAATGGTCGTCTCAAGCCCTTGAAGCCGCCTTTTCCTTCTTCTTTTTAAATATAAAAATTAACTTCTCCACAAGTCATAATACTTACATGGTAGCGCCAAGTATCCACGGGCATGTGCATGTATATTGTTTTCCGTAATGTGAGTAATCTGAGACAACACTGGGTTTTGGTTTTCGTTTTCATTTTATTTGATCATGTTAAATTTTGTGGTTATCGAGGAAGTAATTAAAGATGTGAGAGCTTGGCTTTAAGCGTTCATTTTTAAAAAATTTATGGCATCAGCTCTATTGTTGGAGGTAGATTTTCTTTACTGTCTGTTGATGGTTGCAAACATATTTCAATTTTTATTTGTTACCTTATTGGGCTTAGATATTTTCATTCTTATTGAATTTGTTATGCCTTTATTATTTTCTTATGAGCAATTAATGTAAATTTACACACCTAAATGTGTCAGTCAATAATTAATATGAACAAATACAAAAATGCAACCAGAAGTGAATTATCATTTGACTACTAATTTCTTTTTGATTCATGTTACCAATACATTACTTTCTAATTTTAAAATTTTAAATAAAAACCGTGTAGGAAGCACGGATTCACAGTAGTATTTAAGATAAAAGAAACTTGGTTCAATCAACTATCCATAAATCATAGCTTAATAATGTCAAACATCGTCCAATGTTAATAAGATAATCCAATAGTCGCTACAGTGGATAGAGTTATGAATAATTTTATTAAACCGATTATGTGCAAAAATATGGAATGAATACATACAAAAATACTTTTTCTTTTGTTTGACTGAGAGAAACGTCTGGTTCAAAAAGACCGATCTTGATGTTATTTTAGAGTTTTGATGTTTCGAACTAGTGTACGTGCAATGTTATTTTATTTTATTTCATTTTTTTAAGCTCTAGCACTTTAAGATGCAAATTTAATCATGATGGATCGGACTGGTTAGCATAATGGCACACCCAAATTATTGAGAGATGGTCCTAGGAGAATAAAACACGTGAAAAGCAAAACAGTGTTACCTAACCAATCAGTACACATATCGCATCCAATCCGAATGTCCTATAACGATCGATGTATGCTGGAAACAAGTATAGCCAGTAGTTACACGCACCCTTATCCGCCGTTGCAAGTATAAATAGAGGACATTTGTACAATGAAATTCACAAACAACCAAATACAAAAGAACAAAGAAAAGAATGGGCAGTACTCCATCTCCTAAACTAATGAGCGTGGCCACTGTAGCCACCATCCTAACCATTTTGGCATCTACATGCATGGCCAGAAACGTATTGGTGAACAACGAAGGACTGTACGCAGGCCAATCCCTAGTCGTAGAACAGTACACTTTTATAATGCAGGATGACTGCAACCTTGTACTGTACGAATACAGCACCCCCATCTGGGCCTCAAACACGGGCGTCACCGGCAAAAACGGGTGCAGGGCCGTGATGCAGGCTGATGGCAACTTTGTCGTCTACGATGTTAAGGGGCGTGCCGTCTGGGCCAGTAACAGCAGAAGAGGGAACGGGAACTATATCCTGGTGCTTCAGAAGGACAGGAACGTTGTTATTTACGGATCTGATATTTGGTCTACTGGTACGTACAGGAAAAAAGTGGGTGGAACTGTTGTTATGGCTATGAATGGTACTGTCGATGGAGGCTCTGTGGTTGGACCGGTAACAGTGAATCAGAATGTCACTGCCGTCCGAAAGGTTGCTGCTGCTGCATGAATTTGGAGATGAGTTCCATGTTTTGAGTATGAACAATAAATTGTGTGCGACGGCGATGCACTCTATATGTATGTTATTGTTATCTTCTATTATGTATTTTTGCACTGCATGCTTGCTGGTTACATCTGTAATATTCATGTATGTGGCCTTAAGCGCTTAAGGTTATGATAAGATGACCACCAGCATTCTGGCTCCATCTTATGCTCTACTAAGCATAGTTCCTCTCCTTAGACTTACTCTCTGTTTCAATAATTTTTTTAATTATAAATAATAAATCAAAAAAAAAAAAAAAAAACAATAAAAAAAGCTGAAGGCACATAAGTTATTTTTCTAAGATTTTGATTTCATATATACCGTCTAATGTTGTCGTATATTAAGCTATCATTCATGTGATAATCGTCTATCTCTCACTTTCTCAGTTAAAAAAAAAAAAAAGAAAAAAGAAAAAAAGAGAGGTTAAAATGCAATTTGACGAACCATCAGAAGTATAGACTCGTTTGGTGGTGATAATACATGGCAACCTTATCTACTTGAACATTTTTTAAGAACAAGCTAGAAATCGAAACAGTATCCTTACATTAACCATAGCACACACTGTCGATATTATTACGTAAGAACTTGTAGTCTGATATGACATTTGCTGAAGCTTTCATTGTCAGCACAAGCAAATTAACGGCCACAATCAATCAATTCCAATGATTATTTTTGCCATGAACATGCGCGCCACAACACGTTAGTCGATAAGTTAAAGTGCAGATATGTGCCCATGGGAGCTTAATCGGCAAGCGTTACGGTACGCCGCACGGAGCACTCCCGGCATGAATTATTTTTCGAACAATCCATATTTGCTTGATCCATTAAAGAAAAAATTATGTACATAAATATTTTATTATATTTTACATGGTTAGTTTGAATTTTTATTTTAAATTTCAAAGTTTATTTGTTAGATATATTAAACGATAATA
Source organism: Allium cepa (assembly GCA_030765085.1). Taxonomy (NCBI): domain Eukaryota; kingdom Viridiplantae; phylum Streptophyta; class Magnoliopsida; order Asparagales; family Amaryllidaceae; genus Allium; species Allium cepa. Next base: position 766,902,943 of record CM060928.1, on the reverse strand, counting down.
TAAATTGTCTATATTTTTAAAGAGAAATTTTGAATTCATAAACAATGTTTAATCAGTAGATCCTATTTTTAAATGATAATAAGATTTGATAATATCGTTTTTTATAGCTCACGCTGACACCAAAAAAGTGTGACATCAAATATACTAAAACTATTATTAAGAAGTATGCAAACAAGTGGAGCAAATGTATGACAACTCACATTGATTTTTGGGTCTCGTGAGATTTAATTAACTGCATATTCCGATTCGAGAAGTACCTGATGTTAAACAGCTACTAAGAAACCTACTACTTGATATTTGGTCCTCTGTATTAAATTATGAATAAGCACCTATCAGGGTATAAACAAAAACATTTATTAAATATGCAGCCAAACGTCTATTTGAAAGACGTCCAAGATCAAACGTCCAAGGTTTTTTACGCCTATTAAATAAAAGTCTAATATTATACGACTATTTAATATAATCGTCTGACATCAAACACTTATTAAATAGATGATTAGGACCAGTTTATGATTCTAAATTAGTCCATGAATATGCTCTTTCGGGAAGCTACTTCCTCTATCTATGTAAACTAGATGATTGGAACCAGTTTATGACTTTTTTTTATTCCCACTTGACAGCTCCACTTTCAAACTCAAGTCAATGCTCCACTAGTCGGACTCTTCCACACCTTCCTCCATCGAAGTAGTGTCAAGTTTTGTCAACATAATGAAAGAAAATCCATTACCAAACTCCTATTTACACTATCTCGTCTTTTATATTTTTATAACGTTGGACAATTCAGTCCAATCGGTGTTTAATAGCAATTTACGATACAAGACTCCTCATCCAATCTCATCATACCAATTTATGCATCATTTATTGTAACAGCCTGATAATTTCAACCATTCACATCCACACATGCCGGAATTGAGTTGCTCAAAATACCAGATTGTTAATTTATATTCGACAAAACTCAGCATATACAGTAAATAAATAATCACAGAATCACAAACATAGAGTAATATAACACAAATGCAATAGAAACAAGGCGGAAACAAGAGAATAGTGGTTCATGAAGCTACTATATATATAACAGTGTTAAATAAGATACAACAGAAGTCTCAAATACAATAGTCAAATACAAAATCAGAATACATCACTAGAATCAACTGAATATCTGAAAGCTGGATAGATAGCCGGATCTCCAAGCGAAGCTCTAACTCCAAAGATGAGTCTCAGAAGCTGTACCACTCAGTCCGACCCGAGCGTAAAACAAAACACAAAACACTCGAGTCAGGATTAACATTCTTATATCAATAAATCCAACTCAAGTGAAATAACAACTGAAATGCAAGTAACTCAAAGGATGTTTTGGGATAACCATCCTCTAAGGATCCGTTAAACTATCTACGATGTAATAATATACGCTATTATAATAATGTCTAAAACAAAATAAACTTACTTAAAAATAGCGTTAAGGCTTTACGTTTTCCACCTTAACACACATATAGTGCCAACAGTCTATATAGTACCGTAGTCCCTCCTGATCGGGAGGCCACAAAGGATACTCCATAGGTACGACACAAATCAAAGTCGTAGTAAAGATCGCTAGGGTAGGTAACACGACACAACTAGACAATGCCAGAATAGATATACCAATTACACTTTCGGACCGGTGGTAATGCATAACCGTGGCTATCGCCCACCTCGAGCTACACTCCAAAAAAAAAAAATCAAAGGTGCACCCAATCAATCACAAAGTAATAGAATTGTATCGAAAGAGTGTGTCCGATCAGAGGAGCTACCTCATTAACCCGTCAATTGCTCCTGTTTTAGCCACATTATGCCAACTCACGGGAGTCGGGTCCATGTATATACCTAAGTAGGATCGTCGCCACCATCCTACTTCATTCTGTAATCTCCACCGCGTACACAGTTGTTAAAGTGGTTTTCGGAGTTGGCAGAGAGTATGACAACTTCTGATCCCGGTCTCTTTAACAACCAAACGTTATTATAACACCGCGGCCATTTCAAAATAGTTTATACTTCAAAACCAAAATATTGTTGCCATTTCAAAACCATATCAAAATGACATCATTTCCACTTCAAAACCAAATACGATATCATCTCCATTTCAAATATATCCTTTTCTAAAATCATAGCATTTTTTTTCAAAGTTATAACACTTGCGAAACTAAACACTTGAAATTAAATCACTTTCGAAACATAAGACTTTGAGATCATAATACTTCCCACTTAACCTATTTATATATTAAAATAGTGTATATATAATAAAATTGTTTTTCTCAAATTTCACAAATAATTCCAAATCAACTCGAACTCCAAAATTCAAATTTAATCAAATCTCAAATCATTAATTTCAAATTAGCTTCTAAATAAACCATTCAAAATTATATTGATTTCAAATACAGATTTGAACCACAAATAAACCATTTCAAAATATATATATCAAAGCTTTAGATATTCTACAATTTCAAAACTAAATGTGATAATTTTATATATATCTTAATTCAATTTACTATTATTTAGTTTTAAATATTTACTTAATAAATTCAATATCATTTAAATAAAACTCAAACTTGAAATATTTATTAATCACCTCAATCCAACATCAGGTTGTAAAATCATAGCCTTTAAAATTTCAATTTCAATAAGTTCCAAATCGATTTTAATTAAATATAATTCTTAATTAAATACAATTTCAAATCAATTTCAAATCAATCTTCTCAACCTTAATTTATTAGAATCGTTATAAACTCTATATTAAAATATAATTTAAATCAATACTTAACCAAATTATGTTTTAATAAAATCAAACTTTATTGTCAAACTTATTTATATTAAAAAAAATTATACATAGATTAAAATCAAGAATTTAACTATATATAAAATAACATTTATATAATATCAAAAATCAGTATTTTATGAAACCATATATTTTATTTCCAAAGCACATAGAAATCATTTTCAAAATATTTATATATAGACCAACGGTGCCTGTATATAATTTTCTATCTTATGGCCAAGTGATATAAATATTTATCATTTCAATCTGTGATTTAAATATATACGGGATTATATCGTTTCAACCCGCAATCCCAAATTCAATTCAATGAAAATCGCTTGGGTCTATCATTTCAACCCATAACGATTTTCTCTTATTCTACAGATCGTTCGAGTATGTATCATTTTAACCCATAGTGAATTCTATACTAACATGGAACTTGCAGAGTGATAACAAATATGATAATAATGTAACAGACATATATCATCAATATAAATAATAAATAATGGTGTCAGATGTCACAGGTGAACAGATAGCATAATAACATATACATGACAATGTAATAACTAACAGTAGCATATTTCAATTATCGTTTCAATTGAAATCAAATTTAATAGATGAAAGAACATTAATCGTGAGTGATTGCTCACCTTTCGACGTTAGAGATGGACGAGAATAAGATATGTTACGAATCCAAGCATGAATTTCGGAACAAAGCACGATGGACATGAGTTCGACGATCAAAGCTGATAAATAGGAATTGATGAAATAAACCTGAATCATCTAGATATGACTGAAACAAAATATATTAATATTATTTCTCTGAAATTAATATTTTAAAAAGTAAATATATATGTATATGTATAATTAAAATCATTATTTTAAATTAAAACATATATATTAAAATCAAACATATATACATTTTATACCTTTAAAATAACTACATATATATATATATATATATATATATATATATATATATATATATAGGCTATTGCTAAATCATATACAACTTATACTTTAAAATAAAAAACTAATTATCAAAACTTATACATATATATGTGTGCACATATAAATAACAATAATTGAAACTTTAAACTTATCCATATACATACATACATACATACATACATACATATATATATATATATATATATATATATGAACAAACATAATATGCTCAAACAACAGGATCGATACCAGATGTAAATAAATATATGTATAACTTGCTTTATAATACATATATACTAACTGAAACAGGCTATATATAAATTAAACTAACATAAACAACATACTATAGCATAAATCTTATTATATAAACAGTGCTGGCATCAAATTATACACATATTACACTTTAAACAACTTAGATAGCTTTTCATACTTTAAAATATATAGCAGTAGGATATGAGCAAACTGTATACTCTTATACACTTTATAAACTTATATATAAACTATTATACACAATCTAATATATACACTTATACAAATACAACCATAAAAATAACAAACAAGCATAAGTATATATGAGTAATGTATACATCATACTTTAAAACTATACTTAACACAATATTTATGAAATAATATTTTTTTTATAAGTATATACAATAATTATAATAGACAGCAATTCAAATTTACACTTTTAAAATATATAACAACTTATAGAAATTTATGTGCATTATTATATATATAGACTAACAGTGAAATACATACTAATAGATAAACACCTATACAGACTAAATATATATACATACATACATATATATATATATATAGCATAGTTGCATATACTTCTCAATAGGTGCATAACAAGTTAACTAACATACCATATATTATTACAACCCAAAACTGTTCAAAAATAACATAAATATGTGAACATACTTATCAATTTGTTACTGATAATATATATATATATATATATATATATGCTTAAAATGAATAATAATATATATGAAATCTCAAACCAAAACGAGGCTGCAAGTTTTCATGCAACCTATATATGAGTATATACATACTGTCGAAAGTATATAACCTCTTTACTCATATCTTGTATGTTAATATACAGTAGCAAACAAAATATAAATACCTACAAGAATCAAAGTGGAGGCTTGGCAAGCGGAGGAAGGAGCTGTGGGTCGTGCGGTGCTCGTGGAGAAAAAGGGTGGGGTAGTGGCAGATGAGTGTATAGCCGAGATTCTCGCGTTGCTCAATGGAATGGCTTCGCGGAAGATGGTAGCCGATTTTTGGGTGATGCGTTGGAACAGGGTGCAGTTTTAATTCGAGCAACAATTTGAAGGCTTATATTTTTTTGTGAAACAGCAGAGAAACGAAAAGGGGAAGGAAGGGAACTAAAGGATAAGAGTGAACGACCCAACAATATTGAAATGATGGTGGATAGCCAAAAGCCAAGTACATTAAATTCAAGGAATGGAAATGTCTGATGATTGTTGGTATTTTATGGTGCCAACAAAAGAGGCAAAGAAAACAAAAGGCTGAATAGGGTGCCGATACGGGAATTGTTCCGTGGATTTCCTTGTCACCCGGACTTCAAAACACAGGATTCAATATACCATAAAGATCAACATGATGAGGTTATCAAAACGGTGTACAAATGTCAGTGGTACGATTATCCGATCAAAAATGATATCGGTACCAAAATGCTGCTAAAACGTTGAAAATAAGATAAACGGAGCAATAACATTCAGAATTTGAAGAAACGAAATATGACATCTCACTTAGAAGATAATTTACAAATTTTCTATAGAAAAATACTCAGGTTTGGAAAACATTTTATTATCATTAATTTTTAACTGATTTGAATTTTAATAAAATTTCACAATAAAACAACCTTCTTATTATCAAGTGAAAATTTACCATTTGCTATGTTTAAATATACGTATTCCAAATATCAAATTTATATCTCAAAAGTTTATTATTTAAAATTTCATAAAATTTCAATTAAATATACTAATAAAACAAATAAAAATTATTGGAATTTACGAGTCATTACACTCTCTCCCACTCAAAACATTTCGTCCCCGAAAAGGAAGGAGGTAGGAGAATAGGAACAACCAGAAGAAAAATAGACTTGCATTACAAAATAAAACAATTAATTTAAACCGTGTAAATTTCAATTAAACAAAATAATATTCAATAATTGATTTTTAATTCGAGGTATTTCATTAAGTTAATTTAATTTCAATTTATTAATATTTGGTACAAAGGTTTCTTTCAAAACAAAATTTTATTTAATTTATCTCATTTACTATTCAATTAACCTATTATTCCATTTATCCCTATTTACATTATATAATTAAAAATTAAGTGTATAACATTTATTATAACCACTCAAAATTTGTTTATAAAATCCTTTAATATTGTATATTATCCAATTACATATTCAACTTCTGAATAATTTAGGTACGTTGTATTAGAATGAAATTGGGTATTATACGAATAAAATTCTCCAATTCAATTAGCTTAAGTTTAAATGTTTATTCAAAATTTTGGCTTCATTTTAATAATTGAAATCGTCCTTTAAGAAAAATTAAGAATTAAATTTTCGTTTCACTTCAAATCATTTAGAGATAAATATATATACACTATATGTGTATCAATCAAATTTATAAATTATAACTACATATATAATATCAAGTAATATTAAGAAATTCAAATCAAATTTATTTTCCAAAACAAAAGTGTAACGAAGCTACGAATTGGTCTCTCTACTTAGAAACTCGAAAATGAATGTCGAAGATGCTGCAATCATCACCGAAATTATTTTCCAATGGCAATAGAAGAGAGTACTGATTTAAAACTCTACAAATTTTTTGAAAACAATTTTTATTTGAAAATACTTCAAATAATATGCATTTAAAGCTTTAAAACCAATGTTAGAAATCATCGAAAATTAGATTCCCAAAATCTAAATTTAAATTCATTTCAAATTCCAAATCAAATTACAACCAAGTTTTATAAATTCATTTATTTATATTATGCAATAGTCCATGGTTAACAAAACAATAAACGAAAATCAAATATTATCAGTTTTTACAACCAATTCAGTTAACAATTCAATTTCAGAAAACTTATACTTATATATATAATATAATCATACAAAAATTTATTTCATTTACCAAATTTGAAAATAATATTGTGTCGGTTTGCTCTGTTCAAGTGTTTTGAAAATCCTATCGATAGCGTTGATCAGACGAATCGATTGAAAACCCAAATCAACATCAACAACTCAAACAACACAATATAAAACATTTTTATATTAATTACAAATGCACTTCCTCGCTCGTCGACACAAGAATGGATCTCAAAACAAGGATAGAGATTCAAATATGATGGATCAAATCAAAGAGAATTTTGATTCGAAGATAGGTTCGAAACGAACATGAGAAGGTTAAATAACAAAAGAGAAAGATGGATATACTAATATTAATCGTGGGCAACCGTAACCGGGTCAATCGTGATTTCAATGATAATAAGATCGATGCAGAATTATGAGGCAAATCAACATTCGATTGCCAGATATAGAATTCGGGCATATCAAGAGATATCAGCATCTAAACCGAGGATATATAAATATTCGACGAATCAATACTATTGTAAATGAGTTTCACTCCTTTACAAATCATTCAAAGCTTGGCAAGACAGCCGATTTATTATAGAGATCATTCGAAGTGGAGTTATTGGATACTCAAAAATCGAGAAGCATGAATAGGGAGAGATAAGGATGGATTTTGGAACCAAAGGGAACGTTCCAAAATTCAAAGAAAATTCGAATCAAAGAGGAAATTTTTAAGCTTGAACGAAGGGGATTCTATAATCAAATTTTCTACATATGCTAAATTTTGCCTAAAACCAAAGCTCTGATAGAAAATGTGACAGCTTGATAATTTCAACCATTCACATCCACACATGCCGAAATTGAATTGCTCAAAATACCAGATTGTTAATTTATATTTGGCATAACTCAACATATACAGTAAATAAATAATCACAGAATCACAAATACAGAGTAATATAACACAAATGCAACGGAAATAAGAGAATAATGGTTCATGAAGCTACTATATATATAACAGAGTTAAATAAGATAAAATAGAAGTCTCGAATACAATAGTTAAATACAAAATAAGAATACATCACTAGAATCAACTGAATGTCTGAAAGCTTGATAGATAGCCGGATCTCCAAGCGAAGCTCCAACTCCAAAGGTGAGTCTTAAAAGCTGTACCATTCAGTCTGACCCGAGCGTAATGCAAAACACAAAACACTCGAGTCAGGATTAACATTCTTAGATCAGTAAATCCAACTCAAGTGTAATAACAACTGAAATACAAGTAAATCAAAGGATGTTTGGGATAACCATCCTTTAAGGATCCGTTAAACTATCTACTATGTAGTAATATACGCTATTATAATAATGTCTAAAGTAAAATAAATTTACTTAAAAATAGCTTTAAGGCTTTACATTTTTTGCGTTAACACATATATAATGCCAATAGTCTATAAGTACCGTAGTCCCTCCTGATCGGGAGGCCACTAGAGGATACTCCATAGGTGCGACACAAGTCAAACTCATAGTAAAGCTCAGTAGGGTAGGTGACACAGCACAACTAGGCAATGTCAGGGTAGGTATATCAATTACACTTCCGGACTGGTGGTAATGCATAACCGCAGCTACCGCCTGCCTCAAGCCACACTTTTAAAAAAAATCGAAGGTGCACCCAATCAATCGCAAAGTAATAGAATAGTATTGAAGGAGTGTGCCCGATCATAGGAGCTACCTCATTAGCCCGTCAATTGCTCATGTTTTAGCCACCTATATAACTCAATAGGATCGTCTTCACCATCCTACTTCATTCTGGAATCTCCACCACGTATACAGTTGTTAAAGTGGTTTTCAGAGTTGGCAGAGAGTATGACAACTTCCGATTCCGGTCTCTTTAGCAACCAAACGTTATTATAAAACTACGGTCATTTCAAAATAGTTTATGCTTCAAAACCAAATTTTCATTGCCATTTCAAAACCATATCAATATAACATCATTTCCATTTCAAAATCAAATACGATATCATGTCCATTTCAAATATATCCTTTTCCAAAATCATAGCATTTTTTTTCAAAGTTATAACACTTTTGAAACTAAATACTTGAAATTAAAACGCTTTCGAAACAAAATACTTTGAGATCATAATACTTCACACTTAACCGATTTATATATTAAAATAGAGTGTGTGTGTGTGTGTATGTGTGTGTATATATATATAATAAAATTGTTTTTCTTAAATTTCACAAATTAATTCCATATCAACTCGAATTCCAAAATTCAAATTTAATCAAATTTCTAATCATTAATTCCAAATTAGCTTCTAAATAAACCATCCAAAATTATATCGATTTCAAAATAGATTTGAACCACAAATAAACCAATTCAAAATATATATATCAAAGCTTTAGATATTCTATAATTTCAAAACTAAATGTGATAATTTTATGTATATCTTAATTCAATTTTCTATTATTTAGTTTTGAAATATTTACTTAATAAATTCAATATCATTTAAATAAAACTCAAACTTCAAATATTTATTAATCACTTTAAACCAACATTAAGTTATAAAATCATATCCTTTAAAATCTCAAATTGTGTTAGTTCCAAACCGATTTTAATTAAATATAATTCTTAATTAAATACAATTTCAAATCAATTTCAAATCCATATTCTTAACCTTGATTTATTAGAATCATTATAAACTTTAAATTAAAATATAATTTAAATAAATACTTAACCATATTATATTTTAATAAAATCAAACTTTATTATTAAACTTATTTATATTAAAAAATATTATACATAACTTAAAATCAAGAATTTAACTATATATAAAATAAAATTTATATAATATCAAAAATAAATATTTTATAAAACCATATATTTCTTTTCAAAACCCATAGAAATCATTTTCAAAATATCTATATACAGACTAACGGTGTATGTATATAATTTTCTATCCTATGTTCAAGTGATACAGATAATTACCATTTTAATCCGTAATTTAAATGTATACGGGTATATATCATTTCAACCCGCCATCCCAAATTTAATTCAATGAAAATCACTTGGGTCTATCATTTTAACTCATAATGATTTTCTCCTATTCTATAGATCGTTCGGGTATGTATCATTTCAACCCATAGTGAATTTTGTACTAACAGGGAACTTACAGAGTGGTAACAGATATGATAATAATATAACATGCATATATCATCAATATAAATAACAGATAATGGTGTTAGTTGTCACAGGTAAACAGATAGCATAATAACATATATATGACAATGTAATAACTAATAGCAGCATATTTCGATTATCGTTTCATTTGAAATCAAATTTAATAGAAAAAAGAACATTAATCGTGAGTGGTTGCTCATCTTTCAAGGCTAGATATGGACAAGAATAAGATGAGTTACGAATCCAAGCATGAATTTCGAAACAAAGCACAATGGACATGAGTTCGACGATCAAAGCAGATAAATAGGAATTGATGAAATAAATCAGAAACATCTAGGTATGATTGAAACAAAATATATTAATATTATTTCTCTGAAATTAATATTTTCAAAATTAAATATATATATATATATATATGTACAATTAAAATCATTATTTTAAATTAAAACATATATATTAAAATTAAACATATATATATTATACCTTTAAAATAACTACATATATATAAGCTATTGCAAAATCATATACAACTTATACTTAAAAATAAACAAATAATTGTCAAAACTTATATATATATATATATACATATGCACATATGAATAACAACAATTGCAACTTTAAACTTATCCATATATATATGAACTAACACAATATGCTCAAACAATAGGATCAATACCAGATGTAAACAAATATATGTACAACTTACTTTATAATACATATATACTAAACGAAACAGATTATATATAAATTAAACTAACATAAACAATATACTGTAGAATAAATCTTATTATATAACAGTGCTGGCATTGAACTATATACATATTACACTTTAAACAACATAGATAGCTTTTCATACTTTAAAATATATAACAGTAGGATATGAGCAAACTGCATACACTTATACACTTTATAAACTTATATATAAACTATTATACACAATCTAATATATATACGTATACAAATGCAACCAGAAAAATAAATAACAAACATATGTATATATGAGTAATGTATACATCATACTTTAAAACTATACTTAACACAATATTTATTAAATAATATATATTTTTTATGAGTATATACAATAATTATAACAGACTGCAATTCAAATTTACACTTTAAAATATATAACAACTTATAGAAATTTATGTGCATAATTATATATATATAGAGACTAACCGTGTAATATATACTAATAGATAAACACTTATACAGACTAAATATATATATATATATATATATATATATATATATATATAACATAGTTGGATATACTTCTCAATAGGTGCGTAACAAGTTAACTGACATACCATATATTATTACAACCCAAAACTGTTTCAAAATAACATAAACATGTGAACATACTTATCAATTTATTATTGATATATATATATATACTTAAAATGAATACTAATATATATGAAATCTCAAACCAAAATGAGGCTGCAAGCTTTTCACGCAACCTATATATGAATATATACATACTGTCAAAGTATATAACCTCTTTACTTATTACCTGTATATTAATATATAGTAGAAAAAAAATATAAATACCTAAAAGAATCAAAGTAGAGGCTTGGCAAGTGGAGGAAGGAGATGTGGGTCGTGAGGTGCTCGCGGGGAAAAAGGGAGGGGTGGTGGTAGACAAGTGTGTGGTCGAATGCTCGCGTTGCTCAATCGAATGGCTTCGTAGAAGATGGTAGCCGATTTTTGGGTGATGCGTTGGAACATGGTGCAGTTTTATCTCGAGCAACAATTTGAAGGCTTATATTTTCTTTTTAAACAACAGAGAAACGAAAAGAGGGAGGAAGGGAACTAAAGGATAAGAGTGAACGACCCAGTAATATTGAAATGAAGGTGGATAGCCAAAAGCCAAATACGTTGAATTCAAGGAATGGAAATGTCTGATGACTGTTGGTATTTTATAGTGTCAACAGAAGAGGCAAAGAAAACAAAAGGTTGAATAAGGAGTCGATATGGGAACTGTTCTGTGAATTTCTTTGTCACCCGGACTTCAAAACACAGGATTGAATATACCGCAGTGATTAGTATGACGAGGCGATCAAAATGGTATACAGATGTCAGTGGTACGATTATCCGATCAAAAATAGATATCGGTACCAAAATGCTGCTAAAACGCCGAAAATAAGATAAACGAAGCAATAACAGTCAAAATTTAAAGAAATGAAAGATAACGTCTCACCTAGAAGATGATTTACAAATTTTCTATAGAAAAATATTCAGGTTTGGAAAACATTTTATTATCATCGATTTTTAACTGATTTGAATTTAATAAAATTTCACAATAAAATAAACCTTCATATTATCATATGAAAATTTACCATTTGCTATGTTTAAATATACGTATTCCAAATATCAAATTTATATCTCAAAATTTTATTATTTAAAATTTCATAAAATTTCAATTAAATATACTAATAAAACAAATAAAAATTATTAAAATTTGCACGCCATTACATTTATTACGCCAACTTTGATGCTAGTAGCGTATCGAGACTTGATCATGGGTCACTGTCCAAACCCTCCACTTTAAGTCACTACTTAAACTTATACTTCTAAACAACATGATTCACAAATCCTTTGTACATTGTTACTTATCAACCATTATCATCGACTCTAATACCAAGTTGAGCCATATTTTTAGCAAACTAGGTGAATGTTGCATCATATTGATCCTTAAAACCATCAACTCCATCACTTTGATACCCATCCATACATTGCCCTGTCCAAGAATATAGGGTTTGATCAATATATTTCAACAAAAAGTATTCCTTTATCATATCATAGAACAAAACTTATATATATGTGTGTGCATGTGTGTATGTATATGTATATGTATATGTATATGTATATGTATATGTATATGTATATGTATATGTATATGTATATGTATATGTATATGTATATGTATATGTATATGTATATGTATACGTTATGTATATGTATATGTATACGTATATATATGTGTATGTATATGTATATGTATATGTATATGTATATGTATATGTATATGTATATGTATATGTATATGTATATGTATATGTATGAAATATGTATTGTATAAATATAAATAGGTATTTATAGAAGTCATAATATATTTGGCTAAACTCGGTTTGATATAGAGCATACAAAGATTTTATCTTGTTTTATTTTTCATTTTAAACAAGCTCATACACCGGAGATAAAACACTTTTTCTCAACTTTTCTTTTCATCATATAAAAGGAAAAGGGGCAGTACATATTTATTTTTCCTTCGTTGAATTGGTGCTATATTTGACCGTTGAACAATTATGAAATGTTGTTATGGAGTAAACACCGTTAAGTTGGTAGGTAAAATGTAAACATTTAAGCGAAAAAGAAGGGAAATAACAAACACAAAAGTGGAGTTTGTGCTAAATAAATCAGCATCCTAAATAGTATTTTACCATATTACCAATGCTTGTTCATAGATGACATATGAAATGAGCTTGTGACTACACCATTCATATACGCATGATCAATGTTGTTTATTACAGTGTAAGCCTTAATCATTGCTTAAAAAATAAAATTAATAGTTTAGATTTATGTGGGCACGCAGGACAGGAAAAAGCGTGTAGAGCATTTCATCTCATAGTGGAAGTGAATTCCTTTGTATTGGTTTTCCCGTCTTCATGTGCCTAATTTCATCCACACTATTCATTTATGCATAATCAATATTGTTTACGATATCGAGCCTTAATCATTGAACAAACATTGAAATCAATGGCTCACATTTAGATTGGTACATGAGAACATGAAAATAGTGTAAAGAGCATTTTGTCATGTAGAGGGGATGAATTGCGCAATCCTCGGTTCTTCCATCCCCATGTACCCAACTTCATTCACATGATTCAGTCTTGCATGGTCAATATTGTTTGTGACGGCATGAGCCTCAATCATTGATCAAAACAATGGAATCGATAGCTTAGATTCAAGTGGGCATATGGGATAGGGAAAATGGGCATAGAGCATTTAGTCACATATAGGAGATGACTCCTTCTGTCCCCATTTCCTCCATCCCCATGCGGTCAACTTCAACAACATTGTTCATCTATGCATGATCAATATTGTTTATGATAGCGTGAGCCTCGATCATTGACCAGAATAACGAAATTAATGGTTTGGATTTATTTGTACACTTTGAACATGGAAAATAGGGACAGAGCACTTCGGCATTGGATTCGACATATCTCAAAGTAGTTGTACCTATGGCTTGAGTAATCATATGTTTGGAATGCCTCTAATCCATTTCTATATAAAAAACTCGATAGATAATCAACATTAGAAGATTAATTGCAAGCTATGCCTCCAGTGCTAAAGTGGATTCTTGTGCAGTGTCGTGCAGTGATGTGCAGTTCGAATTTTCGATATTATTTAATAGTTCGTTTTTAAACTATTGATTTTACTCGATATAGTCGTCTCACTAACATTCCAAACAAGTTTTACATTATTAGCCATGTTATAGATAGTGTTTAAGACCAAGAAGAGGTCACTCGTGCATAAGGAAAAGTTCTCTTATGTACCAAAATTCTAGAAAATTGCTTAAGTGTTGCAGTTTTACAGCTCCATCACTTAGAAAATTTTACCTTTCTTCTCCATCTTCTTAAACTCCAAAATCATGGCCCACAACGGTAACTTCCTCCACAACCATCGGGGACGACCTTATCCATGTCTTAGTCCAAGTCTAACACTTACCTATAAATGGCTAAGTGGCGAGCTCAACTCAAGTTTCAAAGCGAAGTGTGGTGATGGTTTGGGTAGTGTTGGCGTCAAAATTGGCCAACAATACCCAATTATGCGAAAACTCCAATATTCAATCCAATCATAGAAATATGAAGAGAAAAAAATTAAGAAAAAAATTAAAACAATTAGAAATCAAGTAAAAGTAAACAAGATTTATAGTGGTTTGGCTAACTCTGGCCTACGTCCCTTCCCAAATAATCCTTTATTTTATGCTGAAGTTTGTTTATAGTTACAATCCAAAATCCTAAATAAAATTGACAAAAGGTAGCCTAGGTTGAAGATAAAGAAAACAGAAAGAAGAAGATCCCTTTTCTGATGCTATGCTTGCTGTATTTATAGGGGAAGACATGCACGGATCATGCTAAATTTGACAGAAGGTTTGAGAGACAAAGATAAGGCCCTATAAAAATATTTAGGCCCATTGAGGCCCACAATAGGGATTATTACTGATCCCTTTTTTTGTGTCCAAACGGGGTGCGATCCATCTAAATGGTTCCTTATGGTGTTAGCTACTTGCTACCCAAATTTCCTACAATTCCAGCGTATAGTTTGTGGGATATCGCATTTTCCATGAAGTGGCATTGATTGGATTCCGATTTCTGCCAATCCCTCTAGAGGGATAACTACCGATCCCTCCAACTTTCTCTAAATACCATGCAATACTTAGGGGAGCTTCACCATGTTGTATTATGCATAGCCTTCTAGTTTTGTGCCAATTTAATTTGTAGAACTTGAGTTATGATCGATCTTTGTTGCAATATGGTGTTAAGGCTGGTTATATGCGACCCTTATAGAGGAATAAGAACCGATCGCTATAAATTACCCAAAATGGTATGTGATCCCTAAAGAGTGTTCCATATGTCCTAATTAGCTTGTCCTCCAAATTGGATGTGTTGATGTTAGCGACTGATCAATCTTTGTTATGAAGTCGGTCTTAGCCGGTCCCTAAAAGGGATAGGTACCGGCCCCTATTAAGGGACATATGGTGATCCCTCTAACTTCTCCAAATTCTATGGATCCCAAGGGCAGATTCCCTACTATCCCTTCTTTTTATTTTCAATGTTTCACTTCAATCTATCTCATGATTGTTGAGTTGTGGGGCAATCATCGTTGAGTTGCGTTTTTGAGCTGAATATGATATGACCCCTCTTTTTAGTCCATAACTTGCATACGAACTCTAATCGACTTGAATTTTGAAATGTAGCCGCACAAGGCCTTCATTATCACTTCACATCAATTGCACCTTAATGAGGACAAAAATTAGGAATTCGATCTGAATCCGCTTGACATCATCCATTGTCTCGTTTATAGCCAATCTCCGAGCTCAGTAACCGTTTCTATTGGTTAACAAATATTTTTTCATAATTATTTTTAGAAATCTTCCCATTACCAGAATTTATCATTCCCAAAACCATTTGCAAACCATTAACTAATATTAATATTTAAATATATATATATATATATATATTAAAATTTTCTATCCCAATAAATTTATTTAAAATCATAAACTCATGGGAAAAATCCCCAAAAATCGTAATAAATATGGTTTACCATACTTTTAACATATAAAAATTCCGATGCCAAAAACATAATTTAATTATTTTTAAAAATTAAAATCCAAAGTAAACCATTTTTCGACCTTAGGATATTCATCAATTGTTCTCGTTAAATCGGAAAATTATGAAATTAAAAACCAACTTCAAAAATAATGTTTATAGCATCAAATCAAAATTTCATGTCATTTGGGTATCATATGTTAGGTTTTCTATCTCAAACATATCGACTAATTTCATGAATAATTTCAGTAAATTCACCAATAAGCATGTAATCATTAGAACTTATCATACATGACATAATATAAGCAAAAGAATCAAATTTATGCTTAAAATCCAAAATATCAATTGAAACATGAGATGCATAACTGTTATTCATGTTGAATAGTTTAAGAACGTTGAAATTTGTATTTGATTTGATTCCCCTAAGCTTTTTTCTTATTTTCCTAGCTTTTCTTCCTTTTGAATCTTCTAGCAATGGTCGAGCAATCCTTTAAATTTCATTCGTATGAAGATAAGTGAGAGAGGAAATGAGAATGGGAAGAGTTATATTTAGGAGTTACACTATTTTCCTATTTTTCCCTCCTCATGCATCCTCCTTCTTATTAATGTTCTAATTAATTCCATTAGTTCATTAATTAAGGCCCACGCCATACTATTTATCAAATCTTAATCTCCTTAACGTTTTACATTGCTTCACTTAATTTATCTAATTAAATCCCCTAAATATTATTAATTAAAATCAAGGTTATCATAGCTTTGTCGTTGCAACCACCGGGGAGCTATCCCTCGGTTGGTCAAGCTAAGATGGGCCTAGCAAAACTACTTCTGGCTATCACATGCTCGTTGGGACACAGTGCTCCTCGATCCATTCAAAAGCGGAGATAATCATACTCCCACTTTAAGTTAAAATAAGTAATGACATATTTTACCTCATATGTTAAGATAGAAATCCAAATATTATTAATCAATTCAGATGTATAATCAGAATAATCCACCAAAGTCAAAATAGAAAATACTCAATCCTCAATCAATAAAGGCAGAGCAAAAAGAAACCTAGTAGGCTGATGCGACCACTGGAAGTTCCTGAGTGGAATTGGGAACAAGTACCAATGGATTTTATCGATGGATTGCTAGCAAGAAGAAGTGGTTTGATAGCATTTGGATCATGGTATATAGATTAATGAAGAGTAATCTATTCATACCCATTAAGTACGATAGAACAACATCCAAGCTAGCTAAGTTATATATGAAATGGGTGGTGCGATTCCATGGTGTTCCGAAAAGCATTATGAGTGAATGAGACCATTTATTCACTAGTGGGTTTTGAAAGAGCTTATAAGAAGCACTTTGGGATGGAGTTGTATCTGAGTACAGCTTATCACCCAGAAACAGATGGAATGTGACGGCCCGGAATTTTTGAGTATTTAAAATTGGAATATTCAATTGATTTTGAATATTTAAAAGTTAGTTTTTAACTTGAATTCAAATATCACCAATTATTTGATAATTAGATTATTGAATTAAATAATTTGAAATTGGATAAATTATTGAATCTAGAATTTTAAGCCTATTAAAAATAATTTGAAGGCTTGAAAAATTTATATTAATAGCACTGTGGATAATAGAAGTTGTAAAATTGAAATTAGCAGTGGTTTGTTCAGTTCTGAAATTTAATATCATTTAAATTGAATTTTAAAATAGCCTTCCGAGGCACAGTCTCGGAATTCAACGAAACCAATTCCATTGGGTCCGTAATATTGAATTATTATCGGATTTCAAATTTCGTAGCGATTCGAGTTGTTATGTGAGCATACGATATATAAACGCGTCGAAATTTACAATGATAATTTAATTTAAATTTTATAAGTATATTGTCACATAAGCAACATCTCAGCAGAAAATTGTTCCTGAGTACGCCGATTTTCCTTCATCTCCGTGTTCCCTCTTTCAATAACACCACGCAACATTCCCTTTCTTTCATTTAAGCAGTGTCTCAATCTTGTTCGTTTTCATTTCCAAAGCCCGGAACCAAAATATAAAATTATATATATATAAAATGGCTTCCTTCAGAAGACAACAGGAATAACCACACGAAGCTTCCTCAGCCTTCTTTTATTTCTTCAAAGCCGAACCTCCCTTTCCCCTTCTCTTCAAAATTCGAGCAGAAAAAAAAATCGCGATTCATTTTCATCATCAAGCAAATCGAATTCGTTCCGTCCTCTCAAATTAGAATCGCGAGTCTGTTCTTGCTTCCTTAATCAACGTCGCTGCTTTCCACTTCCATCAGTTCATGATTTAAAGAATCTCGAATCAATCCAAGGCCAAAAACGTAGCCGAGCTCCTTCTACTTCCAGATCGACTCAGAGCTCGCTCGCGAACTTCGTGGGTGCTTGACTCGAATTGTTTGCGTGCGATGGCAGTCGCGACTTGAAGGGGGTCGTCTGAGCTTGTGGCGGCGTCGCGTTGTGTATTTAGGGCACGCGTGGAGGTACGTCGTCTCGTCGTTCTAGGGTTTTGCAATTTGGGGATTCTCGGGTCATCTTCGAAAGCACGAGTGTTGGAAGGCTAAGTGCCGCACTCGACAGCGATGGCAGTAGTTTTCCTGCACGCCTTCTTCTCTCGTTTCAAATCCTCAAGCTCAAATTTTCAAAGTTCAAGATCCAAGCGTTCATTCCTGAGATTACAAAGTTGCGGTTTTCGAGTCTTTCGGCATGTCCAAGTCAACGTTGTCGACCTACTTCTTTCGATGTATGCAATCAAGAGGAAATTCTGTTTTTGGACGCAAAATCACTGATGGTGAAGGAGTATTTCACTGAAGAAAGTTCGGGGTTTGCTATGAGGTATTTGTTTTTATTTTAAATTTAATAATACTCATTTATGATATGTGTATATATATATATATATATATATATATACTTGTAAACAGAGGAGAAAATAATTTTAGTTGTATATGTATGAAATCGATAGCTATTTTAAATTTAGGAATAAATAAATAAACATAAATACGCATATAAAAGATCTTGGAAAAATTATAGGAATTTTAAAATACTGTTTAGGGTAATTAAAGTATTTAATAAACTTGTTTAAATTTATCTTAATTATTGGAAATAGTTTATTATAGGAATTAGTTTAAGTACAAATTATTAAATTGAATTAAAATATGTAAAAGGGAAATTAATAGTTCAATTTATTTCAAATATTAATAAAATTATATAATTGGTTATTTAAGGTCAAACACCTGGAAATCCAAGGCAATATTGAAGTGGATTGCCAAACAAATGCAAGGTGAGTTAATCTCACTCAGTTTAAATTTAAATTCAAGTAATTAAATTTAAATAATTGTTTGAATAGTTGAATTGATTGATGTGCTATTGTATGATATATTTGGGAATTGATTCATTATATTGTGCTAACATCTGTGGATGCAGGGAAAACAGGTTGGAGGGATCCAACTGGACCCCTCACATTTATTTAAATTATTCAATATTCTCTGTTGCGATTGTTTGATATCCTATGATGGGTTATATTGGAATATTGAATGTTATGGTTTGATTGGATATTTGGGTATAATGAATTACCAAAATATATGAATTGAATTGTTGAAAAGAAAATTAAGGGAAGTAAATTTGTAAGCGAAATAATTATAGAAAGTTTGAATCAATTAAGAATGAATTGACAAGGAATAGAAGTAATATGGAAATAAGAATAAATAACTTCGAGTATGAAGGGAAATGTAATTTTTAATAAAATGAAATTGATGAATTGTAAACTTAAGTTATATCAATTAAAGAAATAAAGAATTATTTTAGAATTCAAAGTTTAAATTTATTTAAAAGAATAAAGAAGTAATTGAGAAATCTAAAAAATTGGAATTTTTAGTTAAAGTATTTTTTTTAAAATTAAAATTAAGAGATGAAATCTGAAATTAATAGATTCCGAATTAAAAGGAAATAAATTGGAAATCAATTTGAAAAATTGATTTAAGTGATTGAAGTTGGAATTCTCCCTGGATAACCAAGTACGTTTTTAAAGTAAATTTTAAATATAAGTTAAAATATTAAAAGTTGTTTAAAAGCAAATGTTGAAAATTTCTTATTCCTAATATTTAAGTTCTTAAGTAAGTATTTTCCCTTTTATCTATTATAGTAGTAATTATTCAAAGAATGCCTTAATATTATGTTTTTAAAAAGTATAAATCTAGTTGTATATTTATTAAGTAACCTTATTTTCAAATATTCATTTAATATGTGTTTTTAACAAATTATTGAAATAGTTTTAATTTAAATGTTTTGAAGGTATATATTTCAAAGTAAAGTGTTTTAGAATTTATTTTAAAAATCTAGTTTTAAGCTTGGTGATTTCAGAGGAGATAGAAAATACTTGGGAAAGTTTATACTGGAAAGAAAGAATGATTTGAAAACTGTTTTCAAAAGGTTGAAAATAGAAATATATCTTGTGAAGATATTTGGAAGGTCATAAATAATTTGAAAAAAAAATTATTATTGGTTGATGGTTGTTTGTGTATATTAATTGATAGTTAAATCATCGACTATCAATATTGGACAAATGCGTTGATCGTTTCGAAGAGACCGGGATTGAGATTTATTTCTCGAAAACCACTTCGATCCGGTTTGTACGTTTCGTGAAACGTGTTCGGAGTCGAAGATGGAGCAGTGAAGTGCAAGGGCTAGTCGCTACTAATCCTAAGGATATTTCCAAAATGGATGTAGTAGGAGTAGTGCCTTCGGTTCCGTTCGAACCCGGGATGGACTTGTATGGACGAATGCTTGCGAAACATCGTCAGGTGGGCGATGGGCATTCTAAGTGAAACGTTCTAAAAGGTAACGCTTAGCCTCAAGCCTCATCAAATGGGAATGACTGAAAATCAGGGGATATGCAGCAAGGTTAGGTGGGTCATGCCCAAGCAGGACAAGATAATTCCCCTGTCTAGATGTCCCTTATATATATTTCGGCTTAGTGGGTGGTTGGTCGCGCCAACCACGGGGTTTATCTTGTTCGGGACTGTTCAGTAAGGAATGGTTCCGGCCTTGTGTTGCAGGGGATGAAGGGAGTAATCCTCGGTACGGTGATCTAGGCCCCGTACTGTGACAGGTGGTACCCCAGTGCCTAGTCATTGTTGGAAATCCATTCTCCCTACGAGCCTTGTACGAGTTTTGTTTGTATTACCCACTTTTGTGGCTAGTAGCTGGAATTTAATGAATGTAACAATTTCGGCTATTTTATAAGTATTTGTATATAGACCCTATTATAATATCAGAGGATTTCTATAAAAATTGTTTTAGCTATCGTAAGGTAAAAACCAGACATGTTTATTTGTGGCGTGGTCTTACGAGATGCTTTTGTTTTCAAAGGATTTTTGAAACTTTAATAATCAATTGGGTGTGATTTTCTCACGCTGGTATTCCAGACTGACTCGGGTGTTATTTAACTGTAATGCTCGGGTCAGACCGAGTATTATAGGATACAGGATATGATGCTGTGGAGCTCAGGAGACGAGCTGGATGACGATTACGTATTCTCGTACTTATATATATATTCCGCTGCGCTTGAGTTGTTGTGTACTTTGAGTTGTTGTGTACCCATTGTATTGTATTGATGTGAGCTGTGACTGATGTACTCTGATGATGTAATGTATGTAAATAGATATATTTGATTTTGAGTAAAGATTATTTATTATCTATTATATTTTATTCCGCTGCGATGGTTAGATTCTGTTGTTGCTTTCAATTCTCTTCTTCTACCCCTTCTTCTTAAACCCGAATGGTTCGTATTTCTGTACAACTTGAGTTGTTTGTTGTAGAATAGTGTTAACTCAAGAGGTACGGATTTGCGGGCTGTTACATGGATAGACAGGGATGGAGAATCGTATATTGGAGGATCTCTTGTAAGGTTGCGTTCTTGGTTACAAAGGCTCATAGGACGATCAATTGCATTTGGTGAACTTTGCATACAACAACAGTTATCCGTCTAGTATTAGTTTGGAACCCTTTGAAGCATTTGTATGGCCAACTACGTAACACTACTTCATACTGGTGGGAAGTGGGAGAAAAAATAATACTTAGGTCAGATATGATAAAAGAGACTTTGGAGAAGATTGAACTCATTTGGAACCAAACGAAGGCTACCTAAGATAGGCAGAAGAGCTATGCTGATAAGGGTCGTGGAAATTTGGAAATCTATGTCGGTGATAAGGTATTTGTGATAATTTCTACATTGAAGAATAATTTTCGATTCAGTAGATAGGCGAAGTTGGAATCGAGTTTCGCATATCCTTTTCTAATAGTAGAGAGGAATGGGAACCTAGCATATGGGGTCAATGTACCTCAAACGATGGCAGGCGTGCTCAACATATATAACATTTCTCACTTGCGGAAGCTTGTGGACGACTCTGGCATGGCAGTTACACGGAATCAACTTGATGATATCGAGACTGAAGCAGTAGCTTCAAGATCTCAGAAGACGAGTGAAGTCCGTGAAGTTAGTGAAGATTTAGTAGAGTGAAAGTAAAGGCAATTATAGGTGAGAAACAGAGGAGAACACGAGGGCTGCATATTCAGAGCTATTTGCATGGTAAGACGTACTGCTTAACATTTTTACTTTCACTTTTCATATCGCATAGGATAGTCTAGTATCTCGCATGTTTGGATAGTTTTATCTATACTTTGATTGCATGGTTGCTTGTTTGATAGGTTTGATGGTTTCATACGGTTGTTACGCATATGGGGTAATTATGATTGACTTTCCTTTAATTTGTTTAGGAACTTGAAAGGCAAAATTCCAAAGGAGAGGAGAGTGTAACGACTCATATTTTATGTATAGAAGGATTATAGTGTATTATTATTTAAATCATATGAGACCATATGACTATAATTTTGGAAAATGGCTATTAGGGCTATTTTCCACTTTTAGAGTTTTTACTGATAGTTTGGATCAAAAATTTCTTTTGAAGCCTATAACTATGATAAAATTAAATTAGGGGCAGAAACCACTTTCATTATATCGGGCTAATGGTTTCACTTTCCGTGGAGTGGTCATAATAGAAAAACGGACTTACCATCCAGGAATATAGCCATTTTAAGTTTAGAATGCTGCTGGTCAGATTAATGCATAATTAGTTGAGCCTAAGCTTGAAACCACCAACCCATTTTGCGGTTTGTGCCTAGCTGGGACTATGTGATAGATCCAAATCATTTTCCATTTCCTAAAAAAAGTTTTAAACCTCCATTAACCTAGATTTAATCAGAAATCTTACCTTTTTCCATATTAATTAGCCCAAACCATCGTTAGAAGAGTAATTATCAAAGGGGATTGTAGATTTATCGTTTTGGTTGCTTTGAAATCCGAATTGCTGATGTCCATTTTCATATTTGAGGGAGAAGTTGGTATTGGTATTAGAAGAGTCATTTATGATCACGCACTATTCTACACTTGTTTATATAGTTAAAATGGTGTTTTGAAGATGATTTCTATGCTAAAAGTTTCAAAACTCTAACCTACCCTTGAATATACATTTACAAATGTTTTACGGATGTTAGTGATTGATATTTTCTCTTTAATGTATTGCTTTGACGTGTTTGTTAGTACTTTTAACTATAGTTTAGAGGTGGTTTTAATTAGAAAAAAAGGGAAAATCTAATTCAATATAGAACGAGACTAGGAGATCTTGTAGAGGAGAGTTTAGGGAGTTTACAGTTTAGGTCGTAGTTCGACTAGACGTAATTTGGTTGCTCAAATTCTGTTTGGTGATGTTTGTAGATATGATGAGTACAAGTAGTGTTTTGGAAATTCAAGTTGTGAAACTTTAGGAAAGTCTTATGTGAAGGTAAAGAAATGGAAATAGAGACTTAACCCAAAGTTTAGGGAAGACCTATTAATCAATACCGAGCTGATCAGGTTAGTACTGACCTGATCAGGTTGGTACTGGCCTTCTTTTGAGACTCGGGGAAGCTATTGAAGACTTGTGGAGTGTGGCACTAAGAAAAGGAGCTCAAAGAAAGCAAAAATGGAAGAGGTCGAGGAGTCACCGACTTAGCCAAATTTTTCATTACATTATTCAGATTGGTACCGATCTGATCATATAGATGTCGGCCTGAGTTGATGTAGTTATTTCCGACCAAACTTTTAAGGGATGACAAGGAGGCCCTAGAGGTCATTTTAAAAGAGTTTGCTCGTTTGACATTCAGTTGCGATGTGGTAGTACAAAGGTAACAATCACTTTTCTTGCACCGAAAGACAACACTTAATGCATCATAGTATTCGTGTGCCGATCATTTAAGTGTCTAAAAGAAAGGTTATTTGGGGTGAAGAAAGAAGAAGATAGAACATAATCTCATATCATGACAAGCAATATATAGTATATACAAAATGTTAAAAAAAATCTTCTATATTTATACACAACATCAGAGTACACCATACTATTATCAGCCTGGACAATTATAATAGCTTGTACTTACAATTCTAATAATTATAGGAGTGAACAAAACAGAATAGCAGAAGAATATAAGGTATGTGCATACGTCTTGGAAATCCAACTCGTCTAGTGAAAGCTCCATAGCATCTAGCAAAATCTAGAAAATATGCTCAGACTGACCTAAGCATTATAAAAAGTTAACGTTCGAATCAATCTGGTAAACCAGCACGTGAAAGCTCAATAAAACCAATCATGCTCATTTCAACATTTAAAAATTCTTTTAAAATAAAAGGTAGCTCATAAGACCACGTTGCGCGTAAACGCAGACAAGTTTTTACCTTATGATAACAAAAATATTTTATATTATAAAATCCAATGATATCATAATAATGTATAGAGATTAAAATAACAAGTAGTTGTGATGGATGTACGTCACAACACTAATAAGTATACAATCAAAAACTGAAGGCGCTTATTGGAGAATGGATTCAAAAAATCGCAAGGTAAGGGACTGCCATTCGAAAATGGTACATCTCTATATAAAATGCACCTAAGGATGAAAACCGTTCGACCTATGCCAACATAGAACCGGCCAACCCCTTGCTGGATTGTACTAAATTTTTCATCACCGCGGTTGTTCCAAACATTTATAAAGATCTCTCATACATAATCAAATCCATAATATGATAATCTAAAAAGATGATGACACACCCTCATATGAGTGACCCACAAAGCCTTGCCTATTCTACCCTGTTTTAGCCATTTTCTGGGTATGAGGCTCTTGAGGTAACGATTTACCTTCCTTTGGCAATCCCCACTTGGAATGCTAACACTGCCTTCCAGGCAGAACTGTAATGCTAGCATTCATCCACACAAGTTTGTTCTAGGCCTGAACGAAACCGAAGGCACTAGCTTTACTACATCTATTTTTGAATCATCCTCGGGCTTAGTAGCAAGTCCCTTGCACTACAAAGAGCTCCATCTTAGATTATCCTCAAGATGTCTTCCACTCGAATGCCTATGTTGGTTCGAAGAGGTTTTTTGATAATATATCCAGTCTCTTAGAACCAACAATTGATAATTTCTGGTTGACTCGTTCCCCATTCTTTTGGAAGTAAGCCGATAATTTTGAGTCCCAAAGGGATCTCTAATATATCCATTAAAGCTAGAGACGTTTCGCCGAATGAATTCTCCCGAGGGAACTAAAACCGAACATGTGATGCTCTTATTTATCTCCTAAGTTAGAACTAGCCCAAGTTTGATAATCAGTTATTTAACTATCACATATATAAATAACAACAATTCAGAGATTTAATTACCCATAGCAACCACTAAGCCTTAAAATAAATCTTTCATTTATTTAAATCTCTTTTCAAAATATTTGTCATAATATTCGTATACTTATCTAACTGGCAAAAGTATGTTCATAAAACATTGTGAAAGATTTCTTACATCAAAACATATTAAAAGGATCGTAACAAAAGTTATTTAAATTGGAGATAAGGATAACCTCAAACACTATTTCTTAGATGTTACGTATGGAACGATGTCCATACTACCAAAATTAAGATGGTCGGTTAAAAGAACTTCAATCTCAAATTATTTCATAAATATCTTCAATAAATTCATTTAACAAATCTCTTTTATTTATGAAAATCTCCTTTACTAAAATTCCAAATCTATTTCCAAACTCCTTACAAATCTCCAAGTTTATTTATAAAATTCCTTTATAAATATCCAAAAAAACCATTTATAAAACTCTTTCCAAATTTCAAGATCTCTTTCCAATTTATAGAAGTTCTTTTTATATTCTTACTTATATAAAAACAAAACATCTTTATCTTTAACTAATATAGTTCCTTTGATAAATAATCAATTATTTACTACATCTTTAGATTAACAAGTTATTATTTAAACATTCTTCATTTAATTATCTTTAAATCTCATAAAAAAATAATGATTTCTAAACAATCATTTAAAAAGTATTAAATTACTTCAAAACACCTTTGATAAAGTAAGTGCTTAATTATCCTTTAAATATTCTAAAATGGAATAAACTTTAAACCATTATTAAAAAGGAAAAAAAAATAAAATATTTGACTTTAAAAAATCAGCAGAGGTTTAGTGACCACAATTGTTCATTTAGTTGAGTGTAACTTATCCATGTTGTAACATCAGTATTTACAAAACAAGCAGATATGTAAAAAAAATAGCTGGTAATAATTAATCAACATATAGGTAAATGTCCAAGTTACTATAATAGTAGAATTGGGTTTAATTTCTGCTTAATAGATGTCAAAATATGATTTATTCGGTGAATAATAATAGAAAGGTGATTTATTCTGCTAACAGATGTCAACTATAATTTAGTTAGTAGAATATTGTTTTATTCTATGAAACAGATGTCAGTGGATTCATATTCAGTTAGTCCTACTAATGGGTAATTAACAAAGGAAATCCCTTGGATAAAAACATTCATTAAAAGATAGCTTGCTTTAACAAATCGACCTTCTAAATTAAGTGATTTAGAATCAAAACATTTAATCAATAATTAAATAACAATTAAACCCTTTGCTTAGTAATGATTGAACATTTAATTAATCATTAAACAATAATTAACTTTGAATAATTAATTAATTAATAATTACTTCTTAAACAAGTAATTAACTATTAATTTAATTTCAGTTAATAATTAAATAATACTTAAACCTCTATTATAATTAAATTATACTTAAATCCTTAATTGGTAGTTAAATAATAAATTAGACCTTCGTTTAAGAATAACTAAATCCTAATTAAGTCTTTATTAAATCTTAACTTAATTAGTCAATAATTAAATATTTAAATCTTTTCTCAAATAATAATTTAATAATAATTAACCATTAACAATTAATTTAATTATAATTAATATTCAAATAAATAAAATCTTTAATTGATTTACTAATTATAATTAATTTACTTAATTTATAGTTAAGTGCTAATTTCCTTCATTAACTAATGATTAAGTACTAATTACCTTAACTTAATTAATTACTTAAACAATCAGCCAATAAATAAATTAATAAATAATTATTTTTATTACTTAAAACAAGTTTGAAAACACTTTGCCAAAATATACTTAAGTAAATTTCAGAAGTGTTTTTATATGAACTATACCTATGATTAACGCCTTTTTTAAATCTTAACTGATAATTAAGTCAGAATCAATGTAACGATCCGTCTTTCTATATCCGCCTATTTGAAGGCCCAAAACTAACGGCTACGAATGTTGCAATCATCCATAGTCGTTAATCTTCGGCGACCAAATACGGCGGTGCTAGATACATTGATACACAGATCACAGAAATTTGAAAAAAAAGTAACAATTCAAAAACATAATTCTGCATTCAAATCAAAAACTTTCATGATCATTACAAAATTTCCAAAATACGTTGCCACGTTCAGCAAAATGTAATTATTACAAATACACCAAGAGCAACATATGAAGATGCCCCCATGGGTGATCAGAGTATATTGTAAGGCTCATAAATCTGCCTTTACAAACAAAACATGCAGCGGAAAGGAAAACTGTAATTATCTATCTGCCTCCAGAACGCCTCTAGAAGCTTTATTCGTCTAAGAAGAGAATTTGTAAACTTAAATCTCAATCTGCTCAAAATCAATTGTTTACCCAAGATTTTAAGGGGAAAACGAAAACTTCGAGTTAGACATAAAGCCTAGTATGAATAATAATCTAATTTCTCAATCCTTTTAGACATCTAGTGAGACCAAGCCGCTTAAAGGAAAGGATTTTCACCTCACTAGTATCTTAAAACCATTATAAAACCATATTCTATGCTCCTGCAATCACAATGGTTAAAACATACATTTTATAATATTATGATGATATGCGTACTTGAAAATAATTAATATTTTCCTTCCCCAGTTTAAACTGGCACCCTGCCTTAGTTATAATTCCTGGGTCACTATTAACCTTTTTAGTTTTCATGGGTTTACTAATAACCTTGTTACAATTAATAGGCACCATGTTCTATTCATAGTTTTCATGGGATCACAAAGAACCTATAGGCTTTTGCTAGTTAACTTAACTAATTCATGGGTTCTCCTGAACCTATTGGTCATACCAATAAGTAATCACCTTATCCTAGTGTTCATGGGTAGATTAGGAACCTATGGACTTATCCAATATCTCACTGCACATCCTAGTTTTCATTAGTTGACTAGGAACAAACCGGTACATCCATTAACCACTATTTATCCTAGTTTTATGGGTTTGGTAGGAACCTATTAACTGATGTCAATTCTTAATCCGGATACAGTTTTCATGGGTTCACTACAAACCAATTGGCCCTTGCCAACTACACTTGATACATAGTTTTCATGGGTTAACTGTATAACTTTTGGTATGCACCAATAACTACTTTAGCATTGTTTTCATGGGTTTACTACGAACCTTTTGGTTCACACCAATAACTACCTTATCATAATTTTTCATGAGTTTACTATGAACCTTTTGGTCACCTCCAATAACTACAGAGTTTAGTCATCCTATATTTTTGATCACCCTGACTCCATGGATGCAATTCTACTCATTCAAGAGTCTAAGTAATTTATATTCACTATTTGAGTTAACCTACTGATTCTTCTACCCCTTTTCCCTAAAGTATAGTTATGGGTATAATGTGAATATTTTTACATTTTCAAGAAGCAAACAATAATTTATCCATACCACTCCTGTGGGTTCAAAGTCCTTGGAATACATATCATAACATAGCTAACACCTTTAACTTATATTTTATCAAGGTGATGCTACCTCAAAATTTCAGAATTAAAGCCATTACAAAATTCCTTTATATAAGCCGTGGGCTTTCCCTTTTAAAAATTTAGAGTATGGGTTTCTAAACCTTTCAAAACCAAACCTTTTAACCTTGTCAAAAGGTCTATAAAATGACCTTTCGAAACCATTTAGACCATTGAGCAATTTAAAACTTTTGAAAGCATCCATCCTTTATAACATAAACCTTTCAAATACAGTGGATTAATCCTTTTGAAAACTGACTGGATTCTAGTTAAAATAGCGGAGGGTCCTCTTTTACAACCTTTTGAATATAAAGGAAGCAACCTTTCGACCTTGTTGAAAGGTTAACTTCGAAAGCATTAAAGCATTTCACTTAAAACAATAGACCTCCACCTTTTAAAGCGACACCTTCGAAAGCTAGGGTTATACTTCAATCATAAAAGAAGGGTAAATCATCTAAGTCGAAAGCTTTGAAACCTTTCGAGGGCAATGGGAGAAGCGGATGGTTTTTAAAAAAGTTAAACCTTTTGTCTTTGTCGAAAGAAACGACTTCGAAAGCTTGGAAAAAGCAGCAAAAACCTTTTGACCATGTCGGAAGATTCAAACAAAAAAATGATATGTGGCAGTAACCTTCCATCTTTGTCGGAAGGTTTCAAAACAAAATAGAAGTAAAGCAGCAGCAATCTTTCGACTTTGTTAAAAGTTTAAAACCATTCTTCAAACATTTGGCCTGGTCAAAAGCAACCAAGTCGAAAGCTCTAATTTGAGAGCAAAGCGGATGAAAGCTTTAGTTTATAAAACAAACATACCCTAACCTCTTTGGCCATAAACCTTTCGACTACGAACCCTTCGACCATATCCAATTCATTACATTCCAAGATGCTTGATTCCATATGCATTGTTTTGACCTTGTCGAAATGTATAACCTTGCGACCTAGTCGAGAGGTCTGGGTTAGAAGGTTTACTACCGTAAACGGCTGTAACATGCTAAAAGTATGATTTCTTTGTTTTTAACTTAAAAAGGTTAACTTTTCAACTAACCAGCCTTGGTTTGTCAAATTCTCATTGGTTATCTTTTCAAAAATACTACCACTGTTTATAGATTTAAGTAATGAATTTTATTTTACGAATATGCTTCTTCTCCTTAATTAAATATATAAAACATTTAAGTCCCATATTTTAACTAATTTTATATATTCATAAAAATACTTAGGAGAAGTCTGGAAAAATCCTAGAAAATCTATTTTAATATTTTTTACAAAATATAAAAATTTCAAACCCAAATAATCATTATTTTTACCGTAAATAATTTATAACTCAATAAATCATTTTCTTCACTAGAAAATTCGAAAAAAATCCATATAAACTCAGAATACGAGAGTTAAAACCCATCTCCAAAAACATGTTTTCTATAACATAAAACTTTCCCATGGCATAAAAAGTCATTTCGTCTCAATTTTTCCCTAAACCGTGTAAATCCTTTATTAAACAACCTTATTTAAACACATATAAATCATAAACAAGCATACCATCATTCAACATATCATTAAAAAAAGATTTATCCTTAAATCAGAAAACATTTCATGTAAAGATCAAAATAGAGATGTAGAAACTATTATTCACCTTAGATTTGATAAGGAAATTGAAGTTTGATTGAGATTGTTTCCTTCCAACATGAATCATAGCTTTTAGTTGATTTTCTCTTCTCTTCTTCCTAATGGTTTGCCTTGCTACCCACGGTTATAAATATTTTTGTTTGAGAGAAAAATTAGCCTAATGGGAATAGTAATAAGGGTGGAAAGTATGGTCGTTTAACCTAATCCCCATATGTTTATTTTCCTAACCATTTATATATGTTCATTAAATTTTAAATAAGCACGACTATTTATATTATTAATCAACCTTAATCTCCTTTTCTACATTATTCTAATTAACCTGTTCTAATTAAATCTCCTGAATAATGTCAATTAAATTGGGGGTTATACTCTCTTACACCTAAAGATGACACTTGATGTATCCTCAGTATTTATGTGTCGATCATTTAAGTGTCTGAAAAACAGGTCATTTAGGGTGAAGAAAGAAGAAGACAGAACAGAATCATACATCACGACGATTAATATATGATACACACCAAATATTTACAAAAGGAAATCATCTTTATTTATACACAACGTTAGAGTACGTTATCTTATTATCAACCTAGACAGTTATAACAACGTGTTCTTACAAATGCTGATTAACACAGACCGAAAGGAAAAAGTGGAAAAGTAAAAGATATATGACTACGTCTTAGAAGCATCCAGCTTGTCTCCTGAAAGCTTCAAAGCATCTAGCTAAATCTGGGAAATATACTCAAGATGACCCGAGCATTATAAGTGAATAATTCTTAGATCAGTTTAGTGAACCTTCATGAGAAAGCTTAGTCAAATCATATTGATTTCTACATTTAAAAACTTTTTTCAAAATAAAAGGTTTCTCATAAGACCATGTCGCACATAAACATGTATCGGTTTTACCTTACGATAACTAAACCATTTTTATTTTAAAAATTCTAGTGATATTGTAATGATGTCTATGGTTTTATAATAAATATTGAATCATAGCTGAAATGGTTACATTAATTACATTTCAACACACTAGGTTCTGCAATCAAAACTTTAAGGCTCGTATAAGGAAATGGATTCCAACATGGCAAGGTAAGGGACTACCTTTCGAAAGTACACCTCTAAAAAGATGTACCTGAGGCTGCAACCCATTGCACCTCTACTACATAGAGCCAACTACCCCTTCAATACAATAGGCAGGATTGCATCATACCTCTTCATCGAGGCTGCCTTAACCTCCCCCTTCGTGCCTGCGTGCATACCAACTCTAGTAAACTAATCTAGATAGAGGAATGATGCTCAAAACGGGAGCTACCCACATAGTTCTGTTGTATCCCCTATTTTAGCCATTTCCAGGTTGTGAGCCTTGTGAAGTAATGCTTTGCCTTTCCCTCTTATCAATTTCTACTTGGAATGCTAACCTACCTCCAAACATCAATATAATGCTACCATTCATCCATACAAGTTGTTCAAAATAAGAACAAACTAAAGGCACCACTTTTGCTACATCCATTTTGGGTTCATCCTCAGGATTATTTGCAAGTTGCCCTTGTACTTCAATTGCTTGATTCCATCATCTCAAACCTTTTCCAAAATGTTGAATGTGCACCATGTTGTAAAGTGGTTATGATATCGAGTCATCTCACATAAGTACACTCTTCCTATTTACCACTCGCCCTAAAACCAAATTGATAGTTCCGGTAAACTCAACATTGCTTCTTCAGAAATAATCAAACAATAATAGGGATCACACCCTAACCATTTAAACAGACTGATTTCCTTATTATTTGTCATAGGAGAACAAAGCAGATTTACTCATATAGTATAACATCATCGAAGATGATTGTGCCATGTAACTCATGGTTTCTCCTAGATATTTCTAGAGTTACACCCTCCGGTCTTAATTAGGGAATATTTATATTCCACAAAAATTAAAAAGGATTACATATTTAGGCAAAGATTTGATAGTCGGTTAGTTAGCTATCAAATAAACAAACATTCAAACAGAGGTTACACTTCTCATGGAAATCACTAAACCTCTTAAATTAATCTAATGAAATCTTTTTCCAAAATGTTTATCAAAATATTCATATACTTATAATAAGTACATTCACAAAAATCATTCATTTACAAACTTGGAAAACTTTTCATATACTTATACAATGATATAAGTATATGCGCATAACATTAAGAAAGATTTCTTATTCTTAATCACATTAAAATGGTAAAATCCAAAACGCCATTTGAAAGAGATATGAATAACCCAAAATACTATCCTTTTTTTTGCAAATCACTTTATTTTATAACTATCTCCTTTATAAGTTTTCAAATTTATTTCTAGAACTTCTTTATAAATATTCAATCTGTTTATAAAACTTTTTTGTAAATATAAAAATCATTTATAAGTCTCTTTCCAAAATTTCAAGATCTCTTTTCAAATAATAAAACTCCCTTTATAAACTTTCCTTCTTTAAAGGAAACTTCTTTAATATACTTTAAACAATAAAGTTCCTTTGAAAAAAGGTCAATTATTTAAAACACCATTAAATAAAGAAGTTATTATTTAAACATTCTTTATGTAATTATCTTTAAACCGTATTAATAAAATAATGATTTTAAGTAGCCATTTAAAAAGTATTAAATTACTTCGAACGCCTTTAATAAAATAATTGCTTGATTATCCTTTAAATATCTTATTTGAAATAATGATGAATTTAACCATTTTTAAAAAAGAATAAAATGAAATATTTGACTTCACAAAATTAGAAAGAGGGTTATTGACCATAATGGTTCTCATTTAATTGATTTTATGTTTTAAGTTATGGCATGGTTATTTAAATAACAAGGAAGTATGTAAAAGAAAAAAGCCGATAACAATCAACCGATATATAGATAAATGTCCAAGTTACCAAAATAGCAGAACTGGGTTTTCATTCTGCTTAAATAGTCTCAACCAAATTTACATAGTGAATTATGGTAGAACTATGATTTATTCTACCAAACATATATCTGATATAACTTAATCAGTGGATTGGTGTTTTATTCTACTAACAGATGTCATTGGGTTTTCATATTCAATTGGGGTTACTTGAAAATAGTCGATAATAAAGTCCCATGGTTTAAAAACATTCTTTAAAAGATAGCTTGCTTTAAACAAAAATCAACCTTCAAAAATAAGCGATATAAAATCAAAACCTTTATTTGGTAATCAAATAACAATAAACCCTTTTCTTAATAATGATTGGGCATTAATTAACCATTAAAAAATAATTAATTTTAATTAAATAATAATTATCCTCTTAAATAAGCAATATTTACTAATCTAAATAAATAATTAAATAATATTTAAATCTCAATTTGTAATCAAATTATAATTTAATCTTTAACTCGTAATTAAATAATAAGTTAAACCCTCATTTTATAATAATTAAGTCTTAACCTTAATTGGTAATCAAATAAATACTTAAACCCTTTCTAGTATAATGAAATAATAATAATAATTAACTTTTAATTATTAATTTATAATAATTAATCCTTAAATAAGTTATTAATTAATAATTTATTTTTAATTAATGAATTGATTATAATTGACTTAATTAGTGCTTACGTACTAATTGCCTTTATTAACTAATGATCAAGTGCTAATTACCTTTCTTGATTAATTAATTAGATAATCGTAAGTTTTGAAAACACTTTTCAAAAATATCCTTAAGTAAAAACATTTTAAATTTTGCAGAAAGTGTTCGTTTTACGAACTCTCTCCATAGCGACTATCGTTATACGACCCATAATTTTAAATTTTGTTTAACATACCAAATAGCTTTAAAAACCTTTCCGTTTATATTTAAACCTACTTTCTAACTTCAGAGAGAGTTTTCGAAATTGAAAGTAAAGTTTTTAAGACTTTATAAACCCCTTCTATAAACACTTAAGTAAAATGAAGTTTAAAAACCAAAGGATCTCTTTATCGCTTTTACAAGTCTATATGCTAACCTTTTTGGCATAAACAACATATACGCGGGACCATAACATAAGTTTGCATGACATAATACCAAACCATAAGCAAAGTTATAACTTCTCATCCATACACACAATTTAAACTTTGAATTCTAAAGTAGAACTAACTATCGTATCCATATGCTTATGTATACACACTAACCAACATCAAATCCAAGCACAAATATACACATACAACTCAACATCAGTCTCATTCAAACAAGCAACATACGTAGCAACCAAGACAATAATAATATAAGTTATGAAAACTTAGTTAAAATTGCCAACTTTACTCACCAAAAGCTAACTCGGTAACTTCCACTAACTTTGCAAAACGACTATTACCCAGCTACAAAACGACAGTTGCAAAGGTCATGGTTGAGCCAAGAAGAAACTCAAGCCAAGATAGATATGGAAGTTTAAGAGTTTAGTGTAACCCAATTGGTTTAGTACATTAATGGTTCGACATGTTTGAGGTTGGTCTGTATGTTTGTGCTTCGGCATTCTTGGGGCTAATTCCAGTACCAAAACCTGGTGCAGATTGGTGCATGGTTTATTGTGGTTCAGTATTGGGTAATGGATCGGTCAAGATACTTAAATGGATGTGAGTCGGTTGTGTATTGGATTGGCATACGTTGGTCGAAAAAAGTGGGTCGGCAGTTCTGGGTCGGGCTAGGTAGTTCATTGTGAGTGGGATCGACCTTAGAAGAATTTTTTTTTCATGTGGCTCGGCTCTTAGTAGATCGGCCCAGGTGGGTCAGCCATGTTGGGTCAGCCTAGGTGGTTTGGCATACCTCGGTCAGTGCACATCAGAAGAGTTAGCATATTCTTAGAATTATAGCATGGTGATGTGGTCGGTAGTGTTTTGCTTCGAGACGTGCTACTAGCTACTCCGAGTTCCTTGAGAGCCTGCTTCAAGTCATCTATGAGACAACCCATGGATCGGTAATAGGTGGATCAGTGGTAATGGATCGGCCTGCCTAGATCGGCCACCCAATCCTAGCAGCTATGGGCCAAGCTATCTCGGTCATGGTCCAGGAAACAGGAACCGGCCTATCTTCGTCTATAAATAGAGGGGTAGGAGTCCAGTTTAGGGGACTTTTTTTTGGGAGAACTCCAGGGATACTCTGCCATTTTCTTTCTCACTTCTTTTCTGTTAAAACTTGTACTCAAGTTGTTCGTTTACGGATTGTATCTGTACTCACGTGATTGGAAAAGTAATGAAGGTTATATTCAAAATGGACGTAGGAAATTATGGCGCACCATTATAAATGCGGTGTTCTGTTTTTTTGTTCTTTTTGCATTCAGTTATATTACTTCCCTACTTTAATTTACTTTCTTAATTAATCTCTCTACACAATTCTATTCAAGGGTGTTAGTGACCAATTTTGGTGCTAACAATTACTTAGGTTCTAGCTTTGCCTTTGGAAAAATATGATTTTGGTGGTTTAGTGATCATAATAGGCCAAGGAGGAGAATGGATCGGCCATGCTTGAACAAAGGTGATGTGGGGTTGTTTTATGCAAAAAGGAGTTATAGAAAAAGAAAGGAGATATTTAAACATGTTTATTCATAAAAGTGAACAAAGCTAAGGTTTCTAAACTTTGGAAAGTTTATGGAAGTCATTAATTTCATGGAGCTTGGAATAAGAATGGAGTTTTGTGAAATGAAAATAGGAAGGAGAAAGAATAAGGAAATTATTTTTATATAAACTGAAACTATCAAATTACAAAAAAACCCTTGCCATCCACTTCCATTATGCCACATCATCGCGCTACTTCCACCCTTGTCCTCATGACCCTACCTTGTACCCCCCCTTCTTTTCTACTTAGTCAACATTCATTTAATGCCCATGTACTTAGGTGTTTTTCCTAAGGTCATTTCATGCTTAAACATCCTTTAAAATCTTATTTTATTTTAAACATTTGCTTAACAAGTCACACCTCACTTTAATACATACATACATGCATATATACATATATACAATTTTAACTTATTTATAAACGTATTTCTATGTTTTTACTAAAGTGTGCACAACTTTCCGATAACTTTTGGCCGACGAAAAGTCGAAAATTCAAGAAACGAATTCCGATCATATTTTTGACTCTTCTTCAAACTAAATATATTTGTAAACGAATTTGAAAAACTATTTAATAATTATTATTTACTATTTAAGAAATATTTATTTTAATTATAAAATCTATTATTTGAATATTTAAAATTAATTAAATATTCGTAAATCAAAGTGGTGAAATTACGGGTTGTTACACTCTCCCCCTTAAAAGAATTTCGACCCTAATATTTTTACAACAACTCGAACACTAGTCGTACTACAATGCCTCTACATAGTGAATTCAAAACTCAACTTAATGAAGGAACATTCAATCCACTTCCCTTCCATTTTATGACCGACTAGGGCATAGAGGATCATGCGGTGGCTTCTGAATGGCAACAAGGGATCGAACAAGTTACCGCTACTCAAATGATACTCCTAAATGTTGGAGAACATATATGATATAACTCTAGGCAAATGCCAAGATGACTCCAAGCACCATTCTTCACTGACCCAACACTTCGAATTTAGTGACTCCAAGCAAACCAATGTTTGGCTCTAAGCAATTTGTTCCAAATGCTAACAATGATATCATACTGACCGCGTTTGAGGGGAGTCGACCTCAAGATATATTTTGGCAGCTAGTTAGCTAGAGAGTCTCCTACGACTATGGATCATTTCTGTTACAAAATGAATCAGAACCAAAGTGAGGAGGAGTGGAGCGGAATAGGAAAAATAACAGTGCAGGCCCATTGGCTAAGGACTCTGATTCCAGTAGACAGAACAAGATCTCAAAACTTGACTCATATGCTCTTTGAAAGATTCAATGGATAGCCTCTACTTAGAGACTCGTGACTCAGAGTGGTATTGAAAACCAACCTCGAGAGAGTCCACCGAAGTCCAGAGAAAATTAGGGGAATGTTGTGTATTCCAAGATGCACACTGATCCTAACACTAGCGATTACAAACACCTCCAAGGTGTGATCGAAAAGCTGAGTCATATAGGAAAGCTTCAATAGTACGTGCAAGCCATGAAGGATGGTGAGCTAAGAACTTTGGATGCCCATCAATAAAGAACTCTAATTATCAATTGGACCATTGGCATTCGGCATCCCGCTAGAAGGGGCTAGGGGCAGAATTGAATAGCGGGCACACGATGTTTCTCCACTTATCAATGAGATTTATACCAATCTTATTTGAATTATTTCTGTTTCAATTTCAATTGTGCTTTGAATTACGACCGAGTTGAACTAAACTTCTTCCAAAATGATGCATGTGACCAAATACTCAGAGTTGGCCGCCAACCAATCCACGCAGACCTTGATCGGACATGTGGAGTTTCATCAAGACAAGTATGATTCGATCGCTCATCATCGACCAAGTGCATTTGATTTGGGGCCAAAAACTAGACATTGAAAAGGTCATCGTGGTCAAAGACCGATACAAAGCGAACAAGACCGACCATCCATTCATCGACCTCCACATTTGGCTTGGAGACCTAAGCAAGGCTTCGAATGAATATGGCCAAATAATCCACTCAAATCGAGTCATAAAACAAAGTTCGACAAAATACAAATGCCTCTCCTAAAGCTCAGTGACGCCAGGATCTATTTAGATGGACGTGATTTGATCATCTGCGCATCAAATCCTATCCTAAACACGAAAATAATTCGAAAGCCCGACTTGAAGTAGCTGTGATGGACTGCCTACTCGTCAACCATCGCTCTCAATACATGGACACGACCACACCTTGAAACATATGCAACTTACTTTGTCTTCTCAATAATCCATTATCCTTGTTTTCTAGAAAGAGATACGGAGCAAATTATGCGAGACTTGATTATCCAACCCAAGGTGGATGTGATCCAACCATCTATCATATACCTCCTTCCTTGACTTGATTGGAAGAGCTATAATCACCAAGCGGACAAGAATCGACCGTCCATTTTTCAGGTTTCATCCTTGATGTTGGGGGCAGAGTCCCATTCCATGAGCAAGTGCGGCTCAACCATTCATTCGACAACATTAGCCTCGATACGGTAAAGGAAATACAAATCAAATGGGTGGAAATACGACTGCTCTCAACAAAAATCTCTAAGTCCCTGAAGTAGACTAGAGTACTCTGAGTCCTCAGAGTGGGGACTAGAGTACAAATGACTTGAGAAAAATTTTAAGTCTCCAAAGCAGACTAAAGTACTCCGAGTCCCTAAGCGCGGACTAAAGTATAAACGACTTGAGAAAAATCTCTAAGTCCTTGAAGCGGACTCGAGTACTCTTAGTCCCCGAAGCACAGACTAGAGTATAAACGGCTTGAGAAAATTCTCTAAGTCCCTGAAGTGGACTAGAGTATTTTAAGTCCCCATAGCGCAGACGAGAGTATGAAGACTTGAGAAAAATCTCTAAGTCCCTGAAGTAGACTCGAGTACTCTGAGTCCCTAGAGCATGGACTAGAGTATAAATGAATTAATGAAAATTTATAAGTCCCTAAAGTGGACTAGAGTACTATGAGTCCCCAGAGCGCGGACTAGAGTATAAAAAACTTGAGAAAAATCTCTAAGTCCCTGAAGCGGACTAGAGTACTCTGATTCCCCAGAGCGCAGACTAGAGTATAAATGACTTGAGAAAAATATCTAGGCCCCTGAAATGGACTAAAGTACTTTGAGTCCCCAAAACATGGACTATAGTATAAATGACTTGAGGAAAATCTCTAAGTCCCCGAAGTGGACTAGAGTACTCTGAGTCCCTAGAGTGTGGACTAGAGTATGAATGGATTGATGAAAATATCTAAATCCCTAAAGCAGACAAGAGTACTGTGAGTCCTCGGAGCACGGACTTGAGTATAAATGACTAGAGAAAAATCTCTAAGTCCCTGAAGCGAACTAGACTACTCTGGCTCCTTAAAGCGTGGACTAGAGTATAAATGACTTGACGAAAATCTCTAAGTCCCTGAAGCGGAGTAGAGTACTCTGAGTCCCCAGAACGCAGACTAGGTATAAACG
Source organism: Allium cepa (assembly GCA_030765085.1). NCBI lineage: Eukaryota > Viridiplantae > Streptophyta > Magnoliopsida > Asparagales > Amaryllidaceae > Allium > Allium cepa. Next base: position 766,862,695 of record CM060928.1, on the reverse strand, counting down.
ACTTGAGAAAAATATCTAAGTCCCTGAAGCGGACTAGAGTACTCTGAGTCCCTAGAGTGTGGAATAGAGTATAAATAACTTGAACAAAATCTCTAAGTCCCTGAAGCGGACTAGAGTACTTTGAGTCCCCAGAGCGTGGACTAGAGTACAAATGACTTAAGAAAAATCTCTAAGTCTCTCAAGCAGACTAGAGTACTGTGAGTCCCCAGAGTGCGAACTGGAGTATAAATGAATGGACGAAAATCTGTAAGTCCCTGAAGCGGACTAGAATACTCTAAGTCCCTAGTGCGTGGACTAGAATAAAACGACTTGACGAAAATCTCTACGTCCCAAACTGTGGAATAGACCATAAACCGTTTGACAATTTTCTAAGTCCCCGGAGCGTGGACCGAAGCATGAACACAAATTTTGCATGATTCGACTGAGGGAATAATAACTCTAAGTCACCAGAATGCAGAGTGGCTTATAAACATCGATAAATAAATGAGTGGATTCCGACCGTTCTCTATTCTATAAACTTCGGCCTGAAATCGACAGGAAGAGTATTAATTCGCTAAGGATGGAGTTCAACCATACGACTTGCGGCATGGTCAAATCAATGCCGAGAGCAGGAGTACAAATTACTAAAATGAATACAAAAGTTCATTCTAGCTCTAGCTTGGCATTTTTTACAACTTAAGGAAACGACTGCAAGGAGGCCTCAATATAGAATCAATCAAAACAGCATCCAAAACTATAGCCGACCGACTATATCATACCTCAAATCAAGAGTCCATATCGATACGCACCAAGCACATATGAATGTGACCCGAATGTATCTTGAAAAATTATGACCACCAAAGTGTGGAAAGGAGAGTAAACCACGAAGACGTGGTCATTAATTCTCCAGCACCCTCCTTCGATCCATCAGGAGGAGTATGAAATTGGATGAGCATGACCCGACTACACTTGAGGCAACTTTAGCCCAAGATCTGATTACAGAACATGAACCAAAGTGGACGTGGCTGACCGTCTAGTACCCAACTTACGCCCAGAAATCAACGAGGCATCGAAGTATTACCCTTGGAATGAAATACCACAATACAATCCAAGATTGGCAAAACTCAGCCTCCCATCAACTAACTTGATCCCACGATTCAACTGGAAAGAGAGCAAACCTAAAATGGGCATGGCTAGCCTTCCTACTTATTAGTATATGCCTCAGACCTAGGGGCATGAGCGAGAAGTAGGATGAATGTGAACCGACTATTCACCCGATCAACTCTATGTCTTTGGAGTTTAGGTGGGAATATAAACGTAGCTAGGACGAGACTCAACCATCCATGTAGTACATTTATCAACCCGAGACTGGGAGCAGAAGCGTGATCATCCAAAGACTGGCTACGATAGCTCAATATTGAAACTTATATATAGTGTTTACAACTACTTAAGGCTACGACAAAAAGAATGCATAGAGAAAGAACCAATAAATTAATGCCTAAGCTCATGGGCAACTGACTATCACTCCAACCCGAAGGACGGGTAAAGGATCATGAATGCGTTGAATGGAAAGCAGGTTATCCAAATATACAAGCAAATTCAAACTCAAAGCAAGATCCATCTATGCAGCTTCACACAACTCAAGGCTGACCCCTACTTGACATTTTCTTCAACGTGATTCTAAGCTTGATCTTTGGCCATTTGCAGATAATCGATCAGAGCATTCAAATCCCTTCACTATCAAACTTAATAACTCATGACAAGACTCTACGATTCGACCAGAGTAACCATCAACATTGACCATCCCAACCATATTTCACATTTAATGTTATGAAAAATTGTTATATATGAACTCAAGAATCCAAGACCGCTAAGCTGATAGTCAACATTACAGTTAGCCATGGCGACCCTTCACGGGTGCTGAAGATCGGATCACAGCTTAGTGCAATGATAATAAAAGAATTAGTTGAATTTCTCTGAATAAATGATGATATGTTCCCTTGGACCCATTCTGACGTGTGTGTGATTTCACCGACTATCATGAGCCATACATTGAATATCCACCCAAAGCTACAAAAGCTAGTGTCATACAACGACCTGAGACGTCTGAAAGACTACTTAAATAGAATATCAAACTAAGCCAATTTGTTATCACTTATTTCCATTGAAGAACTATCCAAGGACAGAAATTAGCAGACCTCATATCTAAATTCACTACATCAGACGACTACTTGAAGAGTAGTGGAGAACAAATCAACAGATGGAAAATGTATGCGGATGAAGCATTCAATGATCAGTGTTATGGCGTAGAAGTCGTGTTAATGTCTCATGAGGGACGATCGATCTACCACATCCTGTAACGCAATTTCCTTGTAACAAACAATAATGCTTAGTATGAAGCCTCAACCACCAGCCTTAAACTTGCTAGAGAACTTGGAGTGGAAAATTTACATATCTTTTGTGATTCCTGATTAGTAGTATGCAAAGTTAGGGAAGTTTATCTTGCCAGAGGGCATTGTCTTGCTCCTTATCTCGGCCAGGTCCAAGAGCTACTAGCCGACTTCACGTATTACATCTTTACACACATTCTCAAGGAATGAAATGAAAAGAGTCAAGTCAGTGGCCAAGTTGTCCAGTTTTAGGGATGCATAACGGTCATACTTTGTTTCGGTTGAAATACTTAATATTCCAAGCATTGACGAATGGAGATCGACAAGATCTTGGAGTGACACCTGTCAAAGACTACCTACAATGAGGAATTCTTACTAAATGAAGGAATGGAAAATGACAGATCCTCCACAAAGCTTCTCGCCAAATCATCCAAGAAGAAGTCATGTGTAGAAAGGAGTTTGTCCATTCCCATGCTTCGATGTATCACCCATGATGATATTAAACGAGTCTTAAGCAAAGTCTACGAAGAAGAATGCGGCGATTACATCAGGGGGAAAACCCTAACAAAGAAAATACTCTACTGCAGGTATTACTAGACAACTATCAATCAAGATGCCATTGATCATGCTAGACAATGCGACAAGTGCAAGGTGTTTGCAAAAAATCAAGGAGCTGCACCGATGGAAATTACTCAAATGGCTGTTCCATAGTCGTTTGCCATTTGGGGGCATTGACGTCATCGTCTTCTTGCCGATCCTTAAGGTGGTGCGAAATAAGCCATCGTAGCAGTTAATTACTTCACCAAATAGGCCGATGAAGAACTTTTAACCACGACCTAGATGAAGAAAATAATCGACTTCATTGTATGTAACGCCATCTGTCCTTATGACCTTCCATGATCCATTACCACTGGTAATGAATCCCAATTCGATGGCGCTAAATTTAAATGACTTCTGCCGTCAGCATCATATTGAAGAGAGATTTATGATATTTTCTTTCCCTCAAGAAAATGGACAGGATGAAGCCGTGAAAAAAAATTATAAGGTCTATTCTGAAGGGAGGTTTGGAAAAGGCTAGAGGTAAAAGGGTGGATGAACTCCCAACAGCATTATGGGCTTATAGAACTACCCATGAGTCCGCGACTAGCCATACTCCATACATCCTTGCTTACGGCTCCAAGTCGTCATCCATATAGAACTTGAAGTCCCCTCTCTCATCGAGTGGCTAGTTACAACCCTTATTTTACAAAATATATAAACAAGGAACTGCAATTGAATTACAATTAAACTAGATGAAATTGGTGACAACTTATGAGCATATAAAATGCATCTGAGAGCCAATGGCAAGAATGTATACCCAACATCCACGTGTACATTCGAAAAAATTCAACTTCTTGAAATCAACAGAAATTGAATTTTCACTTGGGGATATTAAGAAAAGATTGGATCAGATAGCCGAAGCTTACTACCTCTATAAAAACCGGACGTAGATGGCCACTGATGAACTACAATCCTAAATTTATTCTATTGGGAATCTACTAAGCGTCATGACGACCAAAGAAGGATACGACACTTTGGGACGATAAAATTGAAGGATAATGACTATGCAAGAAACATGATGGATTTCTTTTTGGAGACCCTAACTTGCTTCAATTCAAAGTATGTCATGTATGCAACAAGACGTACTTTGGAAGGCAAATATTACCATGCTACTTGGCCCGGCTACAAAGCGACAATTACAGAGGTCATGGTTAAGCCAAGATGGGACTCATGTCAAGATAGATATGGAAGTATAAGGGTTTGGTGTAACCCAATTGGTTTAGTATATTTATGGTTCAGCGTGTTTGAGGTGGCTAGGTACGTTTGTGGTTAGGCATTCTTGGGACTAATTCCAGTATCAAAGCCAGGTGCAGGTTGGTGCATGGTTTATAGTGGTTTCGTATTAGGCAATGGATCAGTCAAGATACTTAAATGGATGTGGGTCGGTTGTGTATTGGAACGACATATGTTGATCGACGAGCATGGGTTGGCTTAGGTAGTTTAGTGTGAGTGGGATCGGCTTTAGAAGAATTTTTTCATGTGGCTCGGCTCTTTATGGATCGGCCCTAGTGGGTCGGCCATGTTGGGTCGGCCAAGGTGGTTTCGCATACATGTGTCGGTGCACATCAGAAGAGTTAGCATATTCTTAGAATTGCAGCAAGATGATGTGGTCTGCAGTGTTTTGCTTCAAGATATGCCACTAGCTACTCTGAGTTCCTTTAGAGCCTGCTTCAAGTCAGCTACGAGACAACCCCTAGATAGACAACAAGTGGATCAGTGGTAGTGGATCGGCCTACCTGGGTCGGTCACCCTAACCTAGCAACCATGGGCCAAGCTATCTCAGTCATGGGCCTGGACACAGGAACCAGCCTATCTTCTTCTATAAATAGAGGGGCAGGAGTCCAGTTGAAGGGACCTTTTTTGGGGAGAACTCCAGAGATACTCTGCCATTTTCTATACTCGCTTCTTTTCTGTTAAAACTTGTACTCAAGTTGTTTGTTTACGAATTGTATATGTACTCTAGTGGTTGGAAAAGTAATGAAGATTATATTCAAAGTGGACGTAGGCAATTACGTTGAACCATTATAAATCTGGTGTTGTCGTTTTTGTTGTTCGTTTTGCATTCAACCGTGTCACTTCCCTGCTTTAATTTACTTTCTTCATTAATCTCTCTACACAATTCTATCCAAAGCCGTTAGTGCCCAATCTTGGTGCTAACAACGACCTAAGTTCTAGCTTTGCCTTGGAAAAAAAATATGATTTTGGTGGCTTGAGTGACCAGAGTAATTCGGCAAAGGAGGAGAAGGGTTTGGTCTTGCTTGAGGATGTGGGCTTTTTTATGCAACAAGGAGTTACAGAAAAAGAAAGGAGAGATTTAAACAAGTTTTTTCATAAAAGTAAACAAAGCTAAGGTTTCTAAACTTTGGAAAGCTTATGGAAGTCATTAATTCATGGAGATTGGAATAAGAATAGAGTTTTGTGAAATGAAAATAGGAATGAGGAAGAATAAGGAAATTCTTTTTATTTAAACTGAATTATCAAATTACTAAAAAATACCTTGCCATCCACTTCCATTATGCCATATCACCATGCTCCCTCCACCCTTGTGCTCATGCTCCCACCTTGTACTCCCTTCTTATGCTTAGTCAACATTCATTTAATGCTCATATACTTAGGCGTTTTTCCTAAGGTCATTTCATGTTTAAACATCCTTCAAAATCTTACTTTATTGTAACATTTTTATAACAAGTCACGCCTCACTTTTATACATAAATATATGCATATATACATATATACAATTTTAACTTATTTATAAATGTATGTGTATGTTTGTACTAAAGTGTACATAACGTTTCTGATAACTTTTAGCTAATGAAAAGTCGAAAATTCAAAAAACGAATTCTGATCATATTTTCGATTTTTCTTCAAACTAAATATTTTATAAAAAAATTGAAAAACTATTTAATAATTATTATTTACTATTTAAAATTTTTTATTTTAGTTATAAAATCTATAATTTGAATATTTAAAATTAATTAAATATTCGTAAATCAAAGTGGCGAAATTCCGGCTTGTTACACTCTCCCCCCTTAAAAGAATTTCGACCCCAATATTTTTACCACAACTCTAACACAGAAACAGCTAACACTATTCATTTATGCATATGAAGTACATAGATCATTTGTATGCAAAATCTAATTTTGATCACTCGCTCGAATACATTGCTTTACTTCCGAACTAGTATCGCTCACTCGATTACCTAGTACGTACTCTGATCAGGCTTCTTAATTAGAAACCTCCATTTTTCTTACATTTCCACATACCATGATAGAAAACTTTTGGTTCCATATTAAGAATCCTTACCAAGTGTTTGCCGTCAAAAATTGAGTGATAAATCCTTATTCGAAACAGTGTAGGACACCTCAAGTCATGTAGTTGAATCTTGGATCAAGAATTATGTGAGGAGGGAAAATGATCTACGTATAACTTACATACCCATCTTAAGGCTCTTACTTATCCAATTATCTTTTGCACCCCCCACCCAATTTTTTTTTATGAAAACGTTTTCCAAAAATATCAGCTTGGGTTCAAACATTTTTAAATGACACAACTTATTTATGAAAACTTTTGTAAAAATCATTTAAATTTATTTACTTTCATAATACTCTCCTACACCCTAAGAGTATATAAAAAACAATGGATTTTCATTTCAATTCACTATAATTATTCAGATGTAGGTCCAAGATAATTTTGGTCTTGAAACAGAGTCGACCAATACAACTTCTTTACCCATTCGATGTAGTGAGTAGCTATGAAGAATAGGATGTTGATGTCTAAACACCATCCTAGAGTTCACCTTTTCTTAGACATCTTTAAGGTAAAGATGATTATACGCTAGTAACATTAAATAAAATTTAACCTCCTAGGCGCTAAAACCCAAAAGACACTGTTTAATAAAACCAAGTTTATTAAACCTTTTTATTAAGTTAATTCAATTTTAACTTCAATTTTTAACCTACTCCTACATCAAAATACCTTATTATATTGAAAACTTGTTCTTTTAAGAAACTTGCGAGAGGTTTTATTAGAAATTTTTGAAATAATACCACATATAACCCATAGAAAATATACATATAACCCAAGCAACTCCAAAATGATATCAAGGAACTGTGTATTACCAAATAGTATCATATATCCCTCTACTAAGAAGGGTAATACTCAAGAGAAGTATTTACCATCCGAATACATCTTCTACCCATTTTTAGTAACTTTCGTGTTACTCTAACTCGTTAACTATAAAAATACTTCTCTTTTCAAATCCCTTTTTGAAACAATATTATGTGTGTGTATTTCACACTAAATAGTTTTTAACAAAACATTTATCATCCACTTACTTTGGATTCATTTGGATTAAAACTCTTTTTGATCGTACAATGACAATGAGAATAGTTTACTAGGTACACTAACACATCTGCCTAAGCAAACATTCGAATATCACTTAGAAGATTAGTTTGATCGTCACAAACAGATCGAGAGTCATTCCTCGAACCGTCTAAAAGAAAATCTTACACTCAACTTCCTTTTCAAAATAATTATACCTTAAAATTTTTTTAACTAAAATTACTATTTGTTTCAAAAATTCTTTTCTTTTTAAAATACATTTTATAATCCTAATTTATAAAATCAACTTTTTATAAAATCGTCTAATATTTCTTTTTAATAGACATCTTATATTAAAAATCTAATTTAACCTAACATATCATCAAACACCTTACAGTCAAACTGTGAAACTTAATTCACAAGGTGTTCGTTTCAATGTTCCTACAAATTAAATCTACCTAACCTATGATTGGAAGAGGAAAATCAACAAACAATAGTCATTGCTCAAAAATGGATGAACATGACTAGACAACCCTATATGATAGTAATTAAATATTATAAACTCCAAATAACAACACATCATAGATAACTATATAAATTTTTGAAAATTATTCATTTGTATAAAATATACATTCCTAGGTAAAATTATTTCATTCATCACTTTTAAAACAATATTGTACTGATTGGCCTTGTTCAAGTGTTTTAGTATCCCTATCAAGCTACTCGTATTGACTAGAATTCAAAATTCAAACTTAACAGATCAAACAACACAATATAAAATATTTTTATAGCACTAACATATACACGCTCTATATATATAGTCAAACTCATTCAAGATATTACTAACCCCATCTATAATGAGTTAATCATTCTAGAGCATTACTAATCTATCTCTATAGAGTTTATCCCACCGAGGCTTAGGTGTTTGCTCAACTAAATTATTATATCAAATGTAACGTTCTCTTAAATAGATGGTGCCTACACGATGGTAACTTTAGATTAGACTTCACGGCCAGCTTCTCGATTGTAAGCGCGAAGCAAACCAACCCATTAATTTCAGGGTCGTGTAGGAGTAAAATTCTAAGCTTTAGCATAGTCCATAAAGCGAGAACCCCCTATCACATTAAAGCAACTTTGCAAACTGATTCGATCCCGGTCTCCAAACCAACAACCGATAATTTCCAGTTATGTTTTTGATTTTCTTTGAAGTATTATTTTTGTAAATAGATTTTGAAAGCTATTTTACCATCACTAGTTTTTTTAACAAAGTTTTATTTTAATTATAAAATCCATATTCGAATATTTAAAATTAATTAAATATTCGCATATCAAAGGGTCGTTACAATGAAGAAAGATGACGAATAAAAGATGAAGTGATGTTGAGGTGCTTCAAAGAAATAACATTGAGACTTTGATATGCTGACCCTATAACTTATGCAAGATGCCTAAGGAGTTTTTGATGAGGATGGCTCGAAGGATGAGGATCGTGAGGGTCTTCAAAGGCAAGTTCAAATGAGGAGGTCTTGTGAGTGGAACAAAAGATGAGTACTACTATGGACGAATGAATATGATATAAGGAAGATAGGTTCAGAGACGTGTGTGAAGGGGTTTTAACACTTGAAGGTTTCTAAGGGTTACTCGTATATTAGGGGTATGTGGGGACACACACCTGGATTTATGCAGGGTCCAAATCCTTATTGGATGGATTACCCTAGACCCTATGCAGATGGTCTATTCCCTGATGGTATAGAGAAGTAGGAAACAAGTACCGAGAAACTAAGACTTCTTTATTGGTCTTTGGCATATGTCGATGCCATTCAAGCCATCTTGCATCCAAAGCATGTTTAGTGACGTGAGGATTGCTTGATGAATGTTATGTTTGCTATGGTTGCTTTTCTTGTTGTCAGTCACCTTAGGTATATCACAAAATATAGGTACTATGATGGAAATACATAGACACTCGATGTTGTACTTAAGATGTAGTGCACTTTTGTGATGATAGTAGAGTAGCATATTTTAGATGTTATGTACTAACTCTTTGGATCTAGAGACAGGTCAGCTGTGATTCTTATACCTTGGTTCCTTACTATATCAATTTGTATAGCATTTTGCGATTTCTTGTCGCTTACACTAGACTGGTGTCTGACTCAAAGTTTTATATTTTGCTTCTTATAATCTCAGGTGCTCTTAAATGAGTAGACTAGATAGCAGGTCTTAGTGGTAAACAATGGCCATGTAGAAGATGGGTAGGACAGCTCTTTCATGTATTGTGTATGGACTTAGTATTGCTTATTCCATTGTGCGATACTATAGAGCCTAGGCCATGTCTTTTATAATGAGAAAGTTTAATTTGAGTTTATTTTTGTTGTATAAACTCTCTTGCAATGTTGTGTAATTCTATGGACCCGTGCTTTGATATTTGGTTCACTTTTTTATTACCATCCCTCTTGTTTTATATATGTGATGACTATTGTATTTTATTCGATGCGTTGTAAGATACATGATTGGTTATGTTATGCTTTACTTTATTTTCAACACTTGACAATCATCCTATATCATCCAGGCATTGCAAATAGCACACTTAATTATGTATATCGGGTATTGGAGGTGTAGGGCAGTCGTCACAAGTCTTGACCATCGGTACGTCTGGTTTGTCATTGGTGGCCCAAGTGGTAGGGTCAATCAACAACAACGAACTACCCAGTCAGTGGTCATGTCCTAACCACGGTTAAGTTTGTTCGCCATTGCCAGCTAGAGTTGTAAGGTCGGTCACCAGTGGAAAACTACCCAGTCGGTGGTCATGTCCAACCCACAGGCATGTCCAATTTTCCATTGCCGACTAGAGTTGTAGGTCCAATCGTCAAAGGCGAACTACCCAGTCAGTTGTTGTGTCCTAACCATGGATATATCCATTTTTCCATTGCCAATTAGAATTGTAGGGTCGATCATCTATGGTGAACTACCCCGTCGATGGTCATATCCCAACCACAGGTAAGTCCGGTTCACCATTGCTAGCTAGGGTAACTTGATTGATCGTCAATGGCGAACTACCTAGCCGGTGATCATGTCCTGACCATGGGCAAGTCCGCTTCCAATGTTTTTCTGAGGATAAGTTCCATGTCATTATGATACAACTTTCCCCCGAGCAGAGAATTAAACTCGTAAAGCTTTTAAGTTGCTTGGTTGATATGAATTTGAATTCGATGAGTTAGGGTTTTATAAATCTATCACCATCATTCATAGACATGTATTAAGTTAGTCAAAGATAACGACTACATCTTATTCCTTGCTTAAGCACTCACAATAATCCACGTATTATCAAGAGAAATTTGGCACATTAAAATTATAAGGTACTCATAATTGATTAACAATCATTTTACTTGTCCTAATTAGAAAATAGTAGCACTTGAACGGACAATAAGAAAGACAATAGAGATAAGTAAAATAATGACAAAGGTTTTCTGCATTCTAAGCTTTTCTGAGCACAACCTCATCTACTATGTTAAAGATATAAGCTCTATTCCTTAGATCTTTATAAACGATATACGGTCCCTCCCAAATTAAGTAATGTGCCCCAAGTCTAGGGAATATCTGCTTCATCACTAGGTCCCCTTCCTTAAGATGGCAATATTTGAACTTGGAAATTATTCTGCTCTATTATCCTTCGCTTATGTGCCGTGGCTTTCAAAGCAGCTTCATCATGCCTCTTATCAATCAAATCCAATGACAAATTCAGCAACTCTTCATCTCATTTGGGTCATAATGAACCATCTTATAGATGGCACTATAGTCTTAATAGGTAACTTCACCTCTGACCCATAAGCCAAGGAAAATGGGGTATGTCTTGTCACATTATAAAGGAAGTGCAATGGTCCCATAATGTTAGAGGGAGTTTGTCCACTTACGCTCCTTTTTTCCTTTTCAAGCCATATTCTTATGAAGGTCTTAAGAACCTTATTAACCGTTTCCACATGTTCATTAGCCTATGGGTATGCCATTGTAGAAAAACTCTTTTTAATCCCATGCTTTTGGAAAAAGTCGGTAAACTCCTCGCTATCAAAATGTAACCCATTGACTGAGATGATCAAAAGTGGAACTCCATACCTTCATATCAATTTCCTAACCAAAAAATTTATAAACTTTGCTGACGACACCTTAGTAAGTGGTTCGGCTTCGACTCACTTAGTAAAGTAGTCAACTGCCACTATAGTATATTTAGCTCCACCCTTGGCCATGCAATGTTCAACAATCAATTTCCTTCCCCAGATTGCAAATGGCCAAGGGCTAACCATATGTTTCATTTCAGTTTGGGGAAACTTTGGATCATCCCAAATCTCTAGCATTTATCACATCTTTTCGCATATTCCATCACATCATGATTCAATGTCCACCAAAAATATCCATATTGCAAAACCTTCCTCCCAGAGGTTGCCCCTCAGTATGGTTTTTGCAACTGCCCTGATGTATATTCTCCAGCAACTTTTAGGCTTCCTTTTCGCTACACAACTTAATAGTGGGTTAGAAAATCCCCTTCGGTATACCATCTTGAATTATGAAAAGATGTTCCTTCCGTAAGACATTCTTGGCTTCATTTCTATTGTCCAGTAAGATCCCCTCACTCAAATACGTTATTATTGACGTCGGCCAAGTTTCATCCCCATCAAATGTCACAACCGCATTCACCTCCTCATAGCAAGGGCTTAGTAGGTTCATCATTAGAATTGATCCTAATATTGGCTCAACTTTGAAACTTGCCAATTTTGCTCAATCATCTACATCTCAATTCTCCTCTCATGGAATGTGTTTGATTATATGATGTTCCATCTCATTAAGTACTATCTTCACTTTACAAGGGCACTAAACACTCTCCTTTAGCTTGGAATTCCTTTAGTACCTAGTTCTCGACTAACTGAGAGGCATTTTGCATGCACGGTAACTTTATTCTCAACTCTCTAGCAATCACCAATCCTACTATTAGTGCATCGTATTCAACCTTATTGTTAGTTACCTTAAACGCAAGCGTACATCGTGTCTTAGCTTTCTCCCTTTAGGTGTTAACAACACTACTCTACCACTAGACTTATGCTCGTTCAAAGCTACATCCACATATATTCGCCATCTAAGTGCTTCCACCTCTTGGGATTCGACTTCGTCATCCTTAATAGTAATTTGGTAATAAATTCCACTAAAGCCTACCCTTGATTGCCATCCAAGGATGATAGGTAATTTTGTGCTGGCTTGGCTCTACACTCTACTTTATTAGTATTGCCAAGATATCAAGTCGATGTAGGTCATGCCTCAATGATTGATCTGACAGAACCGGAATAGGATGGGACAATAAATAATGCCTTAGTTTTTGAGATGCTATTAGGAGGCATTACACCAACTTCTCCAGCTTGGGATACCAGGACTCCAGTCCAGCAAAATGCTTGCTTATATATTACACCAGTCGCTGCACCCGATCTTCTTCTCGACTACACTTAAGGCATACGTTGACATTGCTATGTATAGATATAGATGTTCCCCTTCCATTGGCGAAGAAATAACTGGCAGCTTCTTGAAATGCTCCAATAAAAAAAGGAATGCAACCAGGCACTAATTTGTTTATGAAAAATTGCCTTTCTTTTTCTTTAATGCTCTAAAGAATGGAGCACACTTATTGGAAGCCTTAGATTCATCTAGCTTAATGCTACTGCTTTGCCATTCAAACTCTACATCCTCTTTCATTTTTTGAGTATTATAACATCTATTAATGCTTGGACTTGATCTGTTTTAGCTTTGATTCTTTTGCATGTATGATAAACCTCTTGAATTTTCAAGACGAACCCCCAAAGGAATATTTTAACGTGTTTAACTTCATCCTAAAGTTCCATATAAATTGAAACATCTCATCTAGGTGAGTAATGCGGTCCTCGACCTTCTTTGATATCGCCAAGGTGTCATTGACATATGTTCCCATTGTGCTTACAATAAAACAAGCAAACATCTTATTGGCCAAGCAATAGTACACTGCTCTTGCGTTCATGAATCTAAATGGCATGACATTATAATATTAGATTCCTAAGTCGATAATAAAACTAGTGTGTACCTGGTCTAGAACATATATAGATTGTATCTAAAATATGCATCATTAAAAGATAAAAGCTCATGTTCCACAGTTCCATCTTCCAGCTAATCAATCATCATTCAAGTTGGAAAAGTCAATACACGTCATTTCCATTCGGATTTTTCACCAAGACTGGGTTAGCTATCCATTTAGGATAGCAGGATTTCTTGATGAACCAATTTTATAATAAAGTTGCTACCTCTTCCTAAAGGGATGTCGAGCATTCAGGGCCTATACTCCATTCCTTCAATTTCACCGACAACTTACTTGGATCGATATGCAAAGCATGACATACAATTGAAGGGGAAATTCAAAACATGTCAATGTAAGACTAGGCGAACACATCTCAATTGTCTCGTAAGAATCCTATAAATTAAATCTTCACATCCCGCTCCAACCTAGATCCAATCTTCATCAATTTTTTTTGGGTCATTGCTATTTACTTCCAATAATTATACCACCATTTAGGGATCTGCTATGGCCCCCTCTACTTCCTCACGGGTCAAGTTCATAATAAGGATCACTTGTAAATCCAAATGGGGGGACTCCTTTAATTTCTTTACAGTCAACTTTTTGGCATAGAGTGTGACCTTTGTGCTCTTTCCTTTTTTTGATATTTATTCTTCCGAAGCTTTGCAACATAACATTTCCTGGCAATGTCCTGGTTTCCCTCTCCTACCCGGACTCCTTGGGCTATAAGGAATGTCATTGTCATACACCACTGAGCTGCCACTACGTAGAAATATAATAAAGCAGGCCACCCCAATAAGGAATTGTATGATGAGATTCCATCCACCAAAACAAAAGTTTGCTTTCATATGGCTGGTCAGGGATGGGTTCCTGTTTTGACAAACAAATTCAACTTTTTTAAATGAATTTTGTCTTCTTCTGTGAAGCCATGCAGTTGTTGATTACGTATTGTAACATCCTTCATGGAAAATTCCATCATGCCAAACGCATTGTTGAATAGGATGTTCATAGAACTCCCGCCATCTGCTAAAATCCAGTGCACTCCTATTGGGCTGAGCATCGCTGAAATTACCATGACATCTGTGTATGGACATTGTTTTCTCCTACAAGTGTAGTAAAGATTATCTCATCCTACTTCTGATGAGGGGCTTTAGCCTTATGCTTCTTGCCTATGATGTAACAAAAGCTTCTTCGTTCTTTGGAGACTTTGCAATCCTTTCATCTCAAAACAACTTTTGTCAGCTGCATGAGGGACTCATGTTATGGTATTAATTACATATCTCTCATCTTTCTCACGATTAGCAATAGTTTATTCTCCTTCATTTCCTAGCAGGTGTTACTTTGGAGTTAGCTGCATAGGAATGGCGGGAGTTTTAGGATTTTTAACATTCGATTCCAACGTATTCTTTCTGATGCATTATATTATAATGTCTCGCAAGTGATGACATTTATTAGTGTCATGTCTATGAGATTCATGAAGTTTACAGTATTATCCAGTATTTATGTTCGCTTCAGCATTGTTTCTTGGTTGAGGTGTAATATCACATACTTTAAGGCCCGAAGCTAAGTGTTATTGATGTTGCAGTCATCAATAGTATTAACTTCTGGTGATAGAATACAGTAATGTTAATGGTATCCATCATATCAGAAGCACATGAATATGAAATAAAATCAACATAGATTTTAAAAATGAATTTTCTGATTACATTTCAATTTAATATTTCATATTTAATTAAATAATCCAAAAAAACAATTCCTAGGCTCTAATCAAATATAATTATTACAAATTACGCCAGGAGCGACATACGAAGATGCCCAATTGGATGATCAGAATACTAGATAGACATATTAGTCATAAATACATCAAAATGGAAATAATAATAAATAGCTCCTACATAGCCAGCTTTGCCTCCTACACGTCTTCGGAAGCTTATTCGTCCAACCTACTTAACCTTAAAAGTCCTTTACTCTCAATTTACTCAAATTTAATTTAGAGCACCCAAGAGTTTAAGGGAAAAACATAAACTTCGAGTCAAACATAAAGCCTGGTGTGAATAATTCTATTACATCTCGGTTTACTAATATTAAGTGAGACAACGCCACTTAGCGGAATAGGTTTCCCCTTACTAATATCTTTTAAAAATCATGTCTTTTGCAAATCAAAAACCTAAAATCAAACTAATTATTAAAAATAATTGCAATAACCTATATGCACATAAATCAGGTAATCAACAGACTATTTGTCCACATTATAATTTTGTCTGGCTAACTATTAACTACTGGCTGCTCGGGCCAACTAGACATAATAAACATTCTAACCTCTATTGGACACAACTGGGCTATCTTCCCTTAACTATTTTTCTAGGATCAACTGATCCTAATGGTTTTGCGGGCTCACCAATAACCTATCTTTACTCCCCTCTGTGTGTAACATTATTTTAGTTCCATCTGCGAAAAAACCCTATAAACTGGAATTTTTGAGTTATATTAGCTAGTGGCTATTGGCTAAGTATTGGACGCTGCTCCATATAGTCTCATCTGGTCTTCTAATGTCTAAGTTATATATTTTAGGTTAACTACATTATTCAAATTTCATTTCCTTGTAAACAACTTTTAAAAATGATTTAAAAACATATCTTATAACAAGGAAATCATGCTCTTTGCTTTACTCAAAATACTTATGACATGATATATGCTTTACACAAAACAATGTTGATGAAACTTAATCAATGGGACTACATATCCCTTCAAATAAGTTAAAACCTCTTCTTAACTTTGATAAATTTAGGCTATAAGGCCAAAACAATACGTTCAAAACCTTTGCTTAAAACCATTAAACATTGCCTTTCAAAATAATTCAAAGCCTCCCTTTCGAAACCCTTAATATAAAATCTTAGACATCCTCTTTCGAAACCATTTAAACTTGTCTTTCGAAAGCACTGGAAACCTTTCTTAAAAACACTTAAAGCAAACCCTTCAAAACACATAGAATAAACATTTCAAAAGAAAACCTTTTGAAACACTTAGAATACACTTTTCGAAATCATTGGCGACTTCCCCTTCGTAACACTAATAATATTACTTTCGAAAGCATTGGGTTCAAGTAAGGGTTTATGGAAACATTCCTTCGAAACCATTTAAAATGACTCCTTTCGAAACCATTGGTTTTAACCTTTGATATAGCTAAAGGGCCATAAAGAACAGACTCAAAGGCATTACTTTTGAAAACATTAATCCCAAGTAAAAGAAAGAGGATAGTTTCGAAACCTACCTTTTTAAAACTATTTCCTCCGAAATCATTTAAAAGCAGCTAAACTACCCTTTCGAAAGCATTGGGAAGGCGGATTTTAAAATTTAAAATACAAAAGCACCCCTTTCAAATACATTGTTTTAAGGCTATAAAGAAAACGGCCTTAACTAATTCAAAAGGTATGAATGACGGCAGCATGGGTACTAAATAGGTTCAAAAGCTTCTTTTAAAACAAAAACAAGCGGCAACTCTTTCGAAAGTTTCTTTCTAAGAACAAAGGCAAGTTGATTGATGTGAAAGCAATTAAAAGTGGCTTCAATTCCTTCGAAAGCATGCCATCGACATCATCATTCCTTCCATCTTTCTCCAATACACTACATACCAATTGTTTGATATCGGATGCATTAGTTTCGAATATGTATGAAAGGTCCAACTGAAATAGTGAAGGAAGCAAGCAAAGGAAAGGGTAAGGTTGTAATTTGAAACAAAACTAATTTTATACCTTTCAAATTAATTTCTTGTCACCTAATTTGCCTAATTTGTCAAAATATGATTCTTTGCCATTTCATTGTCAAAATCCTTTTTTAAATAGGCCACCGAATTCATAATTAACAATTTGAAACATTTAAGCAAATAAGCCCTTCTCCTTGATAAAACATATAAAGCATTTAAGTCCCTTAAATAATTTTATAACCATAGTAAAATACTAAGAAAAATTCCCCAAAAATCAAAATAATTCACTTTTAATATATTTTCTAACGTATATAAATCTCAGACTAGAATTATATAATTGTCTTAAATAATTTAAACCCGATATTAACTATTTTCTATCATAGAAAAATCATAATTAATCCACAATTATTTAGGAAATAATGAAACTTGAAACCTACTTTTAAAATAATGTTTTTGATCATATATCAAAAACGCAAATCATATGGATGTCATTTAATAGGTTTTCCAATCCAAACTTGTCATAAAATCTATATGGAACAATATAAATCATGAATAAGCATGTATGTCCATTTAAACAACACAACATGGCATGTAACACGCAAAATTAATTCGGATCTAACTTGAAGTCGGAATCGCTATCAAAAAGTGAGAAGTAAGATAATTATTCACCTTCGCTTGGTGTTAAGAAGGCTGAGATTTCCCCATTGATTAATTTGCTTAAGCTTTCTTCTTGAATCCTAAATTTTCTTCTTCTTGAATCTCCTTACTGGTAGACAGTCGAGCTTAATAAGGATTTTAGTTTTGTTTGTGAATGCTAAATTAAAAAGGAATGAAGGATAGAAGGGTTTACGGTATTAGAATGAAGATATACCCATTTTACCCTTACCATATTCCTCCCACTTACTTATTTTAAATTTTCTTTTGCTTATACATTCATTACGACATGGCTCCTGCTAAATCAACATATTTCAATCCCTTAACTCTCTATGTTATTTCATTTAATTTATCTAATTGAATGTTCTACATAATGTTAGTCAAAATTAGGGTCATTATAGACTCCCTTCCTTAAAGAATTTCGTCCTCAAAATTACGATAAGGCACTCAAAACAATCAAACACAATGATAAAACATACCATGAAACAATTCAGGAAATGTATCTATAATCCTGCTCTTAGTTTCCCAAGTACAATCTCTCTCCTCATCACTTCATTGAACTTTGACTAATCTGACTGTCTTGTTCCTTAGTCTTTTCTCATCTCTTGCAACTATATGAATTGGTTACCTAGCTATAGTCATATCTGGTTCCGCTACTATCTCATCTAATAAAGTCAGTGTAATAGTAGTCTCTAGACCTCGAATACACTTCCTTAAATTATAAATATGGAAAACATTATGGACACCCGCCAAACTACTTGGTGACTCTACTCTATGTGCGGGTTTTTAGATCATTTCTATAAAAGGAAATGGTCCAATGAATCTTGGTGCCAATTTTCTTGATTTTCCAAACCTGTTAAAACCTTTCATTAGCGACACCTTGATGAGAACATGATCTTCGACTAAGAACTCTCTAAGTCCTTCCATCCATTATCAGCATAACTCTTATGCCTAGACAGTGCTTCCTTTATCCTAGCTTGAATTAACTCAATCTTTTCTATAACTTCATTAACCAAGTCTAGTCTAAGAATTATTATCCCCAATTTCTAACCCACAGACGAAAGATTAGCATGGCCATCCATATTAGGCTTCAAATGGTGTCATCCCTATAATAGTCTGATAACTATTGTTATACAAAAACTCGACTAAGTTTAGATCGTCTTCCCATGATCCACCAAAATCTAGCACACAAGCTCTTAAAAAATTCTCTAAGACTTTTTTTACCTCTCTCTATTTGCCTATCTGTCTACGGTTGGTAAGCGGTATTCATCTTGAGCTTAGTACTAAAGTCTCCTATAGACATTTCCAGAACTCGCTAGTAAATAAGGAGTCTCTATCACTTATTATACTACTGGGAATTCAATGCAGCCTAACTATATTCTTTATGAATAATTTAGCTAAATCTGGTGCTGTCCTGGTCAGCATAATAGGCATAAAGTGTGCACTCTTAGTTAATCTTTCCACATAACCCATATACTCTCATTTCCTCTATTCAGTCTCGGCATCCCATCTATGAAATCCACTGAGATAGAATCTCATTTCTAGATTGGAGCATCTAAGGCTGAAGTAAACCACTCGGTTTCTGATGTTCCGTTTGTACCTATTGACAGTTCAAACACTGCCTCACCCATAACCCTACATCTCTCTTCGTACCTTCCCAAAAGAAACTCCTATTCATATCTTGATACATTTTAGTTCCTCCTTGATGAATAGTAAACTTCTAACGATGGGATTATCTAAGAACTTCCTTTCTAATGTTTCCCACACCAGGAACACATAGTCGTCCTTTCTTACCCAACCACTCATTCTGGTCAAGACTAAAATGTTTTAGATCATCAATCCCCAGTCCATCCTCTAACCTTTTAATCTTCTCGTCTAATAGTGGATCCTCTCTCTGCTTAGAAGCAATCAAAAAGTATTGGTCGAACTTACATACATGATAACGTGGTGGTTTCTCAATTGGAACTTGCCTCAGATCTCCATTGCATTCCGCATGTATTCAATGCGTATAAATCTTTCCGCTCGGTTATCATTGCCAATACTGCATTCTGATATTTTCTGTAAGTGCATCTACAACCTTATCCCTAGGTGTACTGTTTATACCATAATCATAAGCAGCTAAAAACTCTAACCACCTCTGCTATCTCATATTGAACTCCTGAGAGAATAAATATCTCAGTGACTTATGATCCGTATATAACTCGAGTCTTTCTCCCAATAAGTAGTGTATCCTCACCTTCAATGCAAAAATTATCGCAGCTAATTCTGAATCATGAATTGAATATCTAACCTCATGCGATCTGAGTTGTCGAGAAGCATAAGCAATCACTTTACCCTTTTGCATTAACATAGCTCTTAATGTTCCATATGCACCCGTGTATATGAATAAATCTCAATTCCCCTCTAGAACAATTAACATCGATGCATTAGTCAATAAGTATTTCGGTTTCTAAAATGCCTCCTCACACTTATCAGTCCAAACAAACTTCACAACTTTTTGAGTTAATTTAGTCATCGGTGCGGCTATCCGTGAGAAATTCTTAATGAATCTTTGGTAGTAGCCAGCTAATCCAAGAAAACTCTTTATCTCAGTTG
The DNA here is from genome assembly GCA_030765085.1 of Allium cepa. Lineage (NCBI taxonomy): Eukaryota > Viridiplantae > Streptophyta > Magnoliopsida > Asparagales > Amaryllidaceae > Allium > Allium cepa. The sequence continues at coordinate 766,842,378 of CM060928.1, read as the reverse complement.
TTGTCTTGGGTCTCTTTCGATTATTAACTACCGTGATCTTTATCGGATCTACTGATAACCCTTTTTCTGAGGACACATCACCAAGAAATTTCACTTCCTTCTTCTAGAAGTTACACTTCGAAAATTTTGCTTTCAGTTGATGCTACCTCAGTGTCTCAAGCACCACTCAACTAATCTAAGATGATGGAAACCTTTCTCCAAATCCAACTGGGAAAATACTTTGGCCGCACTCAACTGATCGAACAAACCATCAACCCTAGGTAACAGATATTGGTTCATTATCGTCTACTCATTCAGCTTGCGATAATCGATACACAATCTTAACGATCCATTTGATTTCCTTGCAAACGCTGCGGCTGCTCCCCTAGGTGAAGTTCTTGGTCTGATAATGTTCTTACCTTATAGATCCACTAACCGCACCTTTAACTCCTTCGTCTCGGTAGGTTGTCTTTCTACATGGCGGTCTACTTACAGGCTCTACATGTGGTACTAAATATATCCAAAACTCAATGGCTCATTTAGCCAGTAGTCCTATCATAGGCTAAAAGACGTCTGTGAATTCTCTAACAATTAAAACTTGGTTCAACTCATCTTCTGTCTCCATAACATCCAACAAAGCATTAACCTCAAAACTAGGATTTTCTATGGAGTATAAAATCTGGTGACTACAACTAGGGTGTCTAAGTGATATTTTCCTATCATGGAAAAATATCCTAGCATCATACTTACTTAACCAATCAATACCCAAAATAATTCCAAACCCTACGAAATCAAATACATGCAAACTGCAAGCAAATACACAACCTAATAATTCAAACTCTACGTGGTTACATCTCATCCCAAGAGTCGCATACCCTCCTATCGTATTTGTAGCCCTCAAGGAAGAAACCAAGTATAAGGGTTCTAGGTTAACCTTTTCTACCAAACTATGAGATATAAAATAATGTGAGGCATCGTTATCAAATAGAACTCTAACTAACACAACATAAATTAAAAGCGTATCTTGCAACACAACATTTTCTTTCTCCTCTTTTGTTGGTCTTGAGGTAGCTGGTTCCAATGCAAATACTTTGCCCTTTCCATCTATGGCTGGTTCCTTACACTGGTTCTTATAATGTCTAATGTGATCATAGTTGAAGCATTTTACTCCTTTCTTGTCAGCAGCCTTCTTTTAGTTGCCTGTCCGACATTCGTGAGTATAGTGTCCCTTCTTATCACACTTGTAGTAGACTACATTGGCCTTCCCTTTCTTGGCTGCTCCTTCTTTTTAAGCCCCTTTCTTTTGGAAAAACTTTCTCTTCTAGTTCTGCCTGCCTTGGGTTTCTACTGCTTTGTTATCATCAAAGAGAGCTAGCATCTCCTCATGCCTCAAAGCCATCTCAACAATTACATCACACGGACCCGTAATATGTGGTAAAGTAGCTTTAGCAAGCTTGGGTCTCAATCCATGGATGTATTCCTTTTGATAATCGTGTCAACCATAGCATACATGTATGTCGATAAGTCCCCAAATCTGATGGCATACTCCAGCAATGTAATATCTCCCTGTACCAAGTCACCAAATTTCCTAAGCAGAGTTGACTTAGAAATCTCCAACATGAATCTTTCCTCAAACCTCCTTCTGAATTCTACCCAAGTCATGATCTCTTCATTTACGCCCATAGTAACATTGTTCCACCAGTATAGTGCTGCTCCTTGCAACTGTTTCGATATCAATCTTCTTTTCTACTCATCATTGAGTCCCAAATCAGTAAAGGTCACTTCGCAATGAAGCAGCCAATTCTACACTTCAATTACACCCTCAGCCCCGATAAACGGCTTTACTCTAATCCTAGCATAATCTCTACTAAGTACTGCATAGTTATTGACCATCACAGCTCCTTGATTTCCTTCTTCGGCATTTACTCCAGTTAATCCCGTATCATATCCAGCTTGCATCATGTTGACGAAGAATTGATACATAGCTCCCATATCAACTTACGGTGCTCCAACGCCTACATTAGCAGTTTGTGCCCAACCTGGATTCCTTCTAGTGTTTGGTCTCGCATTTCCAATACTCCCTTCACCAATGTTAACTCTTTTATTCCTAGCATCCATATCTTACGTCCTTAAAATATGCATTCGAGCCTTTGTGAGATATAGAAGAATGAGCTAATAGAGATAGGAGAAATAGAGATAAGGAGTATACTTATACATAGTAAATACAAGTACATTAAAATAAAGTTATCTTTCTCTAATTCATTAGGATTATGTTTCAAAAATCATTTTAAGTTTAAAATTTCTTTTAATTTTTTATAAACCTATGCTCTGATATCAAGTTGCATCCCTTACATTAAGGCCCGAAGCTAAGCACTATAGATGCTTTAGTCATCTAGAGTATTGACTTTCGGTGACAAAATACAGTAATGTTAATGCTATCCATAATATTAGAAGCACACTATTATGAAAATATCAGCACAGATTTCAAAAAATAGATTTCCGATTATATTTCAATTCAATATTCATATTCAATTACATAAACCAAAATGATTCCCATGTTTTGATCAAATATAATAATTACAAATAACGCCAAGAGCGACATTTGAAGATGCCCCCTTGGATTATCAGAGTACCAGACAAACATAGCGGTCATAAATACATCACAGTGGAAATAATATTAAATAGCTCCTACATAGCTAGCTTTGCCTACTACACGTCTTCGGAAGCTTATTCGTCCAACGTACTAAACCTGAACCTTAACTCTCAATCTATTAAAATTTAATTTTGAGCCCCCAAGAATTTAAGGGGAAAACAAAAACTTCGAGTCAGAAAAAAAGCACGCTGTGAATAATTCTATTACATCTCGGTTTACTAATATTAAATGAGACTATGCCGCTTAGCGGAACGAGTTTCTCCTTAGTAATATCCTTTAAAATCATATCTTTTGCAAATCAAAAATCTACAATCAAACCAATTATAACAATAATTGCAACAACATATATGCATATAAACCAGGTAATCAATGGACTATTTGTCCACATTATAATTTTATCTGGCTAACAATTAACCACTGGCTAACTTGCGCCTACCAATAATAATAAACATTCTAACTTCTATTGGACACAATACTATGCTATCCGCCCTTAACAATCTTCTTCAAGGTTCAACCGATCCTAATGGTTTTGAAGGCTCACTGATAGCCTATCTTTACTCTATATTTTCCCCTCTATATGTAACATTATTTTAGTCCCATCTGTGACAAAGCCTTACAAACTGGAATTTTGGACTTATATTAACTAGGGGCTATTGGCTAAACTATAGGGCGTGACCATATACCAGTCTCATCTGGTCTTTTAATATCTAAGTCATACACTTAGGGTAAACTACCCTATTCAAATTTTATTTCCTTGTAAACAATCTTTGCATATGATTTACCCTTGAAATCATATCCTTATAAAACAAGGAAATCATGCTCTTTGATTTATTCAAAATGCTTATGCCCCAATATATGCTTTACACAAAACAATGTTCATGAAATCTAATCAATGGGATTATCTATCCCTTCAAATAAGTTAAATCCTCTTTTTAAGTTAGAAAACTTTAGGTTGTAAGGCTAAAACAATACCTACGAAATCTTTTCTTAAAACCTTTAAACAATCCCTTTCAAAATAATTAAAATCTTCCCTTTTGAAACCATTATATAGAAATTTATACATCCCCATTCGAAACTATTTAAACTTGTCTTTTGAAAGCATTGGAAACCTTCCTTTCAAAACACTTAAAAGCAAACCTTTCGAAACACTTAGAATATACCTTTTGAAGGGGAGAGGGATTGGGAACTTCTCCTTCGAAACACTTGTAACTTACCTTTCGAAAGCATTGTGTTCAAGTAAAGGTTTGTAGAAATATTGCTTTTAAAACATTTAAAATTATTCCTTTTGAAACCATTGGGTTTAACCTTTGATATAACTAAAGGGTCATAAAAAACAAATTCTAAAGCATTACTTTCAAAATCATTAATCCAAGTAAAAGAAAGATGATAGTTTTGAAACCCACCCTTTCGAAACCGTTGCCTCTGAAACCATTTAAAAGCGACTAAACTATCTTTTTGAAAGCACTGAGATGGATGCTTTTAAAATTAAAATACAAAAGCACCCATTTGAACAAATTGTTTTAAGGTTATAAAGAAATGCGACCTTAACTAATTCGAAAGGAATGAATGCGGCAGCATGTGTATCAAGTAGGTTCAGAAGCTTCTTTTAAAACCATAGCAAGTGTAAATCTTTTGAAAGCTTATTTCTAAAATACAAAGGCAAGTTGATTGATTCGAAAGCAATTAAACGTGGCTTCAACCCCTTCGAAAGCATATCTTGACATCATCATTCCTTCTTTCATTCTCCAATATACTACATACCAATTGTTTGATATCATGTGCATTGGTTTTGAACAAGTGCAAAAGGTCCAATTGGGATGGTGGCGGAAGCAAGCAACGGAAGTGGCAAGGTTGTAATTTGAAAAAAAAAACTGATTTTATGTCTTTCAAAGTAATTTCTTTCTACCTAACTTGCCTAATTTTTCAAAATATGATTGGTTGTCATTTCATTACCAAAATCGTTTTTTAAAAGGGCTGTCAAATTCACAATTAACAATTTGAAACATTTTAAGCAAATAAGCCATTCTCCTTGAAAAAACTTATAAAACATTTAAGTCCATTAACTCAAATAATTTTTAACCATGGTAAAATGCTTAAGAAAATTCCCCAAAAACCATCTCTATTACACTTGGTACAGGTCTATGTTAGCATCAAACCTTGGTACATGTCTAAACCATCTCTATTACACTTACTTTCCGCTAGGGCTACCTTAGCTTTTATCCTTCTTCTTTTCAGTAAAATTGCTTCTGTTACCTATTATCATAGAGTTTACACTATTAAATGTTTCAAATTACTTGACGGTTACTCCAATTTGTCATACAGCTGTGGCTTCCCCCAAACTTGTATACTTTGCTGCTTCGTGGAAGAAATTCTACAAAATGGCTAATTTTTCCTTAGTTAACCTCCAAACCATGTTTTGTGTCTAGGCATACACCTCCATATACACCATCAAAGTTAGTCGTTCATCTGTATTTTAGATCCTAGACGTGCGTTGAAATGAGTTAAGTACTATCGGTTCTCATCATTTATCTATTTCACATCTAATAACGAATATGAGTCTTCAGGTTGTTCCACATGCATCTGAAATTGGCTGAAGAAATTTTCTTTTAACATCGTCCATGAGTGGATTGAGTCGAGTGGAAGGTGACAAATCAACGTCATTGCTAAGTTTGTTAGGAATAAGAGAAAGCATTTGCACAAGACTTCCTTTGTTGCCACTCATTAGCATATGAAGTGTGTACTACAAAAGATGTACTACAGGGTTAGTTAAACCCCAATAAGGATCCATGGTCGGCCTCCGTAAGCCTCTAAAGTTCGCAGCAGGCTCTAGATTTACAGAGAATGGGCTTCCTATTGTTTCCCTAATGCCTTGTTCTACTTTCTCACACCTCACATGTTCTCTATGATTTGTGCCATTCGGTCTTTCAGTTCAGGCAATGAGTGAAGATATGTTGACCTCTCCCCTCGGGGTGAATGACCTCTTTTGCTTCTTCTAAAATGATTAGTCATGCGATCTCGATCTCGATTTCGACTTCAGGACCGTTCATGGTGATAGGATTGCCTTCCATTAAATGTCATTTATACTTATGCAAAGGAGCATTGCCTAGATTAAGAGGATTCGGCCAATGTTAGCCCTGATTGGACACTTATAATACTCAGTTCGATGTCAAACTATTTCATGGATGTAGCTTCGGGCTGAATCTTTGCTCGATCCACTTCCTCAGTTTACCCTTCGTACTTCCCTTTTCTTTTGGTTAGATCTGCCAGTAGAGTACAACCTCCTTCACCTCTTGGATCCTCTAGATTAGAATTGCCCTCATACTTCAGTATTGTGTTCTGCTATCTGCCCCTAAACATTCCACCATCTGATCAACAATAGATTGTCATTGGGTAGCGAATCGGGCTTCGAGTTCTGCCGCAACTTTGTCTATATTGCCTCCAGTGACAATGTCTACTCTTGGAGTTCTAGATGAATAGTTGTCTTGATTATTTTCTATCTGGTTGGGATTCCCACCGATGGCACCACTTGTTCTTTGATTTCGAAGGCATGTCGTGAGTCAACTCTCAGTGAACTCACAAATAATCTTTGTACATAAAATGGATAAGCACTTCCAATCGATTTACAGTAGTGAAGAAGTAGAAAATGATAGTAAAAATAAAATACACACAAGTTTATAGTAGTTCAGTTTGAACGTGCCTACATCCACTATTCATTTTTATTGCCTTCTTTATATATTAGCTTTATAATGATTTGAATGTAAAATACAGAGATTTGTAGTGAAACATGTCATCCCAATAGCATGTTCGATGTTGTCTATTCGACGTTATAAGTCGCTCTCAAAAGTCATCCACATTACTACTAGAAGCTTGGATATTTATAAGAGTAAAGAGGTAAGGAGGTAAGACCGATAAATTTGGTAGTTTCCTTGTATAACATGCTCGTCTCAATTATTTCCATATACAAAAACAATCCAGAACTTCCATATATTCAAGCTTTCCTTTTGTTAAATGTCTTATTCAGTCCGGTGTTTAGAGGGAGTTTCAATGATACTTTGTTCAATTGGTGGTGCTCCTGGTCATGTTCTGTTCCCACACCTCTTTGGCTCAACAACTCCTTATATACCAGACAGGATATCTTGTCTGCTGTCCTATCTACCAGACAAGTATTCTAGTCCGGTGTTTCTATTACCGAATAGGAATTCATTTTCGACGGCGTGGCTACTAGACAAGAATTCCTATCTGGTAGTTTGCCTACTGGACCAGCATACCAAGGTTTCCTTACCTTATTTTCTCCAATGTTTCCATATACTTTATTTCTAGAGCTTCTTTCCATATTCAATTAGAGTAGTCCATATGAGCCGTACCTCTTATAACATACATACTTTAACCATTCTTATTTTGGCTTAACTAACCAGCATCTGTGACTTCCTAGGTGGAAATGCCCACAACAGCCCTTAACAAAACCATAAGTATTTTGAGCTTAGAGCGTTTAGATAGAAAAGAGGTTCCAACATATCCAAACTTTGATTCCGACATGACCAAACTTATGCTCCTTGTTATTCACCATGACTGCTTGTACCATCCATTTCATTACACAAAATCATGCATGTAAGCACCTTCAAATAAAAAAATCTTTAATATTCAAAACAATGCACATTGAGGAAATAAGCATTTATCGAAAGAGAATTTGTGTAACTATAATTTACTTGATAGTATTCATGTTTGTAAATAATTTAAAGCTACGACTCATTTGGTTATTCCATAAAAAAGACGCATACGTTATTAGTTTTCTTTAGTATTCTCACATGAAAGATAAAATGCATATAAACTTCAAGTATTAAACTAAAAGGATATATCACTTAATGATTATTGAGGGGATTTATCATCAAACACAAACTCCAAGATCAAAGAGCAAGCCTCGATTAATTTCTTCTATAGGCACTTAGGTAGGCTGGTTAGCAAAGGTTTCCGTTGATTATTAGAAGTTAGATCATATAGGTTGATATCAGGAGGAGTATATATCGAATGCTCCTACATTAAGTTTTAATGAATAACGTTGAAGGTAAAAGTCAAGAAGATAAAGACATAAAGATTTATAGTGGTTTGAGCCAAATCCATCTGTCGACTTTGTCCTTCCTTCTTAGAGCTCTATATCGAAGCCAAAAGGCCATTATAGTGTTGAGTTGGCAATGTCTATCATTAACGAGTTTTTACAAAGAACTATAATATAGGAAAGTATAATATATTCCTAATATCCAAATTATGTTAATGAAGTTGATCGTGCATAAATGTAGGATTTTGATGAAGTTAATCACATGGGGATGATGGAAACGAGGATAGAAAGTCATCCCCTATATGTGATGAAATGATCCATACCTATTTTCCCTATCCCATATTCCCTCCTAATACTAAACCATCAATTTTATTGTTTTGATCAACGATTGAGGCTCATTCTATCGTAAACAATACGAATCATGCATAACTGAATGATGAGGATGAAGTTGAGTACATGGGGACGGGAGAAAAAGGTCAAGAGGAATTCATCCCCTTTAAGAGACAAAATGCACTTTACACATTTTTCATATTCTCATGTGCCCACCTAAATCTAGGCCAATGATTTTAATGTTTGATCAATGATTAAGGCTCGTACTATCATTAACAATATTGATCATGCATAAGTGAATGGTGTGGAATGAGCCTATAGAGATAAAAAATCGATACAAACGGATTCATCTCCTCTATGAGATGAAATGCTATATACCCATTTTCCTTTTCCCATATGCCTACTTAAATCTAAGACATTATCTCAATTGTTTTAATCAATGATTGAGGCTCATATGGTAATAAACAATAATGATCATGCATAAATGAGTGGTGTGGATGCGAGCTTACTTCACGTATCGTTTACAAAAATGTGTTTTATAATATGGTAAACTATTGCTTCGAATATTGATTTCTTTAGCACAATTCCACTTTTGCATTTATTATTGTCCACTTTGTTGTGGCTTAAATGTTTAAATGTCCCTACTAGCTCAATTGCATTTACTCCACGATAACATTTTGTAATTGTTCACTGATAGAATATACCAATTTCAACAAAGGAAATATAAATATCTACTGCTGCCTTTTGCATTTACAGAATGAATAGTGTTCGAATAGGGCCAACCGTGGTGGAGTAATTGGGTAAATTTCAAATTTTTTTAACTAATCGGATTTTTAAAGGACTTGTGTTGTCTAATTTATTTAAAACTTTTGTAAATTTTATGTAAAATAAAATTAGTATATTTGAATTTATAAACAAAGTTTCATTTTACATATTATTTGTACTATAGTATACCAGTATACATCGCACATACGTGCATTTAATAGCTAAGGATATTTATTTTTTATTTAATGAAAAATAAATGATGGATATGTGTTACAAATGCTAAATCATTGGTGGTCACAAAGCTTTTATTTCAAGTAGTTGGTGGTGGCGTTGTTTGTAAATTAATAGTGAAATACATTGATGGGTGGTCAGGAAGAGAATGGTGATTGAGATTGTAAACCAATAGTGAGATTCCATTGACGGAAGAGGGTATTTTATGAATTTCAAAATGACACCGTGGAAATTTTATTCAATGAATTTTCTTTATTAATAATATATATATACATACATACATATATATATATATGCATATCATATACATATATGTGTGTACGTGCATGTGCAATAAAATAATACGTGCATGGTTTAACATGCCCATGAATAGGTAGTAGGATTTACATCGAAACGGACTTGTTAGCTCCTTTTATATTTCGTTCATTATATGAGCATGTATATGTTTGCATCACAATAATATTTATAAGTAAATATTATATATATATATATATATATTAAACGTTGCATATAAATAACTTATATACAAAGCATTTATAAAATTTATATTTATTTATATATGCACGTAAATAAATAAATATATATATATAATAATTAAATCATATAAATTAATAAATATTAGTTTATGAAATAATTTAAGAATACACATACATAAATATAAATATATATAATATATTATGAAAGCCATGAACAATTTATTAAAAATAATATTTTATTTATTTTAAATTAATTTATATAATACATATAAACATATAATTAGATACATACATACATATATATAATACAAACATTAGTATTAGTTTCTGTAAATTTTTCTCTCGACCAAATATATATAATTTTTTAATTTCTTTTTGGTTTTGCATTTTGATATTTTAAAACCATGTAAAAGATTAAAATTAAAATATAAAAGTATTATTTTCAAAAAATTTGTGTATAACATATGTTATGTAATGTTTCTATACAAATTTTAATTATTTTTAATATATACACACACACAAATATTTCTAATTGCATAAACAATTTTACGTTAAATAAACAATTAAATATGTTTATTCGAATTTTTTTAATATTTTTTTACTGCCGAATGCATTTTATACATGAATATTTTTTTTCAAAATTTGGAACATATGATTTCTAATGTTAATCTTTTAAATATGGATTTTAGTCAATTAAATCTTTTAGCAATATTATATAAATACATGTGTGTGTGTGTGTCTACATATATATATATATATATATATATATATATATATATATATATATATTTGTAGGCCGCGAGCCTCTAATAAGTAAGCATATAAAATAATTTCTTTTATATGCACAACCAACCGATTTGTGACAGTATATCAATATGCAGGATTGGTAATATAATCTAACATCTTATTATATAAATAATATAGCATATAAATATGACATAATGAAATTAAACCAAAGATTTAACTTTCACCAAAGCCCTTTCATACACTTTGAATTGTTGAATTAATCCCCTTGAATCCATTTAGGAATTAGGCGTATCTACCTCCCGAATTACCTCATCACCGTTATCGAACTGAAGAGTTTTGTAGTAATTTTGTACTTGGATTTTTAGGGCTTAGAGGGGAGGATTGCTATCAAAATTATCAAGGAGAGAGGAGAGAAAAAGAGTAAAAAAAAAACTATGAAAAGAGGTGGCTTATAAATAGAAAGTCAAAGAGAGTGAAAAGTGGATCTCATCTTAGTATCCCTCCCTTACTATTTCCTCTCCTTTAACCATTCAGACTACTCTCTATTTGAAATCATATGGCCTGCCAAACCATACTTGCTACAGCCGAAAATATCATACCCATATTGCCCTCGAATTTGGTCCAAGTCCAACTATATTCTACTCAATTTAAATCTTGTTTATGCGCATATTGATATCGTATGTCGATCAACCTATTTATAACTATTATAAAAGCACTGTTTAATACTTTTCAATATACACCAAATATATTTTTACAATTGATATGTCAATAATATTAATTAATTTAAATTAATTTACAATAGTTTGTAAGTTAATTGAATCAAGTGGTAAAGGGAATATTAAACGTTTCGATTGTGTGACTCTTAAGTGTAGATTTGATCAACGGTTAATATTGAACATTTCAAGACATTCACAGGCCATTTAGCAGTGGTATAACATTATGGCCCAATTTATCGCTTATTTGGTTTTGGTAAAATCTAATTCAACTTTATTAAGCGTTACCCGGTAGTGATAATTATTTACACTAATTCTCTTCGTCAAAACTACATCACTTCGGACTTGTAGAATTTAGTAATGGTCAAAATTCCAATATCGTCCATATTCAACTCTATAGTCCAAATACAAAGTGCTTGTTTCAATAATAACAATTATTATTAATTGTACTATTTGGCCAAAGATTTTGACTCTGAGTTGGCTTCGGTTGACCGTGATACTAAGCCCATATAGCTGGGGAGACGAATCCTCACTCTATAGAGTTTCACTTCCAATACTTCCACTTGACCCAACTATACTCAAAGTGGAGTGTTCATATTGAAGATCAACATTATTCTCAAGTCCAGAAAAATGTGTAAATTAGTCACATCAATATTTTCTGTTTGACCTTAGTTATAACCAATAGAAAACTATCAACTAAATCATTTCATAGTTATCCAATAATTATCAATACATAAACTTTGATCCCTCTAGCAGTCATGAGTAATACATTGCCCGTTATTTTGAGAGTGTCGCATACTCTAATCTCTATGGATGGATCGATATCCAGCTTCGATGCATCTTGACTAGGAATATTTAAAATAATGTGTTTATTATATTATAATAATACTCATTTATGGATTTTCTGTTAAATATATTTAATTAAACATCTAATTATTCACTTTATAAAAAATATATAATCGAAAAAAAAAATATGAATGAGAAATGATTACAAAATTAATAATTTACAATAAATTATAGAATTACCTCTAGGGTATATCCCTAGCTCTATTAATCTCCCACTTGCACTTGGGGGCCAATTATGGAATCTTAGTCCCATCTTATCGATCAACTTCTTGAGATCTGACCTACTTAGACCCTTAATGAATGGATCTATTATGTTATCCATGGTATCTACTTATTATATCATGACCTCTTTCCTCTCAACGAACTCTCTAATGAGGTGTAACTTCCAAAGAGTATGCCATGATTTCTTGTATGCTCTACCTCCTTTGAAAATATGTATCTCTGCATTGTTATCAAAGAACAATGCTATTGGATTATCGGTATCGAGAATCGCTCCGAGCTCACTATAAAATTTATGCATCCAGACTACCTCTTTAATTGCTTCGTTGAGGGAAATGCACAAGGCATCCTTCATCGAATTAGCTATTATTTCTTGTTCATAACTTTTCCAATTGACGACTTTGTTGTTTAGCGTAAAGGCATAATCAGACACTGATTTAGTATCATCAACATCAGTCTGAAAGCTAGAGTTTGTATACCCTTAAAAATCATAAGGAGGTCTCCATTTCCGTAAAAGAGGAATAAGTCTCGAGTATTTCTTAATACTTCAATATACATTTTATAGTCGTCTAATGTTTTTCTTTAGGATTAGAAAGGTATCGGCTCATGCATCTTAATGCATAAGCTGCATCTAATCTGGTACATAGCATAGCGTACATTATGCATCCTATGGCTGATGCATAGGGATCATCAACATACTTTCTTTCTCCTTATCAGTATGATGAATGTCTTTCTTAAAAAGGATGACTCTGGGCTGTTGGAACGTTTCCACACTTGGAATTCAATATATTACACCTCTTTAGTATGGTATCTATGTAAAAGGATTGGGACAATCTCAACAGCTTCTTTAATCTATCTCTATAGATCGTTATACCTAATTTATAACTGGCTTCTTCCAAATCCTTCATGGAGAAGTTCTTAGAAATCCAAGCATTCACTGATTGCAACAATGATGTTTCATTACCAATCAACAAAAGATCGTCAACATGTAGGACTAAGAATATGATTGTGTTGCTTTGTTCCATTTTGTATACGTACACTTCCTTTGTGTATAGAAAAAAACCAAACTCTTTGATTACCTCATCAAAACACTTGTTCCAACTCCTTAAAGCATGTTTGAGTCCATAATTGGACTTTAAAAACTTGCAAGCCTTGCCATCAATCTCAAAGACCATAAAACCCTTGGGCAGCGACATATAAATGGTTTCTTCTAAATCACCATTTTGAAATATTGTCTTTACATATCCATTTGTCATATTTTATCATCGTAGAATGCAGCAATGGCTAGCATAATACAAATGAACTTAAGCATGGTTATGAACAAAAATGTCTCATTATAATCAATTCCTTGAATTTGATAAATCCTTTTGCAATTAGCCTAGCCTTGTAAGTCACTACTTGTCCATCTGCATTTAGCTTTTCTTAAAAATCCATTTGCAAATGATGGGTTTATCCCTTCGGGTACATCTGACAAAGTCCACACATTGATTTTGTCAATGAAATCCATCTCGGATTTCGTCACTGCAACCCAGAGTATAAAGTTTTTACTCCGCAATTCTTGTAGGAAAGATAGAGGAGTGTTATCGTCTAAGACATGGTACTCCTCTCCATTCATGAGAAATCCACAATATCCCTTTAGTGCACAAGGTTCCCTCATGAACTTTCTAATAGGTTGTGTCTTATCATATATGGGTGAATTTGGTTCTCCCACTGGTTCTTGCCTCAATCTTATTTTTTCGAATCTCATCCAAGTATACAACTTTGCTGCTAATTTCTTTTGACATAAATTCCTTTTCCATAAAGATAGCATATATTGAAATAGTCACCTTCTATTCCTCTGTGTTGTAGAAAATATATCCCCTAGGATTTTTGGGATATCCCATACACTTACACAACGCGTCTCACTTCAAGTTTGTTAAGGCCGACGTTCTTAACATTGGTTGGACAACTCCAGACCTTTAAATATTTGAACTTAGGTTTCTTACCATGTTATATCTCCTATTAGTCTTAAGGCGTAGAATTAATAGGTAACAAATTCAATATGTGCTCTGCGGTTTCCAATGCATATCCCCAATAGGACAAAGGTAACTCATCCTTACTCATCATAGAATAAACCATAACTAATAGAGTTCTGTTCTTATGCTCCAAAACACCAATATGTCGTGGAGTATATGGTGGAGTAACTTGAGAGATAATATCGTTATCTTGTAAGTATTTATTCACCTCCTCTTTTTGATCAAAGAATTTTTTATCTTTCAGTCCATTTGAATTTAGACCTCATTATTATATTCAATATATTTCTCTTAGACATCTTGTTCTTTATAAGATACATATATCCTAGTCTTGAAAAACTATTAGTGAAAAAATAAATAAGAACTATTATCCTTGGTGATTACAGACATCGGGCCACATACATCACTATGTACTAACTCTAAGAGTTTATTAACTCTTATATTGCTCCCACCGAACAAAGTGCTTGGTCATTTTATCTTTGAGATACGACTCATAAGTTTCAAATGATTTAGAATCAAGTAATGAGAGAATATCTTTGGTTTTCAGTTTGTGTAGTCGTTTCTCACTAATATGACATAGCTTACAATGCCAAAGATAACTGTCATATGTTGTTAAAAGAACTACTCATAGAACATACATAATTAGTATTGGTTACATAAATGCCATTTTCAAGAACACCAGCACAAAATTTATTTCCATTCAAACTAATGTTCATAACATTATTCGCATAGTGTAATATATAACTAGTATCATATAATATAGAAACATGCACAATTCCACAAATAAAATCTTTTACAAAATAGCAATTATTTAACATCAATACTACTCCACTAGGCAAAACTGAATAATAATATCTTACTGTCATCGCATCTACTATAGATCCATCAGCAACTTGGAGCCTTATCTCTCCTTTTTCCATGCAATGCTAGTTCCTAAGCCCATGTAATGAATTACACATATGAGTTCCAGATCCAGTACCTAAAATCCAAGACATTTTATTGTTCCAAAACAATTTTCAACCATAAATGTACTTGACGGAGCTATAGAACTATTATGATTTCTTTCTTTAACAATCTTTAGGTATTCAGGATAATTTCTTTTTCACTGGCCTTTCTAGTTGCAGTGGTGACATTCAGCCTTATCATCGGTCTTCTTACTTTTCTATTTCTTCTACCTTTCTCTTTTCAACCTCTTCAAACCTTTGAAAGATGATGCACCACTCTTTATATTAAGCACATCCACTTATTCCTTGGATGTAGACTCAATCGACCCTAATGTATTAAGGAGCTCCACGATATTAACATTCAAGCGGTTCATATTGTAATTTAGTATGAATGGTTCATAGTTAAGTGTAAGAGAACCAACAATCAAATCAACTTTTAATTCATTGCTCATATTATATCCAATTATGAAAGCCTATCAATATTGCCCTTCATCATCAGTACGTAATCATCCACTTTCTGTCCTTTAGTCATTTCGGTATTAAACAACTTCTTTGTAAGCTCATACCTTGCAGAACGTGATTGTTCATAAATATGGCCTAGAGACTATCAAATATCTCATGGATAGATATATTTTTCGTGTTTTTTTTGCAATGACTTGTCTAACATAGACAAAATGAAATTTTGGGTGATCTCTAGGTCAAAAACCCATTTGTCAAAATTAATTTTTAGTTCGAGGTCTGCATCAGCAACAAATTATTCTTAGGATTACAACTAATGGATGACTAAAGACACTCGCAAGTCAGCGTTATCTTAATCGCTCTTAGCTAATCGATATAGTTGGGTCCGGTAAGCTTGTCGCTTTCAGAAAACAAATTTAGGAGTTGACATTTTCTAAAATATTTAGCTAGTACAGATTAGGACAATATCATAGTAGATATTCTTATAATATTAGTAAGGTTAAACTTTATGTTTCATTTTACTAATAAGCTTCCACTAGTCATTTATTTTTCGCCAAACCCTAAATCGAAACGTAGAGTTCTTTCAACCTCGCCAGAAGGTGTTAGGACTCGTATGTTGAGATTCTGACCTTAAAGAAAGCTCAACAAATCATACTACCATATACCTTAGATAACTCCTTATCATTTGTATCATATACAACTCTTAACCTGTGGTTTCTTGTCCTAATCTCAATTTTACGTTAACGAAAGCTCAGCAACAAAAATAAGATTATTCACTCATACCTACCATATCACGACGGCCTGTATACTATATATACCTTGCGGAAAGCTCAACAAATATGTATAAGTATCATATCTCATCTAGTCAATAAATCAATAATACTACACATAACATTTTTAGCTTGAGGATAGCTCAACGATGAGAGGGTATGTAAGTAATATATTAATGTATAAATTGTAGAGGACAATTTTATATTAAAGAAACATAATTTTATATATATTATGTTGAATGATAATGTATTTATGAAATAACCTCGTGATTTAAGTGTCGGACACATCAGGAATCATAATATATGTAGACTAACTTATGTATTTATTCCTTAAGTCTATTTAGAGTTTCAATAATGTTCCACCTTTGGTTTATACATTCATATTATATAAGTTTCATTATTATATAACTTTCATTTTTTAATTGACTTGTATAATAATCTTACGTATAACATTATATTAATTAAATCATATTCAATTAATTTTAATTAATCAACACCTCGATTAAATGTTTATTATTTAATTTTAACTTATTATATTGAATATTTATATCCTATAAACTTTATAATAACACACACACACACATATATATGAAAAGAATATCATATATATATATATATATATATACATGTATGTATGTATTTTAATTTAAGTGATTTTAATATCCAAGAATATCACGCCTACATAGTCCTTGCTTGTCCCTCTTTCTGCCTTCCCCACCTCCGTTGACCTTTCTTGTAATCTGTCTCTTGTTCCCCCTCCACCGTCTTTGCTTCCGCCTCCAGCTTCGAAATCTATTTTCAAATCCAAACCATGAAATGCTGGTGTTTTCCCATCGTGTAATGTTCCTCTTAGTTTTGATTGTTCAGCTTTGGTTCCTCTGCTTGAGGTCATACAAGCGGGGAATAACTTATGGAAGGAGTATTTAGTTGGCTTTTTCTTGGACAAACCACTATCTTACTCAACTATCATCTATTACATGAAGAATACGTGGAAAATAAGAGCTTCGATATTAGTTATGTCTGATGGCTTTCTCTTTTTATTCAAACTGTCAAGTGATGAAGACAGGAGGAGAATAATTGAGTATGACCCCATTATTATGCATAATAAACTTTTTATTGTGAAACCTTAGGATGAAAACATTGGAAATAATTGTGGTAGGATCAGATATGTTCCTGTTTGGATCAAAATCATAATATACCGTTATATGCTTAGTCTCACAAAGGTATAAATTGGCTAGCATCGAGAATTGGAAAAAATTTATGTATGGATGAATCGACTGAAAGACTGGAGTGAATTTCTTTTGCTAAGTGCATGGTCGAGGTTTCCAGAGCATGAAATCCCTGATAGTTTTCCAGTAAAATTGCTTGATGGAACTGAGCAGCAGGTACATGTAGTTATCTATGGAAACCTGTAATATGTTCATCATGTAAAGTCTTTGGGCACACTATGGAGACCTGCTTTTCTAATAAAAATTCAATTGATAGTAAGTGCCGGCGGGAAAATAAGGAAATGGAATGTAAAAATGATCAAAAACTGAAGCTTTTGCTGATGCAAGAAATAGTAGAAAGAAGCAAGTATGGAAGAAAGTGGAAAAAAATAAAGGGAAAAGGAAGAATGCAAAAGCACCACTATAGGAAAATGAAAACAAAGTCATAGGTGTTGAAAATGTGAAATCGGGTGAATTTATGGATGAAGATAACAATAACAGAGCTACGAAAGGTAATAAGGATGCTGAGGGCACGAAGCAAACAGATGTTATTTACTTGGGAAGTAACAAATTCTTTGTGCTTCAGAAGTGTAACAATAATGAAGATGTAAATTTGATTGAAGATGAAATGGAAGTGGAAGTAGATAATAATGTTGCTGATAGTGAAAACAACCGGGTAGACAATGGAGCAAGTAGTAGTGACAAAAAGAATTGCAATGCACCTTGTGTGTCTGCTGTGCACGTGCACATACACAACCAAAGTGAGATTACATTAGACATAAGGAATAATACGTCCCATCCCGAAGTGGTTCACTCTTATACCCAAGCCATTCTTGAAAAAATGCTTTCTCCAAGAACTGACACAACTCAACAGGTTTTTGTTTCACTGCCCAAAGTAATTCATTCAATTGCCCGTGCCAAGCCTGACATCTTGATTTCACCAGCATCTAAACTTTATTGGTGCACTTCTCTTCAGATGTAACTAACCAAAATGATTGTAACTAGCATGAACAAGAAAAAAACCACATATTACCTCATCACCAATAAGTAATGCAAAAACCCCTAATTATACTTTCACCATCAATATCCCTGGCTGATTTTCCCCTATCCAGAATGAACAGCAAACATTAGACACTCAACCTCCAACGCTCATTTTTGTTAACCCATCCATCGTTCAAAAAGACTTATCTACCTCCACTACTCAAGTCCCCAATCCAAATACCACAAATTCAAGAAGGCAGACACGATCTCTTTCCTCAAGGAGCAGCAAAGCCGATTTCCCTCATTATATATAGTTTACCCAATGATTAAAAAATAGCAACTTGGAATATTCGTGGTGCACATAGTAATATAAAACTTGATCAAGTAAAAGATCTAATCCATTACCATGGTTTCTGCCTCCTCGCTCTTCTTGATACCAAGTTAAACTCACCATTATCCTTCAAAGCTGCCAAATACATCAACCCTTCTTGGTCTGTGCTACGCAACCTTGATAATGCCCCTTATGGCAAAATCTTGGTTCTCTTTGATTCCTCTATTTTATTTGTAACTACCATCTTAACCTCCAAGCAACACATCTACCTCTATATCAAAACTTAACACCCTCCCTCATCTTTCTATTTAACAGTTGTATATGCTGACAATTCTTATGTCTCAAGGAACAACTTCCTTAATGCGTTACCACCCCTCTGATAATTATCCCACCCATGGCTTGTGCTAGGGGATTTCAACAGTTGCCTTGAACTTGAAGACAAAATGGTTGGCCTTCCTCTTCTCCCCAAAGACATTGCCACTCTAAATCTTGCCTTATCTAACTATGACCTCCTCCCTATTGCCAGATCAGGTGCCAGATACTCTTGGAACAATAGAAGTAGGAGTGGAGTTCATACCTTCTAAACCATTGATCATGCTTTTATAACCTTCCTACCTTATCTCATTGGCCTTTCCTTTCTATTTTGCTACCACAACTTGTACTTTCTGGTCATTCTCCTTTATTTTTAAACTCTGGGCTCCCTATTAATAAAGAAAAGAGAAGCTTTAAGTTTTATAATGTTTGCGTTAAGCTTCCTCAGTTTAACAATATAATATTGCAAGCTTGTTCTAAATTATACTATGGTAACCCCATTGTTAACCCCGTTCCAGCCTACGAGTTAAAGGAGTCAACGAGTTAAGGCCTGGGATGAGCCATGACTTAAGGTGTTTAACGGCTCAGGAAGGATCTACGACTCAGGAAGCCTCACGACTCATCAAGTCACCGACTCAATAAGTTAATGACCTAAAGCTCAAAGTGACTTAAAGGGTTACGACTCAAGGGGTTAACAGTTCACAAGGCAGGACCGACTCAATGCATTACCGACTCATCAAAGGTATTGCCTCAGCGACTCAACAGGTCCACGACTCATCATAAGAAACGACTCAAGAGGATTGACGACCTAAGAAATGACTTGATGACTCATAACTCAGGATGACTCGTCCGCGACTTAAAGCCACTGAGTCGTGTTCCATTGCTGCAATGCATATCCCAGTAAGAATTGACTCGCCAACGACTCAGATAAGCTAGTGAGCTAGTGAGAAGACCAAATGCTTAATCAGATAAGCCGGCCACGACTCAACTTGACTCGGCCACGGCTTAGCCTGAGTCGGTCACGACTCAGGACTTGGGAGAAAAACTTCTATCCAGATTTGCCTATAAATACATGGCCACCCCCAACATTCAGGGGACTTTTGGCTCATTCATTTCAAGCACCGTTACTCTGCTGCATTCTGAACTACTTCAACATCTTCAAGGAACTTCACGAAGAAATCAAACACGTCAAACATGTGTTCAAAGATTTGGATCGACATTGAAGTTTAGGCTACTTGTTCTAACTCACTTGAAACGCAAAGTGTGTTGTAATCAAAGTGTAACTGCATTGACTTGTAATAAAATCGTCAATAAAGATATTCAAAGTGGACGTAGGCTATCTCTTAAGCCGAACCACTATAAAATTGCTGTTGTTTACTGTTTTTTCACTATTATCTGCTTATAATCTGTTCCCGAGCTATCGGGTGGTGCTTTCACGATCTCACTTCATACACCGGGGTGTTAGCGTTCAAATTTTAGCGTTAACATTTTTGGTGCTTTCACTGAGAACTGAACTCAGGTGAACTATCATCATTGCTTCACAGAGGTTTGTAGAGAGAATTTCCTTGAAAACCAGAAGTCTATCCGAGATTATGGCTCCTGGAAGGAAAAGTAGATCTGTCAGATCTGGGAATATTCAAGAGGGAACCTCCGCTTCCCCTATATCAAATCAAGCCACTCCAGCTGTCGGAGTTACAAAGGCAGAGCTGGATGCTGCAATCTTAGGGCTGAACCAACAGATCAATGCCCAAAATGCATAATTCGAGGCTCAGAATGCCCAGAATGCCCTAATTCTGAATAGGTTGAACGATTTGCTTGGGGCAAACCGTCAACCGGCAGGTAATGAAAGGAATTTTGCTAACAACATTCATGAGACTGAAGAAAGGAATGCTCCTGAAAGGGTGCTAGCCCCTTTGAACAAACACTTCCTGAGGTTGGTGGATCTAGAATTCGACATGATGAGGAGTATCTTTCTGGAATGGTCCGACAAATCATGAAAGAGAGTATGCAGAGGGTTGAAGACGAGAAAGAATGGGGTTTCGCCCCAAGTAAGACTCCATTTACTGAGAAAATCTTAAAGGCTGAATTCCCAAGGAAGTTTGTCCCTCCAACCATTCCAGCTTACAAGGGGACAAGTGATCCGAACGAATTCTTATACAAGTATGATTGGCACATGACAGGTGCCAGAGCCTCTGATGAAATAAAGTGCCGATATTTTCCTGCGTATCTCGAAAGCGTAGCTCTGCTTTGGTTTACCAAACTGCCAGTCCGATCTATCGATCAGTTTTCTGACTTAACCCGGAAGTTCAAGGAGCAGTTCAGACTATACGCTTCAAAAGCCAAAGATATTATGTCATTGTCAAGTTTAGAACAGAATCCGGGTGAAACTATCAGATCTTTCTTGAATCGCTTTAATATAGCGCTGGCCGAGGTAGACAATGCAGAACCACGGATGATCTTGACCTATCTAATGAGGGCCATCGACAAGTCAAGCGAATTTGGGAAATGGCTAAACATGAAGGAACCAAATTCCCTTGAAAAATTCTATAAAAAAGCAGATGAATTCATGCGCTTGGAAAGCCGTCCCGTACCGGTAAAGACAGTGCTTGAAAAAGCTGAAGATAACACTGTTGCTCCACGCAAGAATGAATCTGTAGGGCAAAAGAGGGAAAATAACAATGGGAAGAAACAGAGTAATCTGAAGAAGCCCCGATCCTTCAAGCCATCAGAATATACTCCTTTATCAGATACGCCGGAGCGTATCTACCTTGCCACTAAAGATTCTATTGACTTTCCTAAACCTCCTCCTCTAAGGACCGGGAAAAAGGCTATACAGAGTGGGAAGTTCTGCCGCTTTCATAATCAACCCGGTCACGAGACCGAAGAATGCCGCCAGTTGAAAAATCTGATTGAAGAGTTGCTAAGGGAAAACAAACTGCAGCAATTTGTGAAAAAGAATAGCAACAATCCTGCTTCATCTAGTCAGGGGCAACAGGCTCCTACTCATCAGCCTAGGACAAGTGAGAAGGCTGCAGGGCATGAATCTGGAAGGCCCATTATCAATGTCATTACAGGAGGACCTCACCCAGCGGGCAGAAGCTGGGGTGAGATGGAAAGGTATACCCGAGCTTTAAAGTATGTACCGACCGAGGAAGATGTTTTCGTTTTGGAAGGTGCTACGCCCTTGAAGCAACAAAGAACTTTCGATGATAATATTGTGTTCAAGGCTAGGGATTCCGCAGGTATTGAAGCTCCTACCTTGGATCCCTTAGTCATCTCAGCTGGTATCGGGCCAGCTATTGTCAGAAGAGTTCTCATTGATTGTGGCGCATCCTGCAATATCCTCTTCAAGAAAACATTCGACCAAATGAAGATCCCTATGGCTGATGTGCAAGCCTCATTGCAGAAAATTGCCGGCTTCACTGGGGAGCCAAAGCAGCCGGTAGGAACCATTGATCTGTTTGTGGAACTTGGAGAAGGAGAGAGAAAAATGGTCCGCAAGCAAACTTTTGTGATTGTCGACGAATTTTCTGCTTACAATGCTTTCCTTGGTCGTCCAACTCTGGCAGCATTCAAAGCTGTTCTTGCCCCGTGGTGCCTCACTATTAAATTCCCTACAGACAATGGAGTGGGAGTTATAAAAGGGGATCAAAATGCTGGGCGAGAGTGTTATCTGACAGAGCTACGAGAAACCAGAAAAAGAGAAATGGGAAAGAATGCGGCAGCCCCAGTCCGCATCAAAGAACCAGCCTTGTAGCAATTACAGGGCGGACCCTGCACTGGCGAGCACAGCGGAGCAAGGAAAGAGATGGACCCTAGAAAAGTCAGTGCAGAGGAAAATAGAGTGGTACCAGTGGAAACGACAATACCAATACCTGTTGACCCAAAGGACCCAAACAAGGTGTTGAATGTGGGTTCGCAACTTAATGCGTCAATTCAGAATACCTTAATATCTTTTTTAAAGGCAAATTTGGATGTTTTTGCTTGGACTCATGCTGATATGTGCGGAATATCCCCGGAAGTTGCAGTACACGCTCTAAATATTGATCCAAAATTTACACCTGTGAAGCAGAAAAGGAGAACTCAAGGCCCAGAAAGGTCGGCAGCATTAAAAGAAGAAGTTGATCGGCTCATGGAGAATAATTTTATCAAAGAATCTACCTATCCGAATTGGGTTTCAATTCCAGTGCTGGTTAAGAAAGCCAACGGAAAATGGAGAGTATGCATCGATTTTTCAGATCTAAACAAGGCCTGCCCCAAAGACTGCTTCCCATTACCCAGAATCGATCAACTGGTAGACGGAACAGCGGGACACGAATTGTTATCTTTTATGGATGCTTACTCCGGATATAACCAGATCATGATGCATGAGCCAGATCAGGAGGACACGAGCTTTATCACCGACATTGGTCTTTACTGCTACAGAGTTATGCCCTTCGGGCTGAAGAATGCAGGGGCAACATACCAAAGACTTGTTAATGCTATGTTCAAACAACAATTAGGCAAGACTATGGAAGTCTACGTCGATGACATGTTAGTAAAGTCTAAGAAAGCAGTGGATCACATAGAACACTTAGCGGTCCTCTGAAAATACGGAATGAAGCTCAATCCTTTGAAATGTTCATTTGGAGTGGAATCCGGCAAGTTTTTAGGTTTCATCGTGAGCGCTAGGGGCATTGAGGCCAGTCCAGCTCAAATTACTGCATTGAAAGAAGTCAAAGCCCCTAGAACAAAGAAGGAATTACAAAGTCTCAATGGAAAAGTCGCCGCCTTGAGTCGGTTCATTTCCAAAGCCACAGATAAATGCATCCCATTCTTTGACGCTCTAAAGAAAGGAAAGAAAAACTTCGATTGAACTCCCGAATGCCAAAAAGCCTTTGATGAATTGATTCGCCATATGGAAACGCCTCCAATACTTTCTAGGCCTGGCGATGGCGAGGATCTTCTTATATACTTGGCAGTATCATCTCATGCTTTAAGTGTAGCGCTGATACGAGAAGACAAAAGGATTCAACATCCAGTTTACTATATCAGCAAAAGACTCACTGGGGCAGAGATGAATTACTCTAAGTTGGAAAAACTCGCCTATTGCCTACTAATTGCGTCTAGGAAGTTGAGGCAATATTTTCAAGCTCATCCTATCAGAGTCCTCACTGATCAACCTTTAAAGCAAGTCCTGTTTCGCCCTGAGACTTCGGGTCGTCTTCTAAAGTGGAATATTGAACTCAGTCAGTATGACATCACTTATCATCCCCGAAAAGCAATCGATGGACAAGCTTTAGCGGATTTCATCGCAGAATTCACAGATAAGGGTAACAGTGAGGAGAAAATGGTCGATGATTCCCCAATCCAATGGAAGTTACATGTCGATGGTGCGAGAAACGACTACTGTTCTGGAGCCGGAGTTGTACTTGAGACCCTTGAAGGCCGATCATTATACTAAGCACTAAGATTGGAATTTCCTTCAACAAACAATGAAGCAGAATACGAAGCCCTTATCGCTGGCTTAAGGATTGCTAAAGATTAAACATCCGAGCGTTACAGATATTCAGTGATTCTCAGCTTATTGTATGCCAAGTCAAAAAGGAATTCCAAGCAAAAGGGGGGAATCTGCCCGCCTACTTGTCAAAGGCTTGGGAACTCCTGGGTGATTTCGATCATTACATGATAAGTCACATTCCTCGAGAAGAAAACATGAAAGAAGATTCTCTCGCAAAGTATTCTAGCACAGGCGAAGCTCAATTTCTGGGGTTAACTCCGGTGGAGGTCCTGTCGACTCCTAGCATTGATGAGATGGACATTGATTGGATCATGAGCATGTCTCAAGAGCAAGAATCATGGATGACTCCGATAACAGAATATCTGCTCAATGGATCCTTACCAGGGAACTCAAAAGAACGACAAAAGCTACTGAGAAAAGCCTCTCGATATATAATCCAGGATAGCCGATTATACAGACGGGGATTCTCAATGCCATTACTTCGATGTGTATCCAGGGAAGAGTCCAAAGCAATCCTAGCGGAGGTACACGGAGGAGAATGTGGTGATCACTCAGGAGGCCAAACATTAGCAAAGAAAATTCTCCGATACGGATATTTTTGGCCAGAAATTAATCGAGATGTAGTAGAGTATTCCCGAAAATGTGACAGATGCCAAAGATTCGCCAAAATTCCTAGAGCTCCTTCCATTGAACTCACACAGATGGTCAGTCCATGGCCGTTTTCAATATGGGGGATAGACCTTGTAGGACCGTTACCAACTGCCAAATCTGGAATTAAATATGCCATTGTTGCTGTAGATTATTTTACTAAGTGGGCAGAAGCTGAACCACTGGCTACTATCACCTCAAAAAAGATGATAAGTTTTGTGACTAAAAACATCATTTGCAGATACGGTGTGCCTCAAAAAATAATTACAGACAATGGTACTCAGTTTGAAAGTGAAGAATTCCAAGATTTTTGCAAGCGATTCAAAATCCGAAAAAGCTTCTCATCAGTGGCTCATTTGCAGGCAAACGGGCAAGTGGAAGCTGTGAATAAAATTATTAAGTCAACCATCAAAAAGCAACTTGAAAGAGCAAAAGGTGGTTGGGTCAATAAGCTACCACTGGCACTATGGGCATACAGAACCACTCACAAAACTGCGACTGGGCACACCCCGTTTTCATTAGCATACGGGTCAGAGGCAATGATTCCGGTAGAAATAGAGGTCCCTTCACATAGAAGAATCCATTTCAATCAAGCAGAAAACGAAAAGCTACAGCTTGAAGCGCTAGATCTCCTTGATGAAAAAAGAGATGAGGCTAATCTCAGAATTGCAGCTTATCAGCAAAGGATAGCCAGACATTTCAATTCCAAAGTTCGCCAACGCAGCTTTGAGATTGGAGACCTAGTCCTGAAGAGAATTATGATAGCGACAGGTGTGTTTGGGCCAAATTGGGAAGGACCATATGTCATAGGTCAGAAGCTTCTTGACGGCACATTCAAACTCACTACTGTTGAAGGAGATCAAATTCCAAGGGCATGGAACAACAATCATTTGCGTCCATACTTTACTTGAAAATTTTGTTGAAATATTGTAAAAAGAATTATGAATGTATGATTCTTGTAATTGAAGGCAATTGTAAAACTGATGCAAGTAAATAGTGAAAAAATATAAAGTGGATGTAGGCCCAATTTCCTGGCCGAACCACTATAAATCTTGTGTTCCTTATTATTATTACATGTTTGCTTTATTTTCGATATAAAAAGTACATAGAGTGTATTGCTGAAATGTCGATTTAAATTTTTGCAGACAATGGAAGTGAAACTTGCACATAATAAGACCAAGTGATTCTCGCCAAATTTCAAGTCACAAAAGCTCCGAATTCAAATCCTAAATAGGAAGTACTTCAATTGAACGGCTTATGATTTCGACAGAAACGGGCCTTTGCTAATAAATTGAGATCGTTTGAACAAACAAACATCCAATTAAGAAACTGATGCTCGTTCTCACGAACTTGCCTGACAATGAAGTACACTTCCTTGGATTAAACAAGTTACTTTAAAAAAAAAAAAGAGGATCGCTGAAAAGGCATAAGCAAGTGGACAAGGGAACAACCAAAGCCATCATCGACAGCACAAGTCCTCTTCGGAGGCACAACTCTTCGGAGGATAAAGACCTCTAATGGGTCATACGCCACAAAAAAGAAAGTTCTCTACTCAATAAAAAAGATTGGAGGAGTCATGACCCTCCAACCATGAGAGAGTAACTTCCAGGCGATGAAAACCCTCTCTGAGGCACATTTCACCAGGAGTTGAAGTGTAACAACCGCTCTTCGGAATTTCACTTCACCAGAGTTGAAATGCAATCAAAATAAAAGCCCTCTTCGGAGGCCCATTTCACCAGGAGTTGAAGTGTAACAACCGATCTTCGGAATTTCACCTCACCAGAGTTGAAATGCAAACAAAATAAAAGCCCTCTTCGGAGGCCCATTTCACCAGGAGTTGAAATGTAACAACCGCTCTTCGGAATTTCACTTCACCAAAGTTGAAATGCAAAACAAAATAAAGACCTTCCTGAAAGTCCACGTTTCACCGAGCTTGAAATAAAACTTCCAAGTGTTGAAACGTGAAAAGGCTTTCTTCGAAGGCACAACTCTTTGGAGGTACACGTTTTACCAAGATTGAAATAAAACTTCCAAGTGTTGAAACGTGAAAAATCCCTCCTCAGAGGTACAACCCCCTCCCGGGGACACAATCAAAAAGAAAGACTTCTTCAGAAGCCCACGTTTCACCGAGATTGAAATAAAACTTCCAAGTGTTGAAACGTGAAAAGGCTTTCTTCAAGGGCACAACTCTTTGGAGGTACACGTTTCACCAAGATTGAAATAAAACTTCCAAGTGTTGAAACGTGAAAAATCCCTCCTCAGAAGTACGAAATTCTATTTAAAAAAAAAATCCTCATCAAGGGCATACTTTAACTTTCAAAGGAAGAGTGATTTACCTATTCTAGAAAATAACCTTCCTCAAAAAAAAAAAGTTAAAGTACCCTTCAGAGGCCCGCTTTACCACATAGAAGAATTCACTTGGCAAAATGCGTACATAAGCAAAAGAAAAAAAAAAGTGATTTCTTCGAAGGACAAAGCGTAAAAACTTATATGAAGGAAGTTGTACTCTACGAAAAATTTCTTCAAGAATGAAGTAATTATTCTTCAAAAAAAAATAAGAGTGCAAGTCCCCTCAAAGTATAAAATATTGCAGCAAGCTTATGGTATGGGGGCAACATGGCATAGTTACATACAAAATGGTATAGCTACATCAGTAAAATACGCTCAAACAACATACCACAAGTTCACCGCAATATCATATAAATAAACTTGTGCAAAAATGAATAATAAATGCATTCTCAAATTCAAACAAGAGTCTGCACAAATAAAGGATCATTTTATTCAATTGCAGATACAGGTTTCAAAATAAAAAAGCAGGGGCCGGTGCCTGCACAACATCCGACCATTACACAAAAAAGGAATCAAAAAGCCCGAAGCCCGACTCCTCACTTCTTCTTACCACCTTTGGACCCTTTGCCCGGCCGAATGATTAACTTTTCAGGTCTATCTATAGGCATAAGGGAAGAAGGAGAGGGAGGTGCAACCGGTGCAACTTCCGGTTCTTCTTCAGTAGCCATGATTTTCTTCCCCCTCCTCTTCGATGTTCCGTGCTTCTTTCTTCTCTTCGAAGAAGTCTCACTCCCTGGAGTAACAAGAGCGGACAAAACTACGTCATCAGAAGGAGTCCGCTCCGAAGAGATCTCGCCTCCTTCAAGTCCCTCGTCTTTCTGCTCTTGCGAAGCGATAGGGTCATCCAAGCCATGAAGAGCCTCAATTTGCTCCTCTTGTGACCCGGGCTGTGAAGCAGAAGGAGGAGTCACCTGAAGAGACGGAGGAGGGATAACCGGAGGAGGTGAAGTCTGCACAGCACTTGGTGTTTCAACTGCAGAAGAAGAGAAATTAAAAATATTAGTATCTCCCCAAAAGAAGGGAGATATGGGTTTGTCGAGATTCAAGAAGTAATCGAGAAGCTCATCAAACTTTTGAGGAGCAGGCAGGCGATCCACCTGAATCGGACCAATGTCAAAATTACCTGAAGATGTTTGCTTCGTTAGTTCAATCTCATAATTTTGAGCCCCGATATCCTCCAAAGCCTCATCATCAGTAGGGGTAATTACCCCGGTTCTTGTAGGAGGCAGCGAATGAGCACCGGAACCTGTGATGTCAACTTCAGAAGAAACTAAAGGACGTTCAGAAGCGGTAGGTGGTATTTCTTTTTCAGAACGTTCCCCTTCCGCCATTCCGGCCCGCACTCTGGCGAGTTGCTCTTTTCCCTTGGCAAGAGCGGCGCGGGCATCATCATCAAGATAATGCTCTTTAAGAGCTGTCTCAGCGTAGCCAGCACCTTTACCACCGAGCATATCGAGTGCTGCCTCCCAAACTTTAGCTAGTGTAATTTCATACTTAGGGCCTAGAAAGACAAGGCTGCCACGCCCCAAAATGCTGTGCAGATAAAAATCAAATAATGTGGAGCCAATGTCAGCTTTGGTTGCTTGATGGGCCTCTTCGGCCGCAAGTTTACCAGCAACAGCATCGTCACGCTCCTTTTCGGCCATAGCAAGTCGAGCTTTTAACATCTCTATCTCCAAGCTTTGAGAGCCGGTCTGTTCTCGCAGCTGTAAAGTTTCAGCGCGATATTCTTCTATGACCTTCTCCTGGTGTGTAAGCTTATCTTCGACTGCCCTTTGACTGGCATGCGCATCTCGTACTTGTTGCTGAAGCATGCTCTCCTTTTGAGAATAGAAAGTAGATGAAGTAGCTAATTCTTCCTTAAGCTTTTCTACTTCCGCTTCCAGTTTTTCATTATAGGAAGCTATACTTCTCATTTCGGCGTCATGCTGTTCGAGAGTCTTCTGCCACTCAGCCTTATCGTTCTCCATTGTGAGCATGGCCTCGAGATTGGCTCGGTTGACCCTCTGAAGCTCGTCGATAAGTTTTTGCCAGTTCGACATTCTTTCAATATCGGTCCTGACAGTATCAAGATTTCGTAGCATAGCCGATTTGTCGAGAGGAACCAAGTCGAGATCAAATCGAACCCCTCTCAGGCACCACTGAGGGAATCGACTTTGAAGAGTGGGAGGACCTTGCCCAACTTGGTATGCGGGCCGGTTGATGATTGTTTGAATGTCGGAACGAACGGGGGCAGGAGATTGAGCAGGAACATTTTGAGAAACTGTCGGCATTGTTTCTTCAGTAAGTTTAGCCCGCTTGCTAGAAGAATCGTCCATGTGACCTTTACCTCTCTCATCGTGAGTCTTTCTTTTTTGGGTATCATCATCTCTGTGGGGAGGGTCATCTCTTTCTTATTCTCTTCGGTGACGTTCTTCATATGCTCGTCTCTCGTCTGCTTTCCTGATAGCCCTCTCTTCATCGGATTCTCTGTAAGAGGGGAGATGACGCCTATAATCATACTGGCTACGCCTCCCGTAGCGCTGGAAATCATCATAGTATGAACTGCTGCGCCCCATTGGAGAATCTGGAACAAAAATAATAAGCTTTAGAAATCTTTAAAGTATAAGAAGATGAATGCGTAGAAGTGCTGAAAAGTCCTAAGTGTTGTGTAACGTGTAAACTACACGCATCAAGTTACAAACCACTCTGTGGAGTAGAGGTAGTGATAACTTGAGTGGAAGGAGTTGACATTTGTTGTAGAGAAGATGTCGCCTCAATTACAGAAGAGATAGTTTTGGAAACATCATCTTTGAAAAGTTCTTGAGAAGTCACAATTAAATCGCTCAACCCCTCGAAAACATCTTCACCATCATGTTTTTTGGTACTGGCTTTCTCAACTCCTTCGTTAGCAGATCTTCCGGAAGATCGTGGAGTTTCTTCCTCTTCGATAACTGGGGCAAGTGCAGACTTGTCAGACGGCCCCGCAACGTCCTTCGGAATTGAACACTTCACTAGTGGAGTTTCTATAGAGGTTCCTCCCTGCATGTGCTCTTTAGTAGAGACCGGGGCATCAGGAGTTTCCGTCGGAGAATCGGGAATTTCAGTTGGGACTTCACGAAGCTGAGTGAAGCGAGAGGAATGAAGAAGCCCATATTGATGTAAAAATCCATCATTTAACAAAAACTTTATACTCCTCTCTTCTGCCGCCACGGCGTTCAATCTCTCAAAAATTTGTTTATAACATGGATCTCTAGAGGGAGGAGGAAGTGCTAAACCAGAAAAAAAAGAAGCCAAGTTAGCATTTAGCAACTCAGATTTCGAAAAGCCCAAGAATGGAGAAATAAAAACAGGAAAATCTTACTTCCTACTCTCCAGATGGCATAAAACCCTGGAGGGCAGCGAACAAAGAAATACTGATTTAGAAATCCATGAACGCTTTCAGGAAGATCGGTGATGAGCTTGCGGTTTCGAGCACTCCTTATAACTAGGATAGAGGGATGATCTTTAATTTTTGTGAATGAGCAGAAGTAGCAGATTTCCTCAAAGCTCGGTAATCGGCCCAGAACTCTACTAAATAGCACACATAATCCCATCAGAATGGCATGGCCATTGGGGTGCAATTGGAATGGAGAGATAGATAATCGAAGCAGGAACTGCTGAAGGAAGTCATTAAAAGGTGGTATGGCACCGCTCAAGCACATTTGGCGATTGACAGCAATAAAGCCAGAAGGGGGCCTATCTGCAGTATCATTTGGCCCCGGCAGTAAGGCATCAGCTTCGGCAATACCAAACTGGATGAGCAATTGGTTAAACACCCACTGAATCAGAGTTGTGGGAGTTCTCTCTGGAGGGTTATCCAACAGGTTGGCTACTGGGAAGACATCTTCAGCCTGGCCCATCGGTTCTTCTTGTTGAAATGTCATTCTACACAAGCAACTGGATGTTCAAATGCGAAGGTGCACGTTTCCTAAAAGTGTGAAGTGTTGTGCAGAACTAATGAAAATAACAAGTAAATATAACTGGAATTAAACTGGTTGACGATTGATCGACTATGGTAATTTCAGAACTTGTTAATTTAAAGTTCAAGCATAATATTAGTGCAGGCTGGTCAGTTTCAATTGACTATTTCAGTGTTGCTTTAATATTCTACTTGAAATCGATAGCACTTCGTTCACACGATTTGTTTAAGTTAATTATCTGTTATTAACTAATCTGTCATTTGATATGGGCGGTCGATGACAGTATATTTTCCCAGTTTTCTGTGAATGTTGTATTGAACAGATTGTTAGCCTGCAAGTCAAAATAACATGTGAATGAATGCAATAAAATTCGACAGTTCAAAGTTTATGCAATGGTTCAAAGTTCGAGCAGAATTCACGCAAGTCCTAACTCGTCAACGGCTCAAAAATTTTGAGTCGGCAGTGCCCTAAGTCGTAAGTCGTATAAAAAGGGAGAAGCTCTGGTTCATGGTCGTCACGCAAGTCGTAAGTCGTAAGTCGTATAAAAAGGGAGAAGCTCTGGTTCATGGTCGTCACGCAAGTCGTAAGTCGTAAGTCTTATAAAAAGGCAGTGCCCTAAGTCGTAAGTCTTATCTTGGCCACGACTCAAGGCTTAGGTCGTGGAGCATGTTGGGTCGGATCATGGTTGCTGGTTCATACAAAAATGGCCGAGTCATACCTAAAGCAGTATTCGACTCTATCTGACCAACTAATCACCTAACTCCTAACCAGTTTACCTTCTAACCCATAAACCATTTCACTCCTAACCCGTTAATCTTCCAACTTTTAACCCATTAACCCAATAAAACTCTCAATAAACAACCCCGGTCTTATCACGCCACTAAATCACCTCAAGACGCAAATCATCAGATCAGACAACCCTACATCCATTGATGGTTAGAATGACCGAACTTGCAAGACTCAAGGGAGTAAACTGAAGGAAGGGACGGAGCGCATAGGTTAATGATGATCGATAATCGGAAGGGAAGCAAGATTGCTTACGTAATGTGGTGTCAAAGATGATCAGAGGAGAGTCGAGTTGGAATCGCCTGTGAGAACTTGGAGGTGCGTTAATGGCGGATGCGGTTTAGAGGATCACTGATAAGAAGTGGGAGATAGGAGGAACGAGTCAAGCGTTTTATATCTGGAAGAGCTGGAACTCGAATCGGCACGCCCGGGTTATGATAAGTCGAAGCACACGACTTACGACTTAAGCATGTGCTTCGAGGGGCAAATGTTAACCCCGTTCCAGCCTACGAGTTAAAGGAGTCAACGAGTTAAGGCCTGGGATGAGCCACGACTTAAGGTGTTTAACGGCTCAGGAAGGATCTACGAATCAGGAAGCCTCACGACTCATCAAGTCACCGACTCAATAAGTTAATGACCTAAAGCTCAAAGCGACTTAAAGGGTTACGACTCAAGGGGTTAACAGTTCACAAGGCAGGACCGACTCAATGCATTACCGACTCATCAAAGGTATTGCCTCAGCGACTCAACAGGTCCACGACTCATCATAAGAAACGACTCAAGAGGATTGACGACCTAAGAAATGACTTGATGACTCAAAACTCAGGATGACTCGTCCGCGACTTAAAGCCACTAAGTCGTGCTCCGTTGCTGCAATGCATATCCCAGTAAGAATTGACTCGCCAACGACTCAGATAAGCTAGTGAGCTAGTGAGAAGACCAAATGCTTAATCAGATAAGCCGGCCACGACTCAACTTGACTCGGCCACGGCTTAGCCTGAGTCGGTCACGACTCAGGACTTGGGCGAAAAACTTCTATCCAGATTTGCCTATAAATACATGGCCACCCCCAACATTCAGGGGACTTTTGGCTCATTCATTTCAAGCACCGTTACTCTGCTGCATTTTGAACTACTTCAACATCTTCAAGGAACTTCACGAAGAAATCAAACACGTCAAACATGTGTTCAAAGATTTGGATCGACATTGAAGTTTAGGCTACTTGTTCTAAGTCACTTGAAACTCAAAGTGTGTTGTAATCAAAGTGTAACTGCATTGACTTGTAATCAAATCGTCAATAAAGATATTCAAAGTGGACGTAGGCTATCTCTTAAGCCGAACCACTATAAAATTGCTGTTGTTTACTGTTTTTTCACTATTATCTGCTTATAATCTGTTCCCGAGCTATCGGGTGGTGCTTTCACGATCTCACTTCATACACCGGGGTGTTAGCGTTCAAATTTTAGCGTTAACACCCATGTTCAGATTTTACAGTAACTCAAGAATATTAAAGTGTCTTTAAGGCAATGGGCATATAGCATATTTCGTTCTGCACTACTACAAAAATACCCTTTAATAGCGTTTAAAAAACGCTATAAAAGGCTTTTACAGCGTTCTTATAAACGCTTTATATCAACATGTTGTAATAAATCAGTGATCTGTTATTGCAACAGAAGAAACGCTATAAAAAAACATGTATATTTATAGCGTTTATTACATGTTATAAAAAATCTTATTAATGGCGTTCTTAATATGCTATAAAAGGCTTAACAGCGTTTTTATAAACTCTGTAAATCAACATATTGTAATAAATCAATGACCTATTATTGCAACAGAAGAAACGCAAAAAAAACATGTTTTTTATAGCATTTTGAACATGAAATAAAAAGTCTTATTAATGGTGTTCTTAACAGAATTTTAAAAATCATTTTTGCAATACGTATATATCCATTATCACAGTACAATCGATAAATTTACATAAACACAATGTATCATTTCACACAATCATATATCACATTAAACAAAAATAACTAACCGTTCAACATTCACATAGAATGATGCATAACATATCGTAATATTTAATGAACATTACATTAGAAGTATAAATAATACAAATGATAAAAAGATCGTACTACACATGATGATTAAATGTACAAACCAAAGAAGTTGTTACTTCAAAAGAACTTCAAAGCGCTAATATACAACATGTTGCCATTTGTATACACCATAGATGGGTAATTACCTATGAAAAAGAAATTCAACAATTAGCAATTATAACTATACATGCATACATATGTGTGTGAAACTTAATTATATAAATTAATTAATTATATGAAACTTAATTAATTTATATAAAACTTGATTAACTTAGTTATTTTTAAAAAATTAAATTGATTTTTACAAACTTTAGTTAATTTTATAAAATTTAGTTAATTTATATAATCATATGGAAACAATATCAATAACATATGGAATTTCCTAAAATGGATGTAAATTTTGTTTAAAATACTTTATTCAACAATTGCATGTATATTGTTATAAACTTATTAATTTTGAAAACTTAATTAAATTTTATAAAATATTTAATTTTAAAAAACAGTTGGCATATTTCATTATTATAAAACTTAATTAACTTAGTTACTTATTTTAAACTTAGTTAATTTTTTATTGTTGTTGTTGTTATATCAATATTATTATATTATTTTACTACTATTATTATGTTATATTATATTATTCTTCTAAATTTAGTTAATTTTTATATAACTTAGTTAATTTAATTAAAAAAATTAAATTTTATATTAGTTAATTTTTATAAATTAAGTAAATTATTTTAGTTTTAATTATTTTTTATATAACTTAGTTATCTTAGTTAATTTTTTATACTTAGTTAATTTTCATAAATATATTCAAATTTTATAAAATTTTATTAATATTTAGATATTAATTTAATATACTATAAAACTTATTTAATTTTTAGAAAATTATTTAATTTTTATAAAACTTGGTTAACTTAGTTAATTCTTATAAACTTTGTTGATTTTTATAAAATTTAGTTAGTTAAATTTTTATACTTAGTTAATTTCCATAAATATGTTTAAATTTTATAAAATTTTATTAATATTTAGATATTAGTTTAATATATTATAAATAAACTTATCGGATTTCATGAATTTTTGATTGCACCTCCTTTGCGCGGTTAGTGCTTTCCTTCGCACCCCAATTCGATATACATTTACATGATCAAAACAAGATCGGATTTTTATCATATATAACAAAATATACTTCATAATAGCATACACATTCAAATTCATAAAAACGTACCTTTAGCAACTTTAGCTGGCAATCTTCCATGTAGCAAAGGAATGTTTTGTGTACCTATATAGCAAAGTAAAGGGAATAATTAGTAAAGATGGGCATCTCATATTGTAATTGAAATTAGACTACATAAATAGGAGAATTGAAATTAGACTACATAAATAGCTATATAGTCAATTAAAATTACTTGCGTTACAAGCAACAAATAGTTTAAATTTAATTTTTATGCGATGTTATTATCATGAAGTCGGCAGCATTCACTGTAACGTGTGACTCCTGTTCAACAATATCTAACACTAGCAGTAACAAAAGTGTAGTTGTCCCGCATATGAATACATATACTCCAAGATATTAACATACAAAAGTATGTACATGCATAAGTATGTATGTGCAATCAAATACTGAAATGATGGGCAGGCCAAGAAAGACAGAAAATACTATAAACTTGAGGAAGCAAAGTGACAGAAAGTAACATTTTAACAAAACTAATATAATATTATTAACTTGAGGAAGAAAAGTTGACAAAGTAACAAGTATCGGTTATATACACATTGATGAAATCATTCAACAAAACTAATATAATATTATTAAATTAATGAGGACATGCCTGACCATGGGATCCTTTACCCATAAAATTCGATGGATCAAAATTGTTGGTTGTTGCTTCAAGCTCTTCCAATGAAAATGAACTGGAGATTGTTTAATATGATTAGACAACTAACAACTTAAGTGACAAGTTGAACTTTGAATTTCTTTTTTCTTTAGAAAAAACGCATGCACATGCACAGCAATATAAAAGGTTAATGCAGTTTATAGTTTATACTTATCCAGACAGGCCTATCTATCAAATGTTTTGAATTTAGTAAAAGAGAAGGGAAAAAAAGAATGCACCTCTAATATGGTGGTACAAAACTAGAGCTGAAAGGAGCTTGATGTTAACGAAGAACGGATTGTTATTATGAAAAATAATACTTTATTGATGTCACTACTCCTAGCATGTCAATTTCCAAACCAAAACTGAAATACTCTTCCAAATCACCACTCAAAATTTGAACTCGGATAGTAATGCAGCATAAAGGCCAAATATCATCGCATATTTACTTTATTGGATCTGCAATAGAATGGAGAATCATAGCCTAAAATGTTGAAGAAGAAAAAAAAATTGTAAGTTTGCTACTTAGTTACTGAGTTTTATCGAAAATGTACAGAGATTTCATGATTTGCTACTTTTTAGTCAAGAGGGTAACAAACATGTTGGTATAAGCAAACAGTTATTGTTTACTTACGCAATTAGAGAATTATAGTCTTTTTCCTCTTATAGTTTGTAGATCAGTAGATGTATTCAACTTCTATAAAAAAATAATTTTGGACAAGTACCTTCTCTTATGAATAGGTCACGAAAAAGCTTCTTCAGGCAAGTATAATCGGGTTTGTCATCAAACCACATTGATCGGCGCTAGTGAAAATATGATATAAATTCTGTTGGATATGATTTACAGAGAGCCTGATCATGCTGCATGCATGTTTTATTAAACTTAACAGAATATATTGAGCGAACTATTGTAATTCGACGGTGAAAATGATTTGATACCTCCACAAGTGAGCATTTTCTTTTCACTAATTTTATCATATTTTCCTTTTTGGTTCCAGCTCTCAAGCCCTGCCATGGTAGGCTGATCCAAAGTAAAGATAACATAGTAAATAAAACACTTAGACACAAAAGAGGCCATAAAAATAATAACAATCTTTTTCATGAAGTATACCTTCCTCTTAGGAAATACATGAATACATAACCAAGAGATTTCAAATCATCCCTCCTGCTTTGCACTTCGTTAAATTAAAAGGATCCACCAATTTCAAGATGAGTATTGACAGGAGTAGCAAAATTAATTGAAGAAAGCATTGGATGTAATACACACCCATTCCAATATGGGTATTGACGCTTGCATATTGTGATGTTCCTGTGAGATTCTTATTCTTCCTGTTAATGAGAGTGAGCTTAAATACTTCAGAAAATAACAAATATTGCATGAATCTAAACTTCCCTTTGGGAGAGAGTATATTTTATTTAAGCACATGGACAAGAACATTAACTCCAGCTCCTATATTTTGCTTTACAATTATGCATCATAAGTCTAAGTTTTATTTGTTTCTCGTGTAAAGCAGCGACATGAATATAAAGGTCAAAAACTAGTATGGCCCAATATGAAAAATGATTTAGGTCAAAATGATTCTTTTAATTTGAATGGTATAAGGCAACCAAATTCACTGTATTTTTTTTAATACTTAGAAATAGGATAAAAAGCTTGGAGTCACCTGTATGGTATGTGCGTATGAGTTTGTATATCCCCGTATTTCTTTGCAAGTCCATAATCAATTATATAAACCTGTCAAGTGGAACAAAGTGAACAACAACCAAAAGATTATTCTAAAATAACTCAGTTTAAATACCATATCACATTTTACTTCTATTTAAGCCATCTCTGATTAAGGAATAGTAACAAGACAGGGGATCATTGATCAGTCGGCGTCTTAAAATTCTCATATATGTATGTGTACACACACACACAATAAAGGGAAGTGTTTAAGAAAATTGCAAAAACTATGGAGCATGTTAACTAAAAACATTTTTATACTAATTTTGATCTTCTTAAGTGCTTTATTTTCAAAATTAAGAAAGAAGTGCTTAGAAGAAATGGAAAATAGTAAGGAAATTTATTTTAAATACTCGGTTTTAAGGGCTTCCTATCACTGTTCTTTAAGTAAAAGACTTATTTTGAAATTAAGAGCCAAAATACAAACATCGTGTATCTAACTAAACATAAGCTTAATCAAAAAAAGGAAACAGAAAAAAAGACCAGCATATAAAGAAAGAATATGTTCCATACTAAATCCTTGTCTAACATCCTCCTCGAATAATGATATAAATGATGCTTACAGCAAAGGAAAGATATTGCACATATGACAAACTAGATAAAATCTGCTGATAATGCACAGAGGATTAACATTTCTCAAAAACTTGCATGATAATTTTTCCAAAACAAATTAGAGCACATGATAACTTTCCAATCAGTTTCATTTTTACTTCCAGGAAATAATACCCTTGACCTCTTTAAACACTTGGAATTTCCATGATGTGGCAAGTATTATTAGCTAAAAAAACTTAAATAAGAAATTACAATATCATTTACTTATTGTAATGGCAATTCATTTTAATATGCATCACGACTTCTTCAAATATATGCATTTTGCATGTATAACAATATAGTTTCCTACTTTGTGCAGTGTACTCAAAATGCAATTCATAATCGAAAGTATCCTTGTTACTAATCCATACTGGCATGCAGTAACAAAAACATATGTTTACATTTTCATGTAGCTCTCCACATACATGTATTGCACTGAGAACTGCTTTTAAGAAACCAGGGCTTGCTGAGTGGGGCCTTTTGAATCTCATCAACCCTGATGACTGTGTATTTCATGTTGCTTTTACAGTATACACTTGGATTTGCAGGTGGGTAAAAAATATACGGCCATTCTATATTTCATATACCTTCTTAATGTTAGTTTATAAAAATTTCGATACAGATGGTTGTATTGGTGTTTTAATACAGATCTAAAAATTCCCATGTGTACTACATGATAAATGCAAAAATGCAGTGGATGGAATTATAATAAACATTATATTTAAATTTTGTAATTTTACATAACAAATATAATACAACCATTTATGTCTGAAGTTTCTCTCATCTTCCCGATGTCCATATTTGCATATTTTATAGTAACGGTATCTACAAGAAAACTACAAAATGAGTTTAGTGTTTTTATTCTACGTTCTTGACTACAGAGATTGAAAGCGTTTCATTTGTTAGAAGTTAAAAAACGATGAAACGGTGTACCATTACCTTGCTAATCAGTGGGTCTGTCACGTTGTCATTGTCTTAACCAAGCTTTTGTTTTATAATCTATGTCAAAGAAGTTGCAATTCTGCTAAAAAAATGTGCCTTGCAAGAGATAGATGGAGTCACTTATGTCTCAAATCGATTACTAGAAGTCGATGCTTGATTTCAAATAGCAGTGTCAAGTAACTAATCAAAGTCTTACCCATCACTTATACTTCGACAGAAACTTCTCATACTCCATATCACCTCCATCACTTGTCTTCTGTTCTCCATTTTCCAAAGCTTGAACAGGTTAAGGTGGCTGCTGATGATGCGTCTGACTTGGTGCCCATGGCACATTTCCAGCTTCTGGTTCCACATCACCGTTAAGAAGTAGAATTTCATCCAGGTTAAAACTAGAATGAAACAACTCTCCAATACCATGTCCACAATATGATTTCACCTGAATTTCACATATTTTACGATAAGATTACTCCTTTAAAAATTTCGAAACTAATTTTTTACCAAAGAACATTAACAATTATCACCAACTTATGTGCGATGTCTAAGAACAATGCTAGTCAGGATTAAAAAATAAAATAAAAGAACTCACATGCCTGGCAGCCATTTATCAACATTATCAAAAGTATCCCTCCTTGAAAATATCATAGACAACAGAAGCACCCATTTCTCCTTAGTAATACGCCGCCTTTACTGGCCAGCACCTCTTTTGACTAGATGTTTCCAAGATCCATGCCTAAATCTTCTTTCCAACAATCATCATGCTTTGCATCGTAGGCTAAACTACGATCATTATTATTTAACTGCCATGCAATTGACCGTGGAAAGAAAACTTCCATGCAATTGACTGAATAGTGACTACATTTTAATTTGCAAAAATTAGGGATTTTTCTGATAACTAGTTACCTGCGACTATAGAATAACGACGGTCTACTTCTGCCTCCTCTCTCTTACACGATATCTAAAACCATCATTTGGGTAATTGAATATTGAGGTGGAGATTATTGAAGGAAATAAGAGGACCAATTCGAATGATCGATTAATTTGAGAGGATTATTGAAAGGGGATAAAGCTAAAATTGATTAAAAGATTGTGCGAAAAGTGAGAAACAAAAAGAAATGAAGTGAAATGCAAGGCGGCAACGAGAATGCAAAATCCCACCTAATATTTTGTTCAAAAACAGCGTTTTCATTTTCCTTTTTACATTTAATACTGTAAATAACAGCAAGTTTGCTTAACATGCTGTTATGTTTTGCCATTGAAACTACCTTTTCTTGTAGTGCTGGTTGTCTCTCTCCTAACCTCAGGTCTCTGTTGAAGGAAGCTCAAGACAACATCCCTATGATGTTGAAGTAGCTCAAGATGAAAATAGGATATTCCATGAACTCAGTAGGGCACTGGATATTGAGGCTTGCATGAAAAGACAACAACTTCATGACAAATTTGATTGAAGAAGGTGATAGAATTTTTATTTCTTTCATGCATCACTCAAGGTCAAGCAAGCAAAGCTCCATATCCATAGCATTTGTGATGAAGAATTTGTATAGTACTCCTAAAAGTGCCGACAAAGCTTTTGTGGATCACTTTACAAAACTTTTTGGTAACACTTTTGATTTTACCCCTAATCTGGATTTAATCTCATATATCCATCTTCCTTATATTAACCAAGATGATGTGATGCAGCGCGATATAAAGGTAAACGACTTACCTTAAGTCGAAACCGCTCCACCTTAGGTCGCGAACGAAATCGCTCCAGCAGCCTATGTCGCGATCTCCGTTGGTCGCGAGTCGCTCCAGTTCTCCTGCATCGTAGGTCACGAACTTCCAAAATTCTGATGTCGCGAAGGTCTAAGTCGCGAAACCCCAGTAGGTCGCAAAGCTACAGTGGGCCGCGAGCTTCCTATGTGGCGAATTCCTTAGGTCGCGAATTCCTTAGGTCGTTCATCCATAGGTCGCGAGCAGATTCATCAAAACCCCTAAGTCGAAGATCCTTAAGTCGCGAAGCTACTGAAGATACTTATGTCGCAAACGAGCTCCAGAATTACTTAACTCACGAATTTTCTTAAGTCGCTGTTTTCTTGTGTTATTTCTTTAAGTCGCTGTTGGTATTTTCTTAAGTCGAATGTTATAACTCGTGTGATCTTAGGTCGTAGGTCGTAAGTTGTTCCTGTTGTAAATTGTGATGATGTAATTATTGTTAAGTCGTAAATGTTAGGTCGTTTGTGTTGTGTTGTAAATCTCTATAAATAGAGGGGTGATGGTCATTTGAAAAATTTGTTGATTTTGAATAAAATTTTGAGTGCTTTGTGCCTCTTTTAAAATTGAAAGTTGAGTGTTAACTCCTTTCTCCATCTTCGGTTATTCGAGTGCGCTCGAATTAACGATTTTGAAGCCGATTCACGGAATCTCGTGCGCGAGATCAACGTAGAAAAATCGTAGATCTTTTAACATGGTATCGTGCGCGATCAACGTGTTGGAGATAGCTAGAATCCGGTATCTCTTGAGATCAACGGATTTGGGCACTTGGGTATTTTCAATCCATCGATTCAACTTTTCACCGTTTCATCCATTTTTGGTATTTCCGCTACGTCATTTGGTATCAAAGCTAGATTTAGCCAATCATAGCTAAGTCGAGCCTGTTGGAGCCGAGTTAAAGTGTTGGAGTTAAAGTCGAGCCAAATCAAAGCAAAGCCGAGCTAAGTAGAGAAGGAGCCGAGCTTGTTAGAGAGATCATGACTCCGCGAAGAGCTAATCGTCATCAGAATATTGCAGATGTGTATCGAAGAGAAGATGCTGAACAAATGGAGCAACGAATTAATGATAAATTCAATGAGAAGTTTGATGAAGGCATTGGGAAGTTGGAGAAATTGATGATCGATATGAATCAAAGTCAAAGGAGAAGGTCGCCAGTCTCGAACCATGGAGGAAACAGGGTTTCACCATCGGTTACGGAAGCGAGGAGGGTGTCGCCACAGTCGTATCGAGATAGAAGTGAATCATTAGTTTCAACAATGCGAGATCACTATGGGTATAGAAATAAAGAGAGAAGAAATCAACGTGGATTTGAAAATGAACCATATCATGATGATGAAAGACAAAATAGAAGGGATATTCGTGGACGTAGAGATGTCGATGGACGAGATCGATATCGAAGTACATCTGATTTTAATGAAGATGGTGATAGAGGTAGTATTCATTATCAAGATCATGGCCAAGTGCGAGATCGAAATAGAGATTTTGAAGATGATCGTCGACGGGAATCGGGAATGAAAATAGAGATTCCAGAATTCAAAGGGGGAATGATAGCGGAAGAGTTTCTGGATTGGTTATCAAATGTTGAAGAAATTTTTGACTTTAAGGAAGTGCCCGAGCATCGTAGAGTTAAGTTGGTGCTACACGATTGTGGGGAAGAGCAATGGCATTGTGGCAACAAACTAAACTTACACGGAAAAGGATGGGAAAGTCGAAGATTGTTTCATGGGAAAAGATGAAGAAGTTGATGAAGGCCACTTTCTTGCCTTATAATTACCAGTCTCTTATGTATCAGCGCTTACAGAATTTGAGACAAGAGACAAAGTCGGTAAATGATTATGCAGATGAGTTTTATCAACTGATCGCTAGAAATTATATCATGGAGATGGAGGAACAGTTGACAGCTAGATTTGTTGGAGGGTTGAGAATACAAATTCAGGATATGGTGAATATATTTGATCCAAGATCCGTTGCTGAAGCACACCAGAAGGCTCTAGCTTGGGAGAGGCAAGGTAGAAGAGGAGGTGGCGTGTTTACAAATTCCAACAATCAAGTGAAATGGGCTAGTAGCAATACGAATGTTTCCAAGGCTGTTGGAAAACCGGTTGTCAATGAAGTTGCTAAGACCAAGGTCAACAACAATATCAAGTGTTATAACTGTCAGGAGTTTGGTCATAAGAGCAATGAATGTCCGAAGCCTAAGAAGCGAGCGATGGTTGCTGAGGTTGAGGATGAGGATGCAGAAATAGAATGTTCCTATTCACCACAAGTTGAGGAGGAAGAAGAATTATTTTATGGAGATGAGGGTTGTAATTTGATGATGAGGAGGTCGTGTTTGACACCAA
The DNA here is from genome assembly GCA_030765085.1 of Allium cepa. Taxonomy (NCBI): domain Eukaryota; kingdom Viridiplantae; phylum Streptophyta; class Magnoliopsida; order Asparagales; family Amaryllidaceae; genus Allium; species Allium cepa. Next base: position 766,798,811 of record CM060928.1, on the reverse strand, counting down.
AGCAAGAGGATGATTCAAGTTGGCTAAGGAATAATATTTTTCAGTCAACGTGCACTATGTTGGGAAAGGTTTGTAAGTTCGTCATCGATGCAGGAAGTTGTGATAACATCATCTCTACAGAAGCTGTAAAGAAGTTGGCGTTAAAGACAGAGAAGCATCCCAAACCCTACAAATTAGCTTGGTTGAGGAAAGGTGGGGAAGTGAAGGTTAATCGAAGAGCTTGTGTAACTTTTTCCATCGGAACGAAGTATAAGGATGAGATTTGGTGTGATGTGGTAGATATGGATGTATGTCATTTGTTGTTGGGGAGACCATGGCAATACGATAGAGCCATGCAACACGATGGGAGGACTAACTGCTATAGTTTCATGTTCAATGGCACTAAAATCACTTGAGTTCCTAAAAAGCGGCAACAAAGTGAAAGCAAGTTGGAGGAGATTGAAGAACTAAAGACTCTGTTATCTTTGAAGGAATTTGTCAAGGAAGTGGAGGATGAGCCTGAAGTATTTCTGTTAATTGGACGTGAAAGTAGTAAAGCGGTTGAAATTCCTAAAGAAGTTAAGCCAGTGTTGAAGGAGTTTGAAGATATATTTCCTAAAGAGTTGCCCAAAGAATTACCACCGTTGAGAGATATACAACATCAGATTGATCTTGTTCCAGGAGTTGTGTTACCACGTAGACCACACTATAGAATGAGTCCAAGGGAGCACGAAGAGTTGAGAAGACAGGTGGAAGCGTTGCTGGAACAAGGGCGCGTACAAGAAAGTTTATGTCCTTGTGTAGTACAAGCATTGTTAGTGCCGAAGAAGGATGGAACTTGGAGAATGTGTACAGATAGTCGAGCACTAAACAAGATTACAGTGAGGTACAGATTTCCGATGCCAAGATTGGATGACTTGTTAGACCAGTTGAATGGAGCTGCTATTTTTTCGAAGATTGATCTGAAGAGTGGGTATCATCAGATTCGAATTCGACCAGGGGATGAATGGAAGACAACATTCAAGACGCGGGAAGGGTTGTATGAATGGCTATTCATGCCATTTGGTCTTTCGAATGCACCAAGTACTTTTATGCGAGTGATGAATCAGATCTTTCGACCATTTATTGGAAAGTTCGTAGTGGTATATTTTGATGATATATTGATATACAGTGGAAGCACAGAAGAGCACCTACAACACTTGCGGGAAGTGTTGATGATACTTCGTCAGGAGCAATTTTACGCGGCAATAAAGAAGTGCGTGTTCATGACTCGAAGTGTTTTATTTCTGGGATATGTTGTATCTGAAGGAGGAATATAGGTGGATCAGAATAAAGTTGAAGCAATCGAGGAATGAGCAAAACCCAGGACGATAACAGAAGTTAAAAGTTTTTATGGTTTAGCACTATTCTACCGAAGGTTTATTCCATATTTCAGTAGTGTGATGGCACATGTTACCGATTGTATGAAGGACAAGCAGTTTTCATGGTCAAAGGAAGCATGATTTTCTTTTGAGCAAATCAAGGAACATTTGACGACAACATCATTTCTAGTTTTGCCGGATTTTCAGTTGCTATTTGAATTACATACTAATGCATCTAAAGTACGAATTGGAGGGGTATTAAGTCAGAGGGGCCGTCCAATTGCTTATTTCAGTGAGAAGCTTTCGGAAGCAAAGATGAGATATAATACTTATGACGTGGAATTCTATGCTATTGTCCAAGCCATAAAACATTGGAGACACTATTTGTTTCATAAAGAGTTTGTGTTGTATACTGATCATGAAGCCTTGAAACATTTGCAGGGACAAGATAAGGTTGCAGCCAGGCATGCTTCATGGATCGCATACTTGCAACAGTTTATATTTGTGGTAAAGCATAAGTCGGGAGCTACAAATCGTGTGGCAGATGAATTGAGTAGAAGAAATCATTTGTCGACTACAATGAGAGTTGAAGTGACGGGGTTTGATGTTTTGCCAGAATTGTTTGTTAAGGATCCTTACTTTGCTAAGATTATAGATGAAGTCGGGAAAGGGAAGACGGATGAGTATTTGTTGGTGGATGGTTTTCTCTTCAAAGGAAAACGGTTGTGTATACCAGAGTGCAGTTTGCGAATGAAGATTGTGAAAGAATTGCATGAAGAAGGTCATGTGGGAAGAGATCGTACTTTGTAGTTGATTTCTCAGTCGCATTTTTGGCCTTCCATAAGGAAAGAAGTTGAAAGATTTATGGAGAGATGTCACATATGTTAAGTTTCCAAAGGGACGGCTACGAATGCAGGATTGTATATGCCATTGCCTATGCCTACTAGACCATGAGTTGATGTTAGCATGGATTTTGTTTTGGGTTTGCCAAGAACTCAATAAGGGAATGATTCTATATATGTTGTGGTGGATAGATTTTCGAAGATGGCACATTTCATAGCTTGTAAAAAGACCGCCGATGCAGTCCGTGTTGCTCAATTGTTCTTTAAAGAAGTTTATCGACTACACGGGCTACCTGAGACCATTGTTTCTGACCGGGATACTCAATTTCTAAGTCATTTTTGGTTGAGTCTGTGGAAGATGGTTAGGACTAAGCTGAATTTTAGTAGCGCCTATCATCCACAAACGGATGGGCAAACGGAAGTGGTGAACAGATTTTTAGGAAACTTGTTGAGATGTCTTATGAAGGATAATTTGAAGAGCTGGGATGTGAAATTGTGTCAGGCAGAATTCGCACATATCATGCCGTTAATCGAAGTACTGGACTCAGTCCATTTCAAGTGGTATATTCAGTAATTCCGAAGGGATCGTTGGATTTGTTGACAGGGCCACTTCAGAAAAGGGTTGCTAAACGAGCTTGTGATTTCGTGAATGAGTTACAGGAGTGTCACGGGATTGTTCATGAACAATTTCTTAAGTCAAATGAGAAGTATAAGCAACTAGCAGATAAGAAGCGAAGGAGTGTGGACTTCAGAGGGTGATTTTGTTTACGCAGTATTGACGAAAGATCGTTTCCCAGTTGGAACTTACAACAAATTAAAAGCTAGAAAGGTTGGTCCAGTAGAAATCTTGAAGAAGATCAATAATAATGTGTATCAGTTAAGGTTGTCAGAAAATGTTCATACTTCTGATGTGTTTAATGTCAAACACTTAATTCCGTATTATGTGGAGGGGCTTGTCGAAGAAGAAAAGGGTGTGAATTCGGGGACGAATTCTTTTCAACCAGGGGAGGATGATGCAGCGCGAGATAAAGGTAAACGACTTACCTTAAGCCGAAACCGCTCCACCTTAGGTCGCGAACGAAATCGCTCCAGCAGCCTATGTCGCGATCTCCATTGGTCGTGAGTTGCTCCAGTTCTCCTACATCGTAGGTCGCGAACTTCCAAAATTCTGATGTCGCGAAGGTCTAAGTCACGAAATCCCAGTAGGTCACAATGCTACACTGGGCCGCAAGCTTCCTATGTGGCGAATTCCTTAGGTCGCGAATTCCTTAGGTCATTCCTCCATAGGTCGCGAGCAGATTCATCAAAACCCCTGGTCGAAGATCCTTAAGTCGCGAAGCTACTGAAGATTCTTATGTCGCAAACGAGCTCCAGAATTACTTAAGTCACGAATTTTCTTAAGTCGATGTTTTCTTGTGTTATTTCTTTAAGTCGCCGTTGGTATTTTCTTAAGTCGAATGTTATAACTCGTGTGATCTTAGGTCGTAGGTCGTAAGTCGTTCCTGTTGTAAATTGTGATGATGTAACTGTTGTTAAGTCGTGAATGTTAGGTCGTTTGTGTTGTGTTATAAATCTCTATAAATAGAGGGGTGATGGTCATTTGTAAAAGTTGTTGATTTTGAATAAAATTTTGAGTGCTTTGTGCCTCTTTTAAAATTGAAAGTTGAGTGTTAACTCCTTTCTCCATCTTCGGTTATTCGAGTGCGCTCGAATCAACGATTTTGAAGCCGATTCAGGGAATCTCGTGCGCGAGATCAACGTAGAAGAATCGTAGATCTTTTAACACGGTATCGTGCGCGATCAACGTGTTGGAGATAACTAGAATCCGGTATCTCTTGAGATCAACGGATTTGGGCACTTTGATATTTTCAATCCATCGATTCAACTTTTCACCGTTTCATCCATTTTTGGTATTTCCGCTACGTCATGATGCCTCTGCATTGATCACCAAAGTGACTGATAATGAGTTTAAAAAGTCTCTTTCTTCCATGAACCAGATATCTGCAGGTGGGCCTGATGGTCTTAATCTCACCTTCTTCATCTCCACTTGGAACGTGATTGGGCCATAATTTTGCAAGGCTGTACATAATATTTTTTACAAATGCAAAAATCTTGGAGAGGTCAACACTACCAACATTGCCTTAATCCCATTAAACAACTCACCTTCAAATATTTCCTCTTACAGAATTATTTTCGCTGCAACGTAGTCTATAAATGCATTTCTAAAATACTTGCAACTAGGCTTGTTGCTGTCTTACCTAAGCTTATCTCCCCGAACCAAGCTGCCTTTATACCAGGGAGGAGTATATTAGATAATATTCTGCTTGCACAAGAGTTATTAAAAGGTTATTGTAAAGTTAATTCTTCCCCTGCGGCAGCCTTGAAAATTGATATCTCTAAAGCTTATGATAGTGTGCATTGGTTAGCTATTGTTAGGATCATGGATAAGATGGGCTTCCCCAATGTTTTTGTGGCTTGGGTTTACAGGTGCATTTCATCAGCTGCATTCTCAGTAATAATTAATGGCAGACCAGTGGGTTTTTTTAAAAGTAAACAAGGAATACGTCAGGGAGGTCCTATCTCATCTTATCTTTTCATAATGATAATGGAAGTTTTTCCCAACTTGTTGGAAATGAAATATAATAATAGGTTAGTGAAATACTGCCTCAAGTGTAGACAGTTGCAAGTCACCTCCATAATGTTTGCTGACGATGTACTATTATTTACTAAACCTGAGTACTCCTCCCTGACTTGCATTGTTGAAACCTTAGAAATCTTCTAAAAGATGACCGGGCTTAAACTAAACCCAACTAAATCCTGTTTTCTACTCTCTGGAATTTCCAATAGCTTTTCTGATAGTTTGTATCAAGCGACTGGGTTTAACAGAATGTTGAAGACATCAAGTACTTGGGACTAGCTCTGATAACCAAAAGAATCGTTCTTGCTGATTGTTAACCCTTGTATAGTAAAATCACTTCCTCATTGAATTGCTAGTCCAATAGAAAACTCTCTCAGTCTAGTAGGTTGGTTCTTACTAAGTCTGTTAGATTCTCCATGATTAAAACGATTTGAAGAGAAAATATGAATTGATTTATTGTATTCTATTTTGTATACAAGAATGAAATTGAATAGAATACAGGCTCACGCATTCTCTATTTATACATATCTCAACAAAACTGAAGAAAGTTTTATTGGGCCAATATAATAATACAGCCCACGAAGCCCAGTTCCTCAAGAGTATGATGCAGATAGATATTCCATTGTCTCGACATGTTGATTCATTTATACGCCCCCTCAAACTAAGCTCTTCAGCTAGGGTTTGGAATCCAAAATAAAAAAAGCGCCGCCACTTCATGAAAATAAAAAATAATTCAGATCCGACATGAAGTTGAAATCTTTACTGCTTCGCTTGGAGTAGGAGTGTGGATTTCAGGAGGTTCGAGTGTATTTCGTAAGAGGACCTTGCGGAATACACCTGGTACTTCCAGATTGAGAGAGATTCAGACCTTAAGATGTTGTGCTTGCAAGATCTAAGCAGGAAATAATTGTTGCCTTCGAACCTGCAGTGAAAAAGTAACTTCCAAGATACTTGAATTGGTGAGATCCGGTTCAAGAAAGTAAAAGACGAGTCTTTGCTTGAAGAATGAGCTTATAAAGAGACATGCTTGCTGAGGTATGAACAGTTTATTGTTCCGCTCGCAGCCTCCCTGAAGCAGATTGACAGAAAGTGTTGTGCTCTTTCTGACGTTTGAAATCTGTGACTCTGAGCCTTTCTCTGAAGTGAGTAAAGTTCGTTTTTGACAGTGGTTTCGTCAGAATATCGGCAACTTGGTAAGTGGCAGGCATGTGATTGATGTTTAAATTTCCTTTGGCTACTTGCTCACGAACAAAATATAAATCTAGCTCCATATGCTTGGTTCTGGAATGTAGAATTGGATTGGCTGTGAGTGAAACTGTGCTGAGATTATCACACCATATTGTTGTCTTGCTTTCTGTTTTAACTTGTAATTCACTCAATAGTGACTCTATCCACATTGTCTCTGCCACGGCATTAGCCACACTTCTATACTCCGCTTCTGTACTCGATCTGGACACAGTTGTCTGTTTTTTTGAACACCATGAAACTGGATTTTTTCCTAAGTAAATGCAGTAACCACTTGTTGATTTTCTGTCATCTATATCACTTGCCCAGTCTGCATCTGCATAACCAGTGATACTGATAGCTTTACATGCTTCAAATAATAGTCCATGATTTAATGTTCCTTTAAGATATCTTAGTATTCTTTTGACTGCTCTCCAATGTTCATCTGTTGGGCATTGCATGAACTAACTTACTTTATTTACACTGAAGGAAATTTCTGGCCTGGTGATTGTTGCATACTGTAGTGCTCCTACTATACTTCTGTATTGCCTGTCATTTGTGATTATTTCTCCTTTAGCCTTTGATAGATAGGCATTTGTTATCATGGGTGTTGAAATTGAATTTGGTTGATCCATTTTTGCTTTGATGAGAATTTCGTTGATGTATTTCTTCTGACTGAGATGAATTAGAGATTTTGAAAGTCTTTTTACTTCAATTCGCAGAAAGTAACTTAAGCACCCAAGATCTTTGATTGAGAATTCTTTATTTAGATGCTGAACAAGATTGTTAATCTCTAGATCATCACTGCCTGTAATAATAAAATCATCAACATAAATTAGTATATAAGTAGTAGCACCAGAATTAAACTTTGTAAAAAGAGAGTTGTCTGATTTTGTGCAGTTGTAGCCCAGTCTGGACAAAGTTGTCTTTAGTTTCTCAAACCAAACCCTAGGTGCTTGTTTGATACCATATATTGCTTTATTCAGCTTGCATACTAGTCTCTCATTTCCTCTTTTGATGAAGCCATGAGGTTGTTCCATATAGACCTGTTCCTGCAAGACACCATTTAGAAAAGCATTATTTACATCTAGTTGTTTTATAGTCCAATTTCTGCATAAGGCAATACTGAGAACAATTCTAATAGTGGAGGGTTTCACAACTGGAGAGAATGTTTCAGTAAAATCAAAGCCACTCTGTTGTGAATATCCCTTTGCTACTAGTCTTGCCTTATATTTAGAAATTGATCCATCAGCATGTCTTTTTAACTTATATGTCCATTTGCAGCCTACTATATTTTTATCAATAGGTTGAGGAACAAGATCCCAAGTCTTGTTCTTTATTAAGGCATCATATTCCTCATTCATTGCCGCTTTCCATTTGTCATTTTGTATAGCTTGACTGTATGTGCTTGGTTCTTCATTTTCTAGAGTTGCATTGTATAGTTTTGGTTTGAATATACCACTTTTTTCTCTTGTGATCATGTGATGTCTAGTTCTTTCAGGAATTTGTTGATGATCATTGTTGTTCATCTCAGTCTCTTGTGACTCATTAGATGATTGTGAATCATCTTGAGTCTGACTTGAGCTTTGCTGCATTTGATTGCCTGGCTGTTGCATTTGAGGTGATGTGTTTGATGGCTCGAATGGTCCATGACCTGGTTCTGAGATGATCACTGTGTGTTGTGGACTTTCATTTCCTTGAACTTTCTCACCAGAAGTATAAGCTGCCTTGTCAATTACCACAGGTATGGGTACTAAAGACTGCTTAGCATTGTATACCTTCTGTGAAGTTTTAATTGATGTGTTGCTAAAAGGAAACACTTGCTCATTAAAGACAACATGTCTGGCTATAAATATTCCACCATTACTAGATAAGCACTTGTAACCTTTTTGATTTGTAGCATAACCTAAAAATGTACATGGTGATAATCTATAGTTTAGTTTATGAGAATTATATGGTCTGAGGTAAGGAAAGCATAGACAGCCAAACACTCTTAAACTATGATAGTCAGGCTTGGTATTATACAAAATTTCTAATGGACTTTTCAGTTTTAGAAATTTTGTAGCTAATCTATTGATCAGAAAAACTGCAGCAGCAAATGCATCGGGCCAGAATTTGAGTGGTAGTGATGCATTTGCTAGCAGTGTTAAGCCTGTTTCCACTATATGTCTATGCCTTCTTTCAATCAGACCATTTTGTTCTGATGTATAAGGACAAGTTGTCCTATGTATGATACCTTTCTCTTGAAAGAATTTTCTCAAGGGTAAGAATTCTGTTCCATTATCTGTCTGCAATACTTTTAGTTGACAGTTTGTTTGTTTTTCTGCCTGCACTATAAATTGTTGAACTGCATTGTATGTTTCAGATTTTGCTTTCAAAAAATATATCCACACATGTCTTGAATATGCATCAACAAAGGAAACATAGTATTTGTACCCATAGTCATTTGATATGGGTGCTGGACCCCATAAGTCAGTTGCAACGAGTTTTAATGGTTTGTTGTAACTGACTTTGGAGTCTAGAAATGGTAATTTGTGACTTTTACCCATTTGACAATAAGTACAAATATACGGAGTTGAAATATTGTTAAAAGGAATATTATTTTCATTCAACACTTGTTTAACAATATTTACATGAGGATGTCCAAGCTTACAGTGCCAAATACCAAAACTCTTACAGTCACTCATAGTTTTGATTTCAGAGTTATTACACCATTTTTCTTTACATCCAGATGTTCTTGACTTAGCAACATTGAAAGTATACAATCCCTTAATTTCTCTACCCTGTAAGAGAATATCTTTTGTTAGAATATCTCTAACTAAACAGTACTTTGGAAAGAATTCAAAGAACACATTATTATCTTTGGCAAATTGTGACACACTTAATAAGTTTCTCTTGACAGATGGTTCTCTTAATAAATTATGCAAATATAACTGTTTCTTTCCTGTTATATATGCATTTCCAGTATGTGAAATTTTTACAGACTCACCATTGCCCATAAGTAAAGATTGCGTACCTTTATATTCTTTGTTGCCAAGATTTAAGTTTCCCAGGTTACTAGTGACATGATTTGTTGCTCCAGAATCAGGATACCAACTGCTATCATCAATATCTTCAACTTTTACATTGTCATTGTTGTTGTGATCACTCTGACCTCTGACATCTTGTTGAGCACTTACCACATTTGCACTGGGGTTATAGTTTCTACCTCTGTTGTTGTTTTGATGTGATGGAGTGTAGTTGATATCAAACCTGAAATAACATTTACTGGCAGTATGACCAATTCTCTCACAGATCTGACATCTAGGTCTATTGTTTCCACTGTTATCAGGCCATCTTCCACCCCTTCCTCTTGATCTAGAGGACTAACCACCTCTCTGATTGATAAACCGTTGACTTCTGTTACCAGAAGTTTTTTCTTGACTTTTGGTTTTATTGTTTGAGATAAAGTTTAGTTACATATCAGATATAGATGATTTCTTTTGCTCCAATCTACCCTCATGAGCTAGAAGGGTAGAGTGAACATATTGAATTGTGGGTAGAGTTTCTTTTGATGATATAACAGCTACCACTGATTCATATTCATCATCTAAACCTCCAAGATTTGATAGAACATGTTCTATGTCACTCACTCTTTGTCCTGCAGAAGATAGATGGTCACACAATGTTTTAACCTTCACAAGATAGTCTCTCATTGACTGATTTTCCTTTTTAACATTTTGTAATTGTCTCTTATAGTACATAATCTTGGCTGCTGACTGAGTATTGAAGATCTGCTCTATTGTAGACCAGATCTCATGAGATAAATTGCATCCAATTAACTGAGGAAGTAGACTAGCACTTATTGATGATATTAGCCATGAACTGACTAGACTATCTTGTCTTTGGTGTATTATGAATTCTTGATTACAACAAGTTTTCCATCCTTGTCTGCAGTATATTTTGGTGGTATGATTATGGTACCTTGGATGTATTGCTCCAGGCCGTATGCTTTGATTGCAGTTTCAACTTGAAACTTCCATAGCAAGAAATTCGTTTCATCAAGATGAATAGATAGTAACTGGCTTTGGGGTTTGACAATCTCTTTTAGCAGTTCTTCAGTTGGATTGAATCTGGAGTTAGTATGAGTGCTGGAGGAGGCTGAGATATCTCCTTCAGCCATTGATTCAGAAATCAAGAAAGTGGAATCGGAGAAAGATTACTATGAGATAACAAAAAACTGAGCAGCCAGGAAAGTTCTTGATTTATCAATTCCTAGGCAAGGCACAGCAGAAGATTCAGTCTGTAATCTTGACTCAGGTATGTGGAAGAAAAACTGGGATGATGAGAAATGTTATATTTCTCAGATGATTCAAAATATATACTATTTCAATCTTGATATGATGACACTTAGTCTGATCTTGATTGAAACAGAAAGTTGATGATGAGAATTGCCTTGATTCTCAGATGATTCAACTGAGAATACAATTCAATCTTGATGTGATGATGCTATATCTGATCTTGATTAGAACAGTGAACAATGATGAGAATCTGCTTGATTCTCAGATGATTAAAGAATGTGCAGCCTGATCTTGATATGATGACTTTAGATCTGATTCTTGATCAAAGGCATGGCATATTTGCTGTTAGGCATGATTTGGCTCTGATACCATAAAATGATTTGAAGAGAAAATATGAATTGATTTATTGTATTCTCTTTTATATACAAGAATGAAATTGAATAGAATACAGGCTCACGCATTCTCTATTTATACATATCTCAACAAAACTGAAGAAAGTATTATTGGGCCAAGATAATAATACAGCCCACGAAGCCCAGTTCCTCAAGAGTATGATGCAGATAGATATTCCATTGTCTCGACATGTTGATTCATTTTAATGATGGTGTATTGGGCTCATACAATCATTCTCTTTGGAAAATTGCTGAAGTTAATTAGATCCGCCTTACTCGGATTCTTCTCGACTAGTTATATGCACTCAAGGAGAATCCTACAATGCTCTTTCTCTAAGTTTGAAGCTTCTTTATCCAAGGGAAGGCTATGTATCATCAATATAAAATCATGGAACATTGCTTCTCTTAGCAAGCATTTCAATGATATAATGAACAAGAAGGGCAGTGTATGGGTTGAATGGGTGTGGCACCATAGCATTGGGATAAACTATCTCTGGAATATGGAAATACCACAATCCTGTAGTTGGACATGGAGGAAACTTCTTGGGTTTAGAACCTTGTTCTTACCTCATATTCAGACCCTATTTAATGGAAGCAAATATGTTAGCTTTTGGCATAAACCATGGGTTGGTAAAGGGATCGTTTTATCTAGAATTTTAATCTACTAGCAACTACAATAAACTGGAATACACTATCATGCAAAGGCAAATGATTATGTTCATGATGGGATTGTTCATATCCCTTATATCAGCAGTTAGGCTATTAGACTACTATGAGAGACCATACAAAGCAGATTATATCATGTGCATACCTCAATGCCAACTTCCTGGAATCTCAAGCCTCATACAAATGATAATGTGTATCAACTACTTAGAGGAACATTCTTCATGCCAGCAAAAAAATGGTCTGATATTATATGGAGATCAGATTCATCCCCTATAGAAAATCTCATGATGTGGAAGGTGCTCAACTCTGCTTGTTAACAATTGATGTCCTTTATGGTTATGGTGTGCCCTGCTCTAGAGACTGTGTTTTCTTCTTTATGCATGATGAGTCCACTGCCCATTTATATTTTGAATGCCTCTCTTTGTACAACTTGTGGTTGAAGTGTATGAGGAAAGAAGGGAGAGGTGCAGTTTTTTATCCTCTGTAGATGAGTGGAGTAATGTTTATAAAGCAATTAAATGGAAAACAACTAGGTCATGAATAATTGCAATGGCTACTAAGACTTATCTTAGTATAATATGAAAGGAAAGAAATGCTATTGTTTTTTAAGACAAAAGAAAGACTTTGGTTTGCCTATGAAATGAGATTAAAAGATGAACTCACATGCAATTAAAGAGAACTTCATCCAAGTTCCTCGATGGTTTGCTCTTGCTAGGGCTTTATCCTCTTTAGGTTATCATAGTTCTCTTTTTGTGTTTCTCCTTGTGTGTTTGTTTCCTTTTTATTTCATGTGTGTGTTTTTTTCCATCCTTTGGTTCAAAGCATGTTTTGAATCATTTCATTTTATTGTTTTATTGCAATAAAATATGGTAGAGGCCCACTCAACCTCGCTAGCTTTTCTAAAATATTGAACATTTCAAATATTAACGTTTATATGTCACTTAGCAGTTCGTGTGACATTATGACCAAATTTATCGCTTATTTGGTTATGGTAAAATCAAATTTTACTTTATTCAGCGTTACCCGTAGCTGTGTAGTTAAAGCATTCGGTGGTTCTATAGTGGTGGAGGTGCAAAAAGTTGTATGGGGGATGTAACAGAAAATAACAAAAGTGCAAAAAGCTTCATTGTACATAAAAACTAATATTTAAATTTAAATTATTCTCGTTCTCACAGCATTTGTGTAGGGAAAAGAAATATTTTTTAACCTAATTCTCGTTCCCACACCATTAGTGACTACAGTAGATTTCCAACTTATATTGAGCATTTATGCCTTAAAATTAAGTCTTTAACCTAACTTTTATTGATTTAATTTGAAAGAAAACCACTCAAATCAACTTTTGTATATTAATGTTGCTAAAGCGAGTGGTAAAAAACCTTGACTTAGCGGCTGTAGCGTAAAATAGAGGGTTTTAAAGCGGGTCTACTATTTAATAACACTAAATTGAAACATCGTAGCAGTTGAAGAGCGTTATGTGCAATAGCGGGGATTTTATAGGACTTTAACCTTATAGTCCAGTAGTGATAATTATTTACACCAATCCGCTTTGTTAAAAGTATATCACTTTGGACTTATGGAATTTGGTAATGGAGAAAATTTTAATATCGTCCATATTCAACTCTATAATTCAAATACAAAGTTCTTGATTTAAAAATAACAATTATCATTAAACGAACTACTCTGGCCACAGATTTTGACTTTGGGTTGACTTTAGTTAACCTCATGTGAATGAGGGGATGAATCCTCTCTTTAATATATCACTTCCAATATTTCAACTCGATCCATCTATAGTCATTTAATGGACATCGTGTCATGGTTCGACTATAATCAAAGCGGAGCTTTCATATTAAAGATCAACGGTATTATCAAGTTAAGGGAATTGTGTAAATTAGTCATATCGATATTTTTTGTTTGACCTTAGTTATATTGAGCAACAGGGTACTATCGAGTGAGTTATTGCATAGCTATTCAATAACTATCGGTACATAAACCTTTTTCCCTTATCAGTCATTATTTCCCTGCCAACATTTTCAGCCAACAGTCAGAATACACTTAATTAAATCTTATGGGACCAAAAATCAATGTGAGTTGTTGGATAAATTAAGTTCTAATGGGCACGTTTCTCCATCGTTAACTTCCCTGCCAACATTTTCTACCATGCATGTGCATAGTAAAATAAGAATTGGAATTGATTCATTGTGGCCCTTAATTTGATAGTGCTGTCAATTAAAGCATAAACTAATGTCATATCATACATAAGTGTGCTAGCATAATAATATCGACGGTGTGTGCCATAGTTAATGTAAGGATACTGTTTCGACTTCTAGTATGTTCCATGTAGATAAGGTTGTCATGTCTTTCCACAACCAAACCAATTTGTACTTCTGATAGTTCATCAAATTGCACTTTAACCTCAATCGGATATTTTTTTGGTTTATTTATTTTGTCCAACTGAGAATATAGTTTAATATACGTTTATTTACTTATAGAAGCATGTGATGGGACATCAGGAAGGGTCCTGGATTATTATAATAAAGGAAGCAAAAGGACCGAAAAAAAGTGGATCACATGTGATTAATTTTGGATAGTTATCCATCCCCTGTCTATTTGCATCATAAAGACATTGTACAGTGGATGCTGCCTACATGTGATTCATCAACATGCCTACATGTATAATATTTACCTTCCGTTATACAAACCATCATCTACAGTAATTAAGTATCGTCAACAAATTCTATCAGATAGTTGCTGCTTCCTTACATCTTTTGTTGCGCGAATGCCGACTAATTTGGAATGACCAATCAAGCAATTATTCCAAATTCCTGCCATGCACACTTGGTGCATCACATACTTGTTTTAATGACGCATTTTCAATATGCTTTATATACAGATTAAACTGTGTCTTCATGGATGATAAGATTTTTAGATCGATCCTTTTATTTTGACAAATATTTATTGATAATTTTCTTACACGCTAATACCAACTGATATAAAATGGGTTTATACTATGGTCAATAAACAAATTTAAATCTACATGTATTGTTTAGGGAAATTATGCCTATAATGTTTCAACTTCGATTCATAAAAAAACGACATTTCAACGTTTGACTTGGTACATTTTGATATCGTTAACTACTAATAGTGCTAAAGAGAATATTAAATTACCTTTGAAATATCATATTTTTTGGCACTTCCGGCATGATATGACATGAGAAATATAGGTAGGCTAAAAACATAGTTTGCTCTAATAATTGAAAAAAATCAAATAATTTTTTATCCCTCCCGCGGGCATCTTAATTGAACGATATATCAACCAACACAATTCAAAAAGAAATTACATATCATCATAAGATTCCTAACACAAAATACTTGTGGGTACACATAACATTATTTTGAATGGTATTTCATTGAAATAATAATAAATTCAAATGGTGGAACACAACACAGTCAATGAAGCAAACTATTAAAAATAATTCACTATTATTAGAATATAACTGATATAAAATAATAATAAAATAACGAATCTAATTATTCCACTGTATATTAGTCGAATTAAAGAATAGACTGAATTTGTTATATATTAGTGCATAACAAAAATATATTCTAAATTGGGGTACCAATGCACAGAAACAATTGATATCGCAATGAAATTTAAACTGATATATAATGGAAAAAATGACTTTAGAAAATGCATGAAGTAAATAAAATTATTTGTTTTACCGTGAAATAAACTGGTTGGAAAAATGATTTACTCAAAGATATATTATACGTTTTTTTATAAAAATCAAAGACAAAACTAACATGTCAACTATGACTTAACACTGCTAGAAAGACTTCGTATTGCGACGGAGCCTAGCGACGGCTAAAAAAAGCGGCGTCGCTAGCCGTCGCTATACGCAATATACAGATCCAAGTGCCGAGAGCAGCAAATTCGTTACCTTCCTCCCCCAAAATCAACCTCCTTCCCCCAATCCGCCGCCCCCCGTCACCGCAGCCGCCGCTCCACTTTTCAACGCCTCCAAATCACCCAATTTCGTGTAGGTATGCTCCTAATCTCTCGTTTAAATGTAAATTTGATATTTTTAGGTTTAGTTTAAACCCTAATTCAATTAGGATTTGTTGTTAAATTGGGATTTTTTTGTTAAATTAGGTATTAGTAGTGTTGTATATTGATTTGGTAGATTAATCAGTTTATTATCATGAACTTGAATTAATTAGGTATTACATTAATTAGTTTATCATGAAGTTGAATAAATGGTTGATGTAGATAATTAGTGTTGACGATTAACATGGTTAGTTGTGTTAGGTGAAAAAATAGTGTATATTAATGATTAACTTGGTTATTGATAAATTTACATGAAAATATTTCATAGTTTATGAAATTGATAAATTACAAATTTAAGTTGTTAAGTGAATTTAAATTGACAAATTTTTATTTAATAATTATATCTATTTGATAATTAGAATTTGTTGTTTTCTAATTATATTCATTGATAATTCTTCTATTTATCATGTTGATTGAGCGACAGCTGGCGACGACCATTTTAATAATTTTAACGATGACTAGCGATGGCTAGCGACGGCCAAAACGCAAAAGGTTGTATATATTGTAAAAAATAAAGTTTGTACAAAAAATTTAAAAATGAATATGAGAACATTAAAAATTCTGCAAATATATAATTTTTTTAAAAAAAAAATAGAAAATGACTTTAAAAACAACTGATATTGTACTAAATTCGATTTTGTAAAGAAATTAAGAAATGAATATAACAACAACTAATAGTCACATTATAAAATCTATGTCGTAAAAAAATAAAGAAATGAATATTGAACTAAAATTGTTAATTGATTGTTGAACTAAAATTTAAAATACACAAATTTTTGAAATAAAATATAAATAGTTGAAACATTGTCAAAATTTGAAAAAAACAACAATATTTGATAAAATTTAAAGAAATTTTATCATCCCTTAGATTGGCTTTGGCCCCGTGTGGCAAGTGTTGTATATGATCATTATATGAATGTTCGTTTTGTAACAGAACATACATTTATATTCATCTGATACAATATTTGTCGGATTTATCCCTGTATTGGACAAGTTACAAACACAATAAAGTAATTACATATTATAAATCATTTCATTTTAAACGTTTACACAATTTCGACAGCACTTCCTTTACGTTCCCTGTGTACACGCATTTGTGTACGATACAAGGAACATAAGGGAAGTGCTGCCGAAATTTTGTTAAACCGTTTAATCTAAAATGATTTATAAAATATAATTACATTATTGTGTTTGTAATGGGAAGTAGGATGACTGACCACCGAAGTGAAAACCAATATAACAAAAAATAAAAATATAAAGTGAAGTTTATGTTTTGAATTTTCTACAACGATGAACCGTTTACAATGGAGAATGGTTGAAAATTAATGATTTAAATTGTCTAACATACATTTTCAAATCAGGAAAAATGTTCAATTATTTTCTCGACCGTACTTGGATGTATGAAGTCAGAACTGAAATGAAGGGATCAATAAAGCAACATTTCTACAACGGTGTACACGAATTTATTAGATTTGCTAAATCTAATAACCGAAACAATACAGAAATTCGTTGCCCGTGTAGTAAGTGCCAACATTTGAAGCATTGGAAACCGGATATAGTTGAAGTACATTTGTATCAATATGGTTTCGTGCCTGATTATTATTTTTGGGATCGTCATGAAGAACTTGTTGAACCTACACCTAATACTGAAGTGTTAGAGGACGGTAATATGATGACGAATCCGATAGGAAATATGGTGGATGATGCAGCACGATCAATGTTTCCTACAACTGAAGATGTCGATGAAGACGAAAATGTCGAAGAAGAACCGACTGCGGGAGCTAAAAAAATATACGATTTGTTGGATTCTGCTAAGAGGCCGTTGTGAGACGGATGTAAAAGCGGAACCGAACTTTCAGTAACTGCCGAATACGTAACTATGAAATCAAAATTCAACCTTACGGAAGCTGCATTTACATCAGTTGTACAAGCTGCAAAACGACACATGCCACCCAATAATCTGATGTGCGATAGTCATTATAAAGTAAAAAAATTGATGTCCGCTTTCGGTCTACCGTACGAGAAGATAGATGCATGGGTGAAAGATTGCATGTTGTATTGGAAAGACAACGTTGACCTCAGAAAATGCAAAATATGTAACGAAGAAAGATACAAACCAAGAAAGAAGAAAGGGAAAGAAGTCCCGTACAAGAGAATGCATTATTTATCCATCACTCCCAGACTTCAAAGATTATATGCATCTTCTGCTACGGCCTGTCATATGCGATGGCATAGTGTGAGAACAGCGTAAGAAGGAACTTTGATACATCCATCCGACGGTAAAGTATGGAAACATTTCGATAAGACTTATCCCGCATTTGCTGCGGAAAGCCGTAATGTTAGACTTGGTTTATGTACGGATGGATTTTCACCATTTTCACAGTTTGGTAGTAAATGTTCATCCTGGCCAATTATCGTTACTCCGTATAATTTACCTCCATGGATGTGTATGAAGACACCATATATGTTTCTCACCACTGTCGTTCTCGACCCTCATGATCCAACCCAAGGAATTGATGTTTATTTACAACCATTGATCGAAGAGTTGAAGAAACTGTGGAATGAAGGAGTCGAAACTTACGATGTATCAACGAATTTTTTTTTCGGTTATTCGCTTCTTTGTTATGGACGATTAATGATTTTCCTGCATACGGGATGCTTTCTGGTTGGAGTACGGCCGGTCGTCTGGCATGCCCTTATTGTATGGAAGAAATACGAGCATTTTCGTTACGATATGGGAAGAAAGTTTCGTGGTTTGATTGTCATCGGTGTTTTCTTCATCCCAATCATACTTTTAGAAGAGATAAGAAAAATTTCATAGCTAACAGAGAAGTGAATCTGAAACCACCCAAGGTTTGGTCAGGCGAGGAAATATACAAAATTGTAAGAGACTATCCAAAGATACATGAAACTGGAGTCCAGACTGAAATCCCAGGAAAGTCAGACATTCATAATTGGTGCAAATAAAGTATATTTGGGAGTTACCATATTGGAAAGATCTCTTACTCCGACATAATATTAACGTGATGCACAACGAAAAGAACGTGTTTGATAATCTGTTTAATACAATTTTGAATGTAAAGGGCAAAACCAAGGACGATTTGAATTCGAGGCTTAATATAGCAAACTATTGTAAGCGCCCGGAACTTCATATGAAGCCTAATGACAATAAAAAACCGAAAGCATGCTATGAGCTAGACAATAAGCAAGTAAAACTCGTGCTAAAGTGGGTGGAAGAATTAAGATTTCCCGATGCGATTTCTTCCAATCTTCGTAGATGTGTTGACTTCAAAAATAGTAAACTGAGTGGGATGAAAAGTCACGATTGTCATTTTATGATGGAATATTTACACTCCGTGGCTTTCAAGAACTGTTGCCCGTAAAAGTATGGAACGCCATAACAGAGTTATGTTTGTTTTATAAACAGCTTTGTTCGACAACATTAAAGGTGGATCGTATACGTAAACTTGAAGTAGAAATACCCATATTGCTATGCAAACTGGAGAAAATACTTCCGCCTGGTTTCTTTAACGTAATGGAGCATTTATCTATTCATCTTCCATCCGAAGCACTTCTTCGAGGTCCTGTGCAATATGGATGGATGTATCCATTTGAGAGGTAAATTAAACTGTGCAATGTTCATGTCAATTTCAAATTCAAATTTGTATATCTAAATATGTAATAAATATCTTAATAGGTACTTGAATCAGCTGAAGAAGAAGATTCGACAAAAAGCCCGAGTTGAGGGTTCGATATGCAAATCGTATCTTGAAGATGAAGCCTCATTTTTCTTCTCTCACTACTTTAAGGACGATGTGAACTTGTCGTTTGTAACTGTTCCTCAAAATGAGGAAGTCGTTGAACAAAATTCTTCTCAAACAATGTTATCTATTTTTAGACAACATGGTAGACCTGGTGGAAAATATGTGGAAATATGGTTGGACGATAGAGACCACTATGTAGCGCACACGTATGTTCTTTTAAATTGTGTCGAAGTCGCATCATTTGTCAGGTAATAATTAATTCACTTTTAATTTACTTGTACATACATAATAATAATAACACATATTACATATATGCAGTATCTATGAATCACAGTATCCATCTGGCGATCTCAGTAAATAATTTGCCAAATGGTTTTTGAACTATGTTTATGAGCCGAGAAACTGTGTCGTTGATGAAGGCTTAAGACATCTTACGATTGGACCGAAAAGAAATGTGAAGACTTATCCAATATTCTTCGTCAACGGGTTTAAGTTCAACACAAAAGATTACGGTGCTGAAAAATTAACATATAACAGCGGGGTATTTGTCAAAGGCAGTGATGATCCAGATAAGCATCTAAAAGATTTTTACGGCGTTTTAACACAGATTCTAGAATTGACATATTATGTTGAACCTTTAGAAAAGGTTTTTTTTTTAAGTGCAATTGGTTCAGTAACGTTCCTGGTTCCGGAATCAACGTGCATAAAGAGTACAAACTTATTGAAATAAGTCATTCCTCACACTAATCACACTACTATAAGTACGATACTTTTGTATTAGCCAAGCAAGCGTTACAAGTTTATTTTGCTCCGTATCCATCTTTGAAAAGAGATAAAGCGGATTGGTCCGCTGTTTTCAAAACGAAACCAAGGTTTACATTTGATGAAAATAATATTCCAGATGAAGCAGCATATCAAGCCGATCTTGAATCAAATACAGAAATAATAATAACTGATGATATTGGTGTAGGGCCTTTGAATGATGAATCGAACGTCCTATTTGATGCATTTGAAAGTACCGAAGAAAATGAGATAGAATACGAGACAGAATCTGAATCTGAAAACGATGAAGACTGATCGTTATTGATATAATTGTTATGTGATAGTGATTGAAACATGCGATGTAATAGTAAATTTCTGTAATTGTTCTGCGATGATCATTTAGTTAATTTTTATCCATTTTTTGTACTAGTAAACTTTTATAATTGTTCTGTGAAAGTGATTGAAACATGCTATGTAGTAGTGAATTTCTATTATGGTTCTGTGATGATTATTTATATAATTTTTATCCATGTTTTGTACTAGTAAATTTTTATAATTGTTCTGTGAAAGTGATTGAAACATGCTATGTAGTAGTGAATTTCTATTATGGTTCTGTGATGATTATTTATATAATTTTTATCCATGTTTTGTACTAGTAAATTTGTATAATTGTTTCTGTGAAAGTGATTGAAACATGCTATGTAGTAGTGAATTTCTATAATTGTTCGCCGATGATATTGTTTTTCTATAGCAGATATGCCTTGCAGGAGACGGAGTGTAGGTGGTGGCGGCACGCCATCCCCATCTCCCGGTGCAGGTGGTAGTGGCACTGCACCGGACTTACGTCCGATTGCAGAAGTTATTCCTAGAAGTGCTGGGTAAGTATCAATTTTATTTAAAGTATAAGTTTTAAAATCCGCTAAACATTTATAACTGTAACGTCTCGCCTTTTCGCACGCTTTAGACTGACACACATGCCGATTCAAACCATACGGAAGGGCGGATTGTTATGGGGTAAATAATAAAAAAACAGAGAAGAAAAATACAAGATAGAATCTCACAGCGGAAGGATAAAATATAATAATCAAAATATACAGTTCATGAAGCTGTTTTACAAAACCTTTGATTATATTTATACAATACATATCAGAGTACACATACCATATGACAATGCAGCGGAACAATATGAGTGTAGTGGAATATAATTAATAATAATAATAATAGAAATCTCCGTCTTCGTCCTCCAGAGCTAAAGTCTACGATCCTGAAACACTCAGACCGACCCGAGCGAATTGAAAAGACAAAACACTCGAATCAGAACTAAAAGATCTTATGTAAGTTAAATTAATAGAAATAAATATGAGTACAGTAACTCAAGAGATGCTCGGTATTTACATCTCCTAAGGATCCGTTAAACTATTTACTATGTAGTATATTTCGCTATTATAATAGTGTCTATTTATAAAATAAACTTACTTTAAAATAGCGTTAAGGCTTTACATTTTCCACCTTAACACGTAATAGTGCAAATAGTCTATACAGTGCCTGCATATCTCCTGATCGAAAGACTACGCGAAGACACTCCATAGGTACGACACAAATAGAAACTCGTAGTAAAGGCTCGGTATGGTAGGTGACACGGCACAACTAGGCAATGCCAGTGTAGATATACCAATTGCTATCCGGGCTGATGGAAACGCGTAGCCGCAGCTACCGCCTACCTCGAACAAACTCCCCCAAAAATCAAAGTAAAAGTGGCCACTAAATCAATCCAAAGTCAAAGTATAATATCGAAGAGGAGTGTCCGATCAGAGGAATGACCTTATTGGCCCGAGAATCGCTCCTGTTATAGCCACCTTATGCCAACTCACGGGAGTCGGGTCCACGTATTTACCTTGCAGGAAATGCCTCCACCAACCTACTTCATTCTGGAATCTCCACCGCGTACACGGTTGTTAAAGTGGTTTTCGGAGTTGGCAGAGAGTATGACAACTTCCGATCCCGGTCTCTTCAACAACCAAACGTTATTATTACGCCGCGATCATTTAAAATAATTATACTTTAAAACCAGAATAAAATATCCATTTTAAACCCATATAAATACGATATCGTTTATATTTTTAAAACCCCAAATCAATACGATATCATTTAGGCCCAAACCAATATAATGTCATTTTATTTTCCAATATATATTCTTTCGAAACTCATAGGGTTTTCAAAGTAAAATATTTAGAAATCAAAACTCTGGAATATAATATTTCCAAATTATGCTACCTTGAAAATCATAACTTTGAAACAAATTTCCATCTCTCAAATGGTTAAATATTAAATTTCTTTTATAAAACAAAATAGCTTCTTTACATTTCACAAATCAATTCCAAATATCGATTTAAACTTCCAAATACAATTTTTAATTCTTATGTTTCAAAGCTTTAAATAATTCACCATTTCAAAAACAAACTCATTTGAAAACTCATATATACCAAATTCAATTACTTATTATTTAGACTTGAAATGTTTACTTAATGAATTCAATATAATTTGAGTAAAACCTTCAACTTCACATAATTGGAAAAATCTTTCAATTTATTAAACTTGATATATTTATTTAAATCAACTTGATATTCATTTAAATCACTTTACTAAAAAATCAAGTTGTAAAAATCATATCCTTTAAAAATTTTAATTTTTATTAAATTTCAATTTAACTTAATATTCATCTTCTAAATCTTATTCTCATTTAAGTCATAAAAACTCCAGAAATTAGATTTTAAATAAATGCTTAATCGTATTTGATCTTAAAATCAAACTTTATTTTATACTTCAAATCAAATTTATACAAAGCTTAAAAACCGGAAATTACTATATATATAATAACCTTTATCAATGACCAAATCAATATCCCATAAACCATATATATATAACTTTACAAAACCATAGAAAATCATTTTTAAAAATAAATTATATATATATATATACCGCGGTGCTTGTATAAAATTTTCTATCCTATGGTCAAGTGATACGGATATTTATCATTTCAATCCGCAATTTAAAATAAAAATGCGGTTGTATATCATTTCAAACCGCAATCCCGAATGAATGAAATGCACGATAACTTGCAATTTATACAATATAAAATACAGCATCCATTCATCCAAATATCAATCATCAACCATTTATTACAATCATCATCCAATTTAAACAACATCAATATAGAGCATATAAATTATACTACTAATAAATAACATGTATTAGCTAACAGTTTATATTCAATAAAAAAATTTACAACTGTTAAACTAGCAGTTTATATGCAAAAATAAATGTAAATTTAACTGGCAGTTAATATGAAAATAAATAAATTCTAACTATCAAATTATATGCAATAAATAAAATTAATTAACAGTTAAATTAAATAAATGCAATTTAACAGAGATAGTGAATAAAACATGCCAAACGGTCATAAATAAATTTCTACTCATATCTAAAATCAATTTAACAAATATAAGAAATTTTAGAAGTTGTGAGTGGGTTAAAACACTCACCTTTTGAATTTAAATCGAATTTAAATCCGATTTAAACTCAAAAATCTGACGGTCTCAGAATTTGTCCCAACCAGCGTCAACAGGTCCAGAATTTAATTACGATCCTAACAAAAAAAATCCGCGTGAAACGGAGTTCATGAGAGAAAGTTATTCGATTTTTTTTAACATTGACAAATCCAAATTAAAATAGCAAAATAAAATAAAGAAAACAAACCTACATGTACACGTCAGCACGTTGACCACTCCTTCTTCTGGTACGCATAAAATATCACGAACCCTAGCTCGATCGTATCTCAGCAGTCGCCGCCTTCTACGAATTTCCTAAGCCACCACAAGCCATGCCACGTCGATCCGCCCTCACCACTGCTTCAATCACCTCAGGCCGACCATCCCTGCTCACTCGCGCGACCTCCGATCATCCCTGGACCCACGTGCTGCCGAGCCTATGAACGACGATATCGGCGATTTCAAGCATCAAATATATGAACCAACCCTCCCGATCGAAGCCCCTCGACCCTCGCTACCCTCCAGTACGACCGATCGCAACGAAAATGGAGATCCACTGTTAATCCAAAACCTCCCAAACGAACGGCCGTGGATAGTTCTAAAATTTCTGGACAAACGATGGCCCAAACTGGAAAACGAACCACACCAGGAGATTACATATTCTGATAGCTTCAACATATAATTTTTCTAAATTTTCCTGAGGGGTTTGAATTTTCATTTTGATTTTTGAATAGGATTGGATCTGAAATTTGCATCCATTGAGGAAGAGAAAGAGTTGAAGAAATGAACGTACAACAAATGAACATAGAATGGAGGCTAGGGTTTATGATGCAGCTCAAGCCAGAGATGAAGATACGCAAACCATAATTCTCCAAGGGATAAGTCATACACGACTTAAGGAGGGGATAAGTCGCACACGACTTAAGGAGGGGTTAAGCCGCACACGACTTAAGGAAGAGGCGCTAAGTCATTCACGACTTAACAGGGTGAAGGGTAACGAGCTAGAAAGGGGAGATGGCATCATGGAAGGCAAGGAAGGTCGCTCACGACTTAACAAGCAACGACTTAGTAGGGTTTCATGGGTTAACGACCTAATTCCTTCACATGCCGCTTCTTAAGTCGCAAAAAGTCCTAAGTCGCTAGCAGAAAGTCCTAAGTCGCTACCGAGTTTGCTGCAGTAAGTCGTCCGAGTTTCTTAAGTCGTAAGTCGTCTGTGTATAAGTGTTGTAATGTGTTAAGTCGTGTCGTTTTAAGCCGTTATGTCGTTGGGGCTTGATTAATTCGTATGTGTTGTAATTGCTTTAAGTCGTTGTAACTTGAATATTGTACGTTGAGTCGCTGCCGACACATGATGAGTCGTAAGTCGTGACGGTATGCTGTGTTGTAAATATGGTTGAGTCGCTTGATGTTGTGGCATTGTAATTTTGGTGAGTCGTGAGTCGTATGTCGTCTATACGGAGTCACTGCCGGTTGTGAAATGACTTAAGGCGTGAGTCGTGAGTCGTGTACGACTTAAGGGTTAGGTTGTGAAATGCTATAAATAGGGAGTGTGTTGTACATTTTGGGTTGTTGATTTTTGAATAAAATTCTTGTTTGATTGCTGTGTGCTTTCATCTTAAATTGGTAGTTGAGTGTAATCTCCTATCTCCACTTTCGGTTATTCGAGTGCGCTCGAATCAACGATTGTTGAAGTCGATTCGCGGAATCAAGTGCGCTTGATCAACGCTTGAAGAATTGAAGATCTTCTTTCACGGTATCGTGCGCGATCAATGTGACGAGGATAGCTAGAATTCGGTATCTTCGGATCAACGAATTTGGGCATTTCATTATTCATCAATCCACCGACTGCTACTTTCATCGATCTATATCGTTTTCTTATTATCCGCTGCGTCAGTTTTGGTATCAGAGCTAGACTTAGCCAACCATAGCTAAACCGAGTCTTGGAGCCAAGGAGTTTGAAGTTGGTGTTCATCGTGTTCATCTTGAAGTTGCAACAAGTTAGAAGTTTTCGATCCATATTCTTTTGGATCAAAGTATGGAAGTTGTTTGAATTTGGCCGTGATATTTTTGCGCGCCAAAGTTTGAAAGTAAAGTGTTTGAAACCAAGCTTGTTGAAGGCGAGCCGACCTAAGCCTTAGGTCGTTGCCTATTGCCGAGTTAGTGGGAGGCCGTGACTTGTTGTTCAAGTTTGGGTTGAAGATTTGTGAAGTTTTGAAGATTGTGTTGAATCAATCATGCCACCAAGGAGAGCTAATCGTCATCATAATGTTGAAGCGTTGTATAGAAGAGAAGAAGCCGAGCAAATGGAACAATGCATTAATGAGAAATTTGATGAAGGTAATGGAAAGTTAGAGAAATTGATAATGATATGAATCAAACTCAAAAGAGGAGATCGCCAATCTCGAACCATGGAGGAAACCGAGTTTCGCCATCGGTTACGGAAGAGAGAAGGGTATCACCGCAATCTTTTAGAGAGAGAAGAGAAACATCAATTTCGTCAAGAAGATATCACCATGACTATGGACATGAATAGAGGAGAACTCCACGAGAGTTTGAGAATGAACCATATCGAGAATAAGAGAGACATAGCAGAAGAGACATGCGTGATCGAAGGGATGTTGATGGTCGAGACCGATATAGACGTACATTTGATTTTGATGAAGATGGTGATAGAGCTAGTTTTCATTATCGAGATCGAGACCATGTTCGAAATTTATATAGGGATGTAGATGATGATCGTCGATGGGAGTCGGGTATGAAGATGGAAATTCCAGAATTCAAAGAAGGAATGGTAGCTGAAGAATTTCTTGGTTGGTTGTCTAATGTTGAAGAGATTTTTGACTTTAAAGAAGTTCCTGAGCATAGAAGAGTGAAGTTAGTTGCTACTAGGTTAAGGGGAAGAGCTTTGGCATGGTGGCAGCAAACTAAACTTACACGGGGGAGAATGGGAAAGTCAAAGATTGGATCATGGGAGAAGATGAAGAAACTGATGAAAGCTACATTCTTGCCTTACAATTATCAATCACTCATGTATCAGAGGTTGCATAACTTGAGGCAAGGAACGAAGACTGTTAATGATTATGCTGACGAATTTTATCAACTGATTGCTCGAAATGACGTTATGGAGACAGAGGAACAGCTGACTGCTAGATTTGTTGGAGGGTTGAGGACACAGATTCAAGATATGGTGAATATGTTTGATCCTAGATCTGTAGCAGAAGCGCATCAGAAAGCGTTGGCTTGGGGGAAGCGGGGAAGGCGTGGAGGTGGTGTGTTTACTAATTCCAACAATCAAGTGAAGGGTATTAGTGGAAGCTCTAATGCTCCTAAATCTATCAGTAAACCAGTTGTGAATGAAGTTGCGAAGACGAAGGTCAACAACAGTTTCAAGTGTTGCAATTGCCAGAAAGTGGGTCACAAGAGTAATGAATGTCTGAAGCCGAAGAAACGAACTATGATTGCTGAAGTTGAAGGTGAGGATGTTGATGAAGGTTATTCCAGTGCAATTGAGGAGGATGAACAGGATGTTGCGTCAGGAGATGAAGGATGTAATCTAATGATGAGGAGGTCTTGTTTAATACCGAAGCATGAAGAAGAGGCTAGTCGGTTGAGGAGTAACATCTTTCAGTCTACGTGCACTATGCTGGGGAAGGTTTGTAAGTTTGTGATTGATGCAGGAAGTTGTGACAATATTCTTTCTACTGAAGCCGTGAGAAAGTTGAAGCTGAAAACGGAGAAATATCCAAATCCTTACAAGTTAGCATGGTTGAGGAAAGGAGGAGAAGTGAAGGTGGATAGGCGAGTTCGAGTTCCATTTTCTATTGGGAAGAAGTATAAAGACGAGATTTGGTGTGATGTTGTGGAGATGGATGTTTGTCACTTACTTTTGGGAAGACCATGGCAGTATGATCGAGCAGTGCAACATGACGGTCGGACCAATAGCTACAACTTTATGTTTGAAGGCGTTAAAATTATTTTAGTTCCAAAGAAGAGACAGCAGGAAGAGAGCAAGTCAGAAGAGATTGAGGAGCTGAAGACTTTATTGACTTTGAAGGAATTTATTGAAGAAGTAGAGGAGAGTCCAGAGGTATTTTTGTTGATTGGACGTGAAGCTACTGAATCCGTTGAAGTTCCAGAGGAAGTAAAACCGGTATTGGAAGAATTCAGAGATGTGTTTCCTGAAGAATTACCAACGGAGTTACCACCGTTGAGGGATATTCAGCATCAGATTGATCTTGTGCCAGGGCAGTATTACCACACAGGCCACGTTACCGAATGAGTCCAAAGGAACATGAGGAGTTGCGAAGGCAACTGGAAGATTTGTTAGAACAAGGGCGTGTTCAAGAGAGCTTGAGTCCTTGTGCAGTGCCAGCTTTATTGGTGCCAAAGAAGGATGGTTCGTGGAGGATGTGTACGGACAGTCGGGCTCTAAACAAGATCACTGTGAGATATAGATTTCCTATACCGAGGTTTGATGATTTGATTGATCTGCTGAGTGGGGATGTTGTGTTTTCAAAGATTGACTTGAAGAGTGGATACCATCAAATTCGTATTAGACCAGGTGATGAATGGAAGACTGCTTTCAAAACCAGGGAAGGTTTATTCGAATGGTTGGTTATGCTGTTTGGTTTATCGAATGCACCGAGTACTTTTATGAGAGTGATGAACCAGATTTTCAGACCATTCATTGGAAAATTCGTGGTTGTTTACTTTGATGATATTTTGATCTACAGTGGAAGTTTGAAAAATCATGTCCAGCATTTGCGTGAAGTACTGTTGATTCTACGACAGGAGAAATTTTATGCTGCAGCGAAGAAGTGCGTGTTTATGACGGACAGTGTTTTGTTTCTGGGATATGTTCTATCGAAGGAAGAAATTCAAGTGGATGAAAATAAAGTGGAAGCTGTCAGGAGTTGGCCACAACCCAAGACAATTACTGAGGTGAGGAGTTTTCATGGATTGGTATCTTTCTATCGAAGATTCATTCCACATTTTAGTAGTGTGATGGCACCTATAACCGATTGCATGAAAGGAAAGAAGTTTGAGTGGTCGGAGGAAGCATGGGTTGCTTTTGAGAAAATCAAGACACTATTGACGACAGCGCCAATTCTAGTTTTACCAAATTTTCAGTTGTTGTTTGAATTACATACTGATGCATCGAAGGTTGAGGTTGGTGTAGTATTGAGTCAGAATGGAAGACCAGTTGCTTATTTCAGTGAGAAGTTGTCTGGAGCTAAGTTGAGATATAACACTTGTGATGTTGAGTTTTACGCAATTGTTCAAGCTGTGAAGCACTGGAGACATTATCTGTTTCAGAAGGAGTTTGTTCTTTACACTGATCATAAAGCGTTGAAGCACTTACAAGGGCAGGATAAGATTTCAGCAAGGCATGCATCATGGATTGCTTATCTGCAGCAATTTACGTTTGTTGTGAAACATAAATCGGGAATTACGAATCGTGTAGCAGATGCATTGAGCAGAAGGAATCACTTGTTGACTACAATGAAGGTTGAGGTGACAGGGTTTGAATTGTTGCCAGAACTGATTGAAAAGGATCCTTACTTTATGAAGTTTGTTGAGAAAGTCAAGGATGGGAGTGCTGATGAGTTTGTATTGGTGGATGGTTTTCTGTTTAAAGGAAATCGTTTATGCGTACCGGATTGTAGTTTGAGAATGAAGATTATAAAGGAGCTACATGAAGAAGGCCATGCGGGTAGAGATCGTACTTTGCAGTTAATTTCTCAATCTTATTTTTGGCCGTCAATGAGGAAAGAGGTTGAAAGGTTTGTGCGTAGATGTCATGTTTGTCAGGTTTTGAAAGGGACAGCTACAAATGCGGGATTGTATATGCCATTACCTGTTCCTATAAAACCATGGGTAGACATTAGCATGGATTTCCTGCTGGGTTTGCCGAGAACTCAAAGGGGGAATGACTCTATATATGTTGTGGTGGATCGTTTCTCGAAGATGGTACATTTTATTGCTTGTAAGAAGACGGCGGATGCTGCTCATATTGCTCAGTTATATTTTAAAGAGATCTATCGTTTACATGGGTTACCAGAGTCTATTGTTTCGGATAGAGATACTCGTTTTCTGAGTCACTTTTGGTTAAGTTTGTGGAAGATGGTAGGAACGAAGTTAAACTTTAGCAGCGCTTATCATCCGCAAACAGATGGACAGACAGAAGTTGTTAACAGATCGTTGGGAAATTTGTTGCGATGTCTTGTGAAGGACAATCTGAAGACTTGGGACATGAAGTTATGCCAAGCAGAGTTTGCTCATAATCATGCAGCGAATCATAGTACGGGATTCAGTCCATTTCAGATTGTATATTCTAATTTACCAAGGGGACCGTTGGACCTAACGGTAGTACCACAACCGAAGGGGACGGTTTAACGAGCTGTAGACTTTGTTGATGGGTTGACTGAATGTCATAAAATCGTTCAGGAGCGATTGGAGAAAACAAATAAGAAGTATAAAAGATTCGCAGATATGAAGCGAAGAAGTGTTGAGTTTAATGAAGGAGATTTGGTATATGCTGTGTTAACAAAGGATCGTTTTCCAGTGGGCGCTTATAACAAGTTGAAAGCCAGAAAAATTGGTCCTGTAGAAGTTGTGAAACAGATTAATAAAAATGCTTATAAGTTGAAGCTACCAGAAGATGTGTACACTTCTGACGTGTTCAATGTTAAACATCTCGTGCCATATTATGGAAATGAACAATCCGATGTGGAAGAATTTACAAATTCGAGGATGAATATTTCTCAACCTGGGGAGGATGATGCAGCTCAAGCCAGAGATGAAGATACGCAAACCATAATTCTCCAAGGGATAAGTCGTAGATGACTTAAGGAGGGGATAAGCCGCACACGACTTAAGGAATAGGCGCTAAGTCATTCACGACTTAACAGGGTGAAGGGTAACGAGCTAGAAAGGGGAGATGGCATCATGGAAGGCAAGGAAGGTCGCTCACGACTTAACAAGCAACGACTTAGTAGGGTTTCACGGGTTAACGACCTAATTCCTTCACATGCCGCTTCTTAAGTTGCAGAAAGTCCTAAGTCGCTAGCAGAAAGTCCTAAGTCGCCACCGAATTTGCTGCAGTAAGTCGTCCGAGTTTCTTAAGTCGTAAGTCGTCTGTGTATAAGTGTTGTAATGTGTTAAGTCGTGTCGTTTTAAGCCGTTATGTCGTTGGGGCTTGATTAATTCGTATGTGTTGTAATTGCTTTAAGTCGTTGCAACTTGAATATTGTACGTTGAGTCGCTGCCGACACATGATGAGTCGTAAGTCGTGACGGTATGATGTGTTGTAAATATGGTTGAGTCGCTTGATGTTGTGGCGTTGTAATATTGGTGAGTCGTGAGTCGTATGTCGTCTATACTAAGTCACTGCTGATGAGTCGCTGCCAGTTGTGAAATGACTTAAGGCGTGAGTCGTGTACGACTTAAGGGTCAGGTTGTGAAATTCTATAAATAGGGAGTGTGTTGTACATTTTGGGTTGTTGATTTTTGAATAAAATTCTTGTTTGATTGCTGTGCGCTTTCATCTTAAATTGGTAGTTGAGTGTAATCTCCTATCTCCACTATCCGTTATTCGAGTGCGCTCGAATCAACGATTGTTGAAGCCGATTCGCGGAATCAAGTGCGCTTGATCAACGCTTGAAGAATTGAAGGTCTTCTTTCAAGGTATCGTGCGCGATCAACATGATGAGGATAACTAGAATTCGGTATCTTCGGATCAACGAATTTGGGCATTTCAGTATTCATCAATCCACCGATTGCTACTTTCATCAATCTATATCGTTTTGTTATTATCCGCTGCGTCAGTTTACAATTGGGTTTTATATAGGTAGGTTAGATAGAGAGTAGATGGACCGATTAAATGAACGCGTGGAACAAATTATGGTCTGAAAAGCCCATTCTGACCTCCGAACGAAATTGGGTCAACCCATATATCCCAATAGGTATTTTAAAATATTCTGAATGCGATGGAAAAAGTTTCACGTCCAAATTCCATCGTATGAAGAAGTAATGCTGAAAACAATAATTTCAAATTGATTTCAAATTGATTTCAATTTATCGATTTCAAGGCGTTTTGCGTTCGTACGATCAACCGACAAGTCCGATCGATACGAAACTTAAAACCCTACAATAATTCACCGATACGGATCCGATGAACTGGTTTCGTCGAAATCCGAGTCCGTGGCCAAAATGGCTATTTTTATATTAATTAAATAAATTTATTAAATCCAATCTTATATTTTAAATTCTAAAATTGAAAATTTTATCATCTTTATTACTCAAATGCTTACAATGATTTTGACAATTTAAATGTCAGTATAGAGAAGGCAAATTTATCAAGTAAAATGTTAATCTCACTCTTAATAATTAATTTCATTGAATTCACAAAATTATAAATAAAGTCCTCAAATTTCCATTTAGTTAAATAAATTAATTATTATTCCATTCAAAATTTCAATTAGATGGGTTTACCATTGGGTTTAAGATTATCACATAAATATTTTCCGTTTCCAACTTAATTTCCAATTAACGTACAATTTTATATTTAATCTTAATTAATTGCAATAAATCCAAAGAAATACATAAAGCTTGATTCCCGTTTAAACATTTAACTCTTTGATTGCAATTAACCCTTTTTATAGTAAATTAAATTCCGATATATTAATAAAACTTTAATTCCATTATTTTTATTCACAAATCATCATATTATGAAGAACATTCACGTTATTCCCCATTTATTGCCTTAATTTATTTAACGTAACATTAAATTTATATCTATTGCAATGATTTCAAATTTAACTGAAGGAACTAAGTATATAACTCAAAATAGTTGTTGTAAGACTCTTAATCCCACATTTATAAGTATATTATTTCCACTCAAGTATTATAGGTATTTACAGAGTATTGGTTTTCATTTAATCATTATTTATTATATATTAATTTAATAAATTCACTATTTAAGTCCGTTTAAATTTTATTACCAAAAATCCATCTACCTTTCCCAATAGATTTGAATTCCATTCAATTTATAACCAAATCAAAATTTCCCTTCACACTTTATTATAAACCCAAAATCTGCAATTCGTTGTCTTATATTAATGTCATCCAACTTCTATTTATTATTATAATCTTACAATCTATATACATTCATTGATTGATGTTATACAATTACCATTAACTTTACATTCAATTATCATTTAATATATACTTATCCATCAATCAATCCGATATTTACTTTTCTTTCCTTCTGATTGACAAATAACCTAGTATACCTTTACATATATTCATTTCATTCCATTCATTTATGGGTATTGCATTGAAATTTATTTTATTAGCAAATACCAACATTATCATCATTAATTACAATTGGGTTCCCAATTTTATTCAATACCCTGAATAAATAACATACATATTAGTCAAATCCTTACATTTGTTTTCTCATATTCCATAAAAAAATCAAATCATAACATTTAATAGATTTTATTGAATTGGAATTTCATCCAAGTCATAAATTACTAACTTGCATTAACATGATTTCTTAATTTATTCCAATTACCGTTTACACTCTTTTATTGCATTAAATCAATTTAATAATTTCATTAATCTCTCATATTAAATTTTATATCTAGGTAAGAATCCTTTTCTACTTAATTCATTTGGGTTTTATTCAAATTCCTATAAATAGGTTTTAAGTCACCATTTACATAATTTTATTTTAGCTAGCATTTATTTATCCCGTTTTATTGTTTCTACTAAAATAAATTACAAAAATCCTATTAAATAAATAAATTAAATTGTCGAAATTTACGGGTCGTTACACTCTCCCCCACTCAAAACTTTTCGTCCCCGAAAAGGAAAAGAAGGGAGAAGGAAGAATTGAATAAACAATACATCCTATTCAAAATATTAACTTATAAACAATAATTTACAAAATTTATTACTTTATATAAATATACCCATTTTATAATCATTATATCTTTTTATACTTAAATAAATAAATGTTTGGAAAAACATTTCAAAAAAAAGAATTCTAAGTCCAAAATTATTGTTTGAAAATTTTTGGCAGAGTCTCCTTTGTACGGGGAGGCTCGAAAGAAAATAAAATATTGAATATATAAAATATCACATATAATACCAAAAATATTATATCCCAACACGGGAAAATATATAAAATAGCGTTATAACCATAATCCGAAAACGTACCTATTTCTCAGGCAATTTACGCTTAACTTATGAAACCAAATGCAGTAGCAATTGCTTCCATAGCCAGCATTTTACTTATATAATCCAAAGGGTTAACAATTTATACATAAAGTGAAATATTTAAGTGGTTCCAATCATTAACAACAAATCAATACAACAACCATCAATTTAAACAACCAGCATACACAACGAATACAAAACAACCATTCAACAAACAAATAAATAGTTGTTTGGGTTCAAAATTTTTATATCGTACGGAATGAAGAATAAACCATCAAGTGCATCATTTACTCAACAGTCTTAGATTTAAACCCAATGGATTATTCATCCATCCCAACAAAATTAAAGTTTCCTTACCCAACAACCACAAACCACGAAAAACAACAATTTCGGCAATAGATTTAGTCTATTCTCATTTATTCCTTTCATACATTTGTTGTTTGATTCTTTTCATTCATATACGGTTTATTCTTTATATTTTCATTTATTTCTTTCAATTTTATTTAGAAATAACTGCAACCATTTTCTTAAGTTTACAAGTTCTCTTTATTATATTACATCCATTTATTTTCACTTACTACTTACTATTATTCATTTCCATTAAATTAGGTCATGCCATTAACTACTATAATTATTTATTCGTTTATTGTTGCACGACCTTATTTATTAACACTTTAGTTATTTAAGTTTATAATCATCTATTTGTCATACTTACCTTTAATTATATTTAATTGGTAAAATTTCGATTATAACTTAAGTTTATAACATTAAACTCTCATTTAATAGCAAATTCATTGGGTACTTCATTACCTACTTTTACCTGTACAATTTCCATTACATTCATTATTAAACATTTCAACTTTTAATATTTGGTAAGTTATATATGTTATTTAAGGGTATAATTGCAAGTTATACAAGTTTGTTCTATTTCCTTAAATTAAATTAAAGTTCAATAATAATAATCTTTATTTCATTGGTTACAAATTTCAAATTTCAGTTAATGCCATTTATAACCTATCATTAAATCTCTTACCTAAATTCTAGAGGTTTCAATTTTATTAATTACTTACCTTTCGTTTTACTACAATAATTGAAACAGTTAATTAATGGAAATTTAAGAATTAAATACCGGGTTAGATTTCAAATTATTTTAAAATAATAGATAAATATATTCTTACAACTTATATATCTCTAATTATATTTAAAACAACCCAAAATTTATATATTTTTCAAAAATGAATCTGCAGTAAAACTACTGCAGTGGTCTTTTCCCTTCGAAACTCGAAAATGAAAGTCGATGATGCGGCCTCCTTCACCGAAATTATTTTCCAGCGACAAAGAGGAAAGTACAAAACTTATTTTCTCCAAAACTTTCTTTACAACAATTTTTCCGAATTATATTAAATATTTATATCAGAAAATACTTATAAACAATATTATTATATTCCAAAATTTATTTGAAAGAAATTTCAAAACCCCGGAACTTAAGTTCTAAATTTTCCAATTTCATTTACTTTATTTTTCAATCTTATTTCTATTATTATTTATGCACTTTAATACCTAACAACCAAATCTATTACAGCCAAATATAGATATAATTTGAAAAAAATTATTTTATATAGAAAATATAATAGGCAAAATTGTTTCATTTACCTATATTAAAACAAATATTATGTCGGCCTGTCCTATTAAGTGTTTAGAAATCCCTATTGATGTCACAGCGTCCTATGCACCAACCAGAATTTATAAATACAAAACAGAACAGATTAACACAATATAAAAACCTTTTTATAACACTAACAAATACGCTCTCTAATGTATACACTCAGCGACTCCCATAGGGTATTACTACCCTATTAGTAAAGAGTCAAACCCCACAAAGCTAAGGTTTATCGCTAAACCAAAGCTCTGATACCAGATGCAACGGGCCGCGCCAGTGGGGTAACGCCCATCGTAGCATACATTG
Source organism: Allium cepa (assembly GCA_030765085.1). NCBI lineage: Eukaryota > Viridiplantae > Streptophyta > Magnoliopsida > Asparagales > Amaryllidaceae > Allium > Allium cepa. The sequence goes on along the minus strand of CM060928.1, from coordinate 766,763,060 downwards.
GTACCTGTGTTCTGCCTTTACGGCCAGCCTCTCGACTGCACCACCAACCCCCGTGGGGACATGTAGGAGTAAGAGTCAACCGTTCACTACCAAACCAGGAAGCGAGAACCCCCTATCATGCTGCACCCTCCAAGTGCAATGGCAAACACACATGCTGATTCAAACCATATGGAAGGGCGGATTGTTATGGGGTAAATAAGAAAAAAACAGAGAAGAAAAAAAACAAGATGGAATCTCACAGCGGAAGGATAAAAAATAATAATCAAAATATACAGTTCATGAAGCTGTTTTACAAAACCTTTGATTATATTTATACAATACATATAAGAGTACACATACCATATGACAATGCAGCGGAACAATATGAGTATAGTGGAATATAATTAATAATAATAATAGAAATCTCCGTCTTCGTCCTCCAGAGCTAAAGTTTTCGATCCTGAAACGCTTGAACTGACCCGAGCGAATCGAAAAGACAAAACACCCGAGTCAGAACTAAAAGATCTTATGTAAGTTAAATTAATAGAAATAAATATGAGTACAGTAACTCAAGAGATGCTCGGGATTTTCATCTCCTAAGGATCCATTAAACTATTTACTATGTAGTATATTTGCTATTATAATAGTGTCTATTTATAAAATAAACTTACTTTAAAATAGCGTTAAGGATTTACATTTTCCACCTTAACACGTAATAGTGCCAATAGTCTATACAGTGCCTGCATATCTCCTGATCGAAAGACTACGAGAAGACACTCCATAGGTACGACACAAATAGAAACTCGTAGTAAAGGCTCGGTATGGTAGGTGACACGGCACAACTAGGCAATGCCAGTGTAGATATACCAATTGCTATCCGGGCTGATGGAAACGTGTAGCCGCAGCTACCGCCCACCTCGAACAAACTCCCCCAAAAATCAAAGTAAAAACGGCCACTAAATCAATCCAAAGTCAAAGTATAATATCGAAGAGGAGTGTCCGATCAGAGGAATGACCTAATTGGCCCGAGAATCGCTCCTGTTTTAGCCACCTTATGCCAACTCACGGGAGTCGGGTCCACGTATTTACCTTGCAGGAAGTGCCTCCACCAACCTACTTCATTCTGGAATCTCCACCGCGTACACGGTTGTTAAAGTGGTTTTCGGAGTTGGCAGAGAGTATGACAACTTCCGATCACGGTCTCTTCAAGAACCAAACTTTATTATAACACCGCGGTCATTTAAAATAATTATACTTTAAAACCAGAATAAATATCCATTTTAAACCCATATAAATACGATATCGTTTATATTTTTAAAACCCCAAATCAATACGATATCATTTAGGCCCAAACCAATATAATGTCATTTTATTTTCCAATATATATTCTTTCCAAACTCATAGGGTTTTCAAAGTAAAATATTTAGAAATCAAAACTCTGGAATATAATATTTCCAAATTATACTACCTTGAAAATCATAAATTTGAAACAAATTTCCATCTCTCAAATGGTTAAATGTTAAATTTCTTTTATAAAACAAAATAGCTTCTTTACATTTCACAAATCAATTCCAAATATCGATTTAAACTTCCAAATACCATTTTTAATTCCTATGTTTCAAAGCTTTAAATATTTCACCATTTCAAAAACAAACTCATTTGACAAACCCATATATATCAAATTCAATTACTTATTATTTAGACTTGAAATGTTTACTTAATGAATTCAATATAATTTAAGTAAAACCTTCAACTTCACATAATTGAAAAAATCTTTCAATTTATTAAACTTGATATATTTATTTAAATCAACCTGATATTCATTTAAATGACTTTACAAAAAAATCAAGTTGTAAAAATCATATCCTTTAAATTTTTTAATTTTTATTAAATTTCAATTTAACTTAATATTCATCTTCCAAATCTTATTCTCATTTAAGTCATAAAAACTCCAAAAATTAGATTTTAAATAAATGCATAATCGTATTTGATTTTAAAATCAAACTTTATTTTATACTTCAAATCAAATTTATACAAAGCTTAAAAACCGGAAATTACTATATATATAATAACCTTTATCAATGAGCAAATCAATATCCCATAAACCATATATATATAACTTTACAAAACCATAGAAAATCATTTTTGAAAATAAATTATATATATATATATATACCGCGGTGCCTGTATAAAATTTTCTATCCCATGGTCAAGTGATACGGCTATTTATCATTTCAATCCGCAATTTAAAATAAAAATGCAGTTGTATATCATTTCAAACCGCAATTCCGAATGAATGAAATGCACGATAACTTGCAGTTTATACAATATAAAATACAGCATCCATTCATCTAAATATCAATCATCAACCATTTATTGCAATCATCATCCAATTTAAACAACATCAATATAGAGCATATAAATTATGCTGGTAATAAATAACATGTATTAGTTAACAGTTTATATTCAATAGTAAATTTTACAACTGTTAAACTAGCAGTTTATATGCAAAAATAAATGTAAATTTAACTGGCAGTTAATATGGAAATAAATAAATTCTAACTGTCAAATTATATGCAATAAATAAAATTAGTTAACAGTTAAATTAAATAAATGCGATTTAATAGAGATAGTGAATAAGACATGCCAAACAGTCATAGATAAATTTCTACTCATATCTAAAATCAATTTAACAAATATAAGAAATTTTAGAAGTTGTGAGTGGGTTAAAACACTCACCTTTTGAATTTAAATCGAATTTAAATCCGATTTAAACTCAAAAATCTAACGGTCTCAGAATTTGTCCCAACCAGCGTCAACAGGTCCGGAATTTAATTACGATCCTAACAAAAAAAATTCCGCATGCAACGGAGTTCATGAGAGAAAGTTATTCGATTTTTTTAACATTGATAAATCCAAATTAAAATAGCAAAATAAAATAAAGAAAATAAACCTACACGTACACATCAGCACGTTGACCACTCCTTCTTCTGGTACGCGTAAAATATAATCCTAGCTCGATCATATCTCAGCAGCCGCCGCCTTATACGAATTTCCTAAGCCACCACAACCAATGCCACGTCGATCTGCCCTCACCACTGCTTCAATCACCTTAGGCCGACCATCCCTGCTCACTCGCGCGACCTCCGATCATCCCTGGACCCACGTGCTGCCGAGCCTATGAACGGCGATATCGGCGATTTCAAGCATCAATTGTATGAACCAACCCCACCGATAGAAGCCCCTCGACCCTCTCTACCCTCCAGTACGACCGATCGCAACGAAAATGGAGATCCACCGTTAATCCAAAACCTCCCAAACGAACAGCCGTGGATATTTCTAAAATTTCTGAACAAACGATGGCCCAAACTGGAAAACGAACCACACCAGGAGATTACGTATTCTGATAGCTTCAACATATAATTTTTGTAAATTTTCCTGAGGGGTTTGAATTGTCATTTGGATTTTTGAATAGGATTGGATCTGAAATTTGCATCCATTGAGGAAGAGAAAAAATTATTTCATTTACCTATATTAAAACAAATATTATGTCGGTCTGTCCTATTAAGTGTTTAGAAATACCTATTGATGTCACAGCGTCCCATGCACTAACCAGAATTTATAAATACAAAACAGAACAGATTAACACAATATAAAAACCTTTTTATAACACTAACAAATACGCTCTCTAATATATACACTCAACGACTCCCATAGGGTATTACTACCCTATTAGTAAAGAGTCAAACCCCACAAAGCTAAGGTTTATCGCTAAACCAAAGCTCTGATACCAGATGCAACGGGCCGCGCCAGTGGGGTAACGCCCACCATAGCATACATTGGTACCTGTGTTCTGCCTTTACGGCCAGCCTCTCGACTGCACCACCAACCCCCGCGGGGACATGTAGGAGTAAGAGTCAACCGTTCACTACCAAAACAGGAAGCGAGAACCCCCTAACATGCTGCACCCTCCAAGTGCAATGGCAGACACACATGCCGATTCAAACCATACGGAAGGGCGGATTGTTATGAGGTAAATAAGAAAAAAATAGAGAAGAAAAAAAACAAGATAGAATCTCACAGTGGAAGGATAAAATATAATAATCAAAATATACAGTTCATGAAGCTGTTTTACAAAAGCTTTGATTATATTTATACAATACATATCAGAGTACACATACCATCTGACAATGCAGCGGAACAATATGAGTATAGTGGAATATAATGAATAATAATAGTAGAAATCTCCGTCTTCGTCCTCCAGAGCTAAAGTCTTCGATCCTAAAACTCTTGGACTGACCCGAGCGAATTGAAAAGACAAAACACTCGAGTCAGAGCTAAAAGATCTTATGTAAGTTAAATTAATAGAAATAAATATGACTACAGTAACTCAAGAGATGCTCGAGATTTACATCTCCTAAGGATCCGTTAAACTATTTACTATGTAGTATATTTCGCTATGATAATAGTGTCTATTTATAAAATAAACTTACTTTAAAATAGCGTTAAGGCTTTACATTTTCCACCTTAACACGTAATAGTGCCAATAGTCTATACAGTGCCTGCATATCTCCTGATCGGGAGACTACGAGAAGACACTCCATAGGTACGACACAAATAGAAACTCGTAGTAAAGGCTCGGTATGGTAGGTGACACGGCACAACTAGGCAATGCCAGTGTAGATATACCAATTGCTATCTGGGCTGATGGAAACGCGTAGCCGCAGCTACCGCCCACCTCGAACAAACTCCCCCAAAAATCAAAGTAAAATTGGCCACTGAATCAATCCAAAGTCAAAGTATAATATCGAAGAGGAGTGTCCGATCAGAGGAATGACCTCATTGGCCCGAGAATCGCTCCTGTTTTAGCCACCTTATGCCAACTCACGAGAGTCGGGTCCACGTATTTACCTTGCAGGAAACGCCTCCACCAACCTACTTCATTCTGGAATCTCCACCGCGTACACGGTTGTTAAAGTGGTTTTCGGAGTTGGCAGAGAGTATGACACTTCCGATCCCGGTCTCTTCAACAACCAAACTTTATTTTAGCACCGCGGTCATTTAAAATAATTATACTTTAAAACCAGAATAAATATCCATTTTAAACCCATATAAATACGATATCGTTTATATTTTTAAAACCCCAAATCAATACGATATCATTTAGGTCCAAACCAATATAATGTCATTTTATTTCCAATATATATTCTTTCCAAACTCATAGGGTTTTCAAAGTAAAATATTTAGAAATCAAAACTCTGGAATATAATATTTCCAAATTATACTACCTTGAAAATCATAAATTTGAAACAAATTTCCATCTCTCAAATGGTTAAATATTAAATTTCTTTTATAAAACAAAATAGCTTCTTTACATTTCACAAATCAATTCCAAATATCGATTTAAACTTCCAAATACCATTTTTAATTCTTATGTTTCAAAGCTTTAAATATTTCACCATTTCAAAAACAAACTCATTTGACAAACCCATATATATCAAATTCAATTACTTATTATTTAGACTTGAAATGTTTACTTAATGAATTCAATATAATTTAAGTAAAACCTTCAACTTCACATAATTGGAAAAATATTTCAATTTATTAAACTTGATATATTTATTTAAATCAACCTGATATTTATTTAAATCACTTTACAAAAAAATCAAGTTGTAAAAATCATATCCTTTAAAAAATTTAATTTTCATTAAATTTCAATTTAACTTAATATTCATCTTCCAAATCTTATTCTCATTTAAGTCATAAAAACTCCAGAAATTAGATTTTAAATAAATGCTTAATCGTATTTGATCTTAAAATCAAACTTTATTTTATACTTCAAATCAAATTTATACAAAGCTTAAAAATCGGAAATTACTATATATATAATAACCTTTATCAATGACCAAATCAATATCCCATAAACCATATATATATAACTTTACAAAACCATAGAAAATCATTTTTAAAAATAAATTATATATATATATATATACCGCGGTGCCTGTATAAAATTTTCTATTCCATGGTCAAGTGATACGGATATTTATCATTTCAATCCGCAATTTAAAATAAAAATGTGGTTATATATCATTTCAAACCGCAATCCCGAATGAATGAAATGCACGATAACTTGCAGTTTATACAATATAAAATACAACATCCATTCATCCAAATATCAATCATCAACCATTTATTACAATCATCATCCAATTTAAACAACATCAATATAGCGCATATAAATTGTACTGGTAATACATAACATGTATTAACTAACAGTTTATATTCAATAATAAATTTTACAACTGTTAAACTAGCAGTTTATATGCAAAAATAAATGTAAATTTAATTGGTAGTTAATATGGAAATAAATAAATTCTAACTTTCAAATTATATGCAATAAATAAAATTAATTAACATTTAAATTAAATAAATGCGATTTAACAGAGATAGTGAATAAAACATGCCAAACAGTCATAAATAAATTTCTACTCATATCTAAAATCAATTTAACAAATATAAGAAATTTTAGAAGTTGTGAGTGGGTTAAAACACTCACCTTTTGAATTTAAATCGAATTTAAATCCGATTTAAACTCAAAAATCTGACGATCTCAGAATTTGTCCCAACCAGCGTCAACAAGTCCCGAATTTAATTATGATCCTAACAAAAAAAAATTCCGCGTAAAACGGAGTTCATGAGAGAAAGTTATTCGATTTTTTTTAACGTTGATAAATCCAAATTAAAATAGCAAAATAAAATAAAGAAAATAAACCTACACGTACACGTCAGCACGTTGACCACTCCTTCTTTTGGTATGCGTAAAATATCACGAACCCTAGCTCAATCGTATCTCAGCAGCCGCCGCCTTCTATGAATTTCCTAAGCGACCACAAGCCATGCCACGTCGATCCGTCCTCACCACTGCTTCAATCACCTCAGGCCGACCATCCCTGCTCACTCGCGCGACCTCCGATCATCCCTGGACCCACGTGCTGCCGAGCCTATGAACGGCGATATCGGCGATTTCAAGCATCAATTGTATGAACCAACCCCACCGACCGAAGCCCCTCGACCCTCTCTACCCTCCAGTACGACCGATCGCAAAGAAAATGGAGATCCACCGTTAATCCAAAACCTCCCAAACGAACGGCCGTGGATAGTTCTAACATTTCTGGACAAACGATGGCCCAAACTGGAAAACGAACCACACCAGGAGATTACGTATTCCGATAGCTTCAACATATAATTTTTGTAAATTTTTCTGAGGGGTTTGAATTTTCATTTTGATTTTTGAATAGGATTGGATCTGAAATTTGCATCCATTGAGGAAGAGAAAGAGATGAAGAAATGAACGTACAACAAATGAACATAGAATGGAGGCTAGGGTTTACAATTGGGTTTTATATAGGTAGGTTAGATAGAGAGTAGATGGACCGAATAAATGAACGTGTGGAACAAATTATGGCCCGAAAAGCCTATTCTGACCTCGGAACGAAACTGGGTCAACCCACATATCCCAATAGGTATTTTAAAATATTCTGAACGCGATGGAAAAAGTTTCACGTCCAAATTCCATCGTATGAAGAAGTTATGATGAAAACAATAATTTCAAACTGATTTCAAATTGATTTCAATTTATCGATTTCAAGGCGTTTCGCGTTCGTACGATCAACCGACAAGTCCGATCGATACGAAACTTGAAACCCTACAATAATTCACCGATACGGATCCGATGAAACTGGTTTCGTCGAAATCCGAGTCCGTGGCCAAAATGGCTATTTTTATATTACTTAAATTTATTAAATCCAATCTTATATTTTAAATTCTAAAATTGAAAATTTTATCATCTTTATTACTCAAATGCTTACAATGATTTTGACAATTTAAATGTCAGTATAGAGAAGGCAAATTTATCAAGTCAAATGTTAATCTCACTCTTAATAATTAATTTCATTGAATTCACAAAATTATAAATAAAGTCCTCAAATTTCCATTTAGTTAAATAAATTAATTATTATTCCATTCAAAATTTCAATTAGATGGGTTTACCATTGGGTTTAAGATTATCACATAAATAATTTCCGTTTCCAACTTAATTTCCAATTAACGTACAATTTTATATTTAATCTTAATTAATTGCAATAAATCCAAAGAAATACATAAAGCTTGATTCCCGTTTAAACATTTAACTCTTTGATTGCAATCAACCCTTTTTATAGTAAATTAAATTCCGATATATTAATAAAACTTTAATTCCATTATTTTTATTCACAAATCATCATATTATGAAGAACATTCACGTTATTCCCCATTTATTGCCTTAATTTATTTAACGTAACATTAAATTTATATCTATAGCAATGATTTCAAATTTAACTGAAGGAACTAAGTATATAACTCAAAATAGTTGTTGTAAGACTCCTAATCCCACATTTATAAGTATATTATTTCCACTCAAGTATTATAGGTATTTACAGAGTATTGGTTTTCATTTAATCATTATTTATTATATAATTTAATAAATTCACTATTTAAGTCCGTTTAAATTTTATTACCAAAAATCCATCTACCTTTCCCAATAGATTTGAATTCCATTCAATTTATAACCAAATCAAAATTTCCCTTCACACTTTATTATAAACCCAAAAACTGCAATTCATTGTCTTATATTAATGTCATCCAACTTCTATTTATTATTATAACCTTACAATCTATATACATTCATTGATTGATTTTATGCAATTACCATTAACTTTACATTCAATTACTTTTAATATATACTTATCCATCAATCAATCCGATATTTACTTTTCTTTCCTTCTGATTGACAAATACCTAGTATACCTTTACATATATTCATTTCATTCCATTCATTTATGGGTATTGCAATGAAATTTATTTTATTAGCAAATACCAACATTATTATCATTAATTACAATTGGGTTCCCAATTTTATTCAATACCCTGAATAAATAACATACATATTAGTCTAATCCTTACATTTATTTTCTCATATTCCATAAAAAAAATCAAATCATAACATTTAAATGATTTTATTGAATTGGAATTTCATCCAAGTCATAAATTATTAACTTGCATTAACATGATTGCTTAATTTATTCCAATTACCGTTTACACTCTTTTATTGCATTAAATCAATTTAATAATTTCATTAATCTCTCATATTAAATTTTATATCAAGGTAAGAATCCATTTCTACTTAATTCATTTGGGTTTTATTCAAATTCCTATAAATAGGTTTTAAGTCACCATTTACATAATTTTATTTTAGCCTTCATTTTAGCATTTATTTATCCCTTTTTATTGTTTCTACTAAAATAACTTACAAAAATCATATTACAATATTTTATAATCAGATTAGCAATAATATTTATATATTTTCAGGCCGCGAGATACAACCGCGAGCCCACTATGACCGAGCTGTTCAGGGCCACGCATGCCGTGAAGAGGACTGACGAAGAGGGCAATGTTTCGTACAAGTGGACGGATGACAAATCACAATCCGTAATGGTAAATTAATTTACTGTTAATAATACTATTTTGTCTTATTTTTCAAAATTTTGAAATTCGATTTTTATCGTGTAAAACAATTGTTTGTAATCGCAGGAGAGGTACGAAGCAGAGAGAGCTCGTGTAGCACAGTCCACTGGTCGGGAGGAGCTTATGTTAGAGGAGGAGAATCATATTGGGGATGCTATTATTGACCCGCCTTCTCGTACCAGTCGACAGTATAGCTATGGAAATGTGGAGGTAAATTTTGACACGTACTAATATATAAATTTACTTATGCATATGAATAGTTAATAAATTTTAATGATATTATATATATACACTCTAATATATAAATAATTATGAATTATTTTACAGGCGATGAGAATGCAGATTGCATACAGGAGGTCGCAGCAAGAGGCGGAGATTGTTCAGTTGAAGGCGACAGTGGAAGAAATAAATGATTGGAGGAAGAGTTTCTTTGAGCAACAGCTGGATGAGTGGATTGCGGCTTATTTGCAACAGCATGGGAGGATGCCTGGAGAGGACGACAGCGATGGCGAGGAGTAGGTATGTTTGTTTGCTTATAGTTTGGTATATACACATTTTGGTTGGTTTGGTGTATATATATTTCACGATATTATGTATATATTTTGACGACTTCTAGTTGATGAATTTGGTTGGATATTATGTATATATATGTCGGGATATTATGTAGAAATTTCGGTTTACTATGTACATATTCTGGTTAATGGATTTGGTTGGATTTGAAAATGAGATTTGGTTGGATTTGAAAATGAGATTTGGTTGGATTTTATATTGTTTGAATGTATAGTGATGTTATATGATGGATATATGATGATTATAGTTGATTAATATAGTGTATAGCGGTTGTTTGGTTCAGATTGGTTGAAGTGTTTATGGGCTGTGCAGGTGCACAGAAATTTAACCAGGTTAGCGACGGCTATCTGGTTCAGTTTAGCGACGTCTAGCGACGACCAATTGGTTCAGGTTAGCGACGGCCAGCTGCGGCTAGCAACGTCATTTAGACGTTGAAAAAATTTCCACATGGCACATTTGCCATCGCGAGCCGTCGCTATTTATGTGACGGAGCCGTCGCTAAAGCCGTCGCTATACTATTGGGCGACGACCAATATAGCGGCGGCTAAAAGCCGTCGCTATCTGGTGCCGTTCTTGTAGTATAAATTTTCATTTTATTTCTACAAAAATGTCCAAATAAATAATAAAATGGAAACAATTATCATACTTCTCCTCGTTCACCAAACAAATATTACCTTATACCTACAAACATATCTTCGTCTTAAATTCGATTCTTTATCAATGTTTTCTTACGTTCATCTAATATCACATCATAAAAATATTTTTGATTTAAATTCTAGTTGTTCAAATTAAAAATATTAACTGGAATAGAAAAATAATATAACTACTATTTATGAAATAATACTTATACATAATAACCTAATATCACAAATGAAAAATTCAATTTTAATTAGAACCTTTATGCAAAAAATTAGAATAAAAGTAGAAAAAAGAAATATTAAAGTTTTCTACCATGACGACGGAGATCTGATAGCAAGGTGAAAATGGGTAAGGTTATATGCTTTAGAGATGGAGGGCTTGGTGACTTCTTAAGGGTGGAAAATAACATATTCTAAACTGTTAAAGCACTACATTTATTTATTTATTTATTTCTATTTTACTTTCTTCTTAGGAAAATTATAAAAGAGAAACTTATACTAAAAAAGTTAATGAGGTATAAGAAAGGAAAATGAGTAAAGACCAAATTTTCATTAATGTAACAATCAATGGTTTGTGATTGAGAAAAATTTGTAAATGTTCTAATAAGTTAAAGGTAAAGGGATGAGAACGTAACATAATGGTTTGCCAAGAATTATGAAAGATCATGATATAAATTAAGATTAGTCTAGAAAAAATACAAAAGGAAAGATTCAATAGATTTATACATGGCATTAATAGTCAAAAATTCATAATTTGAAATTCACTAATCGGGTCAAAGTATAAAACTTAAAAATATTTGATTTGTACACAATTATATGGAAAATATTAATAATTTGATTAGGACCTTATGATTTTATGAGTTTGTTTGTAGTTACGCTGTCTTAGAGGGTTTAAAGTTCCCATATATAATGTTATTCTTTTCTAATATATGGTTTACTCAAAAAATTATTTAAAAGTAATTCATTAAAATACCATAATATTCAAAAATTTGTACAATGTCATGCTCACTCAGTTGAGATTTTCAGTATTGATATGCAATGTATCTTAGTTAAAACTTTCTCTTGTAAATTATACTAAAGAACAAAATAAAGCATACGAAAGTAAAAATATTCATCATGCATCAATATGCACTTAATGTAATATGTCAATTACATATCAATTAGGATTCAAGAACAAAAGGAGTAAACATGTTTTGTTTGGAAAGTTTCAGATCAACTTAAATTCCAATAACTAGAATTTAAAATATTTATTGAAATAGAACAGTCATGGAATGAATAGCTTATTCTGCAATTGAAACAAAATTAAAAAAAGATAGGGAGTTAAATTAGAATCAAAATCCTAAAAACGTAAAAAAGGCTTCAATCATTGACACATGAATTTTGTTTGGAGTTCCTATCTGACAGTGGCCATGAAATTTATTTGGACTTCCAACCTAATTTCATTGCGAATTCTTATAATATATTTTGTTGTACATCCGATAATGACATATTATATAATATTTGAAATATACATGAACGTCATGCCTGTAAGAAAAAAATTATAATCATGTTCACTAATATACAGTATGTATATATATAATGATCACATTCAATCATAAGCAATCATAAAAAAATTATGTAAAATTTAAGCCAATATTACCTCAATAACGTATTGTGTTGCTAAAGAAATTATTCAAAAATGTTTTTTCGCTTAGTTGTTTAGCATTTTGCTAAATCTTTCCAAGGAAGGCAAAGTATTATTTGAGAACATATGAATTCCTACTTTAGTACTTACTAATGATACATACGTTCATTAAAATACGGAAGCATTTGTTAAATCTCCTATTAACTCACTTTTTGACTAAAGTAGATTCAAGCAGAGTTAGAACGCTAGGGCGAAGACAAAAAGGCTCGAAAACTTGGAAGTACACTTGGAAGAAGTAGAGAAACACTTTGAAGAAATTTCTATAGAAATTAGACTAAGGAGATAACCTGGTGAAGAGTGATTTTGGTCGGTGAGCGATTTGGGCCGGTGAAGAGTTATTTTGGATCGCTGAAGACCTGTTTCGGATCAGTGAAAAGTTGTTTTTTCTCTCCTTTTGGCCTTCCCAGCTCCATAAACTTCAAATACAACTCCAACCACTCATGGACATGTGATTTTCGTAGAGTTTGGACGAACAATTCCAAAGATTGATTGGAAGAAAGCAAAGGAAGTGTTGGATTTGATACTTGGAACTCCAAATCAGGAGGAAGAAGCCCTTAAAAAAATCAAAGCATGAAGAAGAAGAAGAAGAGAGAGTCGCAGAAAAGGAATCGAAAGTGGGAAATTTTAATTCAGTGAAGGAAGGCAGTGATGCCAATCAAGCCTTGGGACGATGATTTGGAGCAGGAAGAGAAACCTTAGAGAACATCGAGCGACATTTGTTCGTTTGGTAAAATGGAGAAGCGGGAGAGAAAATAAATTGATGAACGATATATTTCGTTCGGTGATTTGCCGAACGAAATATTTCGTTCGGTGATTTGGAGTGTCGGACCAAAATTTTCGTTTGAAAGTTCACCGCTCGAGTTTGCTTACCAGCCCAAATTTTTCGCTCGGCATTTTGCCGAACAAAACCCCAGGGTTTCTATATGGAAGCTACTCGTCCTTATATCTTCACTCTGTAAATAGAGGAGCTTCTGGGAAACAATGGCAATCGAAAGTATGAGCTAATTTCAGCCTATTTCAGATCCATCCTAGAGAGTTGAAACTCTGTAGAATTTTGCCTGATTGTATATTCTTTTTATGTACAGCTTCCAAAAGCGAATCAATCTTGTAACCTTAATCTTTTAATGATTAATGAAATCTCCTCTCCCTAAGTGGACGTACACTGCCTCGTGGTGGTGGAACCACTATAAATACTGGTGTTATTTATTTTTTCTACATTGCATAGATCTATGACTGTCTGTTTTGGTGTTCATCTTTTGTTTGTTCCGTCTCACTACAATCACAATCCAGTTGTTTTCTACACGTTGGGTTTTTTTTATTTCCTTAGGCTGATCATCTAAAGTGATTTTCCCCAATAGTCTGGTATCAGAGCTGCAAAGTTGATTGAGGGGTGTTAGACGCTATGGTAGGAGATGAAGCAATTTTAGTTATTACAAGACCCTATACTAGAGGGATGTATATCATATTAGGATTGGCAATTGAGAAATGGAATGGGTATAAAGACTTCGAAAAGTGAAAATGGAGGATGAAGGTTATTCTAATGAGGATTGAAGTTCATCCAGTAGTGTTTGCCACTAAGGAGTTGACGGCTAACATCTCAGTCGCGGAAAGGAAGGAGATGGAGAAATGGACGTTTAATACTTTACAGCTAGCTATGGGAGAGAATGTCATCTCGGAGATTAGCAGTGAGACCACTGCTAGGAGCATTTGGACCAAGTTGGAGAATCTTTACTTGAAGAAATCTCTGACTAACAGTCTGATATTACTGAAGACATTTTTCACCATGTGGTTGAGAGAGGGTACTTCAGTGAATGAACATCTTAATTTCCTTGATGATCTCACGATGAAGATGAAGACTGTTGATTTGAAGATGGATGAGGAGCAAATGACAATGATTCTTTTTTGTTCTCTTCCGAAGCGATACATAGGTTTCGCTAACAGCCTTATCTTCGCTAGAGGCATATTGACAGTGGAATATGTGAAGTCAGACCTTCTATCTGAGGGCTTGAGAGATTAGATGAAGGAGATAAGTCAAAGAAGTAGAGATAGAAGTAGTAGCCACAGCCAATTTATTGAAAGAGTTAGAGATGATAAGAAGAATTGGCACTCTAGAGGGCGTTCCAAGTCTAGAAAACCCGGTAATGGCAGAAGAGGAAAGTCTATGAACGGAAAGTGTTTTATCTACAAGAAACCTGGTCATTGGAAAAAAATTGCCTACATTTTAAGAAGAAGGAAGAAGACAGATCTTCATCATTTGCGATGGAGAAGTCTGTATCTGACAATATGTTGTCTGTAGTACTATCAGATGTTTCAGACCATTGGGTGCTGGACTCGTGGTCGTTTTGCCGTATGACGCCTAACAAGGATTACTTCAGTTCTTTCATTAGACAAGAGGGAAGCTCTATTCTTATGGGTAATGATGCTAGCTGTAGAGCAATGGATGAAGGTATAGTAAGGATCATGATGTTTGGCAGAGTGATACGCTCTTTGACAGGTGTCCAGTATGTTCCAGGTCCTTAGAAGTCCTTAATTTCTTAGGACAATTGGCATCTTTGCAATGCAAGGTAACTATCAAGAAAGATAGTCTGAAGGTTTCGAGAGGTGCACTAGTTCTTATGAAAGGAGATGCATTCCGAAATGTGTATTTGCTGAAATGAGCCACATTTCTAAGAGAGTCGTTTGTTGGAGTAGATAGTTCTTGTGCTTTGGATGCCACAATGCTTTGGCATCTCAGGTTGGGTCACATTTCAGAGAAGAGCTTATAGTTGCTTCCAGGACGGAAGATGATCAAAGGATAAAGCTTCGACAAGATGGGCTTTTGCCAGGAGTATGTGTTAGGCAAGCAAACAAAATTATCTTTTAAAGTTAGACTCAATAAATCAAGGTGAGTACGTGCATACAGATGTTTGGGGATCGGTTGCTACTCCTTCTCTTAGATGTGCAAAGTATTTTATCTCTTTTGTTGATGACATTTCTCGAAAAGTATGAGTGTATGTGATGAAGGGAAAATCAAAGAGTTTTGAGAAGTTCAAAGACTGGAAAGCACTTATTGAGAACCAATCTGGTTCGAGGGTGATGGTGCCGAGATATGATAATGGCGGTGAATTTGTCTCTATGGATTTCCTTGACTTTTGCAGACAGAATGACATTCAGAGACATTTCACTGCACTCGGGGATCCGCAATCCAATGGGGTTGCAGAAAAGATGAACATGACTCTACTGGAGAAGGGTCGTTGCTTGAGATTGACGACGGGCTTGCCTACAGACTTTTGGATAGAGGCATTATCAACTGCGGCGCATATCGTAAATCGAATTCCATGCTCAACCATAGATGAGAAGATTCCAGAGGAGAGGTAGAGAGGTAATAGAATGTATCTTGGTTATTTCTGAATTTTTGGTTGTTCTGTGTACGTTCACCATACAAGTGATGATAAGTTGAAGGCTAGAGCATAAATAGACATATTAATGGGATACACCAATGGTATCAAAGGGTATCGAATTTGGAATCCTATTGATCGAACGATTGTTTATTCCAGACATGTTACTTTTGATGAGTCTGCTATGTTCAATCCACAGGAGAAGCTACCTATAACATCAAAAGATTCTGATAGACCTAACGAGACGGAAGAAGTTCCTGTGTTCCAGCCAAATAGTAGAGTCGTTGTTGATGCTATCGAGGAAAATGCAGTTGATGAAACATCATAGGATAGTCCATAGGTACCTTCTAGTAATGCTGGTGATGTGCATGAATCTAGAGAAAGTTCAGTTCAAGCTGGAATTGAAAGGAGTTTAGGCGAAGCTGTACCTACCCAGATCAGTCGTAGGACTATTAGGCCGTCCGAAAGGTATGGTGATTGGCAGTTTGTGAACCTTAGAATTGGTGATCGGTTTGACTATGCCCTACATGTTATTCTTGAGGAGCCGCTTGACCTTGATGAAGCTTTGAAGTCATGTGACAGTTTGAGGTAGATGTGCTATATAGAAGAGGAGTTAGAGTCGTTGAAGAAAAACAAGACCTGGGATTTAGTACCACCTCCGCAAGGAAGCCCAATTATAAGTTGCAAATGGGAATTCAACGTGAAGGATGATGTGAGATACAAGGCTAGATTAGTTGCTAAAGGGTTTTCACATAGAAAGGGATTGGAATATGATGAGATATTCTCTCCAGTAGTGAGGCATACATCCATCTACATTTTGCTCGCTATCGTTATAGCTCATGACTTGGAGCTGGAGTAACTGGACGTGAAAACCGCTTTTTTGCATGAAAATTTGGATGAGACCATCTACCTGAAGCATGCAGAAGGATTTGTTGTAGATGGGAAAGAACATTGGGTTTGCAAATTGAAGAAGTAATTATATGGACTTAAGCACTCGCCTAGTTAATGGTACAAGAGGTTTGACTCTTAAGTTAAAGAATGGTAAATGGATGTACCTACTCTTGTACGTGGATGATATGTTGATTGCTTTCAAGGATAAGATTGAAATCAATAGTTTGAAGCTTTAAAAGCGGAATTCAAAATGAAGGACCTTAGAGAAGCAAAGAAAATATTAGGTATGGAAATCCAAAGGGATAGACAGCTAGGACTTTTGAGCCTCACTCAAAAGGAGTACATTCGAATGGTGCTTGCTCGGTTTAGCATGGATGCGGCAAAGGCAATCAGCACACTCATGCCTTTGCACATACAGCTTTATAGTAAAGGCTCTCCGATCTTGGAAAAAGACAAGGCTTATATGATGAGGTTCCCATATGCAAGTGCAGTTGGCAGCTTGATGTATGCCATGGTCTGCACTAGGCTTGACATAGCACAAGCTGTTTGATTGGTGAGTAGATTCATCGAATATCGAGGAAAGATGCATTGGGAAGCAGTGAAGTGTATCTTCAGATACCTTAGAGGAAATCCAAACCATGGACTTGTCTTCGGCGGTAGAGGAAGAGATTTCAGCTTGGTTGGATTTTGTGATTCCGACTATGCCGGTGACAGAGGTCGAAGGAAGTCAACCTTTGGATGTGTGTTCACCATTGGTGGAACATCGATCAGTTGGAGAGCGAGGTTGCAGACGATTGTGGTTTTATCTACTACAGAGGTAGAGCTCGTAGCAGCGGTTGAAGCAGCAAAGGAGGTGCTTTATTTAAGGCGACTGTTGTGTGATTTGGGCTTTGTATATGAAGGTGTAGATGTGTACTGTGATAGTCAGTTTGAAATTTACTTAGCTGAAAATCTGGCATTCAACTCGAGGACGAAGCGTATTGAGATGAGAGAGTCGTTTTTTTGTCTCGCTGAGTGAAGAGAAGCTAGTTCGTCTTCATAAGGTTCACACAAAGGAGAATGCAACAGACATGTTTACTAAGTCATTTCCTATTTCCAAGTTTGAGCATTGCTTGGACTTGATTCGCTTAATAAGTGCTAGGTGCCACTGGGTGGCACGTAAGGAGAGTTGACATGGTTCATGGAGATGACTGTTTTCATGGTGGAGATTGATAGGTTCTACAGGGACTGGGTACTTCAAATACTTTGTTGATGGGCGGTGGCCTTGCCGAAGTTCGTTGACAGAGTGTAATGGGTGATGACATTGCCGAAGCTCATTGGGTAAGTATTCATCGCTTGGAGCATGAAGGTGTAGATGAAGTTGGAAGGCTTGTTTGGAATTCGGTATCAAGGTGGGGATTGTTGGATTTGATACCTGGAATTCCAAATCAAGTGGAAGAAGCCCTAAAAAAATCAACGCATAAAGAAGAAGAAGAGAGAGTCGCGGAAAAGGAATCGACAGTAGGAAATTTTGATTCGATGAAGGAAGGCAGTGATGCCAATCGAGCCTTGGGACGATGATTTGGAGCAGGAAGTGATACCCTAGAGAGCATATTTTCGAGCGGCATTAGTTCGTTCGGTAAAATGGAGAAGTAGGGGAGAAAAGAAATTTTGCAAACGAAATATTTCATTCAGTGATTTGCCGAACGAAATATTTCGTTCGGTGATTTGGAGTGCTGGACCAAAATTTTCATTTGGTAGTTTGCCGCTTCAGTTTGCTTACCGGTCCAAAATTTTCGCTCGACATTTTGCCAAACCAAACCAAATGCATGCCGAACCGAATGCCAGGGCTGCTATATGGCAGCCACCTCTCCTCCTTTCTTCGTCCTATAAATAGGGAAGCTTCTGGAAAACAACGACCGTCGAAATTGTGAGCTAATTTCAGAGCCATCCTAGAAAGCCGAATCCCTATAAAATTTTGTCTGTATTGTAAATTCTTCTTATGTATAGCCTCCAATAGTGAATTAATCTTGTAACTCTAATCTTTCAGTGATTATTCAAATCTCCTCTTCCCAAGTGAACGTACATTGCCTCGCGGTAGTGAAACCACTATAAATACTAGTGTTGTTTATTTTTTCTACGTTGCATAGATCTATGACTGTCTGTTTTGGTGTTCATCTTTTGTTTGTTCCGTCTCACTACAATAACGATCCAGTTATTTTCAGACTGTGTTGGGTTTTTTATTATCTTAGACTAATCATTTGAAGGGATTTCCCCCAACAGGAAGTAGAATAATTCAAGTGCTATTGGGAAGATCATTAAAATCAACTCAAAGTGATGAAAAAGTGCTTGGAACACATCAAGTTTGGGATAGAAGCAAAATAAGTAAAAAGTTCACTTTGCAACAAGCAAAATAGATCGGTACCGATTATTTTTCTTAATTCATAGGCCTCCGTGCTCACTTGTAAAATACTGGGCTAGCTTTTGGACTTCAGTGCAAGTGGACTTTTGAACCTGTTCTCCTGTTTCCCTATAAATACTAATCCCATGGCACCCAAAAAAGGATCTTTTTCTTCTTCTTCGGAATGGATTCTTTAACTTAAGAGAACTCTTCTTTTTCACCTCTTACCTCTCCTCTATTAAAGTCGCCTAGGATACTACTATTTGTTGTTCGAGTACTTAAATCAGCAAATATCTATTACTAATTACTCTTAACAATCTAGAAGTTACATTGTAAATCTGTGATCTATTAGATTGTGGTCGAATATGATATAACTAGCTGTAATCCGACGAGAAAATACCTAATAACAAAATATAAAGTAGATGTAGAGGAGAGATTGCCGAACCACTATAAAATTCTTATGTCTTGTTTTATTTTTCTGCTGTTTTTTCTTGTTTGATTTGGATCTCTACGTTTTGGTGCTTTCATCTAGCATTTTTGGTGTTGGTGCCATTTTTCGCGTTAACACCTCCAATTTATATAATTCTTTAAGTAACGTGTTCCATCACAAAGTTGGAACTAATAATGCATCTAAAATACCATTGGCTAAAGTAATTTAATAAAAATGAATTAACAAATGATTATTCAATTTATTCACATTAAACATTTATAATTATTTCTAGTAGTAAATGAATTCTTGTTAAAATTAACTAATTATAATGAATGTGCTAATTTGTTTGAATTCAACTAAAAGGAATATATAGAAATTAATTTCATTTACTTGATTTTTATTATTAGTTGCGTGGTAATATAATTTGATAAAATCCCTTTTATTTTGATTTAGTTGGCTTAAAAAATTATAAATAAGCACATCTTCAATATGTATTGTAATTATCTTTACACATCTTTGAACTACAGAAAGTTCAAAACAACATCAAGTAAACTTTTTAAAAAATCATGGATAATATGTGTAAGATTGTTATGAATTTTATGGTAACCATACAACAAAATAGACGGTAATGAATTTTGTGTTAACAATACATTGGAATAGAAAAATATGCATTAGTTATGAACATTTAATGGTAGATTAAGCTGTACTACTTTTTTCTATTACGACATTGGTTAATTAAGATTACAATGTAAGAATTTCTAAAAACCATGGTCATGTGACCAAGATTGGAAAATTTAGAAAGGAATAAGTTTATAATGAAAAATTTATAAATGAATAAGTATAGAGCACACATTTAAAATTGAATTAGTAAACCATGCAACCATATAACCTCAAACATAAATAAAATCATAGAACGTAAAAATTTAGTAATAAATAACGAAGTAATGTGCGTGCCTCTATATATATGTGTGTGTGTGTGTGTGTTACATAAAAATTGAAAATTCTATTATATCGACGTATTTAAACCGTGTAACCTCATGAATATAAATTCGTAATCATGATAACTAAATTAAATCCAAAAGAGTCATTCATATTCTTTATAGTATTTTTTTACCCAATTTACATCTTCCCGAAATTCACCGGTATTAACTATAATTAGACAGTGAGCAAGGTGAAATGCCATGGTGACTTAGGACTATATGGTTGGACTTCGTAATGGTAGAAAAGATCATATTTGAAATTATTAAAGCCTTGTTTTTTATTTTATTTCGTTTCTAGGAGTAAACAGATAAAAAGAAGTTGGTGAGGCAGAAGAAATGGGATGTGTAATGGTTAAAGTTTCATTAATTCCAAAATTAACGATGTATAAGGGAAAAAATGTGGAAATTCCAGTAATGTAAGCAATGAAGGAGATAACCATAAAGTTTTTGTTAGAAATATGGAAAGAACATGATATAAATTCAGAGTAATAAAAAAAATACAAAAGGAAACATTCAATTCCTTATGTAATTGAATAAGTAGATTGAAACATGCCATTAATAATCCAAATAACTTAAAATATCATATTTGTATAAGCTTTATGCAAAATGTCAATTTTCAGAAGAATTTACGATGCTATAAGTTTGTATCTAGTTTTGTTGTCGTAGTAGGTAAAATATTTCACTTATAATATTGTCCTTGGTAACACATTGTTTACTCAAACAAATCATCAGAAGCTTATTCACTAAAGTACAACAAAATTTACATAAAAGTCACACTTCCTTATTTAGGCATTTTCATACTAATATCTAATGTGTCATAGTTTAGACTTTCTCGTGTAAATTATATTAATGAGAAAACTAAGGTGAGTAGAAGGAAAAATATTTATTGTAACAATAAATTAGTATGTTGTCAATGTAATTTATTATTACATATGAAGGATTCTAGAGCAAAAGAAGTATACATTTATTATTTGGAAATTTCTTAGGTAACTCAAATATTTTCAAAGTTTGTTGATAGCTAACGATTGAAATTTAAAATATTAATTGAATAGAATAATTAGTGGATGAATACCTTGTTATGCACTTGAAACTTAAGTTAGAATGATAAGAAGCAAATCGAAATCAAACCCTACGGGAAAAGATCGATCTAAAAAATAGCATCTACAATTCACCATTGAGTTAATTTGTAGATTTGAACTTTGATGAAAACTCCATACTTTTCGTCTTTTTTGTAGTTGAAAAATGAATATATTGGCTCTAAATTGGACCACGAATGATAATCACAATATGATATCACCGTCGAAGAAAGAAACGATGAGATGGAGATATGATAGTGAATGTGAAGAGATAATCTAGTGATGTACAAAGAAGTATGGTAATATTATAAATGATGATATTAGATAAAAGATTGTTTACACATTCAAGTCTTTTAGTATTCTACGAATGTTGGTAAAACATGAATTGTTAGGCGAAAAAATCGGATGGAAAAACTATAAATACCGTCTAGAGTTAGCTAATTTAAATCTTCCCAAAATTCAATTTGAAATTCCTCTATATTAATTGTAATGAGACAGTGACCAACGTGAAATGCCACCGAGATCAAGGACTTGGCTATTAGACTTCTTAATGATAGAAAAGACCATATTTTAAATTGTCAAAGCCCTATTATTTTGTTTAGTTTTATATAATTTCATCCGTATAGGAAAATAGATAAAAATGAAGTTGGCAAGGCATAAGAAATGAGAAGTGTAACAGTTAAATTTTCAATAATGCAGCAACTAATGTTTTACGAGAAAAAAATTCATGAAAATTCTAATAAGGTAAGTGATGTGGGAGATTAAAAAAACTCTTAGAATTATGGAAAGAGCATGGTAAAATTTAGATTAATAAAAAATACAAATGGAAATATTCAATTCCTCATGTAATTGAGTAAATAGGTTAAGTGTCTTAATTAAGTTTGCATGTAGTTTTGTTGTCGTAGTAGGTTAAATATTTCAATTATATAATGTTGTCCTTTGTAACAGATTGTTTACTTAGACAAAACATAAGAAATTTATTTGCCAAATTACCACAAAATTTACACAAAAGTAACACTCACTTAATCTGGCAAATCTAATGTGTCTCAGTTGAGACCTTCTCTTGTGTAAATTATATTAATGAGAAAACTAAGATGTATAAAAGTAAAAACATACATTGTACCTATAAATTAACATGCTATCAATGTTACCTACCAATTACATATAAAGATTATGGAGCAAAAGGAGTATACATTTTTTATTTGGAAAATTCTTAGCTAACTCAAATATTTCCAATGTTTATTGATACTTTCAATGATTGAAATTTAAAATATTACTCAAATACCATAATTGGTGGATAAATATCTTGTTATGAAACTGAAACTTTAGTAAGAATGAGGGGGTGCTAATCAAATCTTGTGGAAAAATCCAAATCGACTTAGAAAATAACATCTACAATTCACTATTGAGTTTGTAGATTTGAATTAAGATGAAAACTTCATACTTTTCATTCATTTTTTTAAGTATGAATCTATTGACTCTAAATTGGACCATGAATGGTAATCCATAATTCAATGTCAATATGACATTGATTTTTAATATGAAAATTTTACTTTGCTTTACTTTATATGTTCCTTCATGGGTAACTTGAAGTGTACACCATATATCATACATAGTCTTATAAACATTTACTCTTTTAAACTCATTTTTGTCTCAAGAGTAAAATAAAATATTCATAACTTTAACATTATTAATGACAATTATGTTCTATGCGTCGGACCATGTGGAATACGTGGTAGTGGGCATACTATATTATCCTTGAGTAGGATATTTCAATTCCATAATTATTTACTTACATATAAATTCTCATCCTTGCTGACCAATATGCATAAATATGTAGCTGTAGAGTTATACATATTACTTGCACGTATACACAAACTTTATTACGGTTTTATGAAAGTATAACCCTAATATCAATTGAAAGAATGCTAAGGATCTAGTATTATGAATAATATTAAGTAAGTAAATACATAAGAAAGCGGAAAAGCGTAGAAAATATAAGAATGTACCAGTGATTTTTATACTTGTTCGGACATCCAGTTCTATATTCAGGCCTAGATTCCTTTTGAAATTTCAAGGAACATGTTTCTACAAGATCATCTGAACAACCGAATATGACTTTAACACTTTGCTTAAAGATCATTAACACCACTTCACATTTTATAGATAAATATGACTATAACTTATTGTGTTCTCTGATAACAACGATAAGCCAATCTAAGTATATCTGTCTATAATCTCCTTTGATGATTGTGAAATAAAGAATTAGGAAGTAAAAAGGTTGTTTTGAATGCTTTTGAAATCTTTGAAAATATGGAGTATAGAAAGGAAATCAAGTAAGGTGAGATCACTAAGTTCAAAAACAATGATTATTTATAGTGTTCAAAATGTTATATTTGAAGAGAAAATAGCCACTAGAAAAGTTCCATCTGTTTTTGAGAAAGATAACCTTTCAAAATAAATTTCTATTTAAATAAAAAATAATCGCTAAACAATTTCTGATGCCTAAATAAAGATCTCAGACATCCAAAAATCTATAGTCGTTAAATAAAAAGAAGTAGTTCAAAAATAGTTACATTCAGACGTCTAGAAAGTTTATTTAGACATTTGGAAAGTTTATTCAGACGTCGAAATTTTTAATCAAATGCCAGGACAAGTCGTTTAGAAGTCTCAAAGCTAAGTGTTTTAAAAAGTTATGTAAGTTTTCACACGTTTGAATATTTATTCAAACGTCTATAAATTAGTTTCAGACTACTGTATCTTTGCATGACGTAAAAATAGAGAATTGATAGTCTAATTTTTTTTTTATTTTGAACGTCTAATTATTTGGCTCAGACATCTAACTCCCTGTGACATTGAAACATATTAAATAAATAAGTAATTTTTCAAGTTAAATAAATAAAAAGAATTTTTTATGTGTGTCACCATCAAGGAGATTGTACAAATAAAATTTCTAAGATTCACATTAAGAAGACATATTTTTTTAAATCTTGATTTTTAATCTTCGAGTGCGCTACCTTAATGGCCGAGTGGTCCATCTCAGTCTTCGAAAATAATATTTCCTAAAAATTTAACTTGTAAAAAAATATTGAAATATATAATTGTTTTATCAAAACTCAAAAAGTTAACAAGACTTATAGAATATGATCGACTTGGCCTTCGGCACAAAAACTACTTAGACATCTAAATTACAATGTTCAACTTGCGATTTCGATAATATTCGACTTTCAAATCCTTACTACATGATAATGTTTGGCTTTCAAACCCTCGGTATACGATAATGTTAGATTTTAGATTAACCCTCAGTATACGATAATGTTAGATTTTAGGTTTCACTAAATATCGATTATAACGAATCATCCAATTGCAGACAAACCCATTCTACAGAATTCAAAGTTCACTTTGTATTCTTGCTTAGAAAGTAAACTTTTGAAGGGCCTGTGTTATGCCAAGTTTTTGCGAAGGCGTAAATTCAGCAAAATACATAAAATTCAAACACATCATAAATGGCTCACACTGAAAGGCCTATAACCAAAAGAAGACAACCAGACAATTAGCCTCGAAATGTAAAAATGATCCTAGACCGTAAAACCCAAAAGGGCAAAGACGAAGTAACCGTTTGACCAAGTTATTTGTGTTTAGTCATAATCAAAGTTATTTGTAAATGTTGATAAGATGATCCAATTGTCGATAAATTGGGTAAAATTAATATTTTTATCAAACTGATTATATGAGAAGCTTAGAAAACTAAAACACGTGAAAAGCAAAATGGTGTTACCTAACCAATCAGTACACATATCGCATCCAATCCGAATGTCCTATAACGATCGATGTATGCTGGAAACAAGTATAGCCAGCAGTTACACGCACCCTTATCCGCCGTTGCAAGTATAAATAGAGGACATTTGTACAATGAAATTCACAAACAACCGAATACAAAAGAACAAAGAAAAGAATTGGCAGCACTCCATCTCCTAAACTAATGAGCGTGGCCACTGTAGCCACCATCCTAACCATTTTGGCATCCACATGCATGGCCAGAAACGTATTGGTGAACAACGAAGGACTGTACGCAGGCCAATCCCTAGTGGTAGAACAGTACACTTTTATAATGCAGGATGACTGCAACCTTGTACTGTACGAATACAGCACCCCCATCTGGGCCTCAAACACGGGCGTCACCGGCAAAAACGGGTGCAGGGCCGTGATGCAGGTTGATGGCAACTTTGTCGTCTATGATGTTAATGGGCATGCCGTCTGGGCCAGTAACAGCAGAAGAGGGAACGGAAACTACATCCTGGTGCTTCAGAAGGACAGGAACGTTGTTATTTATGGATCTGATATTTGGTCTACTGGTGCGTACATGAAAAAAGAGGGTGGAGCTGTTGTAATGGCAATGAATGGTAATGTTGATGGAGGCTCCGTGATTGGACCAGTAACGGTGAATCAGAATGTCACTGCTGCTGCTGCATGAATTTGGAGATGAGCTTCATGTTTTGAGTATGAACAATAAACTGTGTACGACGGTGATGCACTCTATATGTATGTTATTGTTATCTTCTATTATGTAACTTTGCAGTGCATGCTTGCTGGTTACATCTGTAATATTCATGTATGTGGCCTTAAGCGCTTAAGGTTATGATAAGATGACCACCAGGATTCTGGCTCCATCTTATGCTCTACTAAGCATAGTTCCTCTCCTTAGACTTACTCTCTGTTTCAATAATTTTTTTAATTATAAATAATAATAAATAAATAAACCAATAAAAAAAGCTGAAAGCACATAAGTTATTTTTCTAAGATTTTGATTTCATATATACCGTCTAATGTTGTTGTATATTAAACTATAATTCATGTGATAATCGTCTATCTCTCACTTTCTCAGTTAGACCAAAAAAAAAAAAAAAAGCATCTGATTGAGGTTAAAATGCAATTTGACGAACCATCAGAAGTATAAACTCGTTTGGTGGTGATAATACATGGGAACCTTATCTACTTGAACATTTCTTAAGAACAAGCTAGAAATCGAAACAGTATCCTTGCATTAACCATAGCACACGCTGTCGATATTATTATGTATGAACTTGTTGTCTGGTATGACATTAGCTGAAGCTTTCATTGTCAGCACAAGCAAATTAACGGTCATGATCAATCAATTCCAATGATTATCTTTACTATGAACATGCCCAAAGAGATAGCCCAAGATTCCAGAAACCTAGCATGAATAGAGTCATACAGCCAACCCAAAACAACAAGACTTGGGAACCATCTAAGTTAGGGGTCGGTACCGACCTATGCCTACGGGTCGGAACCGATCCCAACTTCCTCCTCCTATGGATATCATCTTCTACCTGCCCCATTGATTCAATGCCAAAAGTATACTTCAATTGTCATTTTGTTGATCCAATGCAATTCTCCATCAATTTCCACGCGCATATGTAGCTGCAACTCTGTTCGTCCACAACTCTAACATTTGGACTTAGAGATGAGCTAATATTGATGCAAACAATTATGAAGCGTAGTTGCCATAAACAGATCGTGACCTTTAGCTATAGTGAAACCTTTAACGGCTTTTCATTTACCGGCAGGATGTCTTGGTTTTATAAATCTGAGCAGAATATTATCTGTTGAACCATCCGAAGTATCACTGTCAATTCGAGATCACTTTTAAAAAATAATTTAACGTAATTATTCAAAATAATGATTGAAAAAATTATGACTCTTCTCCGTAACGTATACTTGACAAGTAGAACCATCAACACATGCATTTTGCTTCACCTTTTTTAAGCTGACCCAAATACCTTAATTATACAATATAATAAATTTCATATTAATTAAATACAATAAACATGCTCATATATAAAAATGAACGACAATTTTATTTGCACCTCTCAAATGGATACAACCTATTGTATCAAACTGGTCCTTGCATTAGAGCTCTGATTGGTAGGTGTATTGGTAAATGTTCCATGCAATCAGAAACCTAAAGAGAAGATGTAGAAACAAACCTAGATGTTATTACTAACACTATCAATGAACATGCATAAGGTGGTCATTTTGATGCTTTTAGCAAAAAAAGTTGCTAGATTAGATTCTTCTTCAACATCCATTGGATTCATCCGCATATTCGGATCGCCAACAACTGGGCAATGATGCTGGAAGTCTTTTCATGAATTCCTATAAACTTTTTCGAAAAGCTATAGGAATTTCCTTTATGCCCTACATTTTTGTACATCCAATAACGTCAAAGTTCCAAATGTTCCATGTTTTACTACATAATTAACATAAATATATTCGTTCATTAATATCTTATAAATTTTATTATAATTTTACCTTTTACCATCAATGGTTTACTTATTTTTAATTTCTTATAAATCATCTTGTGAATTAAGTTAATATTAACTATAATATTAATTAATCATCCTATAAATTTAAAATTAATTATCTGTATTATAAATTACTTTATGCTAATTCTTTACATATAATTAATTACTTTTTAACAGCGCTAATAAATTATTTTAATGTTAACTATTAATATTAATTAAATACCCAATGAATATCTTATAAATTTAATTAAAAGTAATTTTCTTAGTTATAAATTACTTAATATTAATTACTTACTTAAAGCAACAAATTATCTTATAACTATACTTATAAATTATATTAATATTAACTACCAATATTAATTAGATATGTTATAATTTTTCAAATAGATCTTAAATTAATTATCTTATTTTTTTTTTAAACAAGACTTAATATATCAACCAATACCAAAAGCTGTCAACAAGCCTGACAGGTAATCAGGAAAACAAAAAAGAAATAAAAACCGACGAAGCAAATAAAGAATACAAAACAAGAACATAAGCCCAAAAAACAAGAGAGGCGGTGCGCAAGAGAAGAAGACGACCGCTGGAAACAGGCACAGATCAATCTGTATGAGCTCCTGAAAAACCACCGTCCATCCAACATCGCCATCGAGCTCCGACAAGGCCACGGCCCAATGACGATGTCGAAAGACAACCATGCAAGACAACTGCAAACAAAGTAGACGAGCCCACCGGAGCCAGCGAAGAAAACCACTCCGAATTCCATAAAAGGAGAAGACGACAACAGACCCCAGACTAACCTTGAAAAGCCAGAGCCTGCAAAACCAGCAACCACATAAGAAGAACAATAAGGGGGAGGGGAGCGAGGGGGAATCAGCCGGAGCAACCCGGCCCTTGAAAGGGCATCAGCCAATTCCTACTCTAGGGGAAGCCTGATCACAGGAAATTGATAAAAGACCCACTAGCCGGCTAGAGCGGGAGCTAACCGAACCCTTAAAAGGTCCGCCTCGAAAAGCCATGAAAACATCATTTCTAACCCGCCGAATAATGGAAGAGGGGTCCATCGGAGAGTCCTCAAAAATTGCTTATTCCGCGCACACCAGAGGTGCAAACAGATCAGGCAAGGAATCAAGCGTAAAATGATCGAGCGAAGAGATTTACCAGAGATCTCGTATCACCAGGTTCTCTGTAAATCATTCAAAGAGCTGTTGTTACCTCAGATACCTATCATATTTCCGAAGTAATTCCAGCAGGATCTGGCAGTAAAACCTAAAAAAAGCAAATGACTCAAGAATTCCGTATCCGCGATGCCGCAGCACCTACATCGAGAGACGGTAGGAATCCTAATCCTTTGGAGGTTCTCGTCTAATGGCAACCCATCATGAAGGGTTCACCACATAAACAGAGACACTTTCGGAGGGATCCGAGAATTCCAAATGAAAGAGAACAAAGGAAGAATCGGAGCTGGGTTACGAGCCGAACTCCAGGCCTTGAAGACAGAAAACGAACCGCTATCCCAACCGGATTGACCGCCATGAGAACCAGAAAACGATTTCACCGATTGCATGTGTTTCCAAGTCTCGCTTGCGTAAGATGGAGAACCGGTAAAACCTGAGCTCGCCAGCCTATGGTACTTGGCGTGAAGGAACGACGTCCATAAGGAGTCGTTAGCCCCAAACCTGTACCACAACTTGCAAGCAAAAGCCTTACAGATGTCCTTTGGATTGCGCAATCCTAACCCGCCCTCGCTTTTGGGGTGGCACACGACGTCCCATGAGACCCAGTGATGGCGGTGGACATCAACCGTCGACCCCCAAAAGAAAGACGAGGCCAAAGATTGGAAAAATCGTAAGAAAGAAGAGGTAGGGGTCATCGCAGCGAAGACATAAGTGCCCATCGAGCCTAAGACCGACTTGATGAGAACCAGTCTACCTGCTTGGAAAAGAAGAGACGCATTCCAACAGATAATCTTTCCCCTTACTTTGTCTGTCAAAGGATCGAAAATAGCGTTAAGTTTCCTACCTCTATAGAGGACTATACCAAGATAAGGTAACGGGAGGGATGCTTCCTTGAACCCGGTAAAGTCCTGAACCCAAGAAACCCTTGAAGGAGACATGTCCTTCGCGTGGACGAAGCAACTCATGGAGGAGTTAACGAGCTGGCCCGAGCACCTCTCGTAAAGATGAAAGAAGCGAAGAAGCCGACGAACAGAGGAACGGTTGCCATTGGAGAAAATGACAATGTCATCCGCAAAAGATAAGGAGGAAACGAGCGGGCACCCTCTCGGCAGCCCAAATCTATGGATCTGACCGTAAATCGATAGGGTGTGAAGCCCGTGAATGAAAGCCTTTGCCGCGATCACGAAAGGAGAAGGCGATAGTGGGTCTCCTTGAAGTAAACCTATACCCGCCTTGAAAAATCCATTGGCCGATCCTTTAATGAGAACGGAGAACCAACAGTTGGAAATGAGCCTCCACACTAAATCAATAAGGGTTTCAGGAAACCCAAAGGCACGCAAAACCTTGATGACGAAAAATCACGACAAACGATCGTAAGCCTTTGCCATATCTAGTTTGAAAACAACATTAGAGCCTTTGATCTTCCGGTCAAGCTGGGAAATCAATTCCTAGGCTAGAAGGACGTTATCAGTGATTAAATGGCCTTTAACAAAACCCGCTTGAGAGGTGGAAATGATACGATCAAGGTACGGAGCCAAACAATTGGCCAGCACCTTGGAGACAACTTCGTTAGAGAAATTACACAAGCTGATGGGACGAAAATACGCGCAAGACCGAGGATAATCACACTTTGGAATAAGGACCAAGTTGGTGGAAGACCAACCAATGGGAAGAATACCGCCAGAAAAGAAGTACTGGATTGCCAGACAGAAGTCTAGCTGAATGATAGGCCAAACACTCCGGTAGAAGACACCGTTGAAGCCATCCGACCCACAGGCACTATCCTTGCTAAGAGCAAAGACACAGGCACGAATCTCTTCCAATGAAGGAGGGTCCGCTAAAGCGGCACTACCCGCAGGAGAAATCAGACGGGGGATGAAGGAAAAGAGGACCGGGTCGGAGTCCGAAGCAGAAGGAGAACCCAGAAAGGATTGAAAGTGAGACAAAATGGTCTCTTTGACTTCGATAGGGGTTGAAGCCACAGTGAGATCCGACCGAAGAATCTCACGAATTGAGAGAAGGTTGTTTTTCTTGCGAATAGAAGAATGAAAAAATTTGGAGTTCGAGTCTCCTTCAACCACCCATTTGACCCTCGCCTTTTGGCGAAGATAGGTGTTCTCGACACGAAGTTCCGAGGAGAATGCCATCTGGGCCAAAGCCCACTTCTCCTTGTTGGCGGAGGAAGGGTTCTCGTCGAACAAAGATTCGGCAAAGATGAGAGACTCCTCTGCCGCCCAAACACGATCAAAAATGTTTTTGAAAACTTGAACGTTCCAGGCCTTAAGGAAAACCTTGAGACATTTTAGCTTTTGGGAGAAAACCACCATGGGGGAGGCTATAGTAGGAGAGCTCTACGAATCCTCCACTACCTGATGAAAAGTATGGTGGGATCTCCACATGCTCAGGAAACGAAAAGATGACGGACCCGAAAGAGAAAGGGGGGAACAGCGCAAAATCAATGGGGCATGGTCAGAAAAGGTCCGATGGAGATGCGAGATAGAGAATGAGAAGGGGAGATTGAGCCAATCATCCGACCCAAAAACTCTGTCCAACCTAGAGAGGATACTGTTCGGGCCCTTTTGATTGTTAGACCAGGTAAAAGCAGTGCCAACGAAAGGGAATTCAGAAAGACCGAAGCTAACAATGGAAGAGTTGAAATCCGTCATCGTAGAACGGTTGACGGCCACCCCACCTTGTTTTTCAGCCTGGCTTGCGACAACATTGAAATCACCGCCCACAACAGAGTACGAGAAGCCCAGCTCAGAGAGTGAAAGAATATCAGACCAGAGGGATAACCTCTCAATCCGATCATACTTGGCGTAGACTGCCGAGAAAAGAAAAGGGTGAGGGAAGAGAGTAGCTGAACAAACCACAGAAATAAGCTAGACCGAGTCAAAAACAGGGCGAGCAATAAAGCCTTTGGACCAAAGAATCCAAATCTTAGCCGAAACATTGGACAAGGCACCGCCAAACCCGAGCGACAACACAGTTTTGGTTACCTCTCCAGGACCCAAAAAAAGTTCCAAAAGAGCCACCAAACAGACATAATGTTTCCGGACAATGCGCTTCAGCCTAGCTGAAGACGCATCATTGCCAATACCACGGATATTCCAGAAAAGGAAGTTCGACATGATGAGAGGAAAAGCAGAGAGACAGAAAGCTAGCAGAGAGGAAAGGAAGAGCAAACACAACTCAAATAAGATACAACGAATAACTAGCGGACCTGTCGGTCTGCTCAGTCGCCGCTATAGAGCGAGTGCGGATAGTGCAAGGAGTGGCGGTAGCACCTCTCATTTTGCGACGAGACGAACGAGCACGGGGAGCCAAATACCGAGGGGAGGACTCCGGAGAGACTCCGAGCGGCTCAGACGATCCCGACAGCGGAATACAAGGCGTGGAAGATGCCGAGTTCTTAGTGAGGCGAGCTAGACGATCATTAATGATCGCTATTTCCGCCTTGCTAAGCATCGGGATGGAGATCGATAAAGAGCAGGAGGAATAGGGAAGAGAGCAAAGAGAAGAGCAACAAGGGGTGGAGGAGACCGGAGGATCTGAAATAACCGGATAGAAACGGAAGAATGTAGGGGAGCTGGCAATACGCAGCGCACGTCGCTGTAGGAACCTCACCAAGGTCGGACTGTCACTAATGAGACAGCTCCGCGAGACAGGTGCGGTTCGCGGGTCGGCCCTTTCAGAGGAAACAACATGGCGGACCAAAGAAGGCTGGAAAAAATCCAGCCTGTCCGAATAGTGGTCCGAATAAGAGACAACTATGTAACCAGAGATGGAAGATCGCCCGAGCCAATCGATCCAGGCCCGTTGAAACCTCCGAAGGGACCAATGGTAGCCTGACAAACAAGGAAGACGAAGAAGAGTCACTAACGACACAGAAGAGGCCTCGCAATGACTCAAAACCAAAAACCAGCAATAGGGCCCGATCAGACCGCTCCATGCGAGATGCCTGGTAGGAACACAACCGACGCGGTAGAAGAATGCCTGCAAATCAATCAGAGGACAAGGTCTCTGATGCAATGAGCAAAGCAGGTGGGCAGAATAAGACGAAACGAAGAGCACTACGCTAAGGGGACCTGACACGCCACCAGTCAACGACGGTGTAGGATCTAGATTAACCCTAGAGGGGGGTGAATAGGGTTATAGCAAATTTTCTCGAATTAAACGCAAAATCAAACTGCAGAAAAGTAAATATGCTGAAAAGTAAATCACATACAAAATTTACCCACCTTCGGCAACCCCTGAATACTGCTGCATTCCCAGATTTCTATTAGAATTAAACAGTCTTCCGCTTACAAACACTCTAACAGACTCGCAAACCCTGCTACCGCCTATAGAGTTTTGCAAACTCGCAAATCCTGCTTACCAAACTAATCCTAACAAGACAATCTGACACAACCTAAATCCTAGGTGGTGATTTACCAAGATTTGATTCGAAAAGTACAGACTTCAAAAATAAAAATAAGAGCAAAAATAGATAAAAACTTAGAGTACAAATTTTTGCCCTTAAACAAAAAAACTAATTAAAAAATTAAAACGCCCTTAATAATATAAAGCCGGCCCCTTTTATTATTTAACCCGATCCTCTTTTATTTTTTCCTTTGTGAAAAATGGCGGCCGTTGCTTTCTTCAGTTTCTCTGAGAGAAAAAAATGCGGCTCTGTCTTTGTTGTTATGAAAACAAAATTAGGGATTTCTCAGATCGCCTGTCTTGATCGATTCTCTGGTTCGCATGTTGCCTTGCTCGATCGAGTGTGCTGCTCTTTGCTTCTCTGATGATCGACTGCTTGCCTCGAGATTGTGAATTACCTTTGGTAGGTTGTTCGTACCTTTTGCCTTGTCAGGATTTAATTTGATTGTTCTTGTTAGCTCCCCTTTGCCGATGATGAACTTGGGTGAATATTTATATGGTTTCCGAGACCCTAGAATTTGTTCGTATCACTTTCCTTTCTCAGGTTGTGATATTTTTTACTTCCTTGATTCACACGGTCTTTACTTTGAGGCGTTCGATTTTACCTTGGTTGATACGGCAGAACTTTCCTCTTTTATCTTTGAATTTTATTTTATACTTTGTCAATTTTTTTTCTAGCGTTGAATTCTAACTTTGACTTCGGTCATTGAATTTGACCGTGGTTACTCTGTTGCTTCTTTTGGAAAATTGGCTGGTCGATATTGTTTTGATTTGGTACGAACTTGATATTGATACTATTAATTCATTGTACTACTTCGGCCTTGTGATTCACTTCATGTTGCTGCGTTTGTTTGCTGTATGTCGAACTTGCTTGCTTTGTATATATTGTTGTCAGATACTTAGAACTGTTAAGAACAGTTCGACTTCGACTTGGTCTTTGAGCATTGCATTACTTCATGTATTCATGTGTACTCTTGAGTCGCATTGAGTTGGTCTTGTAGCATTGTTATTATGTTGGCATTTGTGGTTTGAGTTATGCTTCTTTGATCATGTTGGCTATTTGGTCGTCTGCACCTCTGGCATGCAGCAGCTTGGTCTTGGCATTTGTATTTAGTTTGTGTTCATGGAAATGCATTTATTGCTGAGTTGGATTTACTTTGTCTCTGATCTTTTGTTGCTCATCTGTGCACATTGTAGCCTTGGTTGAAAACTGGTCTGACCTGCACACTTGTTTATGCTTCATTTTTTGACTTGATGCCTTGAATTTGATACCTCGGCAGTTTGGTTTCATTTGGTATCATTTGCCTGAGTCACTTGTTTAAGCTTTCGTGCATTGTTGTTTTGTTGCCATGTGCATCTTTGTGATTCGGTATGTGAGTTGCATACTTGTGCTTATTTTGAGCATGTTACATTTGTGCTCGAGTCTGGATTTGCATATTAACTGGTTCGTGACTTGTAATTGTAGATTAGCTTGCATACTTTGATCCGACTTGCTGTTTGCACACTGCTTCCATACTGTTGCACTTGTGTACTTCATATGCATACTGTTGAGTTTTACTTTCTGGTCATGTTGACTTTATAGTTGGACTGAGTTGAACCCGTGTTTTTATTTGGGTTTGACCTTGTGCTGAAGTCGATATTTTATTTATGTTGCACCTGAGTTGAACCCGTCTTTTTATTTGGGTTTGACCTTGTGCTCACATGTCCCTATAGCATTATCAAGTGTATATCGGTGTGCACGGCCTTGTGGCATGTACAGTGATACACTATGCATGTCACAAGCTGTTCGTGTATGATAAATTCAAATTTAAATGACGACGAACAACCCAAATAACTGAGGCAAATAATATTTTCAAAATCATCTTTTATTTTATATTGCAAAAATATTTCTTTTTCAATTTTACCGCGTTAGTGTATATTTTTTCAGATTGCTCAGATGCTGGATTCTAACTGGAATGAAGTTGAAGATGAACTACGAGTGTGAGTGATATGTAGTGAGAAATTTATGTAAATTGAATTGTAAAATTGTATAATGAATAGTGAGAGCTTGAATTTGTACTATTCAAAAATTGTAATAAATATTTGTTTGAATAAAATTTCTGTTTGAATTCAAATTATGTGTTATTTAATTTTATTCAGCAAATATTTATTTAATCTATGAAAAATAAAATAGTATATTAACAAATACATTTAAATGAATATATGTGTATATATATATATATATGTTTATTATCATCAAACAAAAATCATATGAGCGCATATTCAACAATCTCCCCCTTTTGATGATAACAAACATATATTTAAGATTTTGACTGTGTTAAATGTATTTGATCAATGATATACTCTAATTGCTTCCCTTATTTAAATGCTTCCTCTCTACACGATGCTCCCCCTACATATATGCATTTAGAAATATACAAATGAGCCTAGATGCAAATGGAAAATTATTTGACCTTTGCTTGATTTTATTTGACAAAATCTTAACTTTTCTCTCCCTCTTTTGTTATCAGCAAAAGAATAATAGTGTTAGAGAAAATAGAGATAAAGTGATCGACATTAATCCAACATTAAAACTCAATTTGAATATAAATATTAATCTTCAATAAAAATCAAACAAAAATCATAACTACCCTTGTTAGGCGCATATTCCGCTTTTAGAATGATGTCATCATATAAAACCATATAGTTGTATCTACTTGTGGTACATTTATATCAGGAATTTGAATATCTACTAATCATGCATAACCGTTAGGATTTTTAAATGAGATTGGTAGTATTCCAATTTAATTTTAAAAATGAATTCAAGTATCTTCTAACCACACATGACCGTGAGGATTTTTAAATGGGATTAGAATCAACTTGTTTATTTAATAAATCAATTTTGATATGCGTTCCATACATGCATAACCGTAAGGACTTTTAAATGAGCATGGAAGCACATAACAAATTCCAAGTAATTCACTCATGCATAACCGTGAGGACTTTTAAATGAGAGTGAATACTTTGGTATTTATTTATTTTTACTAAAATGTAAAATGAAAAACAAATGATCCCTGATGATCCCTGATTATAGTACCACATATCGACAAACTATATTAAATTTTTGATAAACAATGGTCGATAGAAATATGATAGATATAGAAATGGTCATGGAATCTTTACCCAACAAAAAGTTTTTATAACTCTTGTTTGAATTCCTAAAGAAATTTTCCAAATATACTGTCTTGAGTAATGTATTATAAATATCAACGCTTATCACCTTTTCAACCACTATTTATCTTTTTGATAATTAGTAGGGAGTCGGATTAGTCAGAATTTTTCATTTAAAATCAAATAATTTTTTCAACATGACTAATCTGAAAATATGGTCAAAAATGATTATCTCGAAGGGGTTATATGAGAAAAAATTTCTGCTATTTGAAAATTATTTGTAATGAAAAATATGCAGATATTTTCTTTGAAAAACGATGCAGTTACTAAATTTCTCACCATAAATCACGTTCGACTAGTAAGTTTTCTATCAACTAAATTACCAGTATGTTCTGCATCTGAATTTCTCTTTCACTTCAAAACATCACTAATTAAATTTGATAGACCAGACCATGAAGTGTGCATAAAAACTCAAACTCAATTTTTAACAGCATTCTTGAATTTGAATTGAAGTCGTGTAAATAATCAGAAACTGTGAATATAGAGTTAGCCGTATTATAACCTAATGTATTATCATCCAACAAAACGCTATGTTTAATCCAAACGTATATGTATGAAGTAATTCAAAGAATAGTGTTTTTGGCATAAATATAATTGGACAACTATGTTGAGCAAGTCAGAATCAAAAAATCATCATCTCTTTATCATCACATTATTGGCTGATTTAATTCAGAATACGGTGCAGATTATCACATTTAATTTATCGATCAAATAAATATACCTTCACCTGTTTTACCTTTACGATAATTTTTCGTGTTGCCCATTGTGATTCTATCACCTTTGTACTAGGCTAAGGAACTTTGCTTTGTTGCCCGTTGTGTTTCTGGAACAGCCAAAATCCAGAGAACACTGTTGTTGTTTCTTAGCCTGCCACCATACCTACACGATGAAAGATTTTTGTGACCTATTTGTTTTTATATGTCCATGATTGTTAGTGGAAGAATATTTTGAAAGATAATTTTGAGGAGACCCAAAACTATTTATATATGTTCCTTTCGGCACCCAGATTTGTTTTGTCCTGTCATTCTAGACATGAAATTTGTTTGTAGAATTCTTAGGAGCCCAAACTTGTATAAATTTTGTGTTCTTGTTCCTATGACTACAATTTTCAACACGATGTCCAATTATTTCACATCTAGCAAAGACACTCTTACCTTTTGCATTATCATCAGCTTGTGTTTTCCCAAAGCCTAGTCATTTTCTGTTGTTAGCAAAAATTTGATTTCCCAATAAAATGTTGAATGATTTTTCTCCTCTTGAAAAGTTATTCAGAGATTTCTCAAGATTTTGGACTTTGGTTTTTAGTGTTGTGATTTCAGTTACAAGTGAGGTGCATCTATTTATAAAATCCTTTTTCCTAGTGCCAATGGTTTCCTTAAGACTCAAGTTTTCTTTTTCAAGATTCTCCAAGCTATTCTTAAGTCTTGATAATTCTGAATCTAAAATTTTACATTTTTTACAGTCTAGATTTTGAATATTTTCAAGTTCAGTTTCCAACCTAGAAATTTCATGGACAAGTTCTCTCCCATCAGATTTCAGTTTTTCAATTTTAGATTCAAGAGTATCAATTGTTTTAGTAAGATCACTACACATCAAAACAAGTTCTTTATAAGAATAGTCACCCACCTCACTAGATTCCTCTGAGCTTGCTTCTGAATCTGATTTTGCCATAAGACACAAGTTAGCCTCCTCTGAGCTATTATTCAAAACTTCCTCTCCTTCTTCATCATCCCAATTCGCTGCAAAGGCATTCTTCTTCTTTTTCTTTCCTTTGTTGTTTTCGAGAAGTGGGCATTTTTATTTGAAGTGGCCAGGCTTCTTGCAGTTAAAGCACGTCAATTCATTATCGGAATTGTCAGAATCTTTTGACCTATTACCACTTGTTTTCTTCTTGCGTGGCCTAAATCTTGACCATTTTCTAAGATTATTGACAGCCATTGTAAGCCCTTCAATTGGATCTTCTTCTTCTTCATCGCTTTCTTCTTTGCTCTTTAAGGCAATCGTCTTCTTCTTTGATTCGGAGTTGCTGCGTTCCTTCTTTGCTTTTAGCTCAAGCTCATATGTCATCAAGTTGCCGATCAACTCCTCCATGCTTAGTTTACACAGATCTTTCGATTCTTGTAGTGCCGTGACTTTTGCCTCAAAGCTCATCGGTAAGACTCGTAGCACCTTCCTCACAAGCTCTACCTCAGTGAATACCTTCCCAAGCGCTCTAGCATTGTACACCAAAGTTGAAAAGCGTCCAAACATGTCCTTTATGCTCTCGCCTTTGTCCATCACAAAGTTCTCATAATTATTGCTAAATAGGGCTAGATGAGATTCCTTGACTTGAGAAGTTCCTTCATGTGTCACCTCCAAGGTATGCCAAATTTCCTGTGCAGTTTTACAATGAGAAATTCTATTAAATTCAGTCTTATCAAGAGCACAGATCAAAGTATTCATGGCTTTAGCATTTGTAGTTTTTAATTTCTTATCGTTAGCATCCCACTTATCCTTAGGTTTAGGAATCTCAGTATCACCAACTGTTATAGTGGGAGATTTATATCCAATTTCAATAATGTCCCAAACATCATAATCAACAGAACTAAGATAAATACCCATCCTAACTTTCCAATAAGCATAATCATTCCCATTAAACATGGGTGGCCTAGCAATAGATTGCCCCTCAGAAAAAGCATTATTTGGTGGATTCATGACTCTAGAGTTAAAGAAAAAATATCGGGCTCTGATACCACTTGTAGGATCTAGATTAACCCTGGGGGGGGGGGGGTGAATAGGGTTATAGCAAATTTTCTCGAATTAAATGCAAAAACAAACTGCAGAAAAGTAAATATGCTGAAAAGTAAATCACATACAAAATTTACCCAACTTCGGCAACCCCTGCCTACTGCTGCATTCCCAGATTTCTATTAGAATTAAACAGTCTTCCGCTTACAAACACTCTAACAGACTCGCAAACCCTGCTACCGCCTATAGAGTTTTGCAAACTCGCAAATCCTGCTTACTGAACTAATTCTAACTAGACAATCTGACACAACCTAAATCCTAGGTGGTGATTTACCAAGATTTGATTCGAAAAGTACAGACTTCAAAAATAAAAATAAGAGAAAAAATAAATAAAAACTTAGAGTACAAATTTTTGCCCTTAAACAAAAAAAAAACTAATTAAAAAATTAAAAGGCCCTTAATAATATAAAGCCGGCCCCTTTTATTATTTAACCCGATCCTCTTTTATTTTTTCCTTTGTGAAAAATGGCGGCCGTTGCTTTCTTCAATTTCTTTGAGAGAGAAAAAATGCGGCTCTGTCTTTGTTGCTCTGAAAAAAAAAATTAGGGCTTTCTCAGATCGCCTGTCTTGATCGATTCTCTGGTTTGCGTGTTGCCTTGCTCGATCGAGTGTGTTGCTCTTTGCTTCTCTGATGATCGACTACTTGTCTCCAGATTGCGAATTACCTTTGGTACGTTGTTCGTACCTTTTGCCTTGTCAGGATTTAATTTGATTGTTCTTGTTATCTCCCCTTTGCCGATGATGAATTTGGGTGAATATTTATATGGTTTCCGAGAACCTAGAATTTGTTCGTATCACTTTCCTTTCTCAGGTTGTGATATTTTTTACTTCCTTGATTCACACGGTCTTTACTTTGAGGCGTTCGATTTTTCCTTGGTTGATACGGCAGAAACTTTCCTCTTTTATCTTTGAATTTTATTTTTGACTTTTTCAATTTTGTTTCTTGCGTTGAATTCTGACTTTGACTTCGGCCATTGAATTTGACAGTGGTTACTCTGTTGCTTCTATTGGAAAATTGGCTGCTCGATATTGTTTTGATTTGGTACGAACTTGATATTGATACTATTAATTCATTGTACTACTTTGGCCTTATGATTCACTTCATGTTGCTGCATTTGTTTGCTGTATGTCGAACTTGCTTGCTTTGTATATATTATTGTCAGATACTTAGAACTGTTAAGAACAGTTCGACTCCGACTTGGTCTTTGAGCATTGCATTACTTCATGTATTCATGTGTACTCTTGAGTCGCATTGAGTTGGTCTTGTAGCATTGTTATTATGTTGGCATTTGTGGTTTGAGTTATGCTTCTTTGATCATGTTGGCTATTTGGTCGTCTGCACCTCTGGTATGCAGTAGCTTGGTCTTGGCATTTGTATTTAGTTTGTGTTCATGAAAATGCATTTATTGCTGAGTTGGATTTACTTTGTCTCTGATCTTTTGTTGCTTATCTGTGCACATTGTAGCCTTGGTTGAAAACTGGTCAGACCCACACACTTGTTTATGCTTTATTTTTTGACTTGATGCCTTGAATTTGATACCTCGGCAGTTTGGTTTCATTTAGTATCATTTGCCCGAGTCACTTGTTTAAGCTTTCGTGCATTGTTGTGTTGTTGCCATGTGCATCTTTGTTATTCAGTCTGTGAGTTGCATACTTGTGCTTACTTTGAGCATGTTACATTTGTGCTCGAGTCTGGATTTGCATATTAACTGGTTCATGACTTGTAATTGTAGATTAGCTTGCATACTTTGATCCGACCTGCTGTTTGCACACTGCTTCCATACTGTTGCACTTGTGTACTTCATAT
This sequence comes from Allium cepa, assembly GCA_030765085.1. Classification (NCBI taxonomy): domain Eukaryota; kingdom Viridiplantae; phylum Streptophyta; class Magnoliopsida; order Asparagales; family Amaryllidaceae; genus Allium; species Allium cepa. The sequence continues at coordinate 766,721,761 of CM060928.1, read as the reverse complement.
GCATACTGTTGAGTTTTACTTTCTGGTCATGTTGACTTTCTAGTTGGACTGAGTTGAACCCGTGTTTTTATTTGGGTTTGACCTTGTGCTGAAGTCGATATTTTATTTATGTTGCACCTGAGTTGAACCCGTCTTTTTATTTGGGTTTGACCTTGTGCTCACCTGTCCCTGTAGCATTATCAAGTGTATATCGGTGTGCATGGCCTTGTGGCATGTACAGTGATACATTGTGCATGTCACAAGCTGTTTGTTTGTGATAAATTCAAATTTAAATGACGACGAACAACCCAAATAACTGAGGCAAATAATATTTTCAAAATCATCTTTTATTTTATATTGCAAAAATATTTCTTTTTCAATTTTACCGCGTTAGTGTATATTTTTTCAGATTGCTCAAATGCTGGATTCTAACTGGAATGAAGTTGAAGATGAACTACGAGTGTGAGTGATATGTAGTGAGAAATTTATGTAAATTGAATTGTAAAATTGTATAGTGAATAGTGAGAGCTTGAATTTGTACTATTCAAAAATTGTAATAAATATTTGTTTGAATAAAATTTCTGTTTGAATTCAAATTCTGTGTTATTTAATTTTATTCAGCAAATATTTATTTAATCTATGAAAAATAAAATAGTACATTAACAAATACATTTAAATGAATATATATATATATATATATATGTTTATTATCATTAAACAAAAATCATATAAGCGCATTTTCAACAGATGGGACAGCAATGTCAGGGAGCACACACAAAGGTGTGTCATGGCTCAAGCCCAGAAAACCAGCACCATCAGCCAACAACCAGAAAATAACGGAATACCCATCATCTACAAACAAAAAGGAGATAAAAGTCGAGAAGCTCACCTGCCTGCAAGGGGCAGCACTTACCTGCTGGTCCGGAACGTGGACCAAATCAAGAGGAGCACTCAATTGCTGCTCACAAACCAATATGGCCAGCAACGAAGGGGTAGCAATCACAACATCACTAACAGGCAACAAGCTGCCAGAAGATAGAAGACAACTGCTCACGTCCAAGTCAGAGGGAGCCTGCTCGACTCCAAGCAAATGATTATCCCAAGAAATAAGAGCAGTATGATGACTCCTATCGGCCAAAGCAGTCCCTCTCAACCCATCACGCGCGAGGCGCCGAAAGCGACGACTCCGCCTCCTTCGCAAAGAAGGGGACATGAGCCATAAAGAAAAGTCAGTACCATGTCCAGATCTGGTTGGGGTGATCAAATCCCTAACCGATGTCAAGCACTCGGGCATATCAGAGCCGAAATCAGCAAACCCCCCGCCACCGACCCAATCAAAAAAGGCAACTCCCCAGATTGCAAGATCTCGCACGATGCAGCAAAGGCCAAAACAGCCAAATAGTTAGTATTACTTATTTACTTAATTAGTTATGTTCTAAATATAGCTATAAACTATCTCAATATTAATTATTAATAATAATTTTATATCTTATAAATTTCATATTAATTATCTTAGTTGTAATATTTGTTAGCTAATTAACCTTACTTCCCATTACAAACACTAATTTTACATTTTATTAATCAGTCCGCCTTAAATGATTCATCAAAATTTCGGTAGAACTTTCCCCTTATTCCTCGTATGTTAAACAATGTGCATACATTTGGAACAGAAGTGGGAAATAGTTTCAAAATTTTGTAGAGCATTTGGAATGAAATGACTTATAAAACGTATGAAAAATCATTGTGTTTGAACTAGTCCAATTCATGGACAAATCAAAGAAAAACTTATTAAATGAATAGTGATTTCTCACTCACAATAAAAATGAATATCAGTAAAATGATCATGTATAGTTGCCAAACTGGGAAAAAATTTCCTATGTGAACATCTGCATAATGATCATATATATACTAATAAAATAAACACTCACAGCCAAATATCATTTTGTTAGGGCATGATACTAGAAAGTGTAGATAAGCATTAACGGAGACATGTAGCCAATTAAGTAAACATTTCCCACTCCAGCACAAGAGGAGCACTCCTAATGCTTAACATTCTTTAAGACACAACCTAGGAGAGCTATACTGCTTGATAGAGTGGACGATACTATTTCAATGTCGATTATATTACCTCCATTCAAACTAAAAAATCCATTATCTAATTAATTATCTGATTAACTAACTAATTCAATATTCAAAATATGAATTTGCAATATGCATGCAATAATAAATATAATAATATCTAGAAAAATGAGGAGGAGGATGCGTCGAGAGGAAGTGTTCATGGTGTTAGATGATGCTTGAAATAGGAAGTAGGAAGCGACGACTATAAGCGAATGCTCAATCGATGGAGGGAGGTGACGTCGCCTATTAGTCGATGCTTGGTCGATGGTGGGAGGTAGCGATGCCTACTAGTAAATGCTCAACCGAGGGAAGGATGATGTGGTGATTTCCAATTGACGCTCCACCAATGGGTGGTGAAGGTGACGAGTTTTTTAGTTTAGAGATTCAGGATTTTTATGATTGTGGGGAGAATGTGAGCGAAATCAGGTTGGCCTTTGAAGGGAGTAAATAATTGTTAGCCATAAAATAAAAATCATCAAAACATCGTCAGGAATTTCTACACATTTTGTATGCCATATTGATGCGTTTAATTTTTATATAATTTTCAGGTTATTTGTTATTAATGTAACTAATATTTTAATTCAATTTAGTCATATAAGTTTATCTAATATTAGTATATAGTAGTATAATTTAAATGATACTAAAATTTAAGTCTAAAAATTATTATAGTTTTATTTGTTTATAAAATATTATTTGAATTTTAAAATATTTGACTTTAGTTATAAAAATATTTTTAGACGGTATACATTTAAATGATAGTAAAATTTAACTTTAACTTTAATTTACTCTAATTATTTAAATTTCAAAACAGCATATTATTTATTGTAGTTAATTTTAGTTTACACATTTATTTTATTTTTTGATGAAAGAGTGATCCTTAAATTTAGGAGAGCATTCCATTTTAATTGTTATTATATAAAGCGAAAGGCTACCAACAAGTTAGTTTATGCATATTTATATATATTAGTATTTAAATGTTAATTAAAGTGACACATTTTATTTTTAAGGTTTTTGGACAACATTACGATTTTGTATGCTTAGATTACGAGAATTCCAAACGTAAACAGAACTATTAGTTCAAACTATCTTTTCGATTATTAGAATTCTATCGAAATATTTAACTAGTTTGAACCACTAATAATTCGATTTACATTCTCAATTTTCGAAATCCGTACAAAAAATTTCTTTATTAATGTAAATTACATGAAAAGTTTAAAACAAATATGCATAGCATCAAAAACTATTATAACTGAATAATGTAAAATCAATGACAATTATAAATATTATCATGGGTGATAATTGAGGATGGCGGGAATAGGGGATGGTGTGTGTAACATCCCGCCTTTTCGCACACTTTAAACCGACACACGTGCCAATTCAAAGCATACGCAAGGGCGGATTGTTATGGGGTAAATAAGAAAAACAGAGAAGAAATAAAACGAAATAGAATCTCACAGCGGAAGGATAAAATATAATAATCAATATACAGTTCATGATAACTGTTTACAAAATATTTATTTTACTTATACAATGAATATCAGAGTTACACATACCAATACAATCAATGCAGCGGAAATTTAGAGTGTGGTGCAATACTATAGATAATAATAATACGACTCCTTCGTCTTCATCCTTCAAAGCTAAAGTCTTCGATCCTGAAACGCTCGGACTGACCCGAGCGAATTTGAAAAGACAAAAACACTCGAGTCAGACTAAAAGATCTTATGTGAGTTAAATTAACAGAAATAAATATGAGTACAGTAACTCAAGAGATGTTCGGGATTTACATCTCCTAAGGATCCGTTAAACTATTTACTATGTAGTATATTGCGCTATTATAATAGTGTCTATTTATAAAATAAACTTACTTTTAAATAGCGTTAAGGGATTACCCATATAGCCCTTAACACAAATAATGCCAATAGTCTATACAGTACCGTAATACCTCCTGATCGGGAAGCTACCAGAGGATACTCCATAGGTACGACACAAATAGAAACTCGTAGTAAAGGCTCGGTATGGTAGGTGACACGGCACAACTAGGCAATGCCAGGGTAGATATACCAATTGCTATCCAGGCTGGTGGAAACGCGTAGCCGCAGTTACCGCCCACCTCGGACTAACTCCCCAAAATCAAAATATAGAAGTGGCCACTGAATCAATCCAAAATCAAAGTATAATATCGAAGAGGAGGGTCCGATCAGAGGAATGACCTCATTGGCCTGAGAATCGCTCCTGTTTTAGCCACCTTATGCCAACTCACGGGAGTCGGGTCCACGTATTTACCTTACAGGAAACGTCGCCACCACCTACTTCATTCTGGAATCTCCACCGCGTACACGGTTAGTCAAAGTGGTTTTCGGTATCGACAGAGAGTATGTCAGATATCCGATCCCGGTCTCTTTGCCAACCCATCGTTATTATAACACCGCGGTCATTTAAAAATAGGTTATACTTTAAAAATCAGAATAAACATTCCATTTCATAACCATGAATACGATATCATTTCAAAACCCAAAACCATATTTTATCACTTATCCCAAATATAATTCTTTTCCAAAATCAAAATGCTTTAACTTCATATCGTCTGAAAATCAAATATTTTCAAAGCATAGTATTTTGAAAATCATAATTTAAAACCATAACTTCTATAAAAAAAACTTGAATGGTTTGGACATTCAACGGTATATGAATTAAATGGTTTAACTTAAATGTTACTTTGTAAAGAAAATAGTTCTCATGGCTTTACAAATACATTTCTTTATTAAAGTCTAAACCAAAATTTATATTATCTCTCTCAAGTTCCAAAACCACTTCAATTTATTTATATATACGTATATCCATTTTGAGTAACAATATTTCAAACTAAAATTGGATTTTATTCTTTCAACGGATCAATTGTTCTATTAATTAGTCTTGAATATTCACATAAAATCCATAAATAATAAGACTTCAATTTCTAGTAATAAAATATATATATTTTCCCAATTCAAATTATACTAGAATATTCATTTCAATTTATTTTGGGAAAAATCCAATTATAAATATCATATCTTAAAATTTCCAAACTTAACATTTAAACATATGATATAAATTATTAAACTCCATTTTCTTAATTTTTTTCCATTTTTAAATAAAGATTTTTATACACCTTTTAATTTCAAAATTTTCAACTTCATATGTATATATATGGAAGAATAATATTTATACAATATAAAATTTAAGATTTTTAGAAACCGTATTCCATCCAAACCATAGAAATCACATTAAAATAGTTATATATAGACCGCGGTGCCTGTATAAAATTTTCTATCCTATGGTCAAGTGATACAGATATTTATCATTTCAATCCGCAATTTAAAAGATATAAAATTTTGCGGTTGTATATCATTTCAAACCACAATCCCGAATGAGATGAAATATGCATGATAATTCGCAATTTTATGATATTCAATAAACATCCATCAACATCATCCATCATCCAATCAAAATCATCAAGCAATATCAATCAATAACAATTTATATTTGATAATAGATAACAGGTAATAACTGGCAATTTTATTCAGATTAAATTTAACAACTATTAATCTAATAGTTTATATTCAGTAATAATCTATATAACTGTTAACTAGCAGTTTATAGGCAAACAAATAAATTCTAACTATCAATTAATACGCAATAAATAAATTAAATTAACAGTTAAACTTAATAAATGCAATTCAACAAATATGAGTGAAATAAACATGCCAAATACTCATAAATAAATTGCTATTCATTTCTAAAATTAATTTAACAAACATAAAAGCTTCTAGTAGTTGTGAGTGGGTTTTAAACACTCACCTTTGGAATTTAAATCGAATTTAAATTCAATTTAAACTCAAAATTTTGACGGTCTCCAAATCCATCCAAACCAGCGTCAAAACGTCAGAAATTCCGATACGATCCCAGCAAAACAAACCGCGCGTTAATCCGAGCTCGTATGCAAAAGTTATGGAAATTTGAAAAACGGAAAAATTCTGGTCCTGGGTCGACTTCGGGTTCGACTTCGGTGCGCCGCCTCAATTCCCCGGTGCTTGCTTGGAGTTTTCGCCAAAACGACCCGGAGCGACCCGAGTCATTTTCTTCCTGGCCCGAAGTTGCTCTAGGGTTTTCTCCCCTGAAACCCGAAGCGCGACCAGAAGCTGCTGCAGGTCCGGATTTTTTTTTTTTTTTTGAACTGACTGGATCTAGGGTTAGCACCCATTGAAGAAGAAGAGGAGCTTGAAGAAAGTATACGCTCAGATGAAAAGAAATTAGGTGGAGGCTAGGGCTTGTAGCTAGGTTTATATGGAGGGGTTAGAGATAGAGTAGATAGACCGTAGAATGAACGTGCGGAACAAACTATGGCCCAAAAAGCCCGCTATGCCTCCGGAATCGAATTTATTAAACTATATATCCGAATAGGTAATTTAAATATTCTGAACGCGATGGAAAAAGTTTCACGTCCAAATTTGATCGTATGAAGAAGTTATGCTGAAAACAAAATTTCCAAATTGATTCAAATTGATTTTAATTAAATTTGATTTCAAGGCGTTTCACGCCCGTACGATCAAACGACAAGTCCGATCGATACGAAACTTGAAACCCTATAATAATTCACCGATACGGATCCGATGAAACTGGTTTAATCGAAATCCGAGTCCGTGACAAAAAAAAGCTATTTTTATATTCATTAAATAAATCAAAATAAATTACAAAAATCCAAATTTTATATTATATTCTGAAATTGTCCAAATTTTATTACTTATATAATTTAATCAATTTAAAATGATTTAACAAGCTTGGATGTGAATTAAAATTATAAGTATATCAATTTACAGTGTTAATTTCTGCACTTTCCTATATTTAAGAATTATAAAATTAAATGCTCAAAACCCCGTATATTAGATTTTAACTTTTATATACTCATTCTTTATCCAAATAGGGATGCCACATACTTTGGTTCATGATTCACAATATTATTCTTAAAGTTCATTTTAAATTTCAGTAACGTAATATTTAACGTTAAATTCCCTTTATTTATGCAATAAGCGCAATTATTGAATTTGATACTCAAATTGATTTATAGATTCTGCTTTCAAAAAATCTATATCAACAATTTGGTCTAATTATAAATAGAATAAGTATTAACCTCATATTATAGAATTAATTATTGCAATAAATCCAATTTACCATATCTTAAATCCAAATTAATAGATAAAACTTGATTCCTTTATTAACTCCTTTGGTTTTCAATTAACCTTTTATGGTGAATATAAATTCCAATGTATAATTGAAACCTTATTTCCATTTGATTTCACTATTTCATTAAAAATCCTCATATTCCAGCTAAATTTCAACTAACGTATAAATTAGCTATTTCAATTTCATTTAATTGCGATTATCATACTATAGAAATTAAATTCCATTAAATAAATAAATAAATGTTGATTCCCATCTATTTACATTATATTACATTGGTACTTCTATTTACAACTTAGCTTTGTATAAATGTTTGAATGTAGAATCTTTTCTATTTCACGTATTAATTAAGCCTTAAAAATCAATTAATATTATATCCTTGGTCTAACCTCATTTTACCCATATTTATATTAATATATCCTTTGAATTAGATAAATTACCATTGATTATCTACCTTAACTTATCAGACTCCACTAACGTAATGGTTAAATATTAATTCCATTTGTAAAAAAAAAAAAACAATCCACAAGATTTGCATTTCACATTGCAAATAAATTCATAAATCTTGGCTTTCTTTTTCTTTGCTTCTTAAAGGCCAAATCAAACTACCCTACCATCACAAATTTATGGCAATTAATTGCAATTGATTCTCCATTAAACTACATAAGTTATCCAATTGAAACCTAAGTGAAACGTTTATTTATTTAAATATCCTACTGTTTAAAAGAGTATATCATCTACGGTATAATTTACATTTGACCTGATTTCTCATATATTTCACACAACAATGAATTCCAATTTCTACCAACATTATGTTTAATATAAATTGGAAATCCAAATCATTGGTATTTCACAACCTTATTGCGTACATTTACGTATAGTTACACTAAGTCCATACACTGATTCATGAATTCATTAATTAATACACAATTTGCCTTTGTTTTCTTATATTAAGTTTATTACCGTTTTTAAGTACATTCATTATCGAACAATATTCATAAAAAATTTATCTACACTTATTGCATTGGTTTATTCAACGGTCACCAAATGAAACAATCCTACTATTTATTTTAATATTAAATGAATCTCATTCTAGTAAATATTTTATTAATATTCACTAATTCAACATTTATTGGTTTCTTAACATTAACTTTTAACAAAGTGTGACAATTACATTATCCAAAACTATTGTCATAAAAATTAAATTGTTACATTAAATTCCAATTACTATAACAAATTACTACATTTTCTCAAATAAATCTTAAAGCCTTTTTTTTTCTTTTCTAAATCAGGTTAGAAATTATATTAATTTAACTCATTTAATATTATTAATTTAACGGGTCGTTACAGTGTGCCATGACGTATTTCGAGGTGGTAGGCGAGATTAATCGTGGGCCAAAAGAAGAAAGAAAACACATCCATTGTCCTTGGTATTATTGTTGCAAACTTGTGGTTTGGAACTCAAACCGTATCGTTGAAACCAACCACTTATCTTCTATAATAACTCTGCAGCTTGATTGGAAGAAAGCTGTAGCGGCTTTTTTACTTACGACGTATGACAGAAAAATTAAATGACTAACGTAAAAGAGCCGTCTTAACATTTCGAAAGTTTTGCTGAAAGTTAATTCAGACGTGCAAATTGTTATATCAGTAACAATTATTATATTAAATATCAAATATAATTATTAGAAAAACCGCGCAACGATCCTTATTCAACTATTTTTACATTATTTTACACAATACATGTTATACCTTTCGCAATCTTTAACATTGTCCACGAACACAGTTTTTGAAAGCAGCGTTCCATTTGTAAAGCATAACTGCAAACAGTACTAATATTTAATAAGCATAAAGTTCTAAGTATGCTTGTTACTCCACATCCCCGGTTTAATTTGCCAAACTCATTAAGTACAAGCAGCTTCATCGTTGATCATAAAATTGATCTCCGACTATCATTTGATATTAAACAAAATGAACGACTATTATTGCAATGAATAATGAAAAGGACATTAATGAACGTGAAACACGACGCCCATGAAATTCATTTTGGATCGTTCATTTTTATTTCTTGTCTGTTTGAATCGATATAATTAACGATGTAAATACGCTGCTTGCCTCCATTTGATTTTTAACACATTGCATGTCAGCATTTGTCCGATAACAGCACTGTAACCCAAATCGCAAAGAATTCTTCTTCCAATCGAGTTTAAATGCAGTTACTATTAAATACAAGTTTGTTTTGAGTTAAGCTATATCGATAATTTTATTCTCTTCAAACCAATGCACAAAAAGTCCCTACTTATAAACCCATGTAAATTAGATTCATGTTTTGTTATTTTTTATCAAACTGTCTCATCTTAAAAAATGGCATAGTATTGAAATCAAATACAAAAGTAGCATAAATTAGTTAAAAACTAAAAATATGAATCTAATTTTCATTACTTTTTTGGAAGGAACTTTTCTTCCATCATCTTTCAATTCCATGGAGTTAGCAGCATTTTCTTGTAATTTTATTGCATTTGTCTAGTGCAATTAAAATGATATAAACTTTGTATGCTATAATAGCTTATGTTTATATTTATGTATTTCGTTTAAAAATTGCTTGTAACCGATTAACATGTACACGTCCGTAAGTTAAATTAATTGCAACAAGTATAAACGCTTTTTAACTAAGTTAAAGTATTTATATTATTGTGTAAGTTTAATGCAATTAAATTCAAATATGTTTATTAACACTACAAGAACGGCTACACTTAGCGAAGTCTATAAGCCGTCGGCGGTCGTCGCCAGCCGACGCTAGTCATCACTAAAATCCGAAGCAAAATAAGATGATGCTAGTAAAATAGCGACGGCGTCGTCGCCATTTTAGCGAAGGCTAGCGACGGATCTCTGAGAAAATTGGCCTTCGCTAGTCGTCGCAATGCTGGAACCAAACTATCGTCGCTAGCCGTCACCATGCACCTTAAATCTGTGACCAGTTAGCCGTCACTAACCTGAAATGTCCATTTTTGGCCAGCTCTGCTTTGAGCCTTCCAAACTATACAATAGACATCATATGTCAATTTCGCTTCATTCTCAAATATATAAACTAAGTATCACGATCATTAACATCACATGCAACGTATAATCTCATACATATCATAAATAATTAAAAACATAACGTAATTATCAATATTTAAATAAACTTGCATCAACTAAAATCAATATTCGATCAACCAACACAACCATATCCACATAAATATTAATATTCATCAAATCCACAACCATCAATAAAGTACCAACACTACAAGAACAATAGTATATTCCGACCACATATACACTACAAGAAAAGGGCCCATTTGTATCGGATTGTTGCAACGGCTAGCAACGGTTAAAAAAGGCGGCCGTTGCTAGCCGTTGCAAATCGCAAATATAACCTGCAACCCGCGAACAGATTATCATTTCCCGCCACAACGACTTCTTCCCAAAACCCTCCTCCCCGTCACAATCCGCCGCCTCTCCAACTCCAGCTGTTGCTAGTTGCCTCCACGTCGCTCAAACACCTCCAAAACTCGCTGGTATTTCTTCTAAACTTGATTTGGCTTTGATTTAGGTTTAATTTAGGATTAATTGGAAAACCCTAATTTCGAAAATAATTATATTAGTTGATCATAGTGATATTGGGTGATGATTATAGTGATATTGGGTGATGATTATAGTGTTTTAAGTTAGGTGGAAGTTAAATTAGTTTATGATTATGTTGAAAATGATGATTAATGCGTATTAGTTATGGTAATATTTGTATTAGTTGATTTTGATTGGTGGTTTGATTTTAAAATTAGTGTATATTATTGATGAACATGCTTGTCGATATTTAAGTTTATGACAATATTTGTTTTTATTTAAAATAATGTGTATAGTTTACGCCAAAGTTCATTGTATAGTAATTAATACATATCTTGATAGATTGGTACAGTGAACGATAATTTAATTCAGAAGTGCTAATTATAAGTGTTATCGTAGTTTAAAATAAATATAATTCGTTGAATGAATTATAAAATTTTGAAATGAGCGTAATAACAATGAGCTAATTATTCAGTGAAAGTTATAACACGTTTTAAAATTTAGTTAATAAATATAATGAATTAATTAATTATAAAATATTTTGTAGTTGTTAGAAGAATAATTAGAAACTATGTTTTATTTATGTAAATCCCTTAGAGATATTTTGGCACCGTCTGACAAGTGTTGTATATGATCGTTATATGGATATCCGTTTTTTCCAAGAACGGACATTTATATTCATCTGATACAATATTTGTTGGATTTGTATTAGTATTTGGACAAGTTACAAATACAATAAAGTAATCACATTTTGTAAATCATTTCAGTTTAAACAGTTTACAAAATTTTGGTGGCACTTCCTTTTTGTTCCCTGTGTACACGCATTTTGTGTACGATACAGGGAATAAAGGGAAGTGCTGCCGAAATTTTGTTGAATCGTTTAACCTGAAATGATTTATAAAATGTAATTACGATATTGTGTTTGTAATGGGAAGTAGGATGACCGGCCGTCAATGAATTATAAAATGTTTTTCAATTGTTAAATAGTTGATTTAATGACAAATTATAAATCAATCGTAAAATACTGTAATATGAAGTGAAGTGTTTACTTGAATCTTCTAACATATTTTATCAAATCAGGAAAAATGTTCGATTATTTTCTTGATCGTAGTTGGATGTATGAAGTCCGAACTGGTATGAAATGATCAATAAAGGAACATTTCTGCAACGGTGTACATGAATTTATTAGATTCGCTAAATCTAATAATCGGAATAACGATGAAATTCGTTGTCCGTGTATTAAGTACAAACATTTAAAGCATTGGAAATCAGATGTAATAAAAGTACATCTGTATAAATTTTGTTTTGTGCCGAATTATGACTTATGAGATCGTCATGGAGAACTTGTTGAACGTACACCTAATCCTGTAGTGTTAGAGGACGATAATATTATGACGAATCCAATAGAAAATATGGTGCAAGATGCAGCACGGTCGATGTTTCCTACCATTGATCAGGGCGATGATGACAATGATAACGTTGAAGAAGAACCGACTGCGCAAGCTAAATTTTTTTATGATTTAATAAATTCTGCTAAGAGGCCCTTGTGGGATGGTTGTAAAAGCGGAACCGGATTATCCGTAACCGCCGAATACATCACTATGAAATCAAAATTCAACCTTACAGAAGCTGGATTTACAGCTGTTGTACAAGCTGCAAAACGACACATGCCACCCAATAATTTGATGTGCGATAGTCATTATAAAGTGAAAAAACTTATGTCTGCTTTTGGATTGCCATACCAAAAGATAGATACATGTATAAAAGGTCGTATGTTGTATTGGAAAGATGACGTTGACCTTAGAAAATGCAGAATATGTAACGAGGAAAGATTCAAACCGAGAAAAAAAAGGAAAAGAAGTTCCATACAAGAGAATGCATTATTTACCTATCACTCCTAGACTTCAAAGGTTATATGCATCTTCTGCTACGGCATGTCATATGCCATGGCACAGTGTTAGAACACCAAAAGAAGGAACTTTGATAAATCCATCTGATGGAGAAGCATGGAAACATTTCAATAAGACTTATCCTGTGTTTTCTACAGAGAGCCGTAATGTCAGACTCGGTTTATGTACAGATGGATTTTCACCATTCTCTCAGTTTGGTAGTAAATACTCATCATGGCATATTATTGTTACTCCTTATAATTTACCTCCATGGATGTGTATGAAAACTCCGTATATGTTTCTAACGATTGTCGTCCCCGGTCCCGATGATCCGAGACAAGGAATTGATGTTTATCTACAACCATTGATCGAAGAATTGAAAACACTGTGGCATGAAGGAGTTGAAACTTACGAAATTTCAAGAAAAAAGAATTTTCGTATGTTCGCTTCTTTATTATGGACTATTAGTGATTTTCCTACGTATGGGATGCTTTCTGGTTGGAGCACAGCTGGACGTCTAGTTTGTCCTCATTGCATCGATGAAACACGAGTATTTTCATTAAAGTATGGAAAGAAAATTTCTTGGTTTGACTGTCATCGATGTTTTCTACATGTTAATCATAAATTTAGAACGGATAAAAAGAACTTTAAAGCAAACAGAGAAGAGAGTATGCTACCACCGAATGTTTGGTCAGGTGAAGAGATATATGAAATCGTAAAAGACTATCCAAAGATACATGAAACTGGGGTACAAGTTGAAATTTCAGGTAAATCAAACATTCATTACTGGTGCAAACAAAGTATATTTTGGGAGTTACCTTACTGGAAAGATCTGCTACTCCGGCATAATATTGACGTTATGCACAATGAAAAAAACTTATTCGATAACGTGTTTAATACAGTTTTGAATGTAAAGGGGAAAACTAAGGACGATGTGAATTCGAGACGTGATATATTACACTTTTGTAAGCGGCTCGAACTTCATTTGTACGACGATACAAAAAAACCCAAAGCACGCTATGAGCTAGATAACAAACAAGTAAAACTCGTGCTAAAGTGGGAGGAAGGAGTAAGATGTCCTGATGGGATTTCTTCTAACCTCCGTAGATGTGTTGACTTTAAAAACAGTAAATTGAGTGGGATGAAAAGTCACGATTGCCATATAATGATGGAATATTTTTTCCCTGTGCTTTTCAAAGAACCGTTGCCTGGCAAAGTATGGAGTGTTATAACAGAATTAAGTAAGTTTTATAAACAACTTTGTTCGACGACGTTAAAGGTAGATCACATACGTGCACTTGAAGTAGAAATCCCTATACTGCTCTGCAAACTGGAAAAAATATTTCCGCCAGGTTTCTTTAATGTAATGGAGCATTTACCTTTTCATCTACCATCCGAAGCACTTCTTTGAGTTCCTGTGCAGTATGGATGGATGTATCCATTTAGAGGTAATTTTGAATATCCGCAATATGAAGTTTGCTTAAAATTTAGATTTATATACCAAAACAGAAATTAAATTAATTTTGTTATAGGTACTTGAATCATTTGAAGAAGAAAATTAGACAAAAAGCACGAGTAGAAGGTTCAATTTGCAAAGCGTATACGGAAGAAGAATCTTCATTTTTTCTCACATTACATTAGTAACGATGTGAACTTATCGTTTGTCAGTATTCCCCGTAATGGTGAAGCTGTTGAACATGATTCTTCTCAAACAATGTTATCTATTTTCAGACAACAAGGCCGACCTGCTGGGAAATGTGTGGAAATATGGTTAGACGATAAAGATTTCCATATAGCACACACAAATGTTCTTTTAAATTATGTTGAAGTTGCACCATTTGTCAGGTAGTACTAAATTCATGTACAATTTAATTATACGTATATATATATATATATATATATTAATTTTGATGGGAATAATACATTTTTGCAGTATATACGAATCACAACATCCATCTGGCGATCTCAGTAAAGATTTTGCTACATGGTTTTCAAAATACGTATATGATCCAAAAAACTCTGTTGTTGACGAAGGATTACGACATATTGCTATCGGACCAAAAAGAAATGTGAAGACTTATCCAATATTCTTCGTCAATGGATTTAAATTCAACACCAAAGATTACGGGGCTGAAAAATTAACATGTAACAGTGGTGTATTTGTTAAAGGTAGTGATGATCCAGAGGAGCATATAAAAGATTTTTACGGCGTCTTAACACAGGTTTTTGAGTTGACATATTATATACAACCTGCAGAGAAAGTTTTTTTATTCAAATGCAATTGGTTTAGCAATATTCCTGATTCTGGAATTAACGTGCACAAAGATTACAAGCTCATTGAAATAAAACATACCTCGCATTACTATAAGTATGATCCTTTCATATTAGCCAAGCAAGCATTACAAGTTTATTTCGCTCCGTATCCATCCTTAAAAAAAGATAAAGCAGATTGGTGGGTTGTTATTAAAACAAAGGCAAGATTTACATTTGATGGAAATAATATTCCAGATGAATCAACGTATCAAGCAGATCTGGAGCCAACTGAAATAATAATAACGGACGATGTTGACGTAGGATCGTTGAATGATGAAGCGAATGTTTTAATAGATGCATTTGAAAGTACCGAAGAAAACGATATAGAGTACGAGACCGAGTCTGAATCAGAAAACGACGAAGACTGATACACTACACTGTTTTTTTAATGTATGCATGTATGATGTTTTATTTTGAGTAATGTATTAAGAATGATGAATGTGTTCTGTATTATTCTGAGCTATGTAATAATAATGATTTTGTTATGTATTATCATTCTGTTTTATTTTGACCTATGCGTTATTCAGAGCCGTGTAATAATAATAATGATTATGTTCTGCATTATTCTGAGCTATGTAATTATAAAGAATGATTATGATGATTAATAGAACATGTGTTGTAATAATAATTTGTTTTCTTTTCATAATATGATATGATTATGTTTGCGGCAGATATGTCTCACAGAAGGCGCAGTACATCTCAGCCTTCTCCTTTGCCTTCTCATGGCGCAGGTCCCAGCGGTACGGCTCCGGACTTACGCCGTGAGATAGAGATAGTTCCCAAGAATGTTGGGTAAGTATCTAATTAATTTCTATTATATTATTTAAAATATATTAATTATATACATCAACATTTATGCAGGGGTTTCGAAATAGAGTCGGCGGATTACATTCTACAAGTTTCAAAGCAATCCTACAAGAGTAGGCTGTCTGGTTGCTGGCCTTATTGGGACGACATCCCAGGCGAAGTGAAGAACGCTATAGTTGCTGATTTGATTGTATAAAATTTTATATTTCAATTTAAAATTAGTATACTGTATATAATTCAAATTACTTTCAATAAGCAGGCTGCAATACGTGTCCGCCTGGAAGACTAGACTGTCTTCTTCAATCATTGGAATAAGAGGATGTGGAAAAATTACAGGGAGACTCTTTCGAAGGCCAAGCTAAGCGGAAAAAAACCCAGTTGGATGGGTAATGATGTTTGGGCTGCATTTGTCACCCACTGGGAAAGTGAAGCTGTCAAAGTAAGTTATGTATTGTTGTATTGTTAGTATTATTTATTTAAATTATGTATGTTAGTTGCATTATTAATTTAATTAACCGTGTATTTAAATTAACAGGAAATAGCAAAGCGAAATAGCGTGAACAGAAATAAAAATCCTTCGTTACACCGTGGTAGGTCCAAGTATTCCAACAATGGCGGAGGGAATTGGTAAATTTGTAATTTTAGTTTATAAACTGTAATATTATTTAATCATATTAGTAACGTTTTTTATTCATGTATAATTTCAGCATTCAAGAACTGGACAGGAGCCTACAATGGCCGAGGTTTTTAGAGTCACTCTTGCAGTGGAGCAGACCGATGATGATGGGAATGTCACCTATCAGTGGGCAGATGCGAAGGCTGAATCTGTTATGGTAAATATGTTTATTCGCAATGACAATGTTTCACATTCCTTTAGTAGTGTATAAGTAAATTGTATAGCTATATATTGAGTCAAATTTGTATTCGTAATTGCAGGGTAGATATGAAGCGGAGCGGGCAGCGATGGCGCAAAGAACTGGACGGGAGGATATTACGCTTCAAAAGTCCAATCAAATATGGGATAGAATTATTGATCCGCCTTCTCGCAATAGGCGTTATGGATACGGCAATCAGGAGGTAAACTGTTTTAATAACTTATATTTGAATTTAATATAGCCGTTGTGAGCGTGAATTGGAACTAGTTTGTTTGATCATTTTACAGGCTCTTAACTTCCAGAGGGCTTACAAGAAATCTATGGCCGAGGAGGAGATAGCCCAGATGCAACGACAGCTGGACGAGATAAATGTTTGGCGACAGAGTTTCTTGTCTCAGCAGATAGATGAGCGCATTGCCGCATTCGTTTCAGAGCATGGGACCATGCCAGGGTCTTGTGGTGTGGTGGTGGTGATGATGATGATGCTGATGATGATGCTGCTGATGATGATGAGAGGTATGTTTTGTTGATGGTTATTTTTTTGGGCAAGATTGTGGTTTTAATGGATATTTGTTGGACTTGTGTACTTATGTTGGTGTGTATGTATGTTGGTTGATGGACTTGGTAGTTTGTTTGGTGTTGGTTGATGTTGGTTTGGTGTTGGTTGATGGACTTGGACTTGGTAGTTTGTTTGGTGTTTGGGAAAGATGGTAGTATGTTGGTTGATGTACTTATTGTGGTTTTAATGGATATTTGTTGGTGATGGATATTATGTGTGATGGATTTGAGATGTATGGATTTTTGTTAGTTGATTATATAGTTGCGTGATTATTGATATGTGTTTTATTTGATTATTTGCGATGTATTTGGTTATATGATGGTTGGAATCAAATGTATACGATGGATGGAATCGAATGTATACGATGGATTGGAATTGATTATTGTCATGTGGAATGGTTTGCGACGACAGAGGTTGAAAGAGTGAAAGCTGACTGCTGGAAAACTTAAAAAGTTCTAGGTTTGCAACGGCTAGCAACGACTATCTGGTTCAGGTTTGCAACGGCTCGCAACGGCTAGCAACGGCTATCTGGTTCCAGGCTTGCAACGGCTCACGACGCCACGTGACGACCGAGATTGTAACTAACTGTTGCCACGTGGACAACTGGTTGTCGCCACCCATTGCTAAATTGGTAACAGAGCCGTTGCTGGAACAAGTTGCAACGTACTTAATAGCAACGGCTTTTAGCAACGGCTGACAACGGCTAGCAACGGCCGCCAACGGCTATTTGCCGTTGCTGTGCCTTCCGTTCCTTGTAGTGATACCGACGGCCGCTGACGGAATACTTCCAACGGCTTCCGATGGTAAGTACATTCTGGACTTTGTTATGAATAAAATAATTAGCCGTCGAAAGCTATTAGAACAATGTCATTTGAAGCCGTTGACAGCCATCAGAAATTCGCGATTATCTTCATCCTCAGGCCGAAACAGATTCATTTGAGCTCTCCTCCCAAAATCACCAAAACCCTTCTTCCACCATTCCCATCTCCACCTTCAATGTCCGAAATTCTACCGAAGTCGCCTCCTTTTTCGTCAATTCGAAATCTCATCTCCGCCAAACCCCTAATCTCCTCTATTTTAGGTATTATTCGTAAATCCTAATTTCATGAATTTGTTAATTTAGGGTTAATATGTAAGTTTAATTGTTTATATTTGTCTCATTGATTGTGTATTATAGTTTATTTAATGTTAATCACTGTTATTATCCTATAAGTGTTAAATACTAACCTGTTTAGTTTGTGCGATAAGAAATTAGTGTGCATGAGTTGAATAAGTTAGTGCTTTTACGCCTTACTTAGGTTATTTAGTGTGGATGAGCATAATTATATTATGCATTTTCTAAAACGTCGAAAACGATACTTAATTTATATAACATATGGTTAGTCAATTAAAGTTTTAAACATGTGCTTATGTGATAAACTATTGTATACGGTAGTTTAACTTAAGTTAAATGCTAATCAATTTAATTTAAACGTCGACAGCCAATTTTTTTTAAATATATTTTATTCATAAAACCTCTAGAGTATTTTTGGCCTCGTCTGATCAGTATTGTATACGATCGTTATGTGGTATTAGTTTTATGTCACAGAACGAACATCTATATTCATCATATACAATATTTGTTGGATTTGTCCCTGCATTGGACAAGTTACAAACACAGTAATGTAATTACATCTCGTAAATAATTTCATTTTAAACAGTTTACAAAATTTCGGCAGCGCTTCCTTTATGTTCCCTGTATACACGCAATTGTGCACGACTCAAGGGACAAAAGGGAAGTGCTGCCAAATTTTTGTTAAATTATTTATACTGAAATGATTTACAAGATTTAATTACACTATAACAAAAATACCCTATTACAACGCTCTTTTTACAACTGGCATTAATTGTCCGTTGTAATAAAATGCTATTACAAAGGTCATTTTAGGCCCGTTGTAATATATGCTTATATAACGCCCTTTTTACAATGGGCATTGACTGCCCGTTGTAATAGAATGCTATTACAACGGTCCTTTTAGGCCCGTTGTAAAAGATGCACCCTTTTTACAACGGGCATTGACTGCCCGTTGTAATATAATGCTATTACAACGGTCCTTTTAGGCCCATTGTAATAGATCCCGTTGTTATAGATGCCCTACACAACAGTAATATGCTTTCCCCCAACAATTTCAATCCCTGCCTTTCTACACAATAATCTATATTCCATCTGCCAGTCCTTTTCTTCTCACTTACTAAAATCTCTTTCTGAAACCCTAGTTCCCAAACCCGACTTCCACGTTCCCAAATCCGCCTCTCACGTTCCTAAACCCTCATTCCCAAATCTCTCCTCTCGTTTCCCAATTGAAATAAAGTTTTCAAAGCTTTATTATATTGAACCCACCTATAAACTCAGGCATGTCGGCTCGTGGGAAAATCTCAGGTTGCGAGTTGGATGCGAGTTTCCAAATTCAATGCAGCAATTGGATCTAGAGATAGCAGTTTCTAAATTCGGTGTTTGTTGCTTCAAAATTGGGTGCAGCAGTTGATCGCAAGTTGCAAGTCGGATCTGGAGGTCGTGGGTTTCAAATGTAGAGATTGTGAAGGTGATATATTACCAACATAGTTTATGAATTCAGTTCATGGTCATGTTTCTCAGCTGTATTCGGTGACATGGTTTATGTTTTTGGGTGTGGATATGGCAAGTCATGGTTTAGTTTAGGAATCATTAATTTTCCATAACCTTATATGCCATTGATTTATACTTACTATTTTGTTCTAACAGCCGATGAGTTTTTATCCACCAAGTTGAGTGCTATAATCCAAGAAATGAAAGCTGGACCTTATTCTTGCCATTTACTCGTGATAAAGGAAGTCTTGCTAGAGCCAGTTTGGGTGATAAAATATACACACTTGGAGGAGGAAGTGGATCTGTTTGTTTCTTAGATGTTAAGATGTTTGCTCCATCTATCGGGAAGTGGATTTATCACCAACAAATGCTTTTAAAGGCAATTCTTATATTCAAAATACTTGAATATATTGTTTTCTTTAAAAAACTAATTTTATATTTCAAATACTTGAACAAACTGTATGCTTTGTTGACACGCCAGTATGGAGAAGTGACCAATAATTCAAAGAAAATACATACAGAACATAAGAATACAAATGTCATGCCAGCATTAGTTGCATTAAATAATTTTATAAACATTTAATTCACAATTTATAAATTAATAATGTAGCTAACCAAAATACTGATTTACAGAAAATACATGTATATGTCAATATGCAAATTTTTGTTATGTCATTGTTTGCAGCATCCTTTTAATTGCGTGGACATATATTTTTTATCCAACATTACTGGCCAGTACTAGGGTGTGTGTATGTACAGGTCAAATACATTACCAGCCAGCACTTCTGAATGGTTTGGTGATGACAGAGCATACATGAAAATGTATGCACATACATGCAGATTTGTTGCTTAATAATGTTCACACTTCACACATATTATATACTAAAATTTATAAATTTAATTTGGAGGAAAATAATAGATTGAGCTTGGGAGAAACTCATAAATTTAGTTTGTATATTTTTATTACTGGATAGTATGAAGTATGGTTAAATGAAGTGTAGAAATTGGTGTATATAGTCTTGAATCCTCTACCTTTAGGTGTAGAATTTGATTCTAGAACATATCAAACACATTCAATTAGTTTTGAGTTAATAATGTTTAAACTCATGGTAAACTGATGCATCCATTTGTTTGACAGTTAATTAATTAAGCACATGTCAAACAAAATCAGTCACTTTTGAATTCTCTATCGTAATTTCTATTCTAATTTAAAAGCACATGATTCTTTAATAGAGAAAGTATGATGTATTTCTTTCGCTATAACATGTAAATGACATAAAAGGTAGAAAATTCTCAAGATATATGCATCTGTTGGTGCTAGATTCAAATCAAGATACAATATCTTTTATACCTCATATGTATGACTGCTGCTTTTATGCAGTCTAAAAGTGAATGCTTGAAAGATTCAAGCATAGTGTTACCTGTTCGGCATAATGGAAAGACTAAACGCACAGTTCTAGTGTACGAAGCTTGTTTAGAAGATGAAGCTTTCAGATTAGCTTTAGAAGCCAAGAAAATCTCGAAATATTTAGATGGAAGCACGATACAGAAAAGAATATATGTTAAAAGATGGACCATGAATGTGATTATTATCGACCAACAGAAGGTGCGGACATGATAAACAAGAGCAGAGTCTGGTATGTTGCAACCGTTTCTATTTATATTTCTATCTGATTTTCATTTTTTATAATGGGTATTGAGTATGGTTAGTTATATTTGAAACATGAAGTTAATTAAATTAAAATAAAAAATTATATATTGTTCGAAATTGGTTGAGATCTATATTGTTTTGTTTATCATTTTTTTTAGAAAATGTTTAGGTGATCATGACTGATTGTGTTGCTTGTAAAATGAGATTGGACTTGCTATTGAGTCAAGGACATACCAAATTATACAATTAATTCAGTCCTAATTGATAATCATGTAAATCTAAATTTCTATCTAAACACATATTAATATGCAATTTTAATTATAAAGACTTGAAATTAGAAAATTTTAGTTTCAAGGGCTTGAATTGTCTTTTATGTAAAGTGCTTCAATTTACTTTTTAAAATTTTAGCTGCAAAAATAACAAGTGCGAATAATTTCAAAATATGGTCATATATAACGTATATTAAAACTGATTTTCATAGCTAGTACCATTTTCTGAAAGAGTCATAAAATCATTTGTTCGATTAGTTAAAAATAACGATAAATGTGTTAACACTGAAAAATGATGAATGCATCTAACTTTGTTCAAAACTCGATAAATGTATGTTAAGATAGTTAAAAAAGTAGTAAATGTACATAACAAAGTTTAGAAATTTGATAAATGAATGATAAGTATAACTTGGAAGTTTGTATATTTTTGTTATTTGTACTGGTTATAATTTGGAAGGCATTGAATATATTTAGCTATGTATAAAAAAGTGATAAACAATTTTGTTATAATTATAGAAATGATAAACAGATTGTCTTGTTTAATGGTGGTGAACTGGGTAATATATGGATGAAAATGTCGATCAGTTTGAATTGAAAGGATACATAAATAAGGATAATAGTTTGTTGTTTTGATTAATGGCGGTTCGAAAAATATTGATGAGCTGAAGGAGTATATATATCAATCTGAAAAGCTACGTAATGGAGTTTTCAGTTCTTTAGTTTAGATTTGGATATTTTTAGTTCACATTTGATCTATATTTATGATTATCCTCTCGTATATAAATTGTTAAACACTTTGTGCCAAAATATTATGATATATTTTAGCAAGGATTTAGTAGTGATAATCACATTTTGCAGCACTGTTAGTTGAATAAAGCAATCTTTAATTTCGTGTTTTGTACGTTGAACAATTTTTAGTATTGGCATGTGACATGAACAGATTATAACCGATAGTTTAATGCTTGGGTTTCTTTAGCAAGCTTGAAATATTTTGTTAATGCTTTCTTCCAAAACCAACTCGATGAGTTGTAAATGCAAGGCATATACGAATTCAAATTCAGACATTCAGATGATTCTATCAGTGAAAACTATGACTTTACAAGTCAGCGAAGGCAAATAAATCTGTACAAAATAGTAGAATAGTTTGGATTGTCTGGTGCCTTTGATAGATTGCACAAGCGAGAAGGACAATAATAAAGCTTCGTGCACCTTGTACAAGATAATCTATCTATAATCTTTATGTGTTGCATATCACTGTGTGCAAGTTTTAAGTCTTTTTCTGCCACCCCACCTTCATTTTTCAAATATGTGTCCACCTTTTTGTCACCACTCATGTGCTTCATCTCACATTAGAACAATTCACTACAGTTTTATCACCCAAAATGAAGGAGGTCAATTCTTACAGGCAATCATGAGAAAAAGGTCGGCTACTTGTTATTATGTTTTTCAAATATATTTTTAAAGTTTTTATAAAGGGTCTCATAATTGTTTTAATCAACGAAGTGTCGAATTTGGATACATCAATCATGCTTGGAATAATTTATGACTATTGAGAATTTAAGATTAAGTAAATCACATAAGTAATTGCCTATTCGATCCCTAGAAAATTACGACTTAGTAATGCCAAAACTTAGGCACATCAATTATAGTCGGATGATCTGTGATTATCAGAAATTTATGTTTAAGCATATCACATGTGTAATTGGCTAAAATCATATATAGAAAGTTATGACATTCAGATGCTTCTATTTTATGTTTCAGGATTCATATCACTTTAGAACAATTTGGTCATTTTACCCACAATGTAGAGGAGGTCGATTCTCAATACAATATTATGAAGTAAACTCGCTATTTTCTATTTTTTTTTTAATTACATGTTCATTTCCTTTTGATTTATTTATTATAATATCAAAATTGTTTAGATCAAAGCAGTGCAAAATTTGGGTTCATAAATTATACTTGAAATGATATATGACTATTGCAATTTAGGATTAAGCATATCACAAGGGTAATTGCCTAAATCATCCTTAAAAAATAATGATTACTTAATATACCAATAACAATTTGTTATGCTGATTGTTTAATGGTGATGAACCTGTTGTAGTAGGCTTATATGCACTTTCTATTCCAGTGGCTAAACCTGTGTATTAGATGCTACCCATTACCATATTCATTATATGAAAATCATATCTAGAGGATTTTATTGCTGTGATAATGATTTTCAAGGACAAGCCCAAGTTTATCTTTAGATTAACCAGCATGTTCAAATATGGTACAGCTTCCTGGCCTTCTTTCCATATCAGCAAAATTTCTTCCTACTGTAATGGGCCTTCTCAAGAAGATAGTAGACGCAGGACAGCAGGCTGCTATTTTTGTTGCCTAACCATTTCTGTTTATTCAAGGTCAGTGCCTTTTTCCTTTGGTCGCCAGGTTGTATGTACAAATTTATCACAATTTTGTGTATTATGACCAAATACATTGCAAATGATATTGTCCAAAGTTTAATCTAGTCTCATTAGCTATATTAGAAATTGAAGTAATAGCATTAGCAAATTTTATTATAATTTTATATTGTCCAAAGTTTCAATTTTAATTATCCAGCCAATTGAGATATGAATAACTGATAAATAAATATTTTATTAGGGATGTAAAAGACTTGCCTGGATGGTATTTTTGATTTCTGAAACAAGTAAATTAGTAGTGGACTATCAAAGAGGCCGTTGGATCAACCGGTGCGTGGAATAAAGACTTCATCTCTGTGGTATAGTATGATTGTACTTAGAACATGATATTTGTAGCGGACTGTTATGTGCTAATGCTTTATGTATTTGGCATGTAAACTTATCTAACTTTTTGGAGTGTTAGAATTCTATGACTCTAGCTTTTAGTCTTTTCATATATGATTTTGAGTCTGAGTTGGCTTCTTGACCGTGATACTAACCCCATATAGCTGGGGAGACGAATCCTCACTTTATAGAGTTTCACTTCCAATACTTCCACTTGACCCAACTTCAGTCAAAGTGGAGCTTTCATATTGAAGATCAACATTATTCTCAAGTCTAGAAAAATGTGTAAATTAGTCACATCAATATTTTATGTTCGACCTTAGTTATATTAACCAATAGAAAACTATCAACTAAGTCATTTCATAGTTATCCAATAATTATCAATACATAAACCTTGATCCCTCCAGCAGTCATGAGTAATACATTGCCCATTATTTTGAGAGTGTCGCATACTCTAATCTCTATGGATGGATCGATATCCAGCCTCGATGCATCTTGACTAGGAATATTTAAAATGATGTGTTTATTATATTATAATAAAATACTCATTTATGGATTTTCTGTTAAATATATTTAATTAAATATATAATTATTTATAACACTTTATAACAAATATATAATCGGAAAAAAAATTATGAATGAGAAATGATTACAAAATTAATAATTTACAATAAATTATAGAATTACCTCTAGGTATGTCCCTAACTCATTAATCTCCCACTTGCACTTGGGGGCCAATTATAGAATCTTAGTCCCATCTTATCGATCAACTTCTCGAGATCTGACCTACTTAGACCCTTAATGAATGGATCTATTATGTTATCCATGGTATCTACTTATTATATCATAACCTCTTTCCTCTCAACGAACTCTCTAATGAGGTGTAACTTCCAAAGAATATGCCGTGATTTCTTGTGTGCTCTGCCTCCTTTGCAATATGCATCTCTATATTGTTACCAAAGAACAATGCTATTGGATTATCGGTATCGGGAATCGCTCCGAGCTCACTATAAAATTTATGCATCCAGACAACCTCTTTAACTGCTACGTTGAGGGAAATTCACAAGACATCCATCATCGAATTAGCTATTATTTCTTGTTCATAACTTTTCCAATTGACGTCTTTGTTGTTTGGCGTAAAGGCATAATCGAACACTGATTTAGTATCATCAATATCACTCTGAAAGCTAGAGTTTGTATACCCTTAAAAATCATAAGGAGGTCTCCATTTCCGTAAAAGAGGAATAAGTCTCGAGTATTTCTTAATACTTCAATATACATGTTATAGTCGTCTATTGTTTTTCTTTAGGATTAGACAGGTATCGGCTCAAGCATCTTAATGCATAAGCTGCATCCAATCTGGTACATAGCATAGCGTACATTATGGATCCTACGGCCGAAGCATAGGGATCATCAACATACTTTCTTTCTCCTTATCAGTATGATGAATGTCTTTCTTAAAAAGGATGACTCTGGGCTGTTGGAATGTTTCCACACTTGGAATTCAATAAATTACACCTCTTTAGTATGGTATCTATGTAAAAGGATTGGGACAATCCCAACAGCTTCTTTGATCTATCTCTATAGATCGTTATACCTAATGTATAACTGGCTTCTTCCAAATCCTTCATGGAGAAGTTCTTAGAAATCCAAGCATTCACTGATTGCAACAATGATGTTTCATTGCCAATCAACAAAAGATCGTCGACGTGTAGGACTAAGAATATGATTGTGTTGCTTTGTTCCTTTCTGTATACGTACACTTCCTTTGTGTATAGATAAAAACCAAACTCTTTGATTACCTCATCAAAACACTTGTTCCAACTCCTTAAAGCATGTTTGAGTCCATAATTGGACTTTAAAAACTTGCAAGCCTTGCCATCAATCCCAAAGACCATAAAACCCTTGGGCAGCGACATATAGATGGTTTCTTCTAAATCACCATTTTGAAATATTGCCTTTACATCCATTTGTCATATTTTATCATCATAGAATGCAGCAATGGATAGCATAATCCAAATGAACTTAAGCATGGTTATGAACAAAAATGTCTCATTATAATCAATTCCTTGAATTTGATAAATCCTTTTGCAACTAGCCTAGTCTTGTAAGTCACTACTTGTCCATCTGCATTTACCTTTTCTTAAAAATCCATTTGCAGATGATGGGTTTTATCCCTTCGGGTACATCTGACAAAGTCCACACATTGTTTTTGTAAATGAAATCCATCTCGGATTTCGTCACTGCAACCAAGAATACAGAGTTTTTACTTTGCAATTCTTATAGGAAAGATAGAGGAGTTTCATTGTCTATGACACGATACTCCTCTCCATTCATGAGAAAACCACAATAACCCTATAGTGCACAAGATTCCCTCATGAACTTTCTAATAGGTTGTGTCTTATCATATATGGGTGAATTTGGTTCTCCCACTGGTTCTTGCCTCAATCTTATTTTTTCAAATCTCATCCAAGTCTACAACTTTGCTGATAATTTATTTTGACAGAAATTCCTTTTCCATAAAGATAGCATGTATTGAAATAGTCACCTTCTGTTCCTCTGTGTTGTATAAAATATATCCCCTAGGATTTTTGGGATATCCATGCACTTACACGACGCGTCTCACTTCAATTTTGTTAAGGCCGACATTTTTAACATTGGCTGGACAACTCCAGACCTTTAAATATTTGAAGTTGGTTTTCTTACCATGTCATATCTCATATTAGTCTTAAGGCGCAGAATTAATAGGTAACAAATTCAATATGTGCTCTACGGTTTCCAATGCATATCCCCAATAGGACAAAGGTAATTCATCCTTACTCATCATGGAATAAATCATAACTAATAGAGTTCTGTTCTTATGCTCCAAAACACTAATATGTTGTGGAGTATATGGTGGAGTAACTTGAAAGATAATATCATTATCTTGTAACTATTTACTCACCTCCTCTTTTTGATCAAATAATTTTTATCTTTCAGTCCATTTGAATTTCGACCTCATTATTATATTCGATATATTTCTCTTAGACATCTTGTTCTTTACAAGATACACATATCCTAGTCTTGAGAAACTATTAGTGAAAAAATAGTAAGAACTATTATCCTTGGTGATTACAGACATCAGGCCACATACGTCACTATGTACTAACTCTAAGAGTTTATTAACTCTTTTATTGCTCCCACCGAAGGAAGTGCTTGGTCATTTTATCTTTGAGACATGACTCATAAGTTTCAAATGATTTAGAGTCAAGTAATGAGAGAATATCTTTGGTTTTCAGTTTGTGTAGTCGTTTCTCACTAATATGACATAGCTTACAATGCCAAAGATAACTGTTATATTTTGTTAAAAGAACTACTCATAGAACATACATAATTAGTATTGGTTACATAAATGCCATTTTCCAGAACACCATCATAAAATTCATTTCCATTCAAACTAATGTTCATAACATTATTCGCATAGTGTAATATATAACAAGTATCATATAATATAGAAACATACACAATTCCACAAATAAAGTCTTTTACAAAATAGCAATTATTTAATATCAATACTACTCCACTAGGAAAAACTAAATAATAATATCTTACTGTCATCGCATCTACTATAGATTCATCAGCAACTTGGAGCCTTATCTCTCCTTTTTCCATGCAACGCTAGTTCCTAAGCCCTTAATGAATTACACATATGAGTTCCAAATCCGGTACCTAAAATCCAAGACATTTTTTTGTTCCAAAACAATTTTCAACCATAAATGTACTTGACAGAGCTATAGAACTATTATGATTTCTTTCTTTAACAATCTTTAGGTATTCAGGATAATTTCTTTTCGACCGGCCTTTCTAGTTGCAGTGGTGACATTCAGCCTTAGCATCGGTCTTCTTACTTTTCTATTTCTTCTACCTTTCTATTTTCAACCTCTTCGAACCATTAAAATATGATGCACCACTCTTTACAGTAAGCATATCCACTTAATCCTTGGATGTAGACTCAATCGACCCTAATATATTAAGGAGCTCCACGATATTCACATTCAAGTGGTTCATATTGTAATTTAGTATGAATGGTTCATAGTTAAGTGTAAGGGAACCAACAATCAAATCAACTTGTAATTCATTGCTCATATTATGTCCAATTATGAAAGCCTACCAATATTGCCCTTCATCATCAGTACGTAATCATCCACTTTCTGTCCTTTAGTCATTTCGGTATTGAACAACTTCTTTGTAAGCTCATACCTTGCAGAACGTGATTGTTCATATATATGGCCTAGAGACTATCAAATATCTCATGGATAGATATATTTTTTGTGTTGTCTTTGCAATGACTTGTCTAACAGAGACAAAATAAAAATTTGGGTGATCTCTAGGTCTAAAACCCATTTGTCATAAGTAATTTTTAGTTCGAGGTCTGCATCAACAGCAAATTATTCTTTAGGATTACAACTAATGGATGACAAAAGATGCTCGTAAGTCAACGTTATCTTAATTTCTCTTAGCTAATCGATATAGTTGAGTCTGGTAAGCTTGTCGCTTTCAGAAAACAAATTTAGGAGTTGGCATTTTCTAAAATATTTAGCTAGTAGAGGTTAGGACAATATCATAGTAGATATTCTTATAATATTAGTAAGGTTAAACTTTATATTTCATTTTACTAATAAGCTTCCATTGGCCATTTATTTTTCGCAAAACCCTAAATCGAAACATAGAGTTCTTTCAACCTCGCCAGAAGGTGTTAGGACTCGTATGTCTTGAGATTCTGACCTTAAGGAAAGCTCAACAAATCATACTACCATATACCTTAGATAACTCCTTATCGTTTGTATCATATACAACTCTTAACCTGTGGTTTCTTGTCCTAATCTCAATTTTACGTTAAGGAAAGCTCAATAACAAAAATAAGATTACTCACTCATACCTACCATATCCACGACGGCCTGTATACTATATGTACCTTGCGGAAAGCTCAACAAATATGTATAAGTATCATATCTCATCTAGTCAATACAACAATAATACTACACATAACAATTTTAGCTTGAGGAAAGCTCATTAATGAGAGGGTATGTAAGTTATATTAATGTATAAATTGTAGAGGACAATTTTATATTAAAGAAACATAATTTTCTATATATTATATTGAGTGATAATGTATTTATGAAATAACCTCGTGATTGAAGTGTCGGACACATTAGGAATCATAATATATGAAGATTAACTTATGTATTTATTCCTTAAGTCTATTTAGAGTTTCAATAATGTTCCACCTTTGGTTTATACATTCATATTATATAAGTTTTATTATTATATAACTTTCATTTTTTAATTGACTTGTATAATAATCTTATGTATAACATTATATTAATTAAATCATATTCAATTAATTTTAATTAATTAGCACCTTGATTAAATGTTTATTATTTAATTTTAATCTATTATATTGAATATTTATATACTATAAACTTTATAATAACACACACACATATATATGAAAAGAATATCATCTATATACATGTATGTATGTATTTTAATTTAAGTGATTTTAATATCCAAGAATATCATGCCCACATATTCCTTGCTTGTCCCTCTTTCTGCCTTCCCCATCTCTGTTGACCTTTCTTGTAATCTGTCTCTTGTTCCCCCTCCATCGTCTTTGCTTCCTCCTCCAGCTTCGAACTCTATTTTCAAATCCAAACCATGAACTGCTGGTGTTTTCCCATCGTGTGATGTTCCTTTTAGTTTTAATTGTTCAACTTTGGTTCCTCCCCTTGAGGTCATACAAGCGGCGAATAACTTATGGAAGGAGTATTTAGTTGGATTTTTCTTGGACAAACCACTATCTTACTCAACTCTCATCTATTACATGAAGAAGGCATGGAAAATAAGAGGTTCGATATTAGTTATGTCTGATGGCTTTCTCTTTTTATTCAAACTGTCAAGCGATGAAGACACGAGGAGAATAATTGAGTATGACCCCATTATTATGCGCAATAAACTTTTTATTGTGAAACTTAGGATGAAAACATTGGAAATAACTGTGGTAGGATCAGATCTGTTCCTGTTTGGATCAAAATCACAATATACCGTTATATGCTTAGTCTCACATAGGTATAAATTGGCTAGCATCGAGAATTGGAAAAAATTTATGTATGGATGAATCGACTGAAAGACCGGAGCGAATTTCTTTTGCTAAGTGCATGGTCGAGGTTAGTCCAGAGCATGAAATCCCAGATAGTTTTCCAGTAAAATTGCTTGATGGAACTGAGCAGCGGGTACATGTAGTTATCTATGGAAACCTGTAATATGTTCTTCATGTAAAGTCTTTGGGCACACTATGGAGACCTGCTTTTCTAATAAAAATTCAATTGATAGTAAGTGTCGGTGGGAAAATAAGGAAATGGAATGTAAAATGATCAAAAAACTGAAGCTTCTGCTGATGCAAGAAATAGTAGAAAGAAGCAAGTATGGCAGAAAGTGGAAAACAATAAAGGGAAAAGGAAGAATGCAAAAGCACCACTATAGGAAAATGAAAACAAAGTCATAGGTGTTGAAAATGTGAAATCGGGTGAATTTATGGATGAAGATAACAATAACAGAGCTACGAAAGGTAATAAGGATGTTGAGGGTACGAAGCAAACAGATGTTATTGGCTTGGGAAGTAACAAATTCTTTGTGCTTCAGGAGTGTAACAATAATGAAGATGTAAATTTGATTGAAGATGAAATGGAAGTGGAAGTAGATAATAATGTTGATGATAGTGAAAACAACCGGGTAGACAATGGAGCAAGTAGTAGTGACAAAAAGAATTGCAATGCACCCTGTGTGTCTGCTGTGCACGTGCATATGCACAACCAAAGTGAGATTACATTAGACATAAGGAATAATACGTCCCATCCCGAAGTGGTTCACTCTTATACCCTAGCCATTCTTGACAACATGCTTTCTCCAACAATTGACACAACTCGACAAGTTTTTGTTTCCCTGCCCAAAGTAATTCATTCAATTGCCCGTGCCAAGCCTGACATCTTGATTTCACTAGCATCTAAACTTGACTGGTGCACTTCTCTTCAGACGCAACTAACCAAAATGATTGTAACTAGTATGAACCAGAGAAAAAACCATATATTACCTTATCACCAATAAGTAATGCAAAAACCCCTAATCATACTTTCACCATCAATATCCCTGGCTGATTCTCCCCTATCCAAAATGAACAGCAAACATTAGACACTCAACCTCCAACACTCATTTTTGTTAACCCATCCATCATTCAAAAAGACTTATCTACCTCCACTACTCAAGTCCCCAATCCAAATACCACAAATTCAAGAAGACAGACACGATCTCTTTCCTTAAAGAGAAGCAAAGTCGATTTCCCCCATTGTATATAGTTTACCCAATGATTAAAAATAGCAACTTGGAATATTCGTGGTGCACATAGTAATATAAAACTTGATCAAATAAAAGATCTAATCCATTACCATGATTTCTGCCTCCTCCCTCTTCTTGAAACCAAGTAAACTCGCCATTATCCTTCAAAGCTGCCAAATACATCAACCCTTCTTGGTCTGTGCTACGCAACCTTGATAATGCCCCTTATGGCAAAATCTTGGTTCTCTTTGATTCCTCTGTTTTATTTGTAACTACCATCTTAACCTCCAAGCAACACATCCACCTCTATACCAAAACTTAACACCCTCCCTCATCTTTCTATTTAACAAATGTATATGCTGATAATTCTTATGTCTTAAGGAATAACTTCCTTAATGCATTACCACCCCTCTGACAATCATCCCACCCATGGCTTGTGCTAGGGGGTTTCAACGGTTGCCTTGAACTTGAAGACAAAATGGTTGGTCTTCCCCTTCTTCCCAAAGACATTGCCACTCTATATCTTGCCTTGTCTAATTATGACCTCCTCCCTATTGCCAAATCAGGTGCCAAATACTCTTGGAACAACAGAAGTAGGAGTGGAGTTCATACCTTCTAAACCATTGATCATGCTTTCTGTTAGCATCAAAATTGGTCACTAACACCCTTAGAAAGATTGTATAGAGGGATTAATGAAGAAAGTAAATTAAAAAAGAGAATAGAGTGTAAATTTAAATGCAGAGAACAAGAACACCAAATTTATAGTGGTTCGGCGTAAATACCCACGTCCACTTTGAAGTTGATTTCCATTGATTTCCTTGATGGGTGATTACAGATACAATCCGTTTTTATTTACTAGAATACAATTGCAAAGTAAAAGAAATAAGCCTGGAATGAGTCTTGAAAATGGCAGAGTCTCCCCAGTGTTCTCTCTCATCTTTCTTTTTTTCTGTGCCCTTGCCCATCTATTTATAGGCGGAGGTGGATTGGACTTCCTTGGTGGGCCTGGTAGCTGAATAACCCGGTCCAAATAGTGCTAGCCCTGTGCGCCGAACCAGGGAGGCCGAACGGTGAGATGCTGAGCCAAGGCATCTATGTCGAACAATGTTCTTATGCCGAACCAGGCTGGGATGCCGAACGATCGAGGTTCGCCGAACGTACTCTGCCGAACTAAGCCGAGATGCCGAACCATCTAGGCTCGCTGAACGTACTCGGCCAAACTAAGCTGGGATGCCGAACCATCTAGGCTCGCCGAACGTACTCGGCCGAACTGAGCTGGAATACCGAACAATCTAGGCTCGTCGAACGTACTCGGCCGAACTGAGCTGGGATGCCGAACCATCTAGGCTCGCCGAACGATGGCTTTGGCCGAGCGTGCCAGGAGGCCAAGCGATCTTTGATCTCTGAATGATCTTATGTCGAGCATCTCCCTTTGGCCGAACGGTATTCAATATTGAACGTACCTCGATGCCGAGTGCACCTCTGAAATGCCGAGCGCTATCGCTCCTCGAACGATACGACGTCGAACGCTCATAACATGCCGAATGTCCATCTAATGTCGAACGTCCTTCTTCGCCGAGCGTCCTGGTGTTGTCTGTCTAGTTGCCCGGTCAAACTTTCGGGTAACATTTTTCCCCCCAAAGTACATCGTGTGGTCGAATATGATGTGCTTTGAACTACGAGTTGGCGTAATGTCGAGGCCGAACGACACTCAAATGCCTAACAAGATGACCCATGCTGAACGTTCCTCTGTGCCGAGCGTTTTTCATGCTTTGACCGGTTCTACTGGTCAGAGTCGTTTCGACTTCCTCTCCTTTTCATATAAAACCTGGTGCTCTACTTCTTCTTCTTTTTCTCACTTCTTACTTTTCGAGAGCAAGCAACTCATCTCCTTTAAGTTTTACTCTTCCGTTCCCCGAATCGAGCGCGTCCTTCCCACAATTCCTTTCGAAGCTCCCATCATTCCTCTTGGTAAGAGCTTTCGTAAGTCTTCACTTAAAGCCACAATCTGTATTTAGAACTTAGGCGATTCCACGACGGGTGGAATGGAGAGGAGATAAATAGATGGTAGAGGCGCTCGGAGGTGGGAGTTAGCTGGAGACGCGTGGCGATGGAAGTGAGACGCAGTGGTAAGGTTCGGCCTCGCAATGGTTAGCTAACTCCCCATGCCGAACGAGGCTGAAGAGGGAAAATCGAAGGGAAGTGGGGAAAGGACAGGAGGTCGTTCGATCTTGTGGCCGAATAGTATTTTAGCCGAACGCTATCCGGGTCGGTCATTATTTAACCGGTCGACATCTTGGCCGAGCGATCATGAATACCAATCCATACCCTATCGGCCGAACATGACTTAAGCCGAACGAACATAAATGTCGACCGTATTCTATTGGCCAAACATAACTTAAACCGAACAAACAATTGCCTTGCCCAACTTCATAACCGAACAAGTACAAAAACTCCAGCATACTTGTATATCGAACTAATTTTGATTGATAACCTTCCCAGTAGATATAAACCTGAACTTAATTCGATATAACCGGATAACTTCCTTTAACGTTTTCTGAACCTGAAACTGTAATCACCATAAGGAAGGCTTTTAGGGACGGTCAGCGATGACGGTCTTCGAAGGCGATGATTTTAAGCTTAGTTTTATATCAGTAATCTTACGACTTCCAAATTTTCAATGCTTATACACGATTGATTGCACTAGTTCACACACCATGTGGGAGGAATATTCGTGTTGTTAATTCTAACGTCAACCATTTTTTCAATATAGTACACACAGGTGTTTTGTCAGATCCCTTATTTATTGAAGATGTCTAAAAGATCCAGCTCCGCCACTATCTCAGATAGGCCTGGGCCGTCTTCCAAACAAGGGGACGTAGACACTTCTAATCCGCCGACCTCCCCCGCTCATGATTTTGCACCTGATACCATGGAGTCAACGATTCTCTTGGATAATCCGATCGATTCACATGCTTCGAAGATTAACGAAGCCGCGCTCCGGCGAATATGTTCGATTCACGGAATCCCTTTCACTGACGTGTTGGTTCCGTCGGGCCATGATCGTCCACACCTGCCCCCAGCCGGATACACCGCCTGTAATAAGTTTATGTGCTGGGTGGGCAGTGTGCCTCCGTTCAATTTATTTCTTCGGGATGTGTTGCAATGCATAGACGTCGCCCCGTCGCGGCTGCACCCAAACGGTCATGAGTTCATTTATGGGACCTACCTCCTTTTTATGGCTGTCTTCTCCAAGCCTCCAACTCCTGACGACATCAGATATATTTATATGATCAAGAAGCAGAGAGATAGCCCCTCCTTCGTGTTCCTCGAGCCGCACCACAAGTGCCAAATTCTAACCGGAGCGTGGAGCAAGTTTTTCCTGTACAAACAGGAATGGTTCTACGTGCACTGCCCTCCCAGTTTCTAGAGGAGATGGGTTGAAGGAAGTAAGTCTTCTTTTGAGAGCAATGCTCATATTTCGGTTGAGGCGATGCTTTTTCTAACTCTTGTTTCATTTTTTAAGATATCAATCCACGTCCTGAGGGCCACGACTATTCAGAGGCTGTTGAGGCTATTAGGGCTCTTCCCGCCGAGGAACGAGACTTCCGAACCCCCATTTCAAATGAGTCACTGTAAAGGTTCGGGCTGTTAGCAGAAGGTCGTCGGGTGAGCCTTCCTGAGGGCGTCTCCATCCCTAAGCCCGCATCCGGTAAAGGGAAGAAGTTGGCTGAATCATCACCACGCCACACCCCCGATGCACATGAGGAGAGTGAAATCAGAGAGGGTGAAGCACCCGAAACTCAAGGTGAGAATGCGGGTCCTACTCAGGATCTGCTAGTCAAAGTGCAGGATATTGAAACGTCATCTTCCCCTTCAAAAGGGAAAAAGACGTTGACATATAAGATTAGAAAAGAGAAGGTTGGCGGAACTTCCAAAGTTACGCTCATCCCGGCGGAGAAGGAGGCTTCTTCGTCGCACGTTGAAAGTTTGCTAAAGGGTCTTTCGAACCTATCCATTCCCGAGGATCTGCTCAACTATGATTTTGGCGATCCGGAGGCATTCAAGTTCCATTCGCCCATCAGGGGCGATGTGGGCATTCCAATCCAAAGTCAGGGAGAGAAAACCCCTGTTAGCAAGGCTACTGGTCCGTCGGGGGGAAACACTAGGACACACACGAATATTTGCACTTCAATTCACACTTAAACTTTTGTTGTCACGTCTCTCCTTGCTATCTGGTTGTTATTTGAATTTCGTGTAGGTGACATGAGGCGCTCACACGGATTCGATCGTCTCCGTGGTTCTTCTATTTTTCATCCGTCCGGATGGGACTCGGGTCCCGAGAGACGTCGAGATAGAGGCGTTGATGGTGATAGGGACCATCATTCTCGGGACTCATCATCTCGGAAGAAACCGTATTACCAGCCCAAGAATCATCGACACCCCTCTTCTCATTCAGGGCAAAGTAAGGATAAGCCTGGTTACAAGGGGCCGCAATCTGATATCCCCCGAGATCAACGGTCTGATTCTTCTTCCACTCGACAGTCCCGAGATTCTCATAGGAGGGGCGAACTTTCAAAGCCGTCTCCTCCTGCTTCTGCATCGGATCCAACAGTATCAGAGAGACTAAGCGAGCTCAAGGCTATATTTTCTAAGATTTGCTTCGATGGTTGAAGTTCCTTCCGGCGATTCATCCTATACATGGAGATGTTAAGTAGAACGCCATTGCCTATACCAACGACGTCTATGTTCAACATGATGCGTCCGTTCACCTAGCTGAGAAACTTTCCAAAGTCTCTGTGGAGCACCAGCATGAAATAGACCATTTGAAGCTTGAGGCCACCCATGATAAAAACATCATTAAGGCCCAGGACGAAGAGATCGCCACTTATAAGTCTGAACTCGAGGTCGCCCATCGGAGTGCCAGGGATACTGTTGAGGCCGTCACTCGCTTGGAATCAACTCATAAGAAAGAGCTTGACGAGGCGGTTCAACGATGTGGGGCTTTGGCCTTAGAGAAGGACTCCGTTCAAAAGGAAAGGGATGCGTTCAGCACCCGGGACAAGGAACTTGAAGAGCTTCTCCGCAGAGAGAGAGATAGAGGAGAAAACGGCTGCCTCAGAAGAGTCACAGCGATACTGTGACGAGATTGCCGCCACCCGACTTTTAAAAGAACAACTCGAGGGCGAGCTTTCCAGGGTTGAGGTGTTAAAGGGCGAGGCCCGTGAAGAGGGAAAGAAGACGGCGTTGAGGACATCGATTCCCGTCTTGAGGCAACCAGGGAGGAAGGTAGAGAAGAGATCAAAACCGCGTTCGACCCACTCATTGCCGAATTCAACGCTCGCGTGCTCATGCATCGTGACTTAACTTTTGCGGGCGATGGCTATCTTGAATCGTTGTTCGAGGCGTGGGAAACCTTAATTCAGATCAGGAAGGCCGAGCACGGTGTCGAGGAGGTTGACGAGGAAGATTTGATAAAGAAATTTCTGAAGGGAAATGAGCCTTCGGACCTATCGGCGGCCAAGGCCCTTTACTGCAAAGGCTCCCCCTGGAGGAAAGGGAAAGAAGTTATCGCCAGTCAGTCCGAGGTCAGGTCTCTTGTTCACGTGCCTTCCCAGCCGGCCGGTCGGTCGATAATTGATCCCTTTGAACAGCACATTGGCTATGATCTGGAAGCCCCCGGCCTGGGAGTTCATGTTTTGTCTCCTATCCCGGAAGGCGAAACTCCTTTGACGGCAGAGAGTTTGCTAGGGCCTGGTAGATAGCTTTTCACTTTGAGATTTTGAAAATTGTTACTCTTTGTGAAGTACTATTGCATTCTAATGCTCATCTTCTCTGATTTTGTGCAGGTCATTCTAATCTCGATCCCACTCCGAGGAGCGATGTCTCCAAGGAGGTGGGAAAGACTGGTGGGGCCGCTCATGCTGGCGAAGTTCCTGGGCCAGATGCCCAAGTGATTGGGGCGCTTGACGAAGGCAAGTCCGACTCCTCCTCTGAGAGTTATGAAATAGAAGTCACTGGTGTCTCTGGGCATACATCGAACTTGAGCATGGAGGAGCAACTCGAGAAAGAGAAGGAGAAAGCGGCCGAAATCAAAGCTGAGCCCCGAACGGTGGACCTGGACGACCCTTTGAACCAACCGTTGAAGGTCATCCTGCCTGGCAGGTCCAAGCCCATGGGTGTTCACCCTACTTCTTAAGTGGTTACCCCTCCATCGAGGAAGGATCTCAAGGGTAAACGCTCGGGGGAGGAGTTGTCTAGGAGGAAGTCGAAGAAGCACAAGAAGTGATTACTGTCCTCGTTTAACGAGAGTTAGTCTAAGTCGTGTAATAGTTTTTGTAATTTTTGTAGATAGACTGTTGACTCCGAATTTTGGGGTGCTTGTAGCAGAAAAATTTTCTTGAATAAAGTTTAGTTTCCTTTTCTGTCTTTTCAAAAGATTCTTATTATCCAATTTTCTTTGTGATTGTGATTCGAATCCATGCTGTTGTGCGTAACGTAGACTTCTTGGTTTGTCTTCACATATCCCGTTGATTCTCTGAGAGTTATTCGTCTTCCTCCCATGCTTCAAGCACTTGGAACATTTTATAATCTGTACAACGGGAACTTAGAATATTCCAGTCCGCACTCTGGGGACTTGGAGAATTTTTACCGTTCATACTCGAGTTCACGCTCCGGGGACTCAGAGTATTCTATTCCGCACTCCGGGGACTTGGAGATTTTTAAGTCATTTATACTCGAGCCCGCGCTTGGGGACATAGAGTACTCCAGTCCGCACTCCGAGGACTTGGAGATTTTTATTCGTTTATACTCGAGTCCGCGCTCCAGGGACATAGAGTACTCCAGTCCTCACTCCGGGGACTTGGAGATTTTTAAGTCCTTTATACTCAAGTCCACGCTCCGGGGACATAGAGTACTCCGGTCCGCACTCCGGGGACTTGGAGATTTTTATTCGTTTATACTCGAGTCCGCGCTCTGGGGACTTAGAGTACTCCAGTCCGCACTCTGGGGACTTGGAGATTTTTATTCGTTTATATTCGAGTCCGCGCTCTGGGGACTTAGAGTACTCCAGTCCGCACTCCGGGGACTTGGAGATTTTTAGTCGTTTATACTCGAGTCCGCGCTCCGGGGACTTAGAGTACTCCAGTCCACACTCCGGGGACTTCGAGATTTTTAGTCGTTTATACTCGAGTCCGCGCTCCGGGGACTTAGAGTACTCCAGTCCGCACTCCGGGGACTTGGAGATTTTTATTCGTTTATACTCGAGTCCGCGCTCCGGGGACATAGAGTACTCCGGTCCGCACTCCGGGGACTTAGAGATTTTTATTCGTTTATACTCGAGTCCGCGCTCCGGTGACTTAGAGCACTCCAGTCCGCACTCCGAGGACTTGGAGATTTTTATTTGTTTATACTCGAGTCCGCGCTCCGGGGACTTGGAGTACTCCAGTCCGCACTCTAGGGACTTGGAGATTTTTAGTGTCCGTGCATGTTCGTACGTTAGCCGGGATAACATAATTTTATTTGCCCGTCACAGGATCATCATTCGTAAAGGCATAAATAATTCATGGGAAAGATGGCTTCAAGCCTTTATTAATGAGAACAAGCTAGATCGCTTTATTACATGCCAAGAATTAGGAATAAAAGCATACTGGAAATAAGTGCGACTAATACATGAAAGAAATAGACTAAGTATAATAACGCCGTAAGTGCTCGCTGTTCCATGCTCGAGGGAGTGTCGCATCATCGACGGTCGCCAGCTTGAAAGTTCCTCTCCAAGCTTCCGTTCGATGACGTATGGACCTTTCCACGCGGGATTCGTATGAGACAGGATTGGGAAAACTCGTTTCAACACGAGGTCTCCCACACTAAACATTCTTGGTCGGACCTTCTCGTTATAATATTTAGCGACTCTGTGTCTGTATGAGGCCACTCTCAAATCGGCTTCTTCGTGTTTTTCATCAATAAAGTCCAATGATTCCAATAAGAGGTCCCGGTTCGATGCAGGGTCGTAGTGAGTCACCCGATGAGATGGAACTTCAAGTTCCACGGGTATGACAGCTTCCGTGCCATATGCCAATGCGAATGGAGTGTGGACAGTCGCGGTCTTGTGGGTGGTTCTATAGGTCCAAAGCGTCGTCGAGAGTTCATCAACCCACTTGCCTCTAGCCTTTTCCAAACGCCTTTTCAATATGGACTTGATTATTTTGTTTACAGCTTCTACCTGTCCATTCACCTTTGGATGAGCAACTGCTGTAAACCTTTTCTCAATGCCATATTTCTGACAAAATTCTTTGAACTCCTTACTTTTGAATTGAGTTCCATTGTCTGTTATGATGGTCCGAAGAAGGCCAAAACGGCTGATATTTCGTACAACGAAGTTAATGACTTTCTTGGTGGTGATCGTGGCCATAGGCTCTACCTCTGCCCATTTGGTAAAGTAATCGACCGTAACTATTGCATACTTCACGCCTCCTTTGGCTATGGGTAAAGAGCCGATCAGGTCAATTCCCCACACCGTAAATGACCAGGGACTAACCATTTGTGTGAGTTCCGTCGGCGGAGCTCTCGGGATTTTTGCATATATCTGGCATTTATCACATCTTCTCACATAGTCTGCAGCATCTCGATTCACGGTTGGCCAGTAGTATCCATAGCGGAGGATCTTCTTTGCTAATGTCTGCCCCCCAGTATGGTCACCGCACTCTCCTTCATAGACTTCCTCCAGGACTCGTTTTATCTCAACATGGGAAATGCATCGGAGTAGTGGGGTCGAGAATCCCCTCCGATACATTATCCCATCCTATATCACATAATGTGAAGCTTTACGGAGGACTTGGCGTCTTTCGCTTCTCTTTTCAGGCAAATCCCCTTATAGCAGGTACTGCTTGATTGGGGTCAAGCACGATTACTTCTCAAGTTTGATCTCTAACACGAAATCTGTCTCCATTACGTCTATATTTGGAGCATAGAGGGTCTCAACAGGGAACAATCCCATTTGCTGTGCATCGCCAGTGCTTACGAATTTTGCCAATGAATCGGCTTCTCTATTTTGTTCGCGTGGGACATGCGAGATGTCGTAGTATTTCAGATTCGCCATCAGCTCTTGAACCCGAGCAAGGTAAGGAGCAAGTCTCTGTCCCTTCGCGTGATAGTCTCCCCGCACCTGATATACTACCAGCTGCGAGTCACAGAAGATTTCGAGTGACTTCACTCCCAGTTCGATAACAAGTCTCAAGCCAGCAATCAATGCTTCATATTCGGCTTCGTTATTTGTTGCTACAAACTCGAACTTCAAAGCGTAGCAGATTGATCGGTCTTAGAAGTTACGAGGATTATACCTACCCCCGAGCAACGGTCCTTAGATGCTCCATCGGTGTACATCTTCCATCGAACGTGGGGTATGGTTCTGTGATTACTCGGTTCATCTAGCACAGTGAATTCAACAACGAAGTCGGCTAGTGCTTGTCCTTGTATGACCCTCCACGGCAAATAGGTAATATCGAACTGACTAAACTCAATATTCCATTTCATCATCCTTCCGGAAGTTTCCGGTCGTTGGAGTACCTGTCGCAAGGGTTGGTCAGTGTAGACACCGATTGAGTGTGCCTCAAAGTAGGGGCGAAGCTTGCGTGATGCGATCACCAAGCAATAGGTTAGTTTTTCAATTTTTGGATAATTTCTTTCCGCCCCTGTCAAGCACTTACTGACATAGTAAACAGGCTTTTGAATCCGGTCTTCCTCGCGGACCAAGGTTGTACTGATAGCGTGCTGGGATACCGCCAAGTATACATACAACGTTTCATGGTCTATCGGCTTGGACAGTACGGGGGGATTTTCCAAGTGCCTTACCAGAGCCCGAATGCTTCCTCACAGTCGGATGTCCATTCGAAGTTTCTCTTTCCTTTCTTTATAATGTCAAAGAATTGAATACACTTGTCTGTAGCTCTGGATATGAATCGACTTAGTGCAGCCACTTTTCCATTCAAGCATTGCACCTGCTTTATGGTTCTGGGTACTTGTATATCTCGGATAGCCTGGATCTTCTCTGGGTTAGCCTCGATTCCCCGGGCATTCACAATGAATCCCAGAAACTTTCCTGATGCTACGCCGAATGAACACTTCAACGGATTGATCTTCATTCCATAATGCCTGAGTATGTCAAACATCTCCGCCAGGTCTCGGATAAGGTCATTTGACTACCGTGATTTTAGTAGCATGTCATCCACATAGACTTCCATCGTTTTTCCAATCTGATCTTTGAACATTCGATTCACCAGGCGTTGATAAGTCGCCCCTGCGTTCTTCAATCCAAATGGCATTACTAATAGCCATACAATCCCACGTTTGTGACAAAGCTGGTGTGTTCTTGGTCCGGGATGTGCATCGGAATTTGATTGTAACCAGAGTACGCATCTATAAATGATTGTAACTCATGTCCGGCAGTTGAGTCGACGAGTTGGTCAATCCTTGACAGCGGGAAACTATCCTTCGGGCATGCCTTGTTTAAATCGGAGTAATCAACACAAGTTCTCCATTTTCCATTCGCTTTCTTTACTAACACCGGCTTAGATACCCATTCGAGGTAGAGGGCGTCGCGGACGAACCCGTTGGTTTTAAGTTTGTCCACCTCCTCTTTGAGAGCCGCGGACCTCTCCGGGTCCATGCCTCTCCTTTCTTGTTTCACAGGAACATGTCTCGGGTCTATGTTCAACATATGACTCGCGATTACTGGAGAAATCCCGCACATATCAGAATGCATCCAAGAAAAAACATCAAGGTTCGCTCGGAGGAAGTCAGTAAGGTTCTTAGTTGCCACGGCGTCGAGCTGTGATCCTATTTTGAGAACTCGTGATGGGTCGTTGCGGCTAACTGAGATGCCGATGGTTAGTTCAGCCGGTGCCGCATTTGTTTCCCTGGGTTCCCCATCATCGTTTCTCGGATCTATGTCTCTATGGATCCGAGAATGCCGCCCGAGCCAGGGCTCGGGCGCTAGTTGTCAATCATCAGAACTTTGGATGCGGACAGAGCTGTCCGCAGCCTTTCCTTTGTCCCTACGCTGTGCCTCTCTGAGCTCAGCTACATAGCATGCACGGCCGGTTGCCTGATCACCGTGTACCACTCCAACCACTTTGTTTGTTGAAAATATTAACGTCAAACACCAAGGGGCCAAAGCTGCCCTAAATTCTGCCAGGGCTGGACGACCCAGAAATACGTTGTACGGGGAATCAACGTCCAGTACTATGAATGGTAGGATTCGAACCCTTCTACGTTCACCTTCTTTCGGTTCAACTGGTAACTCCACATATCCCATTGCATCAGCTACTGTGGCATTAAAGCCATGGATTCTGGCCATGGATGGTTTCAAATCCTTGATCTCTAGCTTCATTTGGTCGTATGCCTTCCGGAAGATGATGTTAACGGAATCAATCAGAATTCTCTTTACGAATGTCGGTCCGATGGTCGCAGATATGACCATTAGGTCAATGGTAGGAGCCTCTACCTTATCCGCATCTCTGTTCCTGAAT
Organism: Allium cepa; assembly: GCA_030765085.1. Taxonomy (NCBI): domain Eukaryota; kingdom Viridiplantae; phylum Streptophyta; class Magnoliopsida; order Asparagales; family Amaryllidaceae; genus Allium; species Allium cepa. The sequence continues at coordinate 766,678,188 of CM060928.1, read as the reverse complement.
TCGATATCATCATTCATTGCGCGTTGCTACTTTGTAGGAGTTCCATCTTCCACGTTCGAACAACACTCGTACTCTGCATGTCTTAAGGAGTTAGCATATCGCTCCATCTCCTGCCAATTCTTGTCTGCAGGGTGAGATCCGCCAGCAATCGTGTTAATAACCAATCTACCCACAGTCCTATGGGTCTTTGACAAATTCTTGCAGCTTCTTCTGTCTAATTAGCTTTTCTATAACATCATAGAGGTGTCTTCATTCCTCCGTGTTGTGCCCATAAGACTCGTGGAAACGGCAATACTTCCCGGCCCGCTTCTGTTCTTCCTTCGATTCCTTTGGACATGACTTCCTATACTGGAAAGTGTTGCAAGTTGATAGATAGATGTTTTCAAGAGATGCGTTCAATGGGGTGTATTCATTGTATGTTGGGATTCTTGATTTTCATTTCCCTGTCTCCTTTTTCTTTCCAGGGTTTCCACCTCCGGATCCTTTAGACTGCCCGGGCTTGTTTTGGAAGTCAACTTGAGTTTTTCCAGGGTTATTTCCGGTTTACTTCACGATGGCGTTACTTTTCACAGACTCTTGAATTAGCCCTGATGCCTTGTCTCGCCTTGTCCACCGAGCTTCCTCCTTTCTTATGAACTGATGAGCTTTCGAATAAAAACGTTCCAACTTAGCTAGGGGCTTCCCCGCCAACCAATCTCCAAATTCAGAATCCGGATCCACTCCACGCATTACTCCCATCAAAATCGCGTGGTTGTTAGGATTGCTCACCTCGGTAGCAGCAACGTGAAACCTTTGCAAGTATGCTTTCAATGACTCTCCTGGTGTTTGAGTTACACTTGATAAGGACATCACGTCCTTTGGACGAGTGGTGTGTATCCTGAATAGTTCTACGAATTTCATTGCTAATTCATCGAAGCTGGATATAGATCGTGGCGGGAGTCGAGTGAACCACATGGTGGAAATCTCAGACAAGGTGAGTGGGAAACACCTACACTTGGTTGCGTCATTAGCTCTTGCGGAATCCATCATCCATCTGTACCTCATCACATGCTGCCTAAGGTCAGTCTTCCCTTCGTAGGCGGGAATGGCGGGCATGCTGAACTTTCTTGGTTATTCGGCCTGTAGAATGGTATTCGTGAAGGGAGTGTGACTCTTAGACACTCCCCAATCTTCATTAGTTAGACCTTGTTTTTCTTTCATCAACTGCCTGACCATAGCCGTCAAATCCGGAGTTTGTATGGAAGATGGGAGGTTGGGTTCCGTTCCACGGGACCGTGCAGGTTGATATCCCATCCGATTTGGGTCTTGGTTTCTAGTAGATCGATCAGTAGCACCTGCACGTGCATCTTCATCCTTACGGCGTCTACGCCTAGGAGGTTCATCAACAGAAGTTGAGCTATCATCTTCAGAGTAAAGGACAGGGCTTCCTCCAGCATTCTGATGTTGCTGCTGAGTAAGCCGAGTCATGAGGTCAGCGTTGGCTTGCATTTGCTCAGCAAGTTGCTTTCTACTTTCCTTAAGTTCTCTTATCGGGTAATTGAATTCTGCTTGGTTTGGTGGATGGGCCCTGCACCTCGAATCGCTTGCTGATTGCTAGTTCCCAGTTGTTGCACACTAGCGGTTTCGTGGTCATCTGCATTTTGAGAGGCTGATCTAGTTCGTAGTCTTCCCATGATAGAGTTGTTGGTTGTAACTCTGAGTAGAATCAACAGATGCCTTTAGATGATTATGGATCTCCTTCGGGGGATTTATGCAATCCAGTAGCTGCAAAGTAGATCCTAATAGCCTGAGAATTCAAATTCTGAGTGAAAGCACCAAAATGTTAGCACCAAAATTGATCACTAACACCCTTAGAAAGATTGTGTAGAGGGATTAATGAAGAAAGTAAATTAAAACAGAGAATAGAGCGTAAATTTAAATGCAGAGAACAAGAACACCAAATTTATAGTGGTTTGGCGTAACTGCCTACGTCCACTTTGAAGTTGATTTCCATTGATTTCCTTGATGGGTGATTACAAATACAATCCGTTTTTAGTTACTAGAATACAATTGCAAAATAAAAGAAATAAGCCTGGAATGAGTCTTGAAAATGGAAGAGTCTCCCCAGTGTTCTCTCTCATCTCTCCTTTTTTTTGTGCCCTTGCCCCTCTATTTATAGGCGGAGGTGGGTTGGACTTCCCTGGTGGGCCTGGTAGCTGAATAACTCGGTCCAAATAGTGCTAGCCCTGCGCGCCGAACTAGGGAGACCGAAAGGTGAGATGCTGAGCCAAGGCATCTATATCGAACAATGTTCTTACGCCGAACCAGGCTGGGATGCCGAACGATCGAGGTTCGCCGAACGTACTCTGCCGAACTAAGCCGGGATGCCGAACCATCTAGGCTCGCCGAACATACTCGGCCGAACTGAGCTGGGATAACGAACCATCTAGGCTCGCCGAACGTACACGGCCGAACTGAGCTGGGATGCCTAACCATCTAGGCTCGTCGAATGTACTCGGCCGAACTGAGCTGGGATGCTGAACCATCTAGGCTCGCCGAACGATGGCTTTGGCCGAGCGTACCAGGAGGCCGAGCGATCTTTGATCTCTGAATGATCTTATGTCGAGCGTCTCCCTTTGGCCGAACGGTGTTCAATACCAAACGTACCTCAATGCCGAGCGCTCCTCTGAAATGCCGAGCGCTATCGCTCCCCGAACGATACGACGCCGAACGCTCATAACATGCCGAATGTCCATCTGATGCCGAATGTCCTTCTACACCGAGCATCCTGGTGTTGTCTGTCTAGTTGCCCGGTCAAACATTCGGGTAACACTTTTACAACCTTCCTTCCTTATCTCATTGGCCTTCCCTTTCTATTTTCCTACCACACCTTGTACTTTCTGATCATTCTCCTTTATTTTTAAACTCTGGGCTCCCTATTAATAAAGAAAAGAGAAGCTTTAAGTTTCACAATGTTTGCGTTAAGCTTCCTCAGTTTAACAATATAATATTGCAAGCTTGTTCTAAATTATATTATGGTAACCCCACGTTCAAATTTTACAGTAACTCAAGAATATTGAAGTGACTTTAACGCAATGGGCACATAGCATATTTGGTTCTGGTTGTCTCTCTGCTAACCTCAGGTGTCTGCTGAAGGAAGCTCAAGACAACAACCCTATGATGTTGAAGTAGCTCAAGATGAAAATAGGATATTCCATGAACTCAGTAGAGCACTGGATATTGAGGCTTGCATGAAAAGACAACAACTTCATGACAAATTGATTGAAGAAGGTGATCGAATTTTGCTTTATTTCATGCATCACTCAAGGTCAAGCAAGCAAAGCTCCATATCCATAGCGTTTATGATGAAGAAATTGTATAGTACTCCTAAAAGTGCTGACAAAGCTATTGTGGATCACTTTACAAAACTTTTTGGTAACACTTTTGATTTTACCCCTAATCTGGATTTAATCTCATCAATCCATCTTCCTTATATTAACCAAGATGATGCCTCTACATTGATCACCAAAGTGACTGATAATGAGTTTAAAAAGTCTCTTTCTTCCATGAACCAGATATCTGCAGGTGGGCCTCATGGCCTCAATCTCACCTTCTTCATCTCCACTTTGAACGTGATAGGGCCATAATTTTGCAAGGTTGTACATAATTTTTTTGACAAATGCAAACATCTTGGAGAGGTCAACACTACCAACATTGCCTTAATCCCATAAAACAACTCACCTTCAAATATTTCCTCTTATAGACCAATTTTCGCTGCAACCTAGTCTATAAATGCATTTCTAAAATACTTGCAACTAGGCTTGTTGCTGTCTTACCTAAGCTTATCTCCACGAACCAAGCTGCCTTTGTACCAGGGAGCAGTATATTGGATAACATTCTGCTTGCATAAGAGTTATTAAAAGGTTATTGTAAAGCTAATTCTTCCCCTGCGGCAGCCCTAAAAATTGATATCTCTAAAGCCTATGATAGTGTGCATTGGTCAGCTATTGTTAGGATCATGGATAAGATGGGCTTCCCCAATGTTTTCGTGGCTTGGGATTACAGGTGCATTTCATCAGCTGCATTTCCAGTAATAATTAATGGCAGACCAGTGGGTTTTTTTAAAAGTAAAAAAGGAATACGTCAGGGAGATCCTATCTCATCTTATCTTTTCATAATGATAATGGATGTTTTTCCCAACTTGTTGGAAATGAAATATAATAATAGGCTATTTAAATACTACCCCAAGTGTAGACAGTTGCAAGTCACCTCCATAATGTTTGCTGACGATGTACTATTATTTACTAAACCTGAGTACTCCTCCCTGACTTGCATCGTTGAAACCTTAGAAACCTTCTACAAGATGACTGGGCTTAAACTAAACCCAACAAAATCTAGTTTGCTGCTCTTTGGAGTTTCCAATAGCCTTTCTGATAGTTTGTATCAAGCGACTGGGTTTAACAGAATGGTTGAAGACATCAAGTACTTGGGGCTAGCTCTAATAACCAAAAGCATCGTTCTTCTGATTGCTTACCCTTGTATAGTAAAATCACTTCCTCGTTGAATTGCTAGTCCAATAGAAAACTCTCTCAGTCTAGTAGGTTGGTTCTTACTAAGTCTGTTAGCTTCTCCATGATGGTGTATTAGGCGCATACAATCATTCTCTTTGGAAAATTGCTGAAGTTTATTAGATCTGCCTTGCTCGGATTATTCTGGACTAGTTATATGCACTCAAGGAGAATCCTGCCATGCTCTTTCTCTAAGTTTGAAGCTTCTTTATCCAAGGGAGGGCTAGGTATCATCAATATAAAATCATGGAACATTGCTTCTCTTAGCAAGCATTTCAATGATATAATGAACAAGAAGGGCAGTGTATGGGTTGAATGGGAGTGGCACTATAGCATTGGGATAAAGTATCTCTAGAATATGGAAATACCACAATCCTGTAGTTGGACATGGAGGAAACTTCTTGGGTTTAGAACCTTGTTCTTACCTCATATTCAGACCCTATTTAATGGAAGAAAATATGTTAGCTTTTGGCATAAACCATGGGTTGGTAAAGGGATCATTTTATCTAGAATTTTAATCTACTGACAACTACAATAAACTGGAATACACTATCATGCAAAGGCAAATGATTATGTTCATGAATGGATAGTTCATATCCCTTATATCAGCAGTCAGGCTATAACTCTACTAAGAGAGACCATACAAAGCAGATTATATCATGTGCATGCCTCAATGACAACTTCCTGGAATCTCAAGCCTCATACAAATGATAATGTGTATCAACTACTTAGAGAACTTTCTTCTTGCCGGCAAAAAAATGGTTTGATATTATATGGACATCGGATTCATCCCCTATAGAAAATCTCATGATGTGGTAGGTGCTCAACTCTGCTTGTTAACAATTGATGTCCTTTATGGTTATGGTGTGCCTTGCTCTAGAGACTGTGTTTTCTTCTTTATGCATAATGAGTCCATTGCCCATTTATATTTTGAATGCCCCTCTTTGTAAAACTTGTGGTTGAAGTGTATGAGGAAAGAAGGGAGAGGTGCAGTTTTTTATCCTCTGTAGATGAGTGGAGTAATGTTTATAAAGCAATTAAATGGAAAACAACTAGGTCATGAATAATTGCAATGGCTACTAAGACTTATCTTAGTATAATATGAAAGGAAAGAAATGCTACTGTTTTTTAAGACAAAGGAAAGACTTTGGATTGCCTATGAAATGAGATTAAAAGATGAACTCACATGCAATTAAAGAGAACTTCGTCCAAGTTCCTCGATGGTTTGCTCTTGCTAGGGCTTTACCCTCTTTAGGTTATCATAGTTCTCTTTTTGTGTTTCTCCTTGTGTGTTTGTTTCCTTTTTATTTCATGTGTGTGTTTTTTTCCATCCTTTGGTTCAAAGCATGTTTTGAATCATTTCATTTATTGTTTTATTGCAATAAAATATGGTAGAGGCCCACTCAACCTCGCTAGCTTTTCTAAAATATTGAACATTTCAAATATTAACGTTTATATGTCACTTAGTAGTTCGTGTGACATTATGACCAAATTTATCGCTTATTTGATTTTGGTAACATCAAATTTTACTTTATTAAGTGTTACCCATAGCCGTGTAGTTAAAGCATTCAGTGGTTCTATAGTGGTGGAGGTGCAAAAAGTTGTATGGGGGATGTAACAGAAAATAACAAAAGTGCGAAAAGCTTCATTGTACATAAAAACAAATATTTAAATTTAATTTATTCTCGTTCTCACAACATTTGTGTAGGGAAAAGAAATATTTTTTAACCTTATTCTCCTTCCCACACCATTAGTGACTACAGTAGATTTCCAACTTATATTGAGCATTTATGCCTTAAAATTAAGTCTTTAACCTAACTTTTATTGATTTAATTTAAAAGAAAACCACTCAAATCAACTTTTGTATATTAATGTTGCTAAAGCGAGTGGTAAAAAACCTTGACTTAGCGGCTGTAGCGAAAAATAGAGGGTTTTAAAGCGGATCTACTATTTAATAGCACTAAATTGAAATATCATAGCAGTTGAAGAGCGTTATGTGCAATAGCGGGGATTTTTTAGGACTTTAACCTTACAGTCCAATAGTGGTAATTATTTACACCAATCCACTTTGTTAAAAGTATATCACTTTGGACTTATGGAATTTGGTAATGGTGAAAATTTTAATATCGTCCATATTTAACTCTATAGTTCAAATACAAAGTTCTTAGTTTAAAAATAACAATTATCATTAAACGAACTACTCTGGTCAAAGATTTTGACTTTGGGTTGACTTTAGTTAACCTCATGTGAATGAGGGGATGAATCCTCTCTTTAATAAATCACTTCCAATATTTCAACTCAATCCATCTATAGTCATTTAATGGACATCGTGTCATGATTTGACTATAATCAAAGTGGAGCTTTCATATTAAAGATCAACAGTATTATCAAGTCAAGCGAATTGTGTAAATTAGTCGCATCAATATTTTTTGTTTGACCTTAGTTATATTGAGCAACAGAATACTATCGAGTGAGTCATTCCATAGCTATCCAATAACTATCGGTACATAACCTTTTGTGCCCTTAACAGTCATGAGTAATACACTGCCTAACATTTGGAGAGCATTATGTACTCTAGTCTTAACGGATGTATTGATATTCATTTTCAACGCATCTTGGCTAAGAGTTTTTAAAATGATATGTTTATTATATTGTGATATTTTTAATTAAACATTAAATTATTTATAACACTTTGTAACTAAATGAAAAACATATTTTATTATGAACGTGAATTGATTACAGAGTTAGTAATTTACAGAATTGCCCCTAGGGTATACCCCTAACTCTGTTTTATCTTTAGTGTAGGAACTTTGTTTAAATGAACAAACTAAAACAAGAGAAATTTTTTGTAAGTTGTATATTGAACCGAGTATAGTTGGATGTATATTTAACCTCTGTACCATACCTATGTAAATATTAATATAGTAGATATTTCATTAACTAGCATGACACTTAGTCTTCAAAACTATATATAGTAAATGCCATTTGTGTTGGAATATCTTGGATTGTATGTGATTTTAAGCATTAGGTGCGGGTTGGAAAGAATAGTCATACAAAAGGTTTGCATTATGTTGAGCGAAATGATAAAGGATTGCAATATGTTGACCAAACTCTATGCTATCATACGGAGCAATGTGCAGATGAGTATAAAAGTAATTGAGTTGATGGTTTGGATGATTGACATGATGCAACATTGACCTAATTGATCGAGAATATGGCTGCACTTGGTATCAAAGATGATAGTGATGACATATAAGTAATAGTGCACAAAAGGTTTGTAAACCACGTTGTTTAGAAGTGTAAGTTTAAGTAATACTGTCAATAACATTGGTGTAATGGATGATTAATAAGTCGATATAGTCTAAGATGGACATTGATTGAGTTGTCTCACATTATAGATTGATATTAAACGCTGATTGGAATGAGTTGTCCAACATTATGAAAAATATAAAAAAGTGAGATGGTATAAATAAATGTTTGGCAACAACAAATGGAGTTCTTTCAGTAAAGGATGTCGACAAAACTTGGTACTGCCTCATCATAGGAATGTGTCTTGAGCGTCTATTATTTATGTTCAAATGCCTATTAAATAAGTATCTTGACTTGAGAAAAGAAGAACCAAGGGTTATGCCGTGGGTTTCTTAGGTTTTGAAAGTAGGTGATTAACATTGGGTACTTCTCAGATGGGAATATATTTAATTAAATCTCATGGGACCCAAAAATCAATGTAAGTTGTTGTATAAATTAAGTTCTAATGGGAACATTGACCGTTAACTTCCCTGCCAACATTTTCTACCGTGCATGTGCATAGTAAAATAAGAATTGGAATTGATTAACTGTGGCCCTTAATTTGCTAGTGCAGTCAATTTAAGCATAAACTAACGTCATATCATACTACAAGCGCTAACATAATAATATTGATAGTGTGTGCCATAGTTAATGTAAGGACACTGTTTCGACTTCTAGTATGTTCCATGTAGATAAGGTTGTCATGTCTTTCCACAACCAAACCAGTTTGTACTTCTGATAGTTCATCAAATTGCACTTTAACCTCAATCGGATATTTTTTTGGTTTATTTATTTTGTCCAACTGAGAATATAGTTTAATATACGTTTATTTACTTATAGAAGCATGTGATGGGACATCAGGAAGGGTCCTGGATTATTATAATAAAGGAAGCAAAAGGACCGAAAAAAAGTGGATCACATGTGATTAATTTTGGATAGTTATCCATCCCCGGTCTCTTTGCATCATAAAGACATTGTACAGTGGATGCTGCCTACATGTGATTCATCAACATGCCTACATGTATAATATTTACCTTCCGTTATACAAACCATCATCTACAGTAATTAAGTATCGTCAACAAATTCTATCAGATAGTTGCTGCTTCCTTACATCTTTTGTTGCGCGAATGCCGACTAATTTGGAATGACCAATCAAGCAATTATTCCAAATTCCTGCCATGCACACTTGGTGCACCACATACTTGTTTTAATGACGCATTTTCAATATGCTTTACATACAGATTAAACTGTGTCTTCATGGATGATAAGTTTTTTAGATCGATCCTTTTATTTTGACAAATATTTATTGATAATTTTCTTACACGCTAATACCAACTGATATAAAATGGGTTTATACTATGGTCAATAAACAAATTTAAATCTACATGTATTGTTTAGGGAAATTATGCCTATAATGTTTCAACTTCGATTCATAAAAAAACGACATTTCAACGTTTGACTTGGTACATTTTGATATCATTAACTACTAATAGTGCTAAAGAGAATATTAAATTACCTTTGAAATATCATATCTTTTGGCACTTCCGGCATGATATGACATGAGAAATATAGGTAGGCTAAAAACATAGTTTGCTCTAATAATTGAAAAAAATCAAATAATTTTTTATCCCTCCCGCGGGCATCTTAATTGAACGATATATCAACCAACACAATTCAAAAAGAAATTACATATCATCATAAGATTCCTAACACAAAATACTTGTGGGTACACATAACATTATTTTGAATGGTATTTCATTGAAATAATAATAAATTCAAATGGTGGAACACAACACAGTCAATGAAGCAAACTATTAAAAATAATTCTCTATTATTAAAATATAACTGATATAAAATAATAATAAAATAACGAATCTAATTATTCCATTGTATATTAGTCGTATTAAAGAATAGACTGAATTTGTTATATAATAGTGCATAACAAAAATATATTCTAAATTAGGGTTCCCGCAGAAGCAATTGATATCGAAATGAAATTTAAAGTGATATATAATGAAAAAATTGACTTTAGAAAATGCATGAGGTAAATAAAATTATTTATTTTACTGTGAAATAAACTGGTAGGAAATATGATTTACTCAAAGATATATTATACATTTTTTTATAAAAATCAAAGACAAAACTAAGAGGTCAACTATGACTTAAATTTTCATTTTATTTCCACAAAAATGTCCAAATAAATAATAAAATGGAAACAATTATCATACTTCTCCTCGTTCACCAAACAAACATTACCTTATACCTACAAACATATCTTCGCCTTAAATTTGATTCTTTATCAATGTTTTCTTACGTTCATCTAATATCATATCATACAAATATTTTTTATTTAAATTCTAGTTGTTCAAATTAAAAATATTAACTGGAATAGAAAAATAATATAACTACTATTTATGAAATAATACTTATACATAATAACCTAATATCACAAAAGAAAAGATTCAAGTTTAATTAGAACCTCTATGCAAAAAAATTACAATAAAAGTAGAAAAAAGAAATATTAAAGTTTTCTAGCCATGACGACGGAGATCTGATAGCAAGGTGAAAATGGGTAAGGTTATATGCTTTAGAGATGGAGGGCTTGGTGACTTCTTAAGGGTGGAAAATAACATATTCTAAACTGTTAAAGCACTACATTTATTTGTTTATTTCTATTTTACTTTCTTCTTAGGAAAATTATAAAAGAGAAACTTATACTAAAAAAGTTAATGAGGTATAAGGAAGGAAAATGAGTAAAGACTAAATTTTCATTAATGTAACAATCAATGGTTTGTGATTGAGAAAAATTTGTAAATGTTCTAATAAGTGAAAGGTAAAGGGACGAGGACGTAACATAATGGTTTTCCAAGAATTATGAAAGATCATGACATAAATTAAGATTAGTCTAGAAAACAATACAAAAAGAAAGATTCAATAGATTGATGCATGGCATTAATAATCAAAAATTCATAGTTTGAAATTCACTAATTAGGTCAAAGTATAAAACTTAAAAATATTTGATTTGTACACATTTATATGGAAAATATTAATAATTTTATTAGGACCATATGATTTTTTTTTTTAAAAATTGAAATTAAATAGAACAAGCACCAAAAGCTGCCAACAAGCCTGGCAGGTAACTAAAGTGAACAAAATGGAAAAAAAGGAAAAATTAAAAATAAAAACAAAATAATACAAGAGAATAACCGGACCAACACCCAACCGAAGCAGGCGAAGAGCCAAAGAGAACCAATGCCGAGACCAAGCGAGCAGCCTCAAAGCCAAAGAAAAGAGGCCATAAGGACGATCGCATCCATGAACACCAAGAGAAAACAGTCAAAGCCAAGCAAAGGGGGGCACGTGCCGAAGAAGAAACTGAAGACACCAGGCCCTGGCAAACAAGCAACAACATGAGAAAAAATGGGGGGACTGGAACGGGGCTGGAGAGCCCACGCCCCAAAAGTCAGATTCAACCAATACCTAGTCTAGCAGCAGGTTGGACACACGAAATAGAAAGAAGACCCACAAGTCTCCTTGAGCGAGAGCCCACGTGTCCCCTGAAGGGTCTACCTCGGAAGGCTAGGAAGACATCATTCCTGACACGCCGAATAATGGACGGGGGATCCATTGGGGTACTATCAAAGATTGCCTTATTCCGCGCGCACCATAGGTGCCAGCATATTAGACAGGGAAGCAATCTGAATACAATCGAACGAAGAGATTTACCAGAGACCCCAGCCCACCAGCTTGACAGAAGATCAGAGGGTGAAGTGGCTAAGACACGAGTACCAATGAGATTGCCGAAGTAATTCCAGCAAGCTTTGGCAGAGAGACCAACAAAAAACAAATGGCACAGTGATTCCGAGCTCCCACCGCTGCAGCATCTACAGCGGGAGACCAAGGGGATGCCGATTTTTTGGAGATTCTCGTTAAGTGGCAATCCATTGTGAAGGATACGCCACATCAATAGAGAAACCTTGGGAGGAATACGAGAATCCCAGATAAAGGAAAACAAAGGTTGAATAGGATAAGGAGAGCGAATCGAGGACCAGGCTTTCCGAACGGAGAACGAGCCACCATCCCAGCCCGAGAGCCCGCCATGAGAGTTAGAAAGCATCTTAACAGATTGCATGTGCTTCCAGGTCTCACTAGCATAGGACGGACAGCCAGTGAAGTTAGTACCCGCAAGCCTGTGGTACTTAGCATGAAGAAACGACGCCTATAAGGATTCGTTTGCCCCAAATCTGTTCCACAGCTTACAAACAAAAGCCGCACAAAGGTCTTTAGGATTACGCAGGCCCAGACCACCTTCGGACTTTGGCCGGCAGATGGTGTCCCAAGAAACCCAGTGGTGACGGAGGGTATCGTTCTTGGAACCCCAGAAGAAGGACGAGACCAAGGACCTATAAGACCGGAAGAAGGAAGAGGTGGGGGTCATAGCGGCGAAGACATGGGTTCCTAACGAGTCAAGAACCGATTTGATGAGAACAAGACGACCGGCTTGGGACAGAAGAGAAGCATTCCAGCGAATAATCTTGTTTCTCACTTTATCAGTCAAGAGATCAAAGATAGCGTTAAGTTTTCTACCTCGATAAAGGAAGATACCCAGATAAGGAAAAGGGGGGTAGCTTCCTTGAAACAAGATACTGTCTCAATCCATGAAGCATGAGAAGGTGGCAAGTCCTTACCATGAACAAAGCAACTTTTTGAAGGGTTAACGAGTTGGCCCGAGGACCTCTCGTATTGTATGAGTTTGTTTGTAGTTTTGTTGTCTTAGAGGGTTTAAAGTTCCCATATATAATGTTATTCTTTTCTAATATACGGTTTACTCAAAAAATTATTTAAAAGTAATTCATTAAAATACCATAATATTCAAAAATTTATACAACGTCATGCTCACTCAGTTGAGATTTTCAGTATTGATATGCAATGTATCTTAGTTAAAACTTTCTCTTGTAAATTATACTAAAGAACAAAATAAAGCAAACGAAAGTAAAAATATTCATCATACATCAATATGCACTTAATGTAATATGTCAATTACATATCAATTAGGATTCTAGAACAAAAGGAGTAAGCGTGTTTTGTTTGGAAAGTTTCTGATTAACTTAAATTCCAATAACAAGAATTTAAAATATTTACTGAAATAGAACAGTCATGGAACGAATAGCTTATTCTGCAATTGAAACAAAATTAAAAAAAGATAGGGAGTTAAATTAGAATCAAAATCCTAAAAACGTAAAAAAAGGCTTTAATCATTGACACATGAATTTTGTTTGGAGTTCCTATCTGACAGTGGCCATGAAATTTATTTGGACTTCCAACCTAATTTCATTGTGAATTCTTATAATATATTTTGTTGTACATCCGATAATGACATATTATATAATATTTGAAATATACATAAACGTCATGCCTGTAAGACAAAAATTATAATCATGTTTACTAATATACAATATATAATATATAATGATCACATTCAATCATAAGCAATCATAAAAAATATTATGTAAAATTTAAGCCAATATTACCTCAATAACGTATTGAGTTGCTAAAGAAATTATTCAAAAATGTTTTTTTGCTTAGTTGTTTAGCATTTTGCTAAATTTGTTCAAGGAAGGCAAAGTATTATTTGAGAACTTATGAATTCCTACTTTAGTACTTACTAATGATACATACATTTATTAAAATACGGAAGCATTTGTTAAATCTCCTATTAACTCACTTTTTGAACAAAGTAGATTCAAGCAGAGTTAGAACGCTAGGGCGAAGACAAAAGGCTCGAAAACTTGGAAGTACACTTGGAAGAAGTAGAGAAACACTATGAAGAAATTTCTATAGAATTAGACTAAGGAGATAACCCTGTGAAGAGTGATTTTAATTTATAAAACTTTGAAATTCACTAATCGGGTCAAAGTAAAAAACTTAAAAATATTTGATTTGTACACATTTATATAGAAAATATTAATAATTTTATTAGGACCTTATGATTGTATGAGTTTGTTTGTATTTTTGTTGTTTTAGACGGTTTAAAAGTTCACATATATAATGTATTCTTTTCTAATATAAAGTTGACTCAAAAAGTTATTTAAAAGAATTCACTAAAATACCATAATATTGAAAAATTTATACAATGTTACGCTTACTCGGTTGAGATTTTCAGTGTTGATATGCAATGTATCTTAGTTTAAACTTTCTCTTGTAAATTATACCAAAGAACAAAATAAAGCAAATGAAAGTAGAAATATTCATTATGCATCAATATGCACTTAATGTAACATGTCAACTACATATCAATTAGGATTCTAGGACAAAAGGAGTAAATATGTTTTGTTTGGAAAGTTCTTGATTAACTTAAATTCCAATAACTAGAATTTAAAATATTTACGGAAATAGAACAGTCATGGAACGAATAACTTATTCTGCAATCGAAACAAAAGTAAAAATAGATGGGGAGTTAAATTAGAATCAAAATCCTAAAAAAAAGGCTTCAATCATTGACATATAAATTTTCTTTGGAGTTCCCATCTGATAGTGGCCATGAAATTTATTTGGACTTCCAATCTAATATCATTGCGAATTCTTATAATATATTTTGTTGTACATTCGATAATGACATATTATATAATATTTGAAATCTACATAAACGCCATACTTGCAAGACAAAAATTATAATCATGTTTGCTAATGTACAATATATAATACATAATGATCACATTCAATCATAAGCAATCATAAAAATGCCTTTTTGCTTAGTCATTTAGCATTTTGCTAAACTCATTCAAGGAAGGCAAAGTATTATTTGAGAACTTATGAATTCCAACTTTAGTACTTACCAATGATACATACGTTCATTAAAATACGGAAGCATTTGTTAAATCTCCTGTTAACTCACTTTTTGACCAAAGCATATTCAAGCAGAGTTAGAAGGCTAGGGCGAAGACAAAAAGGCTCGAAAACTTGGAAGTACACTTAGAAGAAGTAGGGAAACAACCTGAAGAAATTTCTATAGAAATTAGACTAAGGAGATAACGCGGTGAAGAGTGATTTTGGTCGGTGAAGAGTTATTTTGGATCGGTAAAGTGCTGTTTTGGATCGGTGAAAAGTCATTTTTTTCTCTCCTTTTGGCGTTCCCAACTTCATATACTTCATATACTATTCCATGGACATGTAATTTTCGTAGAGTTTGGACAAGCAATTTCAAAGATTGATCAGAAGAAAGCAAAGGAAGTGTTGGATTTGATACCTGGAACTCCAAATAAGGAGGAAGAAGCCCTAAAAAAATCAAGGCATAAAGAAGAAGAATAGAGAGTTGCAAAAAAGGCATCGGAAGTAGGAAATTTTGATTCAGTAAAGGAAGGCAGTGATGCGAATCGAGCCTTGGGACAATGATTTGGAGCAGGAAACAAAACCCTAGAGAGCATAATTTCAAGCGGCATTTGTCCATTCGGTAAAATGGAGAAGCGGGAGAGAAAATTAAATTGCCGAAAAAAATATTTCGTTCGATGATTTGGAGTGCCGGACCAAAATTTTCATTCGGTAGTGGTCGCTAGAGTTTGCTTACCGATTCAAATTTTTCGCTCGGCATTTTGCCAAACCAAACTCCAAGGCTGCTATATGGTAGCTACCCCTCCTCATATCCTCACTCTATAAATAGAGGAGATTTTGGAAAACAATGGCAGTAGAAATTGCGAGCTAATTTTAGAACCATCCTGGAGAGTTGAAACTCTGTAGAATTTTGCTTGTATTGTAAATTCTTTTTATGTATAGCCTTCAAAAGTGAATCAGTCTTGTAACTCTAATCTTTCGGTGATTAATAAAATCTCCTCTCTCCAATTGGACGTACACTGCCTCACGGTAGTGGAACCACTATAAATACTGGTGTTATTTACTTTTTCTGCATTGCATAGATCTGTGATTGTCTATTCTGGTGTTCATCTTTTATTTGTTCCGTCTCACTACAATCACGATCCAGTTGTTTTCAGCTGCATTGGATTTTTATTCCCTTTGACTGATCATCTAAAGAGATTTTTTCCAACAGTCTGGTGTCAGAGCTGCAAGGTTGATAGAGGGGTGTTAGATGCTACGGTAGGAGATGAAGCGACTCCAGTTATTACAAGTCCCTATACTAGAGGGATGTATATCACATCAAGATCACAGTTGGCAGTTGAGAAATGGAATGGGAATAAAGACTTCGGGAAGTGGCAATGGAGGATGAAGGTTGTTCTAACGAGGATTGAAGTCCATCCAAGAGTGTTTTCCCCTGGGGAGTTAACGGTTGACATCTCAGTCGTGGAAAGGTAGGAGATGGAGAAATGGGCGCTCAATACTTTACAGCTTGCTATGAGAGAGAATGGCATCTTAGAGATTAACAGTGAGACCACTGCTAGGAGCATTTGGACCAAGTTAGAGAATCTTTACTTGAAAAAAATCTCTGACTAACCGTCTGATATTGCTGAAGACATTTTTCACCATGCGGTTGAGAGAGGGTACTTAAGCAAGGAATAACTTAATTTCTTTAATGATCTCGTGATGAAGATGAAGATTGTTGAATTAAAGATGGATGAGGAGCACATGACAATGATTCTTTTGTGTTCTCTTCTGAAGCGATACAGAGGTTTCGCTAATGTAACGACCCGTTAAATTAATAATATTAAATGAATTGAATTAATATAAATTCTAATCTAATTGAGAATAAATGTAGAAATTTGGTATAGTAGTTGTAATTTAGTGTAACAATAAAATTTTATGACAATAGATTTGGATAATGTAGATTGTCACAATTTGATTTAAAGTTAAATATAAGAAACTGATATAAGGGTTGAATTAGTGAATATCAATAAAAAGATTAAGTAGAATGGAATTCATTTAATATAAAATAAATAGTGGAAGACTTACATTGGATTGTAAAATGGATAGTAACTAAATAAAAGGTGACCGCTGAATAAATCAATGAAATAAGTGTTGATAAGGAGATTTAATGAATGTTGTCAATAATAAATGGACTTAAGATAGTAATAAAATTTGTTTTACCTATGTAAATTTTATGTATTGATAAGCCATAATTTAATTTGAAATTTGGTAGTAAATAGGGGATAAGTTGACTAAGGCAATTAGTAATTTAATAAATGAATGCATAGTAAGTAAGTGGAAATGTATACATAAAAATATTTTCATATATGGGATAATTACAAAAGTTTACCCATTTATCTAATGTATATAATTGAATCTAAATTTAGGGCAACATTTTGTTATTGATGGTATAAGTGAATTTGAATAAAAGGGTAAAAATTTTGTAGATTTAACATGTATTGAGTATATAGCTAAGAAGGGCATTCGATGTAAATGAATCTAAATTAATGTGTCTAGTCAATAAAGGAGAACTTTAAGGGAATAAATATAAATGAATGTATTTGGGGAATGGAGTCCTTTTATATGTTGAATAGTATAACGTTGTTATTAAGAATGAACGTTACTTTAGTAATTATTAATATGGTAACGGAAGAGTGTATAAATTTTATAGTAACGTAAAACGTATTGTAAGGTAATAATTATGTGTAGACTTATAAAATAGATTTATGACAATAATTATTGTACGTATTTATTCTATTTGTTTGTTAAGTTTATTTTAATCAATTTCAATTTATGCACTAAATTATTTCAGTTAGTGTGGAATTTTGTAAGTGGATAAATAAGATGTAACCAAGGGAAAATTTCATTTTTATAATATAATAATTAGTGTAATCTTAAGAATGAAACCGAAGTGGAATGAATTAATTGAGGTTTTAAGTTTTATTCAAGTGTTAAGTTAACAAAATTTCCAATAAGATTGAAATACAAATTTATGCAAATAAAAGATGGAAATTGGGTAAATATTAATGTATTGGAATATAAAAGAAACGTTAACTATGTAGGGAGTAATAATTGATTTATTTGTGAGTTGTAATCAAATAGAGTCAAATTTATTAGAATTTATTGCAATTAATGGGATTAATTGCAGTAACCTTTGAAGATTTATTCACTAAAATAATCGACGATGGAAATTATATGTAAATTTGCTTTTAGTTAATATTAAATATCCAGAGGGTTAGAAATGACACAAATCTACTAGTTTAGAAATTTACAATAAAAAGTGGTAAGTAATTTTTCTAAATATTTAGATAGTAGGAAGATGTAGATTTAGATGGAATTTATTATTTAACTATTTCATAAGTTGAGATCTAAGTTTAGAATTGAGATTTTTAATGTATAGATATTGAGCCAATGTTAGTTTCATTAAATTGACATCAATAACTTTGAATAATAGAAAGAAAGTGAATTTAATAAATTTAATCAAACGTATAATGTTGAATTTATTAAAAATTGGAATTTAACCTTTAAGTAAGGATTAACATCTAAATTGATGAATAGAACAACTATGTATTGACACTTGAATTGTTTAGAATTGGAGTAAATAATTAAGAAAATTTAAAGGGAGAAATTTTGTCAATATTTGAATTTAGATGTAAAAATTGGATTTTTATAATTTATTTAATTTATTTAATGAATATTAAAAATAGCCATTTTGGTCACGGACTCGGATTTCGATGAAACCAGTTTCATCGGATCCGTATCGGTGAACTATTATAGGGTTTCAAGTTTCGTATCGATCGGACCTGTCGTTTGATCGTACAGACGCGAAACGCCTTGAAAATCAATTTTATTAAAATCAATTTGAAATCAATTTGGAAATCTTGTTTTCAGCATAACTTCTTCATACGATCAAATTTGGACGTGAAACTTTTTCCATCGCATTCAGAATATTTTAAAATACCCATCTGGATATATGGGTTTGACAAATTTCGTTCCCGGGTCAGAACGGGCTTTTTGGGCCTTAGTTTGTTTCGTACGTTCATCTATCTAGTCTATCTACTCTAACCCAACCCTACCTATAAATATACAGTTATAAACCCTAGCTCCATTCTGTTGTCTATTTGCTGTACGTTCATCTTCTTCAAGCTTCTCTTCTTCTTCAATGGGGGCTAACCCTAGATCCAGTCATTTCAAAAAAAAAAAAAAAATTCGGATCTGCAGCAGCTTCTGGTCGCGCTTCGGGTTTCAGGGGAGAAAACCCTAGAGCAACTTCGGGTCAGGAAGAAAATGACTCGGGTCGCTCCGGGTCGTTTTGGCGAAAACTCCAAGCAAGCACCGGGGAATTGAGGCGGCGCACTGAAGTCGAACCCGAAGTCGACCCAGGACCAGAATTTTCCATTTTTCAAATTTTCATAACTTTTGCATACGAGCTCGGATTCACGCGCGGTTTGTTTTGCTGGGATCGTATCGGAATTTCTGACGTTTTGACGCTGGTTTGGATGGATTTGGAGACCGTCAAAATTTTGAGTTTAAATTCGATTTAAATTCCAAAGATGAGTGTTTAAACCCACTCACAACTACTAGAAGCTTTTATGTTTGTTAAATTAATTTTAGAAATGAATAGAAATTTATTTATGAGTATTTGGCATGTTTATTTCACTCATATTTGTTGAATTGCATTTATTAAATTTAACTTTTAATTTAATTTATTTATTGCGTATTAATTGATAGTTAGAATTTATTTGTTTGCCTATAAACTGCTAGTTAACAGTTATATAGATTATTACTGAATATAAACTGTTAGATTAATAGTTGTTAAATTTAATCTGAATAAAATTGCCAGTTATTACCTGTTATATATTATCAAATTTAAATTGTTATTGATTGATACTCCACAAGTTTTTTCCTTTGATTACATTATTTTCAGACCAGGAAGTCCAGATGCTAGCAGTATTATTGAAATAAGTGTCAATATGTTTGGCAAAGGCAGTTTTGTTCCACTGTTTGAGATTGAAAAGACCAAGTCCTCCCTTATTTAAAGGTGCCTCGAGAGCATTGAATTTAACAGGAGTAAGATACCTGCCCACAGTCTTGCCAGTCCAAAAGAATTTCATAATTGCACTTCTGATCATTTTAATAAGCTTGAAGGGAAGAACAAACATCCTGGCCCAGTACACTTGCATTGCAAAAATGATTGATTTGATTAGAGTAAGTCTTCCTGCTTGGCTAAGCTTTCTGGTGGTCCACAAATTCATTCTAGCAGTAATTCTTTGATATAAAGGAAGACACTGAGAAATAGTAATCTTGGAAGAAGATAGAGGCAAACCAAGGTAAGAATCAGTGGCCATGCTCAGAGTTAAACCAGAGATACTGACTAATTGAGAAATTTGTTGCACACTCACACCAGCTACAGATATAGAAGATTTTTGAATATTCACTTTAAGACCAGTCATGTTGTAAAAATGATTAAGAGTATTCATAACTTCCTGCACAGTGTCAAGATCAGGAGCACAAAACAATATAAGATCATCAGCAAACATTAGAGTAGAAATCTGAGGAGCAGCACATTTAGGGTGAAGCCTAATTCTTTTAAGTTGAATGGCATCATTAATCATTCTAGTAAGAAGCTCCATAACTAGAATAAAAATATAAGCAGAGAGAGGATCCCCTTGCCTAATACCCTGTTTGCTTCCAAAAAAACCCTTCATCACACCATTGATGTTAATGGAGAAGGTTGGAGTAGACATACATTCGTAAACCCATGCAACAAAATGTGGAGGGAAATTCATATATCCCATTATGCGAACAATGCTATCCCACTGCAGCATATCAAAGGCCTTCATGATATCAAGTTTCATCATAGCTTTAGGGGCAGAGTTTTTATTATTATAGCCTTTAAGTAATTCATGAGCAAGAAGAATGTTATCAAGAATACTTCTGCCAGGCAAGAATGCAGCTTGGTTGCTAGAAATAATAGTGGGAAGGACTAATCTTAATCTAGAGGCTATAATTTTCGAGATACACTTATAAATAGTGTTACAACAGGATATAGGACGATAGTCTTTAACATGCAAAGCATTCTTGATCTTGGGCACTAAGGCAATATTAGTATAGTTAAATGACCTAAACAGTTTGGATTTGTTGAAGAAAAGACAGATGGCTTTACAAACATCATCAGCAACTATGGGCCAGCAGGCAGTGTAGAAGCATGCATTCATTCCATCAGGTCCACCACATGAGTTAGTCTTTAAAGAGAACATAGCATCATGAATCTCAGCAGTGGTGACTTCAGAGCATAGATAATTATAGTCATTCTGAACAAGTTTAGGTAATACTTCAGAAGGAATGGAATCAATATCAGGCTTGAAATTATTAGAGTTACCAAGCAGAGATTTGAAGTAGTTTTCAAATGCTTGTTGCACTCCTGCAGAAGTAGAATGTTGAACTTCATCTTTATCAACAACAGTAATTAAGTTCTCTTTGCTCTGATTGTTTTTAAGGCATGCATGAAAATAGGCAGTGTTCCTATCTCCTTTATCCCACCATTTAATTCTAGACTTTTGCCTCATCATCTCTTTTTCAACAGTTAATGCTTCATAGTATTGCTTGGAGAGAGCAGCTTCTGCTTCAGAAAGTTGAGAGTTATTAACATCATTCATCATTGCTTTCTGAGCTTCTCCAAGCTTCAACAGAATAGAGGCACTTAGACCATTCCCTTTACCATACTTGTTGTAAGCCCACTGCTTCAAAACAGCCTTTAAGTCCTTTAATTTTTCCTGCAAAACAAACATACTATTACCTCTTTTAGTCTTGTTCCAAACATTAGTAACAATTTGTTCAAAATCAGGTTCAAGAACCCAAGAGTTAAAAAATTTAAAATTAGATTTTCTTCTCATGTCCATAACTCTCAAGTGAATGATTTGTGGGGAATGGTCAGAGAGGATAGGAGGGGGAAGGAAATTATACAAGAGTGGCCATTGTAGAAGGGCTTTATGATTGGAAAAGGAATGATCAATTCGTGAAAATGTTCTAACACCATTTCTTCTTTTATTATTCCATGTGTATTGCATCCCAACTGAATTCACTGGGATAAGATCAGCATCCATCAGAGTTGAATTTAATGGTTGAATTTCATTTGGGGTCAGTGGATTCCCTCCAACTCTATCAGATAGGTTTAAACAGCAGTTAAAATCACCAAAAATCAACCAAGGATGAGTATTCTGCCGCAAAGATGGGATGACTTCATGAAGAGTTTTCCTAGCATTAGCAGAGTTCGCTGCATAAACAAAGGTAATATAATAGGTAGAGTTATCATTGATATCTCGCGCATGACAATGAATCATTTGATCAGTGGATAGGAGAGAGGTTAGGTAGAAGTGAAGGGGATTAAAGAGGATCATAATTCTCCCATATGGAGAATTACTTAAGTTATGAATGAGCTTCCACTCTTTATTTATGTATTCCGCAGCCTTAAGAGTAAGAGGAAGATTCAGTTTTGTTTCAAGAATAGCTAGGATTGATAAGTTGTTAGAAGTAATAAGGTGTTTGCATTGGTCAAGCTTGATTATATTATGACCCCCACGAATATTCCATGCCCCTATGGTGGACATCATCAGAGTTTGGGGGTATTAAGCATCTCTAACTTCATTTTCCTTGTTACTGCATGCTTTGATGCCAAGTAATTAGGAATAGTTGCTGATAGTGGAGTCAAATCATTATTGGAAGGTCTGTCTTTTATTGGAGATATGAGAGACTTATTGGGTAATGCTTGAGCAGGATGAGAAGAATTGGTTGAAGATTTGGGAGGTTTATAAGCCTTAGGAGGGATGATATCAGAATAATGATTGATTTGAAATTGACTGGGAGTAGTTGGATTATCAGAAAGATGAGAAGAGACATCTGTAAGATAAAAAGAAAACTTCTATACACTTGGGCTTGATAAGGGGTACATTTTAAAAAGAAAACTGACTTACAATGAAATAATGCAATCTGGCATTCATCTCTCTGCTAGGGTTATGGATGTTCTATACACTTTTCAGGGTGGAGGTAGGAATTCTTCCAATCAACGTTTGCAAAATATTTGGGATAAGATAAAAAACTTTACTCCTGTGCAGCCTACCTATGCCAGAATTGTATGGGGTGAAAAGAATAATGTGTTTAAAGTTGGTGAAGTTTATGAGAGAATACAATGTAACAGTGACATTCTGTGCTGGCCTTGGTGGAAAACTGTTTGGAGTAAAGATAGTAGTATGAAACATAATTTGATACTATGGAAGGTTCTGAAGGATGCTCTACTAACTAGGGTTAAATTGGCTAGCAAGGGTATGAGCATTGCTGTGATGTGTCCCTTCTGCGGTATCTATGAAGAGACTGCTAATCACTTATTCTTTAACTGTGACATAGTGCTGAGCAGATGGAATGATATCATGGCTTGCATTGAAGGAGGTACTCCTTCTCCTGACAGCAATGTTGAGTGGAACAGAATTCAAAACAAGACTAAGGGAAGGAACCAGTGTAAGCGTATTTTCACTGTGGCTTTAAAAAGCTTTATTTATGCTGTATGGAATGAACGGAATATTAGAATTTTTGATTCTAGCAAGAGTAAGTCTGCTGTGTCATTCAAACTTTGGATTAGGCATGAAGTGAAGAGCTCCTTGGATATGCTGTTTTTTCATGATCCCGGTATACACATGTTTATGCATTTCTAGTGCTCAGTCCTCCTTTTGTCTTAGTTTGTGTTTGTGTGTCTCTGCCTTTGTGTGTTTGAGTATTGCTTGTGTGAGTGTTCCTTAATGTTTCTCTGTTTTCTTTGTTTTCTATTTGTACTTTATGTTTTCGTGAGTAATAAATTGGTCGGGGACCAATTAACCCCGTCGGCCATGCCAAAAAAAAAAAAAATTGTTATTGATTGATATTGCTTGATGATTGTGATTGGATGATGGGTGATGTTGATGGATGTTTTATTGTATATCATTAAATTGCAAATTATCATGCATATTTCCTTTCATTCGGGATTGTGGTTTGAAATGATATACAACCGCAAAATTTTATATCTTTTAAATTGCGGATTGAAATGATAAATATCCGTATCACTTGACCATAGGATAGAAAATTATATACAGGCACCGTGGTCTATATATAACTATTTTAATGTGACTTCTATGGTTTGGATGGAATACGGTTTATAATAATCTTAAATTTTATATTGTATAAATATTATTCTTCCATATATATACATATGAAGTTGAAAATTTTGAAATTAAAAGGTGTATAAATCTCTTTATTAAAAATGGAAAGAAAATTAAGAAATGAGATTGATAATTTATAATATATGTTAAGTTTGGAAATTTTAAAGATATGATATGTATAAACTGAATTTTTCCTAAATAAACTTAGAAATGGATATTCTAGTATAAAGTAAAGTTGAGAAATTATTTAATTACTAGAATTTGGAGTTTTATTTATAAATTGTATGTGGATATTCAAACCTAAATAATAAAACATTTAATTTGTTGAAAGAATAAATTCCAACTTTAGTTTTGAATATTAATACTCCAAATGATTTATACATATAGAAATTTAAGGGGTTTTTGGAACTTGAAGTGATAATTAAATTATGGTTTAAACTTTAAATAAAGAACCATATTTTGTAAAGCCATGTAAATTATTTTCTTTACAAAGTAACCATAAAGTTAAACCACTTATTTAATATACCGTTGAATATCCAAACCATTCAAGTTTTAAAAGTTATGGTTTTAAATTATGAATTTCGAAATATTATGCTTTGAAAGGATATTTGGCTTTCAGACGTTATAAATTTTAAAGCATTTGGATTTTTGAAAGGGTTTATATTTGGGATAAAGGATATCATATTGTTTTGGGTTTTAAAATGATATCGTATTCATAATTTTAAAATGGAAATGTTTATTCTGGTTTTAAAGTATGAGCTATTTTTAAATGACCGCGGTGTTATAATAACGATGGGTTGGCAAAGAGACCGGGATCGGATATGGACATACTCTCTGTCGATACCGAAAACCACTTTGACTAACCGTGTACGCGGTGGAGATTCCAGAATGAAGTAGGTGGTGGCGACGTTTCCTGTAAGGTAAATACGTGGACCCGACTCCCGTGAGTTGGCATAAGGTGGCTAAAAGAGGAGCGATTCTCAGGCCAATGAGGTCATTCCTCTGATCGGACCCTCCTCTTTGATATTATACTTTGACTTGGATTGATTCAGTGGCTACTTCTATATTTTGATTTTGGAGAGTTAGTCCGAGGTGGGCGGTAACTGCGGCTACGCGTTTCCACCAGCCTGGATAGCAATTGGTATATCTACCCTGGCATTGCCTAGTTGTGCCGTGTCACCTACCATACCGAGCCTTTACTACGAGTTTCTATTTGTGTCGTACCTATGGAGTATCCTCTGGTAGCCTCCCGATCAGGAGGTATTACGGTACTGTATAGACTATTGGCATTTTACGTGTTAAGGTGGAAAATGTAAAGCCTTAACGCTATTTAAAAGTAAGTTTATTTTATAAATGGACACTACTATAATAGCGCAATATACTACATAGTAAATAGTTTAACGGATCCTTAGGAGATGTAAATCCCGAACATCTCTTGAGTTACTGTACTCATATTTATTTCTGATAATTTAACTCACATAAGATCTTTTAGTCTGACTCGAGTGTTTTGTCTTTTCAAATTCGCTCGGGTCAGTCCGAGCGTTTCAGGATCGAAGACTTTAGCTTTGAAGGACGAAGACGAAGGAGTCGTATTATTATTATCTATAGTATTGCACCATACTCATACTGTTCCGCTGCATTGATTGTATTGGTATGTGTAACTCTGATATTTATTGTAAAGCAAATCAAGTGTTTGTAAACTGTTTTGAACTGTATATTTATTATTATATTTTATCCTTCCGCTGTGAGATTCTGTTTTGTTTTTATTTCTTCTCTGTTTTTCTTATTTACCCCATAACAATCCGCCCTTGCGTATGCTTTGAATTGGCACGTGTGTCGGTTTAAAGTGTGCGAAAAGGCGGGATGTTACAGTTGGTATCAGAGCTTTGGTTTAGCGATAAACCTTGGTTTTGTGGGGTTTGACTCTTTGTTAATAGGGTAGTAATACCCTATGGGAGTCGCTGAGAGTATATATATGAGAGAGCGTATTTGTTAGTTTTATAAAAAGATTTTGATATTGTGTTAATCTGTTCCACTTTGTATTTATAAATTCTGGTTGATGCATGGGACGCTATGACATCAATAGGGATTTCTAAACACTTAATAGGACAGACCGACATAATATTTGTTTTTAACATGGGTGAATGAAATAATTTTGCCTATTATATTTTCTATATATAAAAATATTTTTATAAAGATATATATATATATCTGGTTGCTATAGATTGGGTGTTAGGTAATATAAAAATATTTGTAATAAATTGAAGCTAAGTTGAAATTATAATAAATCAAATTGGAGATTTTAGAACTTAAGTCCGGGATTTTTGAAAATCTTCTTTCAAAGGATTTGTGAAATATAATGATTTGGTTTATAGGTAATTTCTTATATAAATATTTAGTATAATTCGGAAGAATTGTTTTAAAAGAGGATTTTGGAGAAAATAAATTTTGTACTTTCCCCTCTGTCGCTGGAAAATAATTTCGGTGATGACGGCCGCATCATCGACTTTCATTTTCGAGTTTCGAAGGGAAAGGCCACTGTAGTAAATTCTACTGCAGATTTGTTTTGAAATTATTTAAAATTTTAATTGTTTAAAGGTAATTAGAGATATAAAAGTTGTAAGAAATTAATTATCTATTATTTTAAAGAAATTTTGGAATTTGACCCGGTGTTAATTCTTGAATTTCCATTAATTAGTTGTAAAAATTTAGGTTAGTGAAATAAAAGAAGTAACCAATGAATTAAAAGAGTTGAGATTAAACTTGCATAAGTTCTTTTGCTTTTTCTTTAACATAAATAACTTACCAAATATAAAAAGTTGAAATGTTAAATAAGAGATTGGAATAGAATATTATACAAGTAGGAAAAATATAAATGACTGCAATCCATAGTTAATGAATGAGTAAAATCTTTCACTTATAGGAATGCAAGTTATAAGGTTAATAAATTAAGTGTAAGTAGAGGGTTACTGTAATTAAATATAATGGAAACTTCAACATTAAATAAATGAATGAGATTAAAGGTAAGTTGAAATTGTAAGTTATAAAACAAATATATATTAATTAAAGGAATGGAGAAGAAACTTGTAAATTTTCACTTACATTCTTAAAACATACATAACTTACCATATAATAAAAAGTTGCAATGTTAGTAGGAAAATGTAAAGGGAAATCTTACAAGTGAAGAGTAAGGTAATAAAGGTATTCTATTAATTTGCTATTATTAATGAGAATTAATTATATAGACTTAAGTTAAATTGGAAATTTTACTATAAGTAAAGGTAAGTAGTATAAATAGATGATAGAAACTTTAGTAAATAAATTGGAATACAAATAGAATGAATTTTGTGATAAATGGAAAATGAAAATTTGTAAGAAATAAAGAAATCACTTCATAAATGAAAGAAAGAAAATCAAACCATTGAAGCATGAGATAAATGTATAATAAATAAATTTGGGTGTTGGTTTGAATTGTGTTGTTTGATTTATGTTGTTGGGTAAGAAATTTGAAGTGGTTAAATGAATAAGTATCTATCTTTGTTCCATCTAAGACTGTTGAGTAAAGGATGCACTTGATAGTTAATTTCATTCATACAAATTTCAAGTTTGAACCCAAACAACTATTTGTTTGATGGATTAAATGGTTGCTTTGTTTGTGTATGTATGTTGTTTGTAAGGTTGATGGTTGTTGAATTGTTTGGTTGATTAATGATTGAATCCACTTGAATAGTTCACTTTAAAATAAATATTTAACCTTTTAGATTATATAAGTGAATATAGGTGATGGAAGCAACTGCTACTGCTTTTGGTTCCAAAATAATAAGCGTATATTGCCCGACAAATAGGTACGTTTTCGGATTACGTTTAAAGCGCTATTTTTCCCGTGTTGGGATATAATATTTTGATAATATATGTAATATATTTGTATATTTTGATATTATATTTTCTCCCGAGCCTCACCGTACAAAGGAGACTCTGCCAAAAATTTTCGTAAATTTTGGACTTAGAATTTTGTTGAATATTTTCCAAACTTTAATGATTTAAGTATAAAAGGTTGTAATGATTATAAACGGGTATATTTCATTAAAGGAAATTAATCCAGTAAATTATTGTTTATAAGTTAATATTTGAAATAAGATGTACTATTTATTCTTCCTTCTCCCTTCTTTTTCCTTTTCGGGGACGAAAAGTTTTGAGTGGGGGGGATTGTAACGACCCGTTAAATTAATAATATTAAATGAATTGAATTAATATAAATTCTAATCTAATTGAGAATAAATGTAGAAATTTGGTATAGTAGTTGTAATTTAGTGTAACAATAAAATTTTATGACAATAGATTTGGATAATGTAGATTGTCACAATTTGATTTAAAGTTAAATATAAGAAACTGATATAAGGGTTGAATTAGTGAATATCAATAAAAAGATTAAGTAGAATGGAATTCATTTAATATAAAATAAATAGTGGAAGACTTACATTGGATTGTAAAATGGATAGTAACTAAATAAAAGGTGACCGCTGAATAAATCAATGAAATAAGTGTTGATAAGGAGATTTAATGAATGTTGTCAATAATAAATGGACTTAAGATAGTAATAAAATTTGTTTTACCTATGTAAATTTTATGTATTGATAAGCCATAATTTAATTTGAAATTTGGTAGTAAATAGGGGATAAGTTGACTAAGGCAATTAGTAATTTAATAAATGAATGCATAGTAAGTAAGTGGAAATGTATGCATAAAAATATTTTCATATATGGGATAATTACAAAAGTTTACCCATTTATCTAATGTATATAATTGAATCTAAATTTAGGGCAACATTTTGTTATTGATGGTATAAGTGAATTTGAATAAAAGGGTAAAATTTTTGTAGATTTAACATGTATTGAGTATATAGCTAAGAAGGGCATTCGATGTAAATGAATCTAAATTAATGTGTCTAGTCAATAAAGGAGAACTTTAAGAGAACAAATATAAATGAATGTATTTGGGGAATGGAGTCCTTTTATATGTTGAATAGTATAACGTTGTTATTAAGAATGAACGTTACTTTAGTAATTATTAATATGGTAACGGAAGAGTATATAAATTTTATAGTAACGTAAAACGTATTGTAAGGTAATAATTATGTGTAGACTTATAAAATAGATTTATGACAATAATTATTGTACGTATTTATTCTATTTGTTTGTTAAGTTTATTTTAATCAATTACAATTTATACACTAAATTATTTCAGTTAGTGTGGAATTTTGTAAGTGGATAAATAAGATGTAACCAAGGGAAAATTTCATTTTTATAATATAATAATTAGTATAATCTTAAGAATGAAACCGAAGTGGAATGAATTAATTGAGGTTTTAAGTTTTATTCAAGTGTTAAGTTAACAAAATTTCCAATAAGATTGAAATACAGTAATTTACGCAAATAAAAGATGGAAATTGGGTAAATATTAATGTATTGGAATATAAAAGAAACGTTAACTATGTAGGGAGTAATAATTGATTTATTTGTGAGTTGTAATCAAATAGAGTCAAATTTATTAGAATTTATTGCAATTAATGGGATTAATTGCAGTAACCTTTGAAGATTTATTCACTAAAATAATCGACGATGGAAATTATATGTAAATTTGCTTTTAGTTAATATTAAATATCCAGAGGGCTAGAAATGACACAAATCTACTAGTTTAGAAATTTACAATAAAAGTGGTAAGTAATTTTTCTAAATATTTAGATAGTAGGAAGATGTAGATTTAGATGGAATTTATTATTTAACTATTTCATAAGTTGAGATCTAAGTTTAGAATTGAGATTTTTAATGTATAGATATTGAGCCAATGTTAGTTTCATTAAATTGACATCAATAACTTTGAATAATAGAAAGAAAGTGAATTTAATAAATTTAATCAAACGTATAATGTTGAATTTATTAAAAATTGGAATTTAACCTTTAAGTAAGGATTAACATCTAAATTGATGAATAGAACAACTATGTATTGACACTTGAATTGTTTAGAATTGGAGTAAATAATTAAGAAAATTTAAAGGGAGAAATTTTGTCAATTTTTGAATTTAGATGTAAAAATTGGATTTTTATAATTTATTTAATTTATTTAATGAATATTGAAAATAGCCATTTTGGTCACGGACTCGGATTTCGATGAAACTAGTTTCATCGGATCCGTATCGGTGAATTATTATAGGGTTTCAAGTTTCGTATCGATCGGACCTGTCGTTTGATCGTACGGACGCGAAACGCCTTGAAAATCAATTTTATTAAAATCAATTTGAAATCAATTTGGAAATCTTGTTTTCAGCATAACTTCTTCATACGATCAAATTTGGACGTGAAACTTTTTCCATCGCGTTCAGAATATTTTAAAATACCCATCTGGATATATGGGTTTGACAAATTTCGTTCCGGGGTCAGAACGGGCTTTTTGGGCCTTAGTTTGTTTTGTACGTTCATCTATCTAGTCTATCTACTCTAACCCAACCCTACCTATAAATATACAGTTATAAACCCTAGCTCCATTCTATTGTCTATTTGCTGTACGTTCATCTTCTTCAAGCTTCTCTTCTTCTTCAATGGGGGCTAACCCTAGATCCAGTCATTTCAAAAAAAAAAAAAAAAAAAAATTCGGATCTGCAACAGCTTCTGGTCGCGCTTCGGGTTTCAGGGGAGAAAACCCTAGAGCAACTTCGGGTCAGGAAGAAAATGACTCGGGTCGTTCCGGGTCGTTTTGGCGAAAACTCCAAGCAAGCACCGGGGAATTGAGGCGGCGCACCGAAGTCGAACCCGAAGTCGACCCAGGACCAGAATTTTCCATTTTTCAAATTTTCATAACTTTTGCATACGAGCTCGGATTCACGCGCGGTTTGTTTTGCTGGGATCGTATCGGAATTTCTGACGTTTTGACCCTGGTTTGGATGGATTTGGAGACCGTCAAAATTTTGAGTTTAAATTGAATTTAAATTCGATTTAAATTCCAAAGGTAGTGTTTAAACCCACTCACAACTACTAGAAGCTTTTATGTTTGTTAAACTAATTTTAGAAATGAATAGAAATTTATTTATGAGTATTTGGCATGTTTATTTCACTCATATTTGTTGAATTGCATTTATTAAATTTAACTGTTAATTTAATTTATTTATTGCGTATTAATTGATAGTTAGGATTTATTTGTTTGCCTATAAACTGCTAGTTAACAGTTATATAGATTATTACTGAATATAAACTGTTAGATTAATAGTTGTTAAATTTAATCTGAATAAAATTGCCAGTTATTACCTGTTATATATTATCAAATATAAATTGTTATTGATTGATATTGCTTGATGATTGTGATTGGATGATGGGTGATGTTGATGGATGTTTTATTGTATATCATTAAATTGCAAATTATCATGCATATTTCCTTTCATTCGGGATTGTGGATTGAAATATATACAACCGCAAAATTTTATATCTTTTAAATTGCGGATTGAAATGATAAATATCCGTATCACTTGACCATAGGATAGAAAATTATATACAGGCACCGCGGTCTATATATAACTATTTTAATGTGATTTCTATGGTTTGGATGGAATACGGTTTATAATAATCTTAAATTTTATATTGTATAAATATTATTCTTCTATATATATACATATGAAGTTGAAAATTTTGAAATTAAAAGGTGTATAAATCTCTTTATTAAAAATGGAAAAAAAATTAAGAAATGAGATTGATAATTTATAATATATGTTAAGTTTGGAAATTTTAAAGATATGATATGTATAAACTGAATTTTTCCTAAATAAACTTAGAAATGGATATTCTAGTATAAAGTAAAGTTGAGAAATTATTTAATTACTAGAATTTGGAGTTTTATTTATAAATTGTATGTGGATATTCAAACCTAAATAATAAAACATTTAATTTGTTGAAAGAATAAATTCCAACTTTAGTTTTGAATATTAATACTCCAAATGATTTATACATATAGAAATTTAAGGGGTTTTTGGAACTTGAAGTGATAATTAAATTATGGTTTAAACTTTAAATAAAGAACCATATTTTGTAAAGCCATGTAAATTATTTTCTTTACAAAGTAACCATAAAGTTAAACCACTTATTTTATATACCGTTGAATATCCAAACCATTCAAGTTTTAAAAGTTATGGTTTTAAATTATGAATTTCGAAATATTATGCTTTGAAAGGATATTTGGCTTTCAGACGTTATAAATTTTAAAGCATTTGGATTTTTGAAAGGGTTTATATTTGGGATAAAGGATATCATATTGTTTTGGGTTTTAAAATGATATCGTATTCCTAATTTTAAAATGGAAATGTTTATTCTGGTTTTAAAGTATGAGCTATTTTTAAATGACCGCGGTGTTATAATAACGATGGGTTGGCAAAGAGACCGGGATCGGATATGGACATACTCTCTGTCGATACCGAAAACCACTTTGACTAACCGTGTACGCGGTGGAGATTCCAGAATGAAGTAGGTGGTGGCGACGTTTCGTGTAAGGTAAATACGTGGACCCGACTCCCGTGAGTTGGCATAAGGTGGCTAAAACAGGAGCGATTCTCAGGCCAATGAGGTCATTCCTCTGATCGGACCCTCCTCTTCGGTATTATACTTTGACTTGGATTGATTCAGTGGCCACTTCTATATTTTGATTTTGGGGAGTTAGTCCGAGGTGGGCGGTAACTGCGGCTACGCGTTTCCACCAGCCTGGATAGCAATTGGTATATCTACCCTGGCATTGCCTAGTTGTGCCGTGTCACCTACCATACCGAGCCTTTACTACGAGTTTATGTTTGTGTCGTACCTATGGAGTATCCTCTGGTAGCCTCCCGATCAGGAGGTATTACGGTACTGTATAGACTATTGGCATTTTACGTGTTAAGGTGGAAAATGTAAAGCCTTAACGCTATTTAAAAGTAAGTTTATTTTATAAATAGACACTATTATAATAGCGCAATATACTACATAGTAAATAGTTTAACGGATCCTTAGGAGATGTAAATCCCGAACATCTCTTGAGTTACTGTACTCATATTTATTTCTGTTAATTTAACTCACATAAGATCTTTTAGTCTGACTCGAGTGTTTTGTCTTTTCAAATTCGCTCGGGTCAGTCCGAGCGTTTCAGGATCGAAGACTTTAGCTTTGAAGGACGAAGACGAAGGAGTCGTATTATTATTATCTATAGTATTGCACCACACTCATACTGTTCCGCTGCATTAATTGTATTGGTATGTGTAACTCTGATATTTATTGTATAAAGCAAATCAAATGTTTGTAAACTGTTTTGAACTGTATATTTATTATTATATTTTATCCTTCCACTGTGAGATTCTGTTTTGTTTTTATTTCTTCTCTGTTTTTCTTATTTACCCCATAACAATCCGCCCTTGCGTATGCTTTGAATTGGCACGTGTGTTGGTTTAAAGTGTGCGAAAAGGCGGGATGTTACAGCTAACAACCTTATCTTCGCTAGAGACACATTGACAGTAGAAGATATGAAGTCAGACATTCTATCTGAGGGCTTGAGAGATCATATGAAGGAGATAAGTGAAGAAAGTAGAGATGGAAGTAGTAGTCACGACCTGTTTTTTGAAAGAGGTAGAGATGATAAGAAGAATTGACACTCTAGAGGGTGCTCCAAGTCTAGGGAGCCTGGTAATGGCAGAAAGGAAAGTCGGAAAGTGTTTTATCTGCGAGAAACCTAGCCATTGGAAAAGGAATTGCCTAGATTTGAAGAATAAAGAAGACGGATCTTGATCATTTGTGGTGGAGAAGTCTGTATCTGACAATGTGTTTTCTGCAATAGTATCGGATGTTTCAAACCATTGGGTGTTGGACTCGGTGGTGTCTTTCCGTATGACGCCTAATAAAGATTACTTCAGTTCTTTCGTTGGATGAGAGGGAAGCTCTATTCTTATGGGTAATGATGCTAGCTGTAGAGCAATGGACGAAGGTACAGTAAGGATCAGGATGTTTGGTTGGATGATACGCACTTTGATAGGTGTCCAGTATGTTCCAGATCCTCGGAAGTCCTTAATTTCTTTAGGACAATTGGCATCTTTGGGATGTAAGGTAACTATCGATAAAGATAGTCTGAAGGTTTCGAGAGGTGCACTAGTTCCTATGAAAGGAAATGTATTCCAAAATCTATATTTGCTGAAAGGAACCACGATTCTTGGAGAGTCGTATGTGGGAGTAGATAGTTCTCGTGCTTTGGATGCCATAAAACTTTAGCGTCTCAGGTTGGGTCATATTTCAGAGAAGAGCTTAGAGTTGATTCGGAGACAGAAGATGATCAAAGGAGAAAGCTTCGACAAGATGGACTTTTGCCAAGAGTGTGTGTTAGGCAAGCAAACTAAAGTATCTTTTGGAGTTGGACTCCATAAATCAAGGCGAGTACTTAAATACGTGCATACAGATGTTTGGAGACCAGTTGCTACTCCTTCTCTTAGAGGAGAAAAGTATTTTATCAATTTTATTGATGAATTTTCTCTAAAAGTATAGATGTATGTGACGAAGGGAAAATCAGAGAGTTTTGAGAAGTTTAAAGACTGGAAAGCGCATGTTGAGAACCAATCTGATTTTAGGTTAAAGATGCTGAGATCTGATAATGGCAGTGAATTTGTCTCTAGAGAGTTCCTTGACTTTTGTAGACAACATGGCATTCAGAGACATTTCACCAAACCCAAAGATCCATAATCCAATGGGGTTGCAGAAAGAATGAACATGACTATATTGGAGAAGGCTCGTTGCTTGAGATTGACGGCGGGCTTGTCTATAGGTTTTTGGGTTGAGGCATTATCAACTGCGGTGCATATCATAAATCGAATTCCTTGCTCGGCCATAGATGTGAAGATTATAAAGGAGAAGTGGAGAGGTAAAGCAGTGTATCTTGGTTACTTTTGAATTTTTGGTTGTCCTGTGTATGTTCATCATACAGGTGATGATAAGTTAGAGGCTAGAGCATAAAAGATTGTTTATTTCAGACATGTTACTTTTGATGAGTCTGCTATGTTATATCCAAAGGAGAAGCTACCTACAACATCAGAAGATTCTGATAGGTCTAAGGAGATGGAAGAAGTTCCCGTGTTCCAGCCAAATAGTAGAGTTGTTGTTGTTGATGTTAATGACGAAAACACAGTTGATGAAACATCATAGGATAGTCCGTCAGTACCTTATAGTAGTGCTGGTGATGTGCATGAATCTAGAGGAAGTTCAGTTCAAGCTGGAATTGAAAGGAGTTTAGGCAAAGCTGTACCTACCCAAATCAGTCGTAGGACTATTAGGCCGTCCGAGAGGTATGGTGATTGGCAGTTTGCGAACCTTAGCATTGCTGATCAGTTTGACTATGCCCTACATGTGGTTCTTGAGGAGTTGCTCGACCTTGATGAAGCTTTAAAGTCTTGTGACAGTTCGAAGTGGATGTGCGCTATGGATGAGGAGTTAGAGTCGTTGAAGAAAAATAAGACCTGGGATATTGTACCACCTCCTTAAGGAAGCCGATCCATAGGTTGCAAATGGGTATTCAACGTGAAAGGTGATGGGAGATAAAAGGCTAGACTAGTTGCTAAAAGGTTTTCACAAAGAAAGGGATTGGAGTATGATGAGATATTCTCTTCAATAGTGAGGCATACATCCATCTGCATTTTGCTCGCTATCATCACAACTCATGACTTGAAGCTGAAGAAATTGGACGTGAAAACCACTTTCTTGCATGGAAACTTGGATGAAACCGTCTATATGAAGCAACCAAAAGGATTTGTTGTAGATGGAAAAGAAAATTGGGTTTGAAAACTGAAGAAGTAATTGTATGGACTTAAGCAGTTGCGTAGATAATGGTACAAGAGGTTTGACTCTTAACTTAAAGAATGGTAAATGGGTGTACCTGCTCTTGTACGTGGATGATATGTTGATTGCTTCCAAGAATAAGGTTGAAATCGATAGTTTGAAGCTAAAGCTAAAAGCGGAATTCGTAATGAAGGACCTTGGAGAAGCAAAGAAAATTTTGGTTATAGAAATCCAAAGGGATAGAAAGCTAGGACTTTTGAGACTCACTCAAAAGGAGTACATTCGAATGGTGCTTGCTCAGTTTAGCACGGATGGAGCAAAGGCAATCAGCATACCCATGCCTTTGCACATACAACATTCCAGTAAAGGCTCTCTGATATCGGAAAAGCACAAGGCTTATATGATGAGGGTTGCATATGCAAGTGCAATAGGCAGCTTGATGTATGTCATGGTCTACACTAGGCTTGACATAGCACAAGCTATTTGATTGGTGAGTAGATTCATGGCGAATCTAAGAAAGATGGATTGGGAAGCAGGGAAGTGTATCTTCAAATACCTTAGAGGAACTCCAAACCATGGACTTGTCTTTGGCGGCAAAGGAAGATATTTCAGCTTGGTTGTATTTTATGATTCTGGCTACGCTGGTGATAGAGATCGAAGAAAGTCAACATTGGGATATGTGTTCACCATTTGTGGGACATCAATCAGTTGGAGAGCGAGGTTGTAGACGATTATGGCTTTGTCTACTATAGCGGCAGAGCTCATAGCTGCGGTTGAAGCAGCAAAGGAGACGCTTTATTTGAGGCGACTGTTGTGTGATTTGGGCTTCGTATATGAAGGCGTAGATGTGTACTGTGATAATCAAAGCGCAATTCACTTAGAATGAATGGTGTTGCTGAGAGACGAAACCGGACTCTTAAAGACATGGTAAGGACTATGATCAGTCATTCTACCTTATCAAAATCACTCTAGGGAGAGGCATTAAATGCAGCAGTTTATATCCTTAATAGAATACCCACTAAAGCAGCTACTAAAACACCTTATGAGCTCTGGACAGGCAAACAACTTATTCTAAAGCATTTTCACATTTGGGGATGTCCAGTTGAGGCAAGGCCATATAGGCCAAATGAAAGAAAATTGGACTTCAAAACAGTGAGTAGCTACTTTATTGGTTATTCTGAGCGATCTAGGGGCTATAAATTTTATGATCCCATACCGAGGAAAATATTTGAGACGGGAAATGCAACATTTTTTAAGGATGTTGAGTTGAGAGGGAGAAATGAAGTAAGGAACATTGTTTTTGAGGAGGAATCATCGTCTATGATTCCTACTACAGTTACTTCTTCGGACAATGTGCAGATTATTGTTCCTGTCATTGATCAAGAAGTGAATCCAGAACCCCAACAAAACAATGTTGAAGAAAAATCCTCTTCAAGTTGAAGTTAATGTTCCACAAGAACAAATTCAACAACCTCAAAATGAAATGCCATTAAGAAGATCCACTAGGGAAAGAAGAAATGATATTCCGGCTGATTATGTTGTATTTCTTCAAGAGTTAGAGGATAATAATGGATTGATGGAAGATGATCCTATCAACTTTCACCAAGCCATGCAAGATATTAATTCTCAAAAGTGGTTTGAAGCTATGAATGAAGAGTATAAATCAATGCAAGACAATAAAGTTTGGGATCTTGTCCTTTTACCTGAAGGTAAGAAGCTCATTGGTTGTAAATGGATATTTAAAACCAAGAGGGATGCAAAAGGTAAAGTGGAAAGATATAAGGCTCGTCTTGTAGCAAAAGGTTTTACTCAAAAGGAAGGCATTGATTTCAAAGAGACTTTCTCTCCGGTTTCATCGAAAGACTCTTTTAGAATAATTTTGTCACTTGTTGCACATTTTGACCTTGAGTTGCATCAAATGGATGTTAAGACTGCATTTCTCAATGGAGACATTGAGGAAACAATTTATATGGTGCAACCGGAAAACTTTATGGTCGAAGATCCAAAGAATATGGTTTGCAAACTAAAAAAATCCATTTATGGACTCAAACAAGCTTCTCGTCAATGGTGCCACAAATTTCATAATGTAATTACCTCTTTTGGTTTTGAGGCAAACATCATTGATAACCGTGTGTATCACAGGTTTAATGGGAGTAAATTTATATTTTTAATTTTATACGTTGATGATATATTGCTTGCCAGCAATGATTTAAATATGTTGCACGAAACTAAGAGATTTCTTTCAAATAATTTTGAAATGAAAAATCTTGGTGAGGCCTCTTTTGTATTAGGGATCCAAATACATCGTGATCGTTCATGAGGCATTCTTGGATTGTCACAAAAGAACTATATAGAAAAGGTGCTTAAGAGATTTGGCATGCAAGATTGTAAACCAGGTGATACCCCTGTCGCCGAAGGAGATAAGTTTTGTCTCAAACAATGCCCTAATAACATCCTTGAAGTTAATGAAATACAGAAGATCCTTTATGCATCTGTTATAGGGAGTCTAATGTATGCTCAAGTATGTACGCTTCCGGATATTGCGTACATTGTAGGAGTGTTAGGCAGGTATCTTAGTAACCCTGGAATGGATCATTGGAAAGAAGCAAAAAGGGTTATGAGGTATCTTCAAAGAACAAAGGACTATATGCTTACATATAGAAGATCAGATCAGTGGAGATCATTGGGTATTCTGATTCTGACTTTGCTGGATGTCCGAATAGCAGAAAATCCACTTCAGGATGCATATTTATGTTGAGTGGAGGGGCTATATCATGGAAGATCATTAAGCAAATTCTTATAGCATCTTCCACTATGGAAGCAAAGTTTGTGGCTTGCTATGAGGCATCTAATCATGGAAAATGACTGCGAAATTTTGTCACTGGGCTACGCATTATAGATAATATTGAAAGACCACTAAAGTTGTTTTGTGACGATAGATCAGCAGTATTATATTCTAATAATAATAGAAGCTCAAGTAAGTCAAATTACATTGACATCAAGTTTCTAGTTGTGAAGGAAAGAGGACAAAATGGGTTAATATCCACAGAGCATATTGGGACAAATTCCATGTTAGCGGATCCACTTACAAAAGCATTACCACCCAAGGTCTTTCATAAGCATGTTGCTAAAATAGGTGTATCTTTTATGTAAGAATATTTTGGTTTAGGGGGAGTATGAACTAAGTCATTTCTTTTGTGACATTGCTCTATATTTTGATTGTGGATATGCTTCAGTTTTTCTGATCAGAAATAATTTTTTTTTTTTAATTGCACTCAAATTATTTATATATGTTTAGATTTTGATCTCATTAAAGTAAAGTAGGACCAGTTGGAAATAGACATGTAAAGATCACATTTCATGTAATTTCCATGCTACACATACATGATTGATCTATGTCATTTGATTATATTGATATACTTGACCATTGATGGGTTTAGTTACACTAACGATAATGAAAACCGCTTTGATGCTATGTTAACACAATCAATGGACGATATTGTTTTAGATATACCATATTGTCAAGATAGCTATTTGAGAGCTCATAAAGTTAAGTACATTCTATAAGGTTACATATGTGGCTCATGGGGAGATTGTTGGAATAATTCAGCATTATGGGACCACATATTTTAATATTTGAATGTATGGGCTATCATGGAATTAAGTTTAATTATGTGATCTATTTGGAATAAATACAACAAGACTTAAGGGGTATATTCGTCATGTAAATTTATAATGTGTGGATACCAGAGTGACAATTTTAGTTTGCTGAAGGGCCGAACTGAAAATGTCACACACTATATATACGGGGTTATGGTCCCCAAATTGCACAAGTCTTATCATATTCTCTCCACCCTCTTCTAAAGAGAATTTTCAGATCTAAGCTTGTGTCAATTTGGAAGATCTAAAATCTAGTTGATCTTCTTTTTGCAAACATCAACGGATTCAGGTACGACTTCTGCTGAACTATTTAATTTCATATATTTGTTTCTCGATAGAATCGATATAGGTTGTATGTATTCAGATCTAGAATTTATTTATTTATTACAACAGTAAACATATAAAAAGAAGTTGGTGAGGCAAAAGAAATGGGATGTGTAATGGTTAAAGTTTCGTTAATGCAAAAATTAACGATTTATAAGGGAAAAAATATGGAAATCCAGTAAGGTAAGAAATGAAGGAGATAACACAAAAGTTTTTGTTAGAAGTATGGAAAGAACAATGATATAAATTCAGAGTAATAAAAAAAAGAATACAAAAGGAAACATTCAATTCCTCATGTAATTGAATAAGTAGATTGAAACATGCCATTAATAATCCAAATAACTTAAAATATCATATTTGTATAAATTTTATGAAAAACATCAATTTTCAAAAGACCTTACAATGCTATGAATTTATATCTAGTTTTATTGCCGTAGTAGGTAAAATATTTCACTTATAATATTTTCTTTCGTAACACATTGTTTTCTCAAACAAATCATCAGAAGCTTTTTCGATAAATACAAAAAAAATTACGTCAAAGCCACGCTCGCTTATTTTGGCATTTTCATACCAATATCTAATGTGTCTTAGTTGCGACTTTCTCGTGTAAATTATATTAATGAGAAAACTAAGATGAATAGAAGTAAAAATATTTATTGTACTAATAAATCAGTATGTTGTCAATGTAATTTATTATTACATATGAAGGATTCTAGAGCAAAAGAAGTATACATTCATTATTTGGAAATTTCTTGGCTTACTCAAATATTTTCAAAGTTTATTGATAGCCAACGATTGAAATTTAAAATAGTAAATGAATAGAATAATTAGTGGATGAATAACTTGTTGTGTAGTTGAAACTTAAGTTAGAATGATGGGAACCAAATCGAAATCAAACCCTGTGGGAAAATTAAGATCGATCTAGAAACTAGCATATACAATTCCATTAAGTTAATTCGTAAATTTTAATTTTGATGAAAACTCCATGCCTTTCATCCTTTTTGTAGTTGAAAAATGAATTTATTGACTCTATATTGGACCATGCATGATAATTCACAATACGATATCACCGTCGAAGAAAGAAAGGATGAGATGGAGATATGATAATGGATGTGAAGAGATAATCTAGTAATGTACAAAGAAATATGGTAATATTATAAATGATAAATTTAGATAAAAGATTGTTCAAACATTCAAGTCTTTTAGTATTCTGCGAATGTTGATAAAACATGAATTGTTAGGGAAAACAGTCGGATGGAAAAACTATAAATATTGTCTTGAGTTAACTAATTTAAATCTTCCTAAAATTCACTTTGAAATTCCTTGATATTAATTGTAACGAGACAACGAGCTAGGTGAAATGCCATAGAGATTGAGGACTTAGCTATTGGACTTCTTAATGATAGAAGAGACCATATTTCAAATTGTTAAAGCCCTATTATTTTGTTTAATTTTATTTAATTTCATTTGTATAGGAAAAATAAATAAAAACGAAGTTGGAGAGGCATAAGAAATGAGAAGTGTAACAGTTAAATTTTCAATAATGCAGTAGCTAATGGTTTATGAGAAAAGATTTATGGAAATTCTAATAAGGAAAGTGATATGGAGATTAAAAAAATGCTTTTTTTAGAAGTATGGAAGGAGCATGGTAAAATTAAGATTAATAAAAAAATACAAATGGAAATATTCAAATCCTCATTAATTGAGTAAATAGATTGAAACATGTCATCAATAATCCAAATAACTTAAAGTGTCTTAATTGAGTTTGTATGTAGTTTTGTTGCCGTAGTAGGTTAAATATTTCAATTATATAATATTGTCCTTTGTAACGGATTGTTTACTCAAACAAAACATAAGAAATTTATTCGCTAAGTTACCACAAAATTTACCCAATAGTCACACTCACATAACTTGGCATTTTCATATTGATATCTAATGTGTCTCAGTTGAGACCTTCTCTTGTGCAAATTATATTGAGAAAACTAAGATGGATAAAAGTAAAAACATTCATTGTACCTAAAAATCAACATGCTATCAATGTTATTTACTAATTACATATGAAGGATTATGGAGCAAAAGGAGTATACATTTTTATTTGGAATATTCTTAGCTAACTCAAATATTTCCATTGTTTATTGATAATTTCAATGATTGAAATTTAAAATATTATCCAAAATAGAATAATTGGTGGATAAATATCTTGTTATGAAAATGAAACTTTAGTAAGAATGAGGGGGTGCAAATCAAAATCAAATCCTATGGAAAAATCC
Organism: Allium cepa; assembly: GCA_030765085.1. Taxonomy (NCBI): domain Eukaryota; kingdom Viridiplantae; phylum Streptophyta; class Magnoliopsida; order Asparagales; family Amaryllidaceae; genus Allium; species Allium cepa. Next base: position 766,636,237 of record CM060928.1, on the reverse strand, counting down.
AGATTGACCTAGAAAATAACATTTACAATTCACTATTGAGTTTCTAGATTTGAATTAAGATGAAAACTTCAAACTTTTCATTTATTTTTTAAATATATGAATCTACTGACTCTAAATTGGACCGTGAATGGTAATCCATAATTCGATGTCAATGTGACTTGATTTTTCAATATGAAAATTTTACTTTTGCTTTACTTTATATGTTCCTTTATGAGTAACTTATAAACATTTACTGTATTAAGCTCTTTTATTTTTGAAAACCCAGGAGAACCCAACATGTAGGTAAACTCCTGAGGAGGATACAGCAAAGCCGTCCGCTGATCCAAGCCCCCATAACCCCAGGTAAATTTATATAGGATAGAGAAACGCTTGGTAATAATTAAACTCATTTTTGTTTGAAGAGAACAATAAAATATTCATAACTTTAACATTATTAATGGCATCTACCTTATATGCGTCGGACCATGTGGAATACATGGTAGTGGGTATATTGTATTGTCCTTGAGTAGGATATTTCTATTCCATAATTATTTACCTACATATAAATTCTCATCCTTGCTGACCAATATACGTACAAATGCAGCTGTAGAGTTATACATATTACTTGCACGTAAACACAAACTTTATTACGGTTTTATGAAAGTATAATCCTAATACTAATTGAAAGTATGCTAAGGATCTAGTAATATGGATAATATTAAGTAACTAAGTAAACGAACAAGAAAGCGAAAAAGCGTAGGAAATAAAAGAATGTACCAGTGATTTTTATATTTGTTCGGACTTCCAGTTCTACGTTCAGTCCTATATTCCTTTTGAAATTTCAAGGAACATGTTTCTACAAGATCACCTGTACAACCGAACACGACTTTAACACTTTGCTTAAAGATCATTAACACGACTTCACATTTTATAGATAAATATGACTTATTGTGTTCTCTGATAACAGTGATAAGCCAATCTAAGTATATGTGTCTATAATCTCCTTTGATGATTGTGAAATAAAGAATTAGGAAGTAAAAAGGTTGTTTTGAAGGCTTTTGAAATCTTTGAAAATATGGAGTATAGAAAGGAAATTAAGTAAGGTGAGATCACTAAGTTCAAAAACAATGATTATTTATAGTGTTCAAATGTTATATTCGAAGAGAAAATAGCCACTAGAAAAGTTCCACCTGTTTTTTGAGAAAGATTGTAACAACCCAATATTTTTGAAATTTATTTTTATTTTTTTTAAATTATTTTTTATAGTGAAGTAGAAATTTTTCTAGAATTAATGGTAATTTATTGGAATTTTTTAGGCTCTGTTTCCTATTTTAAGCAATTTCTTTAATTCTTTGGATATTTTCCATGAATTTATTATTTATTTCACCTTGAAAATATTTTAAAAATCATTTTTATTTCAAATTTTGTTTTATCATAATTTTAAAATGAAATACATAATTTTCCAAAGCTATTGGAATTTTCTTGTAATTTTTAGGCCATGTTTGCTATTTTTAGCAATTTTTCTTATTCCTTTTTCTATTTTATATTAAATTAATTAATTATTTTATTTTATTCTTGCTTAGTTTCGGTTTTAAATAATCATTTCTGAGTTTATTTTGTTTTATAAAATTAAAAAGAAAAAGAAATGCAAAGGGTTTAGAAAGTTACAAACTTAAGGCTTTTCACCTTCAAAACTCTTCATTTTCTTTAAACTCCTCATTTATTTTGTTTTAGCCGTGTAAAAATAATTGTTAAGCCGTGCATCTCATTATCTTTTCATGTAAGAAAACATCCTCACATCATTTCTCACGGCTTCAACGAGATTTGGTAATGGCTTCTCTTTTCTATTTTTCTTCTTATTTTTCTATGAATTATGCCTTGTTTTCTCATGCTTTTTGCTAGGCTTCTCCTCCATAGCCGCAGCCACAAACTCCTACACTCCTCTCCTTCCATCACCACTACCTATGCTTCCAGCCATGACCAAGGCCGAGCCATCAATGGTGGTCAAACCCTTCAAAATTGCAACCTACATGCCTAAAAACATTGTTTTTGACCATTATTGCCTCATTCCCTTCAACCACCACCTAAATCACCACCATAGCCGCCGCCACCACCACTGACCTGACCACCACACACCCCTTCCACCTCTGTCTAGTCGTGATGCACCCTTAGGCCAAGCACACTTTCCATGGCCGAGCCCTCTAGCCAACCAAAACTCCCTTTTTTTCCTAAAGACCCTTCACCTCTTCATGTATGAAACTCCACCTTGCTCATGACATGAGCCCGACCCATGCTGACCTAGACCTGAACCAAAACTTTACCAAATCTGAAACAAAACATACCCTAGGCCGTGATAAAGGTTTGAGGAAGGAAGGCAAAAGTTTGACAATCCGTTTCTCTTTTATTTCAATGTTATTGCATGTTATAGTCATATAGAATTGTGTTGTTTTGTTTGTTTGTTTTGGGTTGTACACAAGAGTTGTAGCTTGGATTCAACCTCCACTCAAGTCCGTAGTTGTGTCATCGTGCCTTATTGTCTATTTGTGCCTTTGGTTTGGAAATATTCAGCAATTAGAGGTGAGTAAATCACACATGACAATTATATACTTATGCAGTTGTAAAACAACCACAACTGAATGTGTAGAAATATTTATGATGTTATAATTGCCATGTGATTTTATATATATGATGTTAACATGTTAAATTATATGTCATATCACCTGTTACACGTCACATCACCTATACTATTATATATTGTTAAACTGTTCATTTTTATCTATTTATCACACTGCAAGTTCCCTGTAGGTTAGAAATCACTATGGGTTGAAATGATACATACCCGAACGAACTTTAGGATAAGGAAAAATCATTATGGGCTGAAATGATAGGCCTGAACGGTTTTTAAATTATTCATTTTAACTTGGGATTGCGGGTTTGAAATGATAGAACTCGGATTTTTGTTTTTAAACTGCGGATTTAAATGATACATATCCGTATCACGTAAACTAGGATAGAAAACTATATACAGACCCGTGGTTATTTTATAAATGTTTTCTGGAATTTTAAATATTTTAAATTGTAAATATGTGAAAATTTGATTTAAATTGGATTTTTATTTATTAATTATAGAAATTTGGAACTTTCTATAAGTAAAAAATGTTGAAAAAAAATGAATAGTTGCATTGAATTTTTGAAATATGACTTAGGTGGAAAATTGGAATTCTAGTTAAATAAATTAAGTTATATAAATAAAAATTGGAAATTAAATTTTTTTTTAAAAAAAAGGAGAAAATTTAAGTGTTAAGTTGTATATTTACAAATGTGAAGAATTGGAATTTTACACTTGAATTTATTAAAGGAATCTGTTGAAAATTGGATTTAATAATATTAAGTTTATTGTATATAAATAATATGTTAATGAACATTTTTATTGTCAAAAATATGATTTTAAAATATTTAAAGGATTTAAAATGAAGTTTATTATTTGCTGGAAATACACTAAATTCCAGAAATCACTTTTAATAGCATTCAGAAATGCTATGGTTTCTGAATTGAACTAAAAATAGTGTAAATAGAGCTATTACAGCATTTCTGAAATGCTGTAGTTGCTGTAATTGAATTTATAGGCTAATATTGGACTCAGGCCTATTACAGCATTCTCTGGAAATGCTGTAGTGGTCTGCTGTGTTTGCTGAAATCAATTTAAACCTTTGTTTTGAAATCTGAACTACCGCCGCACTTCTGAAATGCTGTCTTTTCTGTTTTGAACTATAATTCAACTAAAAACTGAGTTTTTAACAGCAGTTTTAAGTGCTGTCTTTGCTGAATAAAAATGTTTTCATATATAACTTATAATAGCCTTTTCTAAATGTTGTAAAAGGCTGAAATTTCTATAATTATGGTTTTTGACTTAGTAAACGAACTCTGAATGGTTTGAAACTTTGGAAATTGAATACTTGAAATGAAAGAACAATAAGTCCACTTTTAAAATGATCTTAATGAATAAATTAAATTGGAAACGAATCATTTTAAAGAGAAGTTCAAATTGAAATAAATGAATGTTATCTTTGAACTTTAAAAGGTTATTAAGTTTGATAATTTGCATTTGAATTTAATAATGATTTAAAAAGGGAAATTTGAAAAGATATGTTGTTTTGAAATATTGACATGATTTTTGGGAATGATTAAATCTTTATTGGATAAAGAATTGAGTTTTGAAATGATGTTTTCATTTGAAGTAAAGTATTATTTTAAAGTTATAACCACGGGTTATAATAACGATTGGTTGGCAAAGAGACCGGGATCGGATATGGACATACTCTCTGTCGATACCGAAAACCACTTTGACTAACCGTGCACGCGGTGGAGATTCCAGAATGAAGTAGGATGGTGACGACGTTCTTATAGTATGTTACGTGGACCCAACTCCCGTGAGTTGGCATAAGGTGGCTAAAACAGGAGCGATCTCGGGGCAGCTGAGGTAGCACCTCTTATCGGACGCATTTCTTCAATACCATTCTATTACTTGTGATTGTTTGGTGGCCACCCTCCGATTTTGGGAATGTGTTCCGAGGTGGGCGTATGTGGCTGCAGCGTTACCACCAGCCCGTGTGCGTAATTGGTATATCTACCCTGGCATTGCCTTGTGTGCCGTGTCACCTACCATACCGAGTCTTTACTGCGAGTTTCTATTTGTGTCGTACCTATGCAGTATCTTCTCATAGTCTCCCGATCAGGAGATATGCAGGTACTGTATAGACTATTGGCATTAATTGTGTTAAGGTGGAAAATGTAAAGCCTTAACGCAATTTTAAAGTATGTTTATTTTACTGTTAGACATTATTATAATAGTGCAATATAATATATAGTAAATATTTTAACGGATCCTTAGAGGATGGGCGGTCCCAGGCATCTTCTAAGTTATTTGTACCTTTACTACAGTTCACTTGAGTTGGTTTACACTGGATAAGTATGTATGTCCTGACTCGAATGTTTGCTTTTTATTTACGCTCGTGTCAACCTGAGTTTATTCACAGATTTGGATTCCCACTCTCTGGAGGTCTGGAATCGCTGGAGATTTATCCGCTTATCTAGTTATCTTTATTTCAATTCTGTTGTTCTGTTGTCAGCTTTGTATTAGTGGACTTATTTGTATTTGGGATTTGATGTCGTATTTACTTTCAGTCAGATATTATGTATTTTGTATTTTGTTTTGAGACTTTGTGATAGTAGCTTCATGAACTACTATGGTATTTAATTTCCGCTGTGAGATATTCTGATGTTCTGTGTCTGTGATTCTGTGATTTGATTTTTATTTGCTCCAAAAAATTTTACAATCTGTTATTTTGTACTATTCAAGTCTGGCATGTGTGGATTATTGTCGATTTGAATAGTGGAAAATAGTGGATCGTTACAGTTGGTATCAGAGCTTTGGTTTTAGGCAAACCTTAGCCTGCGGAGCAAAAACTCAGTAGAGATAGGGTAGAAATATCCTAGAATGAGTGAAATCAACTTCAGAATCATTTCTTTGTGAGAGAACGTATTTTCAAAGTATAAAATGATTTTTTAAATGATTTTTAAAAGGTTTTTCAAAGATTATTTTGATATAAACTTTTTCTTGTTTTAAAAGCAAATTTTCTAACTCCTTTCCTTTCGTATCTACCTTGTTAGAAATTTATGTAATTAGAATGTTCATCCAAGTGAATTTATTTTGTCTTATCTTATCTTTATCTTATCTCTACCTGTGTCCTAATATTCATTCTTGAATTTTCAGGATGAATCGTAGGAATGCTAGAGGTCAGGGTCGTGGTGCCATCCCAGTTCCAGCATCAGCTCCTGTCCGTTTCACTGTTCTTTGCAAAGAATTTGCTCAGCTTGGAGGAACCAAGTTCACTGGTTCCGAATCTATCATTGAGGATCAGCAATGGCTGAGGAGTATCGAGAGGATATTTACTGGTCTTGATATTAGTGATGCCCAAAAGCGTCAGTTAGCCGCATGGCAGTTGCAGGAGGCTGCCCAAGATTGGTGGGAGTCGGTTACGGCTAACACCATTGAGGCTGATCTTACTTGGGAATAGTTCAGGTATCTTCTTGTGTCTCTTTGAATTCTGTTTTGTATCTTTTCGTGCCTTATCTAAGCTTATCTATCTTTCTTCTCAGGGAAGCCTTCATTGCTAAGTGGATGCCAGAGGCGGGGAAATCCCAGCTTTATAGAGAGTTCATGGACCTCAAGCAGGGAAGCATGTCTTTTTCAGAGTACGAGAGGAAGTTTAACGAACTTTCTAAGTTCGGACTTGGTCTCATAGACACTCCTCTGAAGAAGAACGAGAAGTTTATTACTGGTGCTCGTCCCGAGTACTACAGTCGTCTCATTTCTCATGTTCATGGCACCTTTACCCAGTTTATGGATATGGCTCTTCGTTATGAGAACCCTACTTATAAGGGTCCTGCTTCAGTTGGTGCTCCATCATCTCAGACTTCTTCTGCAAATTCTAAGAAGAGGAAGCTTAGTTTCCAGCAACAGAAGAAGAATTGGCTCAAGAATCCGGGTTTGGGATCTTCAGCATCTGCTCCATCTCAAAGGCAGCCAGTTGACCTTTCCTCTGTCACCTGCTTCAAGTGTGACCAGAAAGGGCACTATGCGAATAGTTGTCCTACTAGTGTTGGTGCTGCCATTCCTCCACCTGCTTAGCCAGCTAGGCGTGAGCTTTGCCACATCTGTCACCAGCCTGGCCATTTTAGGAAGGATTGCCCTACCTAACAGAGGGGTAAGCCTTCTGGTATATTTGCTGTCACCTCTGCCTCTTCTCCAGCACCTGCTCCTTCAGCTCCAAGTGATGACCAAGGTACGCTCCAAGGTTCCTTTTCTTTGTTTCAGCATCCGGTTCGTGTTCTGTTTGATACTGGTGCATCCCACAGTTTTATATCTGTTGATTTGTGTGATAAGTTTGAGCATCTCCTTTCTCCTGAGTATGTTTCTAAACCCTTATGTGTTTCAAATCCAATTGGGGGTCCTGCATACCTTAATAGGATTTGTAAACAAGCGAAGCTTCTTTATTCAGATCATCGTTTCAGTGGTGATTTCTATGTTTTGGGCTTCAACGCTTTTGATTTGTTGCTTAGTAGTGATTGGCTTGGTAGGCACAATGCTCACATCTCTTGTAAAGCCCGGTCTGTTTATCTTGAGGATGATCTGGGTAATTCCTTTTTTATTCAGTGCCGCATGCCTCAGGATTTTGCGGGCAGTTTTATTTACTCTCTGGATTCTGCTTCTGGTGACCTTCATTCGACCCGTGTGGTCAAACTCTTTCCAGATGTTTTTGGTGAAGTCACTGCTTTGCCTCCTAAGCGGGAGATAGATTTCCGCATTGATCTTATTCCTGGAGCTCGACCAGTTGTTCTTCCTCCTAGAAGAATGACACCTCGTGAGAAGGTTGAATTAGCAAAACAAATTGAGGACTTATTCTCCAAAGGTCTAATCAGACCCAGCCATTCCGAATGGGGAGCAGCGGTGGTTTTTGTCACCAAGTCAGATGGTTCTCTTAGGATGTGTGTTGACTATAGGGAGTTAAACAAGATCACTATGAAAAACAGATTCCCAATGCCTCGCATCAATGACATGTTTGATCAGCTTTATGGTGCTACTTGTTTCTCTCAGCTTGATCTTGCCACAGGTTTTCACCAGCTCAGAGTCACTGAGGAAAGTATTCCTAAGACTGCTTTCCGTACAGAGAATGGTTTTTTCGAATGGTTAGTCATGCCTTTTGGTTTGATTAATGCTCCTGCTTTCTTTGTTGATTTGATGAATCGTGTTTTTCGAGATGTTCTTAATAAATTTGTTCTAGTCTTTGTTGATGATATCCTTGTCTTTTCTAAGACCAAGGCAGAGCATGAGTCACACTTGAAATCTGTTCTAGAGATTCTTAGAAGCCATCAATTGAAGGCTAAATTTTCTAAATGCCATTTCTGGAAGGATGAAGTCCGGTTTTTTGGACATATTGTTTCTGGTAATGGAGTTTCTGTTGATCCAGCCAAGATTGCTGCGATCAATGTAAGTCTTTCCTTTCTTTTTCTTTCCTTTATCATTTAATTATTCTATCCCTTCTGTGGTTTTCATTTTCCCTATTTTTGTTACAGGATTGGGAAACTCCTAAGACTCCATCAGATATTCGTAGTTTTCTGGGCCTTGCCGGTTATTACCGGAGACTCATTGAGAATTTTGCTCGGATTTCTGCACCGCTCACTGCTTTAACTCGTAAGAATGCAAAGTTTATCTGGGATAAGAAGTGTGAAGCTGCATTCGCTGAGTTAAAGAGCAAGCTAACTTCCACACCAGTTCTTACAGTACCGAACGTAAGTGAAGGATTGACGGTATATACTGATGCTTGTCATGAAGGATTGGGTGCTGTTCTCATGCAGGATGGTAAGGTCATTGCCTATGCCAGCCTTCAGCTGAAAACCCATGAAGCTAATTATGTCTTCCATGATTTAGATTTGCTTGCTGTTGTCTTTGCTTTGAAGCTTTGGAGGCATCATTTGCTTGGAACCAAGTTTGAGATTTTCACCGATCATCGGTCTCTGAAATATATCTTCACCCAGAAGGATTTGAATCAGAGGCAAGTTCGTTGGCTTGAGTTTTTGGCTTCTTACGACCTTGATATTAGCTATACTCCCAGTAAAGCTAATGTTGTGGCCGATGCTCTGAGTCGGAAGAAGGCATTGTTGTGTCAGCTTGTTGCTTCTTCTTCTCCTCTTTTGGATCGCATCAAGGCTAAGCAGGATGAGGATAGGATACTTATGCTTATTAAGGAGAGTGTTCGTAACAGAGTTGGTGGTAGTAGTAGTGGTAGTAGTGGAGCTCAGATCGATGACAGAGGGGTTTTGAGGATTAATGGTAGGATTTGTGTCCCGAATGTAGATGGTTTGAGGCAGGAGTTACTTCGGGAGAATCAAATATCCAGACTTTCTATCCATCCCGGCGTGACAAAGACGTATCAGGATATGAAGAAGTTTTATTGGTGGAGAGGGATGAAGGGGGATGTCTCTATCTTTGTTAGTAGGTGTGCGACTTATCAGCAAGTCAACGCCGATCATCAGAAGACTCCTGGTTTGTTGCAGCCTCTTGAGATTCCCGACTGGATGTGGGAACAGGTTTCCATGGATTTCATTGATGGATTGCCGAGGCCTAGGAAGGGCAATGAGAATATCTGGGTTATTGTGGATAGGCTGACCAAATCTGCTCATTTTATTCCGGTCAAGTCTACCCGTTCTGCTTCTAGCTTTTCTGAGATCTACATGAGGGAGATTGTTCGTCTCCATGGTGTTCCTCTCAGTATTGTTTGTGATCGTGATCCTATCTTTACCAGCCAGTTCTGGAAAGGTTTTCAGGAATCTTTGGATACTCATCTGAATCTGAGCACTGCTTACCATCCGCAGATTGACGGTCAAACGGAAAGGGTGAATCAGATACTCGAAGATCTTCTTCGTGCTTGTGTGCTTGATTATGGTGGATCTTGGGAAGATCATTTGCATCTTGTCGAGTTCACCTACAATGATAGTTATCAGGTATAATCTTATCTTTTGTCTTAAGTTCATCTTAATATTTTATCTATTCCCTTTCTATCTTTGAATTCAGGCCAGTATCAAAATGTCTCCATTTGTTGCTTTATATGGACGACCTTGTCAATCTCCATCTTGCTGGACTGAATCTGCTAATCGTCTGATTCTGGGTCCTGATATGATTCTGGAAGCTTCTGAGAGAGTTGAGGAGATTAAGAGAGGTTGAGGGTTGCTCAGGATAGGCAGAAGAAGTATGCTAATAGGCGTAGGCGGAAGCTTGAGTTTGATGTTGGCGATATGGTTTTCCTTAAGGTCTCTCCATTGAGGAATGTCATTCGTTTTGGTCGTAGAGGGAAGCTTTCTCCCAGATTCATTGGTCCTTTCCGCATTTTGGAAAAAGTTGGTTCCTTGGCTTATCGTCTGGAGTTACCCGAGAAGCTTTCTGGAGTGCATGATGTATTCCACGACTCACATCTTCGCCGGTATCTTCATGACCCATCTTTGGTTGTTCAGCCTTCTGCTCTTGACAGCTTGGATATTGAGCCTAATCTGACTGTCGAGAGGAAGCCACTTTGTATTGTCGATAGAGGTACGAAGCAGCTAAGAAGGAAATCTGTTAGTCTGGTCAAAGTACAGTGGAGTACGGATGATCGTGGCTGTAATTGGGAGATGGAGGAGAGCATTCGTGCTTCAAATCCGGAATTTTTTATTCCAGGTACTATTTTTGTTTTTTATCTTGTTTTCTTTTTGTTTCCTAGTTTCCGTTCTTTTCGAGAACGAAAAGGTTTGAGTGGGGGAGAGTGTAACAACCCAATATTTTTGAAATTTATTTTTATTTGTTTTAAATTATTGTTTATAGTGAAGTAGAAATTTTTCTAGAATTAATGGTAATTTATTGGAATTTTTAGGCTCTGTTTCCTATTTTTAAGCAATTTCTTTAATTCTTTGGATATTTTCCATGAATTTAATTATTTATTTCACCTTGAAAATGTTTTAAAAATCATTTTTATTTCAAATTTTGTTTTACCATAATTTTAAAATGAAATACATAATTTTCCAAAGCTATTGGAATTTTCTTGTAATTTTTAGGCCATGTTTGCTATTTTTAGCAATTTTTCTTATTCCTTTTTCTATTTTATATTAAATCAATTATTTATTTTATTTTATTATTTCTTAATTTCGGTTTTAAATAATCATTTCTGAGTTTATTTTGTTTTTATAAAATTAAAAAGAAAAAGAAATGCAAAGGGTTTAGAAAGTTACAAACTTAAGGCTTTTCACCTTCAAAACTCTTCATTTTCTTTAAACTCCTCATTTATTTTGTTTTAGCCGTGTAAAAATAATTGTTAAGCCATGCATCTCATTATCTTTTCACGTAAGAAAACATCCTCACATCATTTCTCACGGCTTCAACGAGATTTGGTAATGGCTTCTCTTTTCTATTTTTCTTCTTATTTTTCTATGAATTATGCCTTGTTTTCTCATGCTTTTTGCTAGGCTTCTCCTCCATAGCCGCAGCCACAAACTCCTACACTCCTCTCCTTCCATCACCACTACCTATGCTTCCAGCCATGACCAAGGCCGAGCCATCCATGGTGGTCAAACCCTTCAAAATTGCAACCTACATGCCTAAAAACATTGTTTTTGACCATTGTTGCCTCATTCCCCTAAACCACCACCTAAATCACCACCATAGCCTCCACCACCACCACTGACCTGACCACCACACACCCCTTCCACCTCTGTTCAGTCATGATGCACCCTTAGGCCAAGCACACTTTCCATGGCCGAGCCCTCTAGCCAACCGAAACTCCCTTTTTTGCCTAAAGACCCTTCACCTCTTCATGTATGAAACTCCACCTTTCTCATGACATGAACCCGACCCATGCTGACCTAGACCTGAACCAAAACTTTACCAAATCTGAAACAAAACATACCCTAGGCCGTGACAAAGGTTTGAGGAAGCAAGGCAAAAGTTTGACAATCCGTTTCTCTTTTATTTCAATGTTATTGCATGTTATAGTCATATTGAATTGTGTTGTTTTGTTTGTTTATTTTGGGTTGTACACAAGAGTTGTAGCTTGGATTCAACCTCCACTCAAGTCCGTAGTTGTGTCATCGTGCCTTATTGTCTATTTGTGCCTTTGGTTTGGAAATATTCAGCAATTAGAGGTGAGTAAATCTCACACGACAATTATATACTTATGCAGTTGTAAAACAACCACAACTGAATGCGTAGAAATATTTATGATGTTATAACTGCCATGTGATTTTATATATATGATGTTAACATGTTAAATTATATGTCATATCACCTGTTACATGTCACATCACCTGTACTATTATATATTGTTAAACTGTTCATTTTTATCTGTTTATCACACTGCAAGTTCCCTGTAGGTTAGAAATTACTATGGGTTGAAATGATACATACCCGAACGGACTTTAGAATAAGGAAAAATTGTTATGGGCTGAAATGATAGACCTGAACGGTTTTTAAATTATTCATTTTGACTTGGGATTGCGGGTTTGAAATGATAGAGACCCGTGGTTATTTTATAAATGTTTTCTGGAATTTTAAATATTTTAAATTGTAAATATATGAAAATTTGATTTAAACTGGATTTTTATTTTTTAATTATAGAAATTTGGAATTTCCTATAAGTAAAAAATGTTGAAAAAAAATGAATAGTTGCATTGAATTTTTGAAATATAACTTAAGTGGAAAATTGGAATGCTAGTTAAATAAATTAAGTTATATAAATAAAAATTGGAAATTAATTTTTTTTTGAAAAAAAAATGGAGAAAATTTAAGTGTTAAGTTGTATATTTACAAATGTGAAGAACTGGAATTTTACACTTGAATTTATTGAAGGAATCTGTTGAAAATTGGATTTAATAATAATAAATTTATTGTATATAAATAATATGTTAATGAACATTTTTATTGTCAAAAATATGATTTTGAAATATTTAAAGGATTTAAAATGAAGTTTACTATTTGCTGGAAATACACTAAATTCTGGAAATCACTTTTAATAGCATTCAGAAATGCTATGGTTTCTGAATTGAACTAAAAATAGTGTAAATAGAGCTATTACAGCATTTCTGAAATGCTGTAGTTGCTGTAATTGAATTTATAGGCTAATATTGGACTCAAGCCTATTATAACATTCTCTGGAAATGCTGTAGTGGTCTGCTGTGTTTGCTGAAATCAATTTGAACCTTCGTTTTGAAATCTGAACTACCGCAGCACTTCTGAAATGCTGTCTTTTCTGTTTTGAACTATAATTCAACTAAAAACCGAGTTTTTAACAGCAGTTTTAAGTGTTGTCTTTGCTGAATAAAAATGTTTTCATATATAACTTATAACAGCATTTTCTAAATGCTGTAAAAGGCTGAAATTTCTATAATTATGGTTTTTGACTTAGTAAACGAACTCTGAATGGTTTGAAACTTTGAAAATTGAATACTTGAAATGAAAGAACAATAAGTCCACTTTTAAAATGATCTTAATGAATAAATTAAATTGGAAATGAATCATTTTAAAGAGAAGTTCAAATTGAAATAAATGAATGTTATCTTTGAACTTTAAAAGGGTATTAAGTTTGATAATTTGCATTTGAATTTAATAATGATTTAAAAAGGGAAATTTGAAAAGATATGTTGTTTTGAAATATTGACATGATTTTTGGGAATGATTAAATCTTTATTGGATAACGAATTGAGTTTTGAAATGATGTTTTCATTTGAAGTAAAGTATTATTTTAAAGTTATAACCACGGGTTATAATAACGATTAGTTTGCAAAGAGACCGGGATCGGATATGGGCATACTCTCTGTCGATACCGAAAACCACTTTGACTAACTGTGTACGCGGTGGAGATTCCAGAATGAAGTAGGATGGCGACGACGTTCTTGTGGTATGTTACGTGGACCCAACTCCCGTGAGTTGGCATAAGGTTGCTAAAACATGAGCGATCTCGGGCCAGCTGAGGTAGCACATCTTATCGGACGCATTTCTTCGATACCACTCTATTACTTGTGATTGTTTGGTGGACACCCTACGATTTTGGGAATGTGTTCCGAGGTGGGCGTATGTGGCTGCTGCGTTACCACCAGCCCGTGTGCGTAATTGGTATATCTACCATGGCACTGCCTTGTGTGCCGTGTCACCTACCATACCGAGCCTTTACTGCGATGTTATCCCGCTTTTTGGCAAAGCCGTGATACCAAGAGATTGGCCAAAAACAAAGGACAGTTCGTCTCAGAGATTGGTTGCACTTCTCTTCGCTATGGATATCGATGAATTTTGTCCGAGTCCAGATTGATCTACAATTGATAGGGCATGACCAGAAAGATCGTAGAAGTCCGCGTTTCAAATTTCAAGTCAATCCGAGGTCGTATGCTCAAGTTATGATGGATTCAAGTTGAGAGAAATGAACCTTGCTCGGTTCGAATCCATCACCTCGAATCCATCCGGAACCTTCCCTAGTTCGAACCCAAGAAGCTTAGCCGTGCTTCGAATCCATCCTCCCGGAGCCTTACCTCGAATCCATGCATTACTTCGAACCCATGAACTAAACCTCGCTTCGACTCCATTGAGCAAGCCTTAGTTCGACTCCATCCAAGTCACCTTACTTCGAATCCATCAAGAGAATCTCAAGGTCGAATCCATGAGGTAAGAAACTCCTTCGAATCCATCTGGTTGCAGTGCATCGAATCCATCCTGAAACTTCACTTCGATTCCATCTCACGGCGTGCCTCGAAACCATTCAGTAGGAAAGCCACGAAGACCATGGATTCGAAGCATGTATGTCTTCGAACCCTATGGATTCGAACCTATGGATTCGAACCACATGGATTCGAACCATATGGATTCGAACGAATCCATAGGATCGAGTCGAAGCAAACAGGGTACACGAAGACGCAATCTTGAATCGATCATATCTCTCAATCCTATGATTCAAATGCCATGAAATTTTCACAGAAGCTTGCATACATGTTGAGGAATGGCCACGCCAAGTTTCATCCCGATTGGACACTTTTTTGATCGATTCGAACCAAGGGTCCAAAAGCGGGCCCGGATCTCCAGAATTCAGCTATGTGGGCCCCCTGCACGTGTCAGAAGTGGTCTTCCCAAATTTTAGGAGAAATATCAGCCTCCAGCACCTATAAATAGAGCCCCTGGTCATTCAGAAAGGGGATCGGAGAATTTCTAGAGAAAAAGCACGCCCGGACGCCGATAGAATCACTTCAGAGCACCGCCGCTAGCTTTGACTTCGAATTTTTGCTTAAGAACTGCTGTACTTAGCCATATAAAAGTTGTATTCTTCGAATATCGAGCAATAAAATAACAAAGCTTCATAGTGGACGTAGGCACATCGCCGAACCACTCTAAATTGTTGTCTTCTGTGCAATTTACTTTCTGTTGCTTGGAGTTTATGTTAGATAATCCTCATTTTAATTTGCCTTCTTCATTTATTATCTCTTCAAAAACTTCCGAAGAGTGTTGTGCCCAATTTTGACACAAACACTTTGGTGCTTTCATTGAGAAAAAACCCAGTTTTTTCTCCTACTCCTTGGATCTATCTTCGATACCGGATTGCATAAATCTAAGAGGGAGATCCAGATTTCATATTCAAACTCCTTCCATTCTACTCAGATTTGTCAAAAGTCTAGGAAAGAATTCAACGTTTCAAAATGGTGAGTACAAGAACCACTTCCAACATTGGTGATCAGGAAGGCCGGGATAGGAAAAACCCCACACAACTACAATCCACTAACCAAGATGCTGTTGGGCATACGGATCAGTCAGGTCCGGTTACGAGGCAAGAGTTCCAAGCACTACTTCAAGAATTAACCCAGAGCAGACAACAGCTAACTGCGCAATTGCGCGCTAATGCTGAGTTGACCAATCAACTAAATCACCAAAAACGAAGAAAATCCAGAAGGGATCAAGCTCCTCGTTCTTCCACCGAAAGCTCTGCTTCCTCAGATTACAATACCCGATCTATCCGTCCTAGGCTAGACGGAAATCATACCCAAGCCGCTGACTGTCAACAGGCAGTAACCGTTGGGCAGATAAGGGTTGGCCCTTCCACCAGCTTCCATACCGGACCCTCCTCCCGAGGAGGCACTATTCCTCAGTACACTGCAGATGGTCGAGCTGCTACAACCGCTGCAGTTGACATAGGGGTTGATGCTCGAGATCACTCCAATCAAAATTATCATCAGCAGGGACAGGCTCCAGAGCCATATATCCCAGAAGATATCGAGCCAAGGAGGTGAGATGAGGATCGTCGACAGCGTCCGATCCCACCTCGCACTATGGAACCCGACCATACTTTGGCTCACCACCCACAGAATTTTCCAATACCAGACTTCTCAGCCATGGTGCGGCGAATGATTCGCGAGAGTCAAGGCCTAACAAATGACGACTGGGGAATCTCCCGGAGTCATACCCCATTTACTGATGACATATTGTATGCTGAACCTCCTCGCCGATTCAGAATGCCAACCCTTCCCATGTATGAAGGAAATTCCGACCCAAATCAACATGTTCTGAAATATGAATGGTCAATGACTGCTGCAAGAGCTGATGACGCAGTGAAGTGCCGCAGTTTTCCTATTTCCTTAGGGGGAATTGCGACAATGTGGTTCACCCGATTACCACCCCGATCTATTTCTTCGTTTGATCAGTTAGCTACTAAATTTGTTGAACAATTTCGCATGCATATTGCCCGACCTAAAGACGTTAATACCCTATCAAGTGTCACTCAAGCTCCCGGAGAAACACTTAGACGATATTTGGAGAGATTCAATGCTGCATGCGCAGAGATTACCAACCCTAATAATAATTCCATTCTAATGGCCCTGAATAAAGGAATCGACCCTAATTCCGAATTTGGAAATTGGCTAGCCGGGAAACCTCCCGCATCGTTGGACCGTTTCTATTCCAAAGCTGCTCAATTCTTGAGGCGAGAGGATGCGAAACAGTCTAGGATGCAGGACGATGCAAGGCCCAGCAGTGAAGGGATTCAGAGTAATGTTGCGATTAAACAGTCCGGAGAAAATTCGGGAAAAGTCGAATTGAATATTCAAAATAAACAGGCCTAGCGATCAAGAAATGGTGATAACCGAAGCAAGAAGCAAAATCAGAGTTGTGGTCCAAGGCGTAGGGCCGCAATGTTTGACAATTATACACCGCTTAACACGTCGCTGGAAAATGTATACTTACAGACTTGTAATACTATGCAATACAAGAAGCCTGCTCCGAAGCCTTCATCAGAGAAGCAAATTCAGACAGGGAAGTTCTGTAGGTTTCATGAAAGTTATGGGCATAATACCAATGAGTGTAGACATTTGCAAGACCTCATTGAAAAGTTGATCAGAGAAAGAAAGTTGGACCAGTTTGTTCGGGCACCGCAGTCTGGTGGAGCGGGTCCATCTAATCAAAATCGAACGCAGAATCAGGAAAGAAACGGTGAACCTGCTCGCACAGGCGGAAGGTTGGTTATCAATACGATAAGTGGTGGTCCTCATCCGGCTGACAGAAGTTGGAGAGAAATGGAGTCATATGCTAGATCAATCAGGCATGTAGACTTTGAATGTTGCAGCAACTCGGAAGACGGAACACCGGCTAAGCAACAAAAGACAATGACTGATGAAATAGTGTTTAGAAATCGAGATGCTGATAAAGTCGAAGCTTCCACAATTGACCCATTGGTTATATCCGCTCAAGTTGGTCCTGCTTGGATGAAGAGGATCCTGGTAGACAGCGGAAGTTCCGTAAATATCTTATTTAAAAGAGCATATGATTTAATGAAAATGGAAGCTAAGGACTTAAAGCCTTGTCAATCACGCGTCCACGGCTTCAATGGGAGTGCAACAATACCAACTGGAATAGTCGAATTGCCAGTAGAGTTGGGAGCGGGAGAATGCCGAAGAGTTCGGATGTTGCAATTTGTTGTCTTAGATATTCCTTCCCCATACAATGCTTTTTTGGGCCGACCGGCCCTTGCCGAATTTAGGGCTGCTATCGCCCCATGGTGTTTAACTCTGAAGTTCCCTACTGACCACGGAATAGGAGTTGTACGAGGAGATCAGGCTGCTGGAAGAGCCTGTTATGTTGCTGAGCTGCGAGAGGCGCAGCGGAAAGAGAAAGGAAAAGGCGTAGAAGAATCTCTCTGCGCCCGTTTTACCGACGATTGACAACTAGCGCCTGGGCTCCAGCCTGGGCACCACAACCAATTCCAAAAGGATCTTGATCCAAGGGATAATGATAATAAAGAAGAATCTACGGAAAGTCAGGCTTCTCCGGCCGAGCTGACCATTGATGTCCCGATTAATGATGATCACGACGACTCGAGAATATTGAAGATTGGGTCTCAACTTGACCGAAAGACACAACAAGAATTGGTTGATTTTCTCCGGGCGAATCTTGACGTGTTCGCCTGGACACACTCTGATATGTGCGGAATCTCGCCTGACATTGTGAGCCACACCTTGAACATTGACCCGCAATATATCCCGGTCAAGCAGAAAAGGCGTAGTATGGATCCAGAGAGATCTGCTGCCCTGAAAGAAGAGGTCGATAAGTTGAAATCAAATGGGTTCATTAGAGACGCTTTATACCCAGAATGGGTGTCCAATCCCGTACTTGTCCGAAAACCGAATGGAAAATGGAGAACGTGTATCGATTACTCTGACCTGAATAAAGCCTGCCCGAAAGACAGCTTTCCACTCCCCCAGATCGATCAACTGGTGGATTCAACCGCTGGACATGAATTGTTATCTTTCATGGATGCTTACTCAGGATACAACCAGATACCCATGCATGTACCGGATCAAGAACACACAAGCTTCGTAACCGACTTGGGGTTGTACTGCTACAAAGTCATGCCTTTTGGGTTAAAGAATGCTGGCGCGACCTATCAACGCTTAGTCAACCGAATGTTTGCCAATCAGATTGGAAAGACTATGGAGGTATATGTAGATGACATGTTGGTGAAGTCACGATACTCTGGTGATCATGTCAGGGACCTGGAATCAATGTTCGACATCCTCCGGAAATACGGAATGAAGCTTAATCCACTCAAGTGTCATTTAGGAGTCGCATCCGAAAAATTTCTTGGGTTCATTGTCAACGCCCGAGGAATAGAGGCCAACCCCGAAAAGATTTGGGCAATCAAAAATCTACAAACTCCGAAAACCATAAAGCAAGTTCAGAGTCTTAACGGGAAAGTGGCAGCACTGAGCAGGTTTATCTCAAAATCGACCGACAAATGCCTCCCATTTTTCGATTTAATTCGAAAGGGAAAACGAAACTTCGAATGGAACACAGACTGCGAGGGCGCATTTCAATCACTAATCCAGCATCTTTCCGTACCACCAATCCTCTCAAAGCTTGTAGATCATGAACAGTTATATTTTTACCTGGCAGTATCAGAGAATGCGATCAGTGCTGCATTGATTCGGGAGGAAGACCGAGTGCAAAAGCCGGTCTACTACGTCAGTAAACGATTAACCGGAGCCGAGAGAAATTATCCAAAGCTTGAAAAATTGGCATATTGCCTAGTCATTGCCTCGAGGAAGCTCCGGCCATATTTCCAGGCTTATCCTATTACTGTGTACACCGATCAGCCGTTACGATAGGTCCTTACGCGGCCTGAGACGTCTGGTAGGTTACTGAAGTGGAACATCGAACTGAGTCAATTCGACATCACTTATACTCCATGGAGAGCCATTCACGGCCAAGTCCTAGCAGATTTTATAGCCGAATTCACTATTCCTGAAGGCTTGCCCGAAACCAGTATATCTCCCGAATACATCTGGAAGATGTACACCGATGGTGCGTCAAACGATCGGTGTTCAGGAGCTGGGATAGTGCTTGAGACCCCTGAAGGACGATCCATATGTTATGCTTTGAAATTCGAGTTCCGCGCAACCAACAATGAAGCCGAGTACGAAGCTCTACTTACCGGACTAAAACTTGCCCGTGATCTGAAAATCATCGCTGTAGAGATCTATTGTGACTCCCAATTGATAGTGTGTCAAGTCCGAGGTGAATACCAAGCCAAAGATCGAAGAATGGCCGCTTATCTAATTCAAGTTCTAGAGATACTTAATCAATTCGATTACTATGCCATTTTCTACATACCCCGAGAGCACAATCAGAAAGCTGATTCATTGGCAAAGTTAGCAAGCACGGGTGAGGCTCAACAGTTGGGGGTTGTTCCGATTGAAACCCTATCATCTCCGAGCATTGATCGAAGGGAGACTGATTTCGCATTTGAAGCAACCTCCACCAAGGAGTCGTGGATGACTCCTTATCAAGATTATATCGAACGTGGTGTATTGCCCGAGCGGCGAAGCGAGAAAAGGCAAGTTCTGCGAAAGGCTTCACGGTTTGTGATTCAGAATGGAGTCATGTACCGGAGAGGATACTCTGTTCCTCTCCTCCGGTGTATCGCACACGATGAAATCAAACGAGTGTTACACGATGTACACGAAGGAGAATGTGGTGATCATACTGGGGGGCAAGCACTAGCGAAGAAGATACTTCGATATGGGTATTATTGGCCTACCGTTAATCGCGATGCTGCAGATTACGCTAGAAAATGTGACAAATTCCAGAAACATGCTCGAATTTCAAGAGCCCCGCCTACTGAGATAACCCAAATGGTCAGTCCTTGGCCATTTGCGGTGTGGGGAATGGATATCATCGGCACATTGCCTCTGGCCAAAGGTGGCGCGAAGTACGCCATCGTCGCGGTTGATTATTTCACCAAGTGGGCTGAAGCTGAACCCCTTGCGACAATCACTACAAAGAAAGTAATCAACTTTGTAGTGCGTAACATCATCTGCCGTTTCGGTCTCCCACATACTATCATTACCGATAACGGAACTCAATTCGACAGTGCTGAATTCAAAAATTTCTGTCAACGATTTCACATCCAGAAGAAATTCTCTGCAGTAGCACACCCACAAGCAAATGGTCAGGTTGAAGCAGTTAATAAAGTTACCAAGTCCATTCTAAAGAAGCGACTGGAAAAAGCTGGGGGCAAGTGGGTTGACGAACTTCCTATGGCATTATGGGCCTATCGAACGACCCATAAAACTGCAACCGGTCATACCCCGTTTTCCTTATCTTATGGTTCTGAAGCGGTTATTCCGGTCGAAATGGAAGTGCATTCCCATCGTGTAACGTATTACGATCCGAAAACAAACGCCATATTACTTGCTGAATCTTTGGATTTACTCGATGAGAAGCGCGAAGAGGCTGATTTGAGGGCAGCCGCATATCGTAATCAAGTCGCCCGACTGTACAACGCCAAGGTCCGTCCGCGAACCTTCGAACTCGGCGATCTCGTACTCAAAAGAGTTTATCCGGTCCCTTCACACATGAAGCCAAATTGGGAAGGACCGTATGTGATTTCACAAAAGCTCGGAGATGGCACGTTCAAATTGTCAACAGTTGACGGTTTTACCTTGCCGAGAGCTTGGAATAGCGAAAGTCTTCGTCGCTACTACATATGAGAAATTTTACCTATTTACTTTCTGTCAATTTACTTCTTTGCATTTTATTCTAGTATTTTGAGACTTAAATTTGTAATAAGGCAACTGACTTTGCCGTATTCTTTCATTTCAGCAATAAAATGCCATCTCTTCGAGCCAGAGCTGTGATTTACTGAATATGACGCACTATATTACAATGCACGAAGGGCTAAGTCCCATCACGAGGAGGGACTTATTCAAATAGGGAGTGATTGTGATGCGACCAGTCACTCACTAAGTGAAACCCGAGCTCGGGGACAGAACACTACATCAACATTCACGGGGATTGACACACGACGATCCCCCCGCCAACTCCAAATTCCCAGAGAGTGAATTGGAGTATAAACTTCAACTCTCGGTTCCTGGAGCGCGAGTTGAAGTATAAACATAAAACAATTCGTTCCCAGAGTGCGAACGGACTCCAACTTCCCGGAGCGCGAGTTGGAGTATAAACATAAAATAATTCGTTCCCAGAGTGCGAACGGACTCCAACTTCCCGGAGCGTGAATTGGAGTATAAACATAAAACAATTCGTTCCCGGAGTGCGAACGAACTCCAACTTCCCGGAGCGTGAATTGGAGTATAAACATAAAACAATTCGTTCCCGGAGTGCGAACGGACTCCAACTTCCCGGAGCGCGAATTGGAGTATAAACATTAAAACAATTCGTTCCCAGAGTGCGAACGGACTCCAACTTCCCAGAGTGTGAATTGGAGTATAAACATCAAATCCATCATTCGCAGAGTGTGAACGAATTCCCAAAAAGCCCAAACAGATGTGGCTGACCATCTATCGGCTGACTCCAACTTCCCAGAGTATGAACTGGAGTATAAACGCCTATTACAGGTTCCCGGAGCGCGAACCGAAGCATTCGTGCTAACTCCAAGTTCCCAAAGCATGAATTGGAGTATAAACATAAATTACAGGTTCCCGGAGCGCGAACCGGAGGATCCACACTAACTCCAGATTCCCAGAGCGTGGAGTGGAGTGTAAACGTCAATTCCAGGTTCCCATAGTGCGAACCATATTGCAAAACGTCGATAACTCTCAAATTCCCATAGTGCGAACCAAGTTATCGATTACAAATTATCCTAAGTCCCCAGAATGTGGAAACGTGCTTAAGGTTTGCATTAAACGCACTCAACCACCAAAACACAAATGTTATTCCCCGAGACTAGGGGGCAAAAAAGCTAAGTGTTAATCGCTAACCAAAGTGATGTAACGTCCGAAGTTCGGTTATTCATCGATCACAACTCGCGACCAAGATTCTCAAACTCGGCAAATAAAAACAAACTCTACTTGACGGTGAAAACACCACAAGTACACCAAACTGTTAACTGCAGATTATGTTAAGTCCCCGAAGTGCGGACATGTATACAAGGCTTATAGCATGTGTGGGCACAAGCTAATCAATGCAATACTTAAGCAAATAAGAAAAGAGCTGTTTTCTATTGTATTAACAAACAAAAAAAGAGTTCGATTACATGATAAAACCAAAAACAACTCATAAAGTGGATGCCGGATCCACACTCATACACGGCCAACAAAAAGAGAAGTAAAAAGAAGTTCTGCTTCGCAACTGCATGACAAAACAAGAAGTTCAGTCCTTCTTCTTCCGATGTCTCTTCTTTGGGGTTGAGCCACTAGACCCGCTACCTGGCTTCTTACGAGATTTCTTGTCCTTCTTTGGAGCGTCCTCAGGGTCTGGCATGATATCAACATCTTCCTCAGAACTAGAAGGGACAGAGATCCTTTTTAGAGGGCGAACCGAAGGCGGAGGAGCCGTAGCGGGTGGCGAAGCTTCAACACTAGAAGTTATAACAGTGCTGGTGAGAGAAGTAATGATTGAAGAAGTTAAGCTTGGTGGAGCGACATCGCCTCCAGAACCACCAACTGCCGTAGCCATTTCAGCGCTTATCTCAGCAAGAATTTCTTCTTCTCGGATAGATCGATCATCGCTGGAAACAGGGACGGTCGGTATAAATGAGCTAAAAGAAGAGGCAACACCACCCATTGTAAAGGAAGGGTCAGGGAAAGGTTCACAAGGTTGTTTGAGAAGCTCCTCGATCATCTGAACATCAAACGACATCGAGCTCCCTCCTCCCATCTCGCTGGTAAAAACAGTGGTCGTGATGGCCTCAGTAACAACGGCTCCTAGCATTGGCTGCGAAACTTGTGGAATTGGAAGTGCCGGCGCATCGCTTTCAGTCACTGATTAAACCAAAAGAGGATTGGTCAAAAGATCGACTACAAGATTCAAAATTCCAGAAACACTTAAAGCAACATTTATAATACCTTCTTTGCTGCGGCTCGTTGATAGAACAGGTTCAGAAGCGGTAGATGTACCGAGAGACAATTCCGGTCGATCCGGATTATAAGCAGGGATAACTTGTGGACCAGCTGTAGTAACGACTCCAGATGAGGTTGGGGCATCAACTGGAACATTCTCACTGTCATGTGCGGCTCCAGAACCTTCACCCGTCTCTACATGATGAAACCCAAGTCTCTCCCTCTCAGCGGAGATCATCGCATCATGGAGGAGTTTCCTTTCCTCTTCGTTCAATAAGCGAGATTCAAGTTCAAACTCATCTACGGCACCTTCAGGGAGAGATGCTCTTTTATTCGCCACCAGTTTTTTCCAAGCACTGAGCAGAAGCGCATAATAATCTCCGAGCCACGAGAGATTCCTGTGCTCGAGTACATTGGCATTATAAGTGTCGAGAAGATCGTCAAATTCAGCTTCTATTCTGAAAATCTCCGCTTGAACTCTCCCTTCTACCTCTGCTTCCACCGCTCCAACCTTAGCAACCGCTGCGTCTCGCTCGGCTCGAAGAGACACAGCTTGCTCACACGCTTCCTGTGCAGCTGCATTAGCATCATCTTTTTCCCTATTTAAACTGGCGAATTTAGCTTTTAACTCCTCAAGTTCCCTGACCGCCGCATCTCGTTCGGCCTCAACGTTTTTGTATCGATGGCCTAAATCCTCAACTAAAGTACAGTGCGCTTGTTGCATTTTTGCCATCTCAGCCAATGTACCATCGACCTTCTGTAACGACTCCAGTTTAGCTTGCGAGAAGACTCCATTTCAGATTGAAGAACGTCAACGATACGGTTCTTCTGAGGCAAGTCTGCTTCCAAGTTCTCAATAACTTTGGCTCGTTCGAAGGCTACTTTTGAGGCTTTAATAGCTGCCCTGTACCACTCTTTATATTGAGCATAAAAATCCCGAGTATAGCTGAGGGCAGCGTGCACGGCCTCTTCGGGAATTCTCTTAAGGTTGGTTGGAAAGATATAGGCGTCAAAGCATATCTCTGGAAAGTCTTTTTTCAACTGAGCGATTCTAATAGCCCCTTCACCAGACGGTTCAAGGGGTGCTTCCTCTACGGTTACGGTCGTGGCTGTATCGGTCCTTGAGCGATGTGGACCGGGTTTAGAAATTTGCTGAGATGATTGTTGCCGCGAGGTTTCAACTACAGGTACTTGTCCCCTAGATGACGGAGGAGAACGAGAGGGTGAACGATACCTTCGGTCCCTGTCAGAATGTTCCTGGCTGGAGTAGTGTCGGGAATGGTCCCTATCACGGTGCTCCTGCTCATAATACCTCCGCTCACGATCTCGGTCAGAATCCCTGCGGCGAGACTCATAGTAGGATGAAGAATGGTGTACTCGCCGAAGTTTGTCAAGTGTAGAAGGACGATTCGATATGATTCCTGTAAAAAAGGAACAATTCGATTAAGTCCCAAGAAAAAACACTGCAATGCGTGTGGAAGTCGTGAAGTGTTGTGAAAAGTGAATAAATGCGCAAACCCCCCGACCAACCAGAAGCGTCGATTACACTAACGGGTAAAGAATCGCTTATGTCAAGCGCTCCCCGGAGCTCTTCCAACCCGGACCCGTGATGGAGAGATACGTAGTCCGGAATGGGAATATCGTCCAACCCGGTGAAAAGGTCTCCAGACTGACAAGGAGAAGCACTGGAAACGGTAACCCCAGGTTGGGGACGAGTTACAACTACAGACTTCCGTCTCTTAAGCTTAGGTACAACAGCCTTGCCTTTCTGACCCTCTTCTATTCGGGAAAGGTCGGCTGCTATATCAGTGTCTATGGGCGTTCTTTCGTCATCGCTCATTTCTCTTATTGCAACGCCAGGTTTTCTTTTTGCCACTTTTTTCTTCTTCCTCGAGGCCGATTTCGCCAAACCTTCAATCACAATACTCTGGCCCATCTCAATCAAACCCAGTGTCCTTAAGTTATCATCGGTCAATAGCAAATCTATGTGCCTTAAGTCATGGGGAACCCTTTGCAAGCTTTGAACGACACCCCTATAATGCCCACCAGCAGGTCTTGAAATGATGGCTGCAAGAGTAGCAGAATATTAATGTAAAGTATTAAGAGTGACCACTCAATAACGAATTATGATGCTTACGTATGGATAACCATCTCCTGGCAAACCCTGGGGGGCAACGAACAAAAAACCACTCGTTCTTGAAATAACTAAGCCTGGTCCAGGCTCCAGTCACGACCTGACAGTTCCTGACCGCCTTAAGAAAAGTGAAAGACGGGCTATCACCCCTACTCTTAAAATTGAAGATGTGCCTGATCTCGTTAGGTCTTGGCGGGCGAAAAAGACAATCCATAAATATGACGAAGACGCTGTTTAGTAGTGCATGCCCGTTGGGATGAAGCTGCGAAGGAGCGATTCCTAAGAACGACAACATCTCTCTGATATATTGGTTAAAAGGAGGAAGAGATCCAGCTGCACAGGCATGGCGGTAAAAGGCAGTATATCCCTCAGGAGGGTTGTGTGGTCTATCGCTGGCACTAGGTAATAAGACATCGTCCAGAGATATGTTATGTTTCGAACATAACCGGCCCAACAGAGACTCTGAGATATTGGATTGAACAGAATCAACCGGATCTTCGATAAATATCGCCTCCGGCAATTCATCCGGAGCCGGGTCCACGACTTCAGGATGAACGTCCGGAATCTCAAGCATTGGAAAGGGCGAGCTTTGTGCTTCTTGTTGTTGAGAACTCGAAGACTCCATAATTAACTAGCTCACCAGAAAGTGGCGTTAAAAACGTAAAAAACCCAAGCATTCCCGTGGTGCAAAGTGTATGAATATGATGTGCAATACAAGTGCTAGAAAAAATTTTTAAGCAGACTTTACAAAAATGAAACGAGGTGTCCGAACTACGAAATTTTGGAATTTGAGAATGAAAACGACCGTCATCGCTGACCGTCACTTTCACGCCACCCAGAAGCTATTGGCCAATTCAAGTAATAAATCAGTTGGATTTTGTTTAAGTCATGGTGCCATCGACGAGCTTCAATGGAGATGTCAAGTTAGATTCGATTATGCAAGGCCAAAGCTCGTCGGGGTCAAGTATGCTAAAGTTCATTAAGCTCGACAAAAAGTTCAAACTTGAAATTGGTCATAGCTCAAAAGTTGGAGCCAATCATAGAGTTAGAAGATTCATATGTTCGAACGTTCAAATCGATCGACTCGAATCGATACGAGTCGAATCGAAGACGTTCGAATCCATGCGCCTCGAAGCCAGGAAGGTCGACTCGATGCAGCTTTAGGGTGGAGAAGGTGCTTCGAATCCATTAGCTTCGCATAACTTCGAATCGATCAACACTGCACATCTTCGAATCGATCAGGGTATTATCACTTCGAATCGATCAGCACGGTCCTTCGAATCCATCGGTTCGAAATCTCACAATCTTGATCGATTCGAACTACCTATCCTTACATCGATTCGAAGCCTCACCTACTTGATCGGTTCGAACTACTTATGCCCTAATCGATGCGAAGCAAGGAAGGAGGATGACAACCAACATTGCCCACACTTCTCCCTGATGACGCTCAGAATCGATACGACTTGAATGGCTTCAATCCCCAGATCCATCGAGTCAACCCGCTTCAGACCTCACTATCACTCATGGTTTTCGAAAGAAAAGATTGAAATCGATGTCAAATTTTCAGTTTTCATTGTTCTATACTCGGATCGATCCCTTGGCCTACCTGATTGGATTCGATGACAGTAAGAAACTTGGAGAAATTGAATCGATTCGTGCAGATTGCAGTTGTATCTGACGTTGGAGGACCGATTCGAAGGTAGAACTACAGTAAAAAGTGAAAAGTAAGAAGTAAAAATGAGGACGGCCTTGGATATTTATATGGATTCCACAGAAAACGCGTGGCTTTTCGACTCCCGGTTGTGTTTACCCCCTACCGCCGGTCACTAGCCAAACCCCATCGATTCGAACAAGCACTCGATAACCCATTGCATTCGAATCCATCACAGTGAAAGGTCATAGCTTCGAATCCATCACATGGCCGAATCCATATTCCACTTCGAACCCGTTACCTTCCGATCCCTTACACGATCGAATCCATCCCAACTTTATCGATGCGAGGCATCATCGATTCAAGGAAGCACTAAGCAAAGGCTGGATTAAAAAAACCGTCGACTCGAAGACGATCGATTCGAACAGACGTGACTTCGAATCCATCAAAGGACGTCGATGAAAGCGAACAAATCGCTATGATTTGAAAAATTACTTGTCTACCTTGTATACCGATTCAGGAGAGGATCGATACAAGAGGATAATCGTAGACAACCATAAAAACAATGCTTTGACTTGAATCTAAAATCGATTCAGGAAAGAATCGATACGAAATTCAATAGCGAACAAAACCGACATGACTCGTGAACGCACGACGTTAACAAGGGTCAAACTAGTATGTGTGCATACATATCGAACTAACATTTGATTTTAGACATTTACAGGGATCAAACAGTCATCCTGTTACAACTACAACACCAGCGGCTAAGCGCTATTATACAGCAATCAATCATATCAAGGCAAGGTTACAGTAATACAGCGTACGAGTCTCAACAAAAAGAGAGCAATGATTTTTCAGAAAGAAATGGCAACTATTCAAAGCACGTCATGTTCCCACAAGACGTACTTTGGGGGGCAAAATGTTATCCCGCTTTTTGGCAAAGCCGCGATACCAAGAGATTGGCCAAAAACAAAGGACAGTTCGTCTCAGAGATTGGTTGCACTTCTCTTCGCTATGGATATCGATGAATTTTGTCCGAGTCCAGATTGATCTACAATTGATAGGGCATGACCAGAAAGATCGTAGAAGTCCGCGTTTCAAATTTCAAGTCAATCTGAGGTCGTATGCTCAAGTTATGATGGATTCAAGTTGAGAGAAATGAACCTTGCTCGGTTCGAATCCATCACCTCGAATCCATCCGGAACCTTCCTTAGTTCGAACCCAAGAAGCTTAGCCGTGCTTCGAATCCATCCTCCCGGAGCCTTGCCTCGAATCCATGCATTACTTCGAACCCATGAACTAAACCTCGCTTCGACTCCATTGAGCAAGCCTTAGTTCGACTCCATCCAAGTCACCTTACTTCGAATCCATCAAGAGAATCTCAAGGTCGAATCCATGAGGTAAGAAACTCCTTCGAATCCATCTGGTTGCAGTGCATCGAATCCATCCTGAAACTTCACTTCGATTCCATCTCACGGCGTGCCTCGAAACCATTCAGTAGGAAAGCCACGAAGACCATGGATTCGAAGCATGTATGTCTTCGAACCCTATGGATTCGAACCACATGGATTCGAACCACATGGATTCGAACCATATGGATTCGAACAAATCCGTAGGATCGAGTCGAAGCAAACAGGGTACACGA
This sequence comes from Allium cepa, assembly GCA_030765085.1. Taxonomy (NCBI): domain Eukaryota; kingdom Viridiplantae; phylum Streptophyta; class Magnoliopsida; order Asparagales; family Amaryllidaceae; genus Allium; species Allium cepa. The sequence goes on along the minus strand of CM060928.1, from coordinate 766,607,422 downwards.
AGACGCAATCTTGAATCGATCATATCTCTCAATCCTATGATCCAAATGCCATGAAATTTTCACAGAAGATTGCATACATGTTGAGGAATGGCCACGCCAAGTTTCATCCCGATTGGACACTTTTTTGATCGATTCGAACCAAGGGTCGAATCGATCCAAAAGCGGGCCCGGATCTCCAGAATTCAGCTATGTGGGCCCCCTGCACGTGTCAGAAGTGGTCTTCCCAAATTTTAGGAGAAATATCAGCCTCCAGCACCTATAAATAGAGCTCCTGGTCATTCAGAAAGGGGATCGGAGAATTTCTAGAGAAAAAGCACGCCGGACGCCGATAGAATCACTTCAGAGCACCGCCGCTAGCTTTGACTTCGAATTTTTGCTTAAGAACTGCTGTACTTAGCCATATAAAAGTTGTATTCTCCGAATATCGAGCAATAAAATAACAAAGCTTCATAGTGGACGTAGGCACATCGCCGAACCACTCTAAATTGTTGTCTTCTGTGCAATTTACTTTCTGTTGCTTGGAGTTTTTGTTAGATAATCCTCATTTTAATTTGCCTTCTTCATTTATTATCTCTTCAAAAACTTCCGAAGAGTGTTGTGCCCAATTTTGACACAAACATGCGAGTTTCTATTTGTGTCGTACCTATGCAGTATCTTCTCATAGTCTCCCGATCAGGAGATATGCAGGTACTGTATAGACTATTGGCATTAATTGTGTTAAGGTGGAAAATGTAAAGCCTTAACGCTATTTAAAAGTATGTTTATTTTACTGTTAGACATTATTATAATAGCGCAATATACTATATTGTAAATATTTTAACGGATACTTAGAGGATGGACGGTCCCAGGCATCTTCTAAGTTATTTGTACATTTACTACAGTTCACTTGAGTTGGTTTACACTGGATAAGTATGTATGTCCTGACTCGAGTGTTTGCTTTTTATTCACGCTCGGGTCAGCCTGAGTTTATTCACAGATTTGGATTCCCACTCTCTGGAGGTCTGGAATCGCTGGAGATTTATCAGCTTATCTAGTTATCTATATTTCAATTCTGTTGTTCTGTTGTCAGCTTTGTATTAGTGGACTTCTTTGTATTTGATATTTGATGTCGTATTTACTTTCAGTCAGATATTATGTATTTTGTATTTGGTTTTGAGACTTTGTGATAGTAGCTTCATGAACTACTATGGTATTTGATTTCCGCGGCGAGATATTCTGATGTTCGGTGTCCGTGGTTCTGTGATTTGATTTTTATTTGCTCCCAAATTTTTACAATCTGTTATTTTGTACTATTCAAGTCTGACATGTGTGGATTATTGTCGATTTGAATAGTGGAAAATAGTGGGTCGTTACAAAGATAACCTTTCAAAATAAATTTCTATTTAAAATAAAAAATAATCGCTAAACCATTTCTGATGCCTAAATAAAGATCTCAGACATCCAAAAATCTATAGTCTTTAATTAAAAAAGTAGTTCAAAAATAGTTACATTCAGACGTCTAGAAAGTTTATTTAGACATTTGGAAAGTTTATTCAGACGTCTGAATTTTTAATCAAATGTCAGATAAGTCGTTTAGAAGTCTAAAAGCCTATGTGTTTTAAAAAGTTATGTAAGTTTTTACACGTCTGAATTTTTATTCAAACGTCTGTAAGTTAGTTTCAGACTACTGTATCTTTGCTTAACATAAAAATAGAGAATAAATAGTTTTTTTATTTTATTTTGAGCGTCTAATTATCTGGATCAGACATCTAACTCCCTGTAACATTGAAACATATTAAATAAATAAGTAATTATCCAAGTTAAATAAATAAAAAGAATTTTTTATGCGTGTCACCATCAAGGAGATTGTACAAATAAAATTTCTAAGATTCACGTTAGCAACACGACTTTTTTTAAATCTTGATTTTTAATCTTCGAGCGCTTTACCTTAATCGTCGAGTGGTCCGTCTTAGTCTTCGAAAATAATATTTCCTAAAAATTTAGCTCGTAAAAAGATATTGAAATATATAGTTGTTTTATCAAAACTTTATAAAGTTAACAAGCCTTATAAATTATAATCGATTGGCCTTCGGCACAAAAAAAAACTTAGACATCTAAATTACACTGTTCAACTTGGGATTTCGATAATATAAGACTTTCAAATCCTTACTACATGATAATGTTTGGCTTTCAAACCCTCCGTATACGATAATGTTAGATTTTAGATTAACCCTCAGTATACGATAATGTTAGATTTTAGGTTTCACTAAATACCGATTATAACTAATCATCCAATTACAAACAAACCGAATCTACAGAATTCAACGTTCACTTTGTATTCTTGCTTAGAAAGTAAACTTTTGAAGGGCCTGTGTTATGCCAAGTTTTCGCGAAGGCGTAAATTCAGCAAAATACATAAAATTCAAACACATCATAAATGGCTCACACTGAAAGGCCTATAACCAAAAGAAGACAGCCAGATAATTAGCCTCGAAATCTAAAAATGATCTTATAGCGTAAAACCCAAAAGCAATGTTTTCATGACCGTACCTGTCGCGGTCCAACCTCGAATAACCCTGAACCTTGAGCCACTACGGTCCGGAACTCAATCGGACCTCATCTATCGATGAACCTTGGTCGGCCTTTGAACCAACGGTTCAACCGTCAATTTTACCTGCTTGAACCACGATTCATTTGTTTTTTCTTGCATTCTTATCGTGTAATTCTCTCTTATTTTCATTACTCTAAAGAAAATAAGTAAATACATAACAATCATTATCGTTCCAAATTTTAAACCACTAAGTTCATCGTTTTGTTATTCACCATTACAAACTTCTCTAATACCACTGTAAGACTAATCAAGTTTGTATACCTTGAAGGCCGCCTACAGCTTGTGTACCTAACATTATTATTTCAATATTTTTGTGTATTGTTTGCAGATAATGTGCAAATTTTTCAAAAAAAAATCACGGTTCCGGTGGTTCGACCGGTTGAATCATCAAAACCTTAAACTTCAACCATCACGGTTCAAGGCACGGCACGGTCATGAAAACCATGCCCAAAAGGCCAAAGACGAAGTAACCGCTTGACCAAGTTATTTGTGTTTAGTCATAATCAAAGTTATTTGTATTTTAATGGTGTCAAACATCATTCCGTTCCATGTTGATAAGATGATCCAATTGTCGATAAATTGGGTAAAGTTAATATTTTTATCAAACTGATTATATGAGAAGCTTAGAAAAATAAAACACGTGAAAAGCAAAATAGTGGTACCTAACCAATCAATACACATATCGCATCCAATCCGAATGTCCTATAACGATCGATGTATGCTGGAAACAAGCATAGCCAGTAGTTACACGCACCCTTATCCGCCGTTGCAAGTATAAATAGAGGACATTTGTACAATGAAATTCACAAACAACCAAATACAAAAGAACAAAGAAAAGAATGGGCAGTACTCCATCTCCTAAACTAATGAGCGTGGCCACTGTAGCCACCATCCTAACCATTTTGGCATCTACATGCATGGCCAGAAACGTACTGGTGAACAACGAAGGACTGTACGCAGGCCAATCCCTAGTCGAGGAACAGTACACTTTTATAATGCAGGATGACTGCAACCTTGTACTGTACGAATACAGCACCCCAATCTGGGCCTCAAACACGGGCGTCACCGGCAAAAACGGGTGCAGGGCCGTGATGCAGGTTGACGGCAACTTTGTCGTCTACGATGTTAAGGGGCGTGCCGTCTGGGCCAGTAACAGCAGAAGAGGGAACGGAAACTACATCCTGGTGCTTCAGAAGGACAGGAACGTTGTTATTTATGGATCTGATATTTGGTCTACTGGTACGTACAGGAAAAAAGAGGGTGGAGCAGTTGTTATGGCAATGAATGGTACTGTTGATGGGGGCTCCGTGATTGGACCGGTAACGGTGAATCAGAACGTCACTGCCGTCCGAAAAGAAGCAGCTACTGCTGCTGCTGCTTGAATTTAGAGATGAGTTCCATGTTTTGAGTACGAACAATAAACTGTGTACGACAGTGATGCACTCTATCTATGTTATTGTATTGTTTTCTTCTGTTATGTATTTTGGCACTGCTTGCTGATTACATCTGTAATATTCACGTATGGTCCTGCTTAAGGCAATGATATGATGACCACCAGGACTCTGTCTCCATCTTATGCTCAACTATGCATTATTCCTCTCCTTCCACTTGCTCTCGGTTTCAATAAAAAATAATTAAGTAACAAATTAAAATAAAAAATAAAAAAAAAGCTGAAGGCACAGACGTTATTTTTCTAATATTTTGATTTCATTTAACGTATACTGTAGTTGTATATTAAACTATAATTTATGTGACAATCTTTATTCTCAGTTAGACAAAATAAATATTAAAGTATCTGATTGAGGTTAAAGTGAGATTTGATGAACTATCAGAAGTATAAACTCGTCTGGTGGTGGTAACGCATAACCTTATCTACTTGAACATTACATGGAACATGCTAGGAATCGAAACGGTTTCCTTACGTTAACTACATCACGCACTGTCAATATTATTTTGTGAGAGCTTGCAGTCTGATATGGCATTAGCTGAAGCTTGCACTGTCAGCAAAAGCAAATTAAGGATGTGTTCTTTTGTTGAACCAAAAGGCAAATGAAAGAAGCTGCGAAAGGGGTAAGTTCGCGAAAGCTGAATGCGTTTTGTTAATGAAAGGGGCAAAACTATAACTTTATTTGTGTTAATTATTTTTAAATAAAATAGATATGTATCGAATACATAATCCATAATACATAATCCATAATACATAATACTGAATGCATAGTTCAGAATTCAAAATGCAAAATACAAAATGCGAAATATAAAGCATAATTTATAAATACAAACTACAGAATGAAGAATGCGTAATAAAAAATACAGAGCCGCAACTACTTCATTTCACATGGTATCTCGGAATAGTAGTTGTTGCTGCAGTTCTTTTAACTTGTTCAGGATCATTATTTTCACGGTTTCGAATGCTATAATACTCATCAAGATATTCTTCGAGCGTCAGATCCGGATTATCGTCATATGCCTAAAATCAGAATCTCCAGTGTTGTACCTTCGTATGAACTTGTGAATATTCATTGTAGCAGTGACAATTTGTACCTGAACGTTATATGGTTATGTTGGCATGTTACATAAGATTGCAAATTTTTTCTTCCACATTCCAAAAGTTCTTTCGACTGTCATACACAAGCTCGAATGTTAGTAGTTGAAAACTTCATTTTCTGACTTTGGTTGATTCCTTATATTATTGAAATCTGGAATATGGTGTCTTAAACAGCGATAAGGAGGTAAATATCCTTCCATTAGTATATACCTGAATCCACTAAATAATAGTGTCCTCTTAGCGGATGCAGAAAATTCAAACTTGAAGTATTTACACCTTCACGAAAGATTCTAGCATCATGGCCAGTTCCTTCTCACCCCGCCCGCACGAACGTAAATGTTAAGTCAAAGGCGCATGCAGTCACTATATTCTATGCAGGAACATCATCTTTACATCCTATTAATCGTTACATATCCGCTTGAGAAATATGAGCCATTACACGCGTACCATCAGTAGCTCCAATACAATTTCTAAAGAATAGGTAATATCGTGGTGATGAACTGATTTGTTCTGGAATTCTGTTAAATTGAGGATGTATCGGCCTAATAATATCCACAGACATTAATAAAATAAAATCCAGAGCTTTATGAAAATAACGGCTAATTACCGTATTAAGTGATCGTCAAATCTTTTAGCAACCCGCCGTACAGAAATACCCAAAGCGATTTTTATAGAAAGATGACTACCAGTTCTCTAATTATAACGTACACCGCCAGCTGCAAACCATAATTTTCAACCGCTCACAGAACAACATAAAACAAAACCTCTTTACTTGAAAATTTCGTTGACACCGTTCTACATGGCCTGTAAGCATATCATTAACCCAATAAATATCGATAACTTCAGAATCGTGTATCCGGCTCATTTGAGATCCACGTATGGCATAATATAGTCTAAGGAACTGGATATCTTGCAAATCTTCAAAATCAGAATCATCACTTTCTTCATTTGGATTTGTCATTAGGGATGAAGAAAGTAGGAGAGAAGATGGAAGAATGAGATGATGAAGAAGCCGAAGAAAATAGAAAATATATAGGAGAGGTAGTTCGAGTAAACCGCCGTGGAGATCCGTTCGCGTCCACCCGAACTAGGAAAAACTTATGGGTCCCACATTCACTGTGTCCGACGCAGATGCCAACTTCATCTATCCATTTAGCAAAAGAACGGTACCTAAGTGTATATTCGGATCCGAGAAGTACCCAACGTTAAACATTCCAAATTTAAGGCCGTGTTTGAAAATTTTATAATACCAGTTACACTACAAAACATGACGGCTTTAGCGATGGCAAATAGGCGTCGTCGGCCATCACCGACCGACGTTAGCCGTCGTCAAAAGCTATCGCTAAATAACCCACCGCCACACAGTAAAGTGACGGCTCCGTCACAAATATAACGATGGCTGGCGGTGACAGGTTGAACACGTGGCAACGTAATGCACATCGGGCTACCACCTCAAATCGATGCAAACCGTCGCAAATCTAAAACCAAATGGCCGTCGCAAGCTGTCGCTAACTTGGATCAATAAGCCGTCGCTACCCTGGAACATTTAAGCTGAACAATTTATGCTCTTTAATCCATCCAACCACGCAACTAATTTCATATCTCTTTCCACCACATATACATTTAATTTCACAACTAATACCACTCCATCCATCATATAATCTCATACATATCACAAATAATCATATACATAACGCAACGTATAAATTTACATAGATATTTTATCACCAACATATAAATATAACATACCAATCAAATAGAGCATTCCAAAACCATCAAACAACTTAACCATACGTACAAATACTATCCATCCAACAAAACGTCCGCTAATCCATCAAACACTACAACCAACGAACAAGTATCAAATATATACACAAATGTCACATAACTGCATAAAAAGATGTTGAAAATCTGATAGAAACACAAGCATACATACTCATCGTCATCTACTGATTCATCCTCATCAGCCGGCCCATCCTCTCTAGGCATCGTCCCATGTTGTGCCAAGTATGCTGCAATATGCACATCTAGTTGCTGCGCCAATGCGCTCGTTCTCCAATCGTTGATCTCCTCCAACTGTTTTTTCAATTGAGTTATCTCCTCCTTAGCTTGAAATCTCCGATAAACCCTCCCGGACATTATCGCCTGTAAAATAGTTAATATTTAGTTATAATCTATGAACATTATAAATAGTATGAACAAAAATAATTATCTGCTGATGTTGATTAACTAAGCGACTAATATTTATAATTAAATGTTACACATTGGTTGCAATTTATTTATTTCAAATTTTTAGATTCTTTATTCATTTCCAATTAATTTACATTCAATTCATTTATTTTTAATTTATTTCTTTATTTCAACCACATTGGTCAACAATCATATCATTTATAGTTAATTCATTCATTTATTCAATGGAATTTTATGAACTTACCTTATTTATTCAATTCAGTTCAATAGAATTTTATTTAACAAATTCCATTAATTCATTTTATTAACTTACCTTATTGATTCATAACTTTACTTGGTTAAATTAAATTCCATAACTCATTTCAATCTTATATTATTGTTAGAACCTCGATTTCGATGACAACAACTATATACGCACTTGCATTCAATAAACATAGGTATATATATCATTCATATACAGGTAGACTTTCACGACCAAGACTTGAAGATCGACACAAGGCTTATTATATTAACAAATATTAGTACATTCTGTTCATGTCGTAAATAGATGATATGTACAATCTCCTTGAGTAAAGCTTTACAAGAATTTGCACACATAAATTACTTAAAAAGAAAGATAACAGAATATACATGTGTCAGACATCTGGCGTATGTGCTTAGACGTCTGGCAACATGTTCTGGTTTTCAGTTTTTAAACCAACCAGACCTCTGGCGTCTACGCTCAAACGTCTGACAACAGTTTTCGTTTTTAATTTTAAAACAAACCAGACGTCTGGCACAAATGGCCAGACGTCTGACCAAGGTAACAGCCATTTTTCTCCCAAAGTCATCTTCTTCAATCGAAGAGTTGCATCCTCCTGTTTTGGTCACAACTCTTTCTTCTCAAACATTGTAACTCTTGGAATAAAATAGAGCAAACCAAAAGTCATTACTTCTAAAACAAACTCTTCACCCTCTATAAATAAACATGAGATTGAAATAACAATTAACTTGTTATTCTGAACTTTCTTTATTCTCTAATATTTCTGTGATTTCCAGAAGCACTCAAACAAAACACACTTTTTTTTCTTCCTTATATCAAAAGCTTAAACTACATACTACTCAAGGAGATTATAGGTAGAAGCTGTACTTGTAGTCAAAATCAGTGTTGCATAGAACACATATTTGTCAAAGAAATACTCTTGCATAAAAGCCTATTCCTACGAGCAAAGCGAGGGTAGTTGGTTAGTGTATTTTCGAAGGGGAGCTTCGAGACTGGACGTAGGATAGGAGGTCCGAACCAGTATAAAAACTCTGGTGTGATCACTTTTAATTTTACTTACATTATAACTCTGTGCAATTCATATTATCATACGCATACTTGTTATATACTTCAAACATATACGATCCGCATGCACTTTCATTTGGTATCAGAGCAAGGTTAGTTCAAATCACAGTAACACGTGTTTGAAAATTATTAACATGGCAAGTATCTTTCAGAAAGGTCAGTCAACTGCACGTCCTTCACTATTCACCGGATCTAATTATGCACAATGGTCAACCCAAATGAGAATTTTTATGAAAGCAGATAGGTTGGAATATGGTCAGCCACTCCAATTATGTATGTTGCACTTGAAACAAATATTAGCACATGGACAGATGCACAAAAAACTAATGCTTCGAATAATGCCAAAGCTATGAATGTACTATTTTGCTCTCTTGATAAAAATGAATTTTCATGTGTTATGTTATGTACTACTGCTTATGATATATGGCGTACTTTACAAGTTACACACGAATGTACAACTAAGGTCAAACAAACAAAAATATCAATTTTACAAAATCAATTTTCATCTTTCAAAATGAAACAAAATGAATCAATTGTCAACATGTACTCAAGATTTCAAACTATACAACGTGATCTTATGGCATTAAGAGTTAAATTTACTGATTTTGATTTAGTATCTCGAATTCTCAACTCTTTAACAATTGAATGGGAAAGAAAAGTATTGGCTATTGAAAAAGATAACAATCTCTCTACACTTAAAGTTGAAGAATTGATTGATGGTCCGGACTGCGTGATCGAAGGTCACGAGTTCGAGCCTCGAAACTGACAACCCTGTAACAAGTACCCGAAGTATGTGTTTGGCAGGCACATACTTCCCTAGAGTTTACAAGCGAAGCTTAGTTCTCTAGGTAATTCAAAAAAAAAAAGTTGAAGAATTGATTGGAAATTTAATGTCGTACGAAGCTAATTTGCAGGACAGAAAAGAATAAAACCATGAAAAGAAGAATATAGCAAGCAATGAAGATTCTGAATTAGATGAAGATGAAATTGTATTTATTGCCAAGAACTAAAACAACTTTAAGAAATTCAAGAAAATGACAAGATTCCAAAATAGCGGAAAATTGAATTCATCAAATCAAACTTCAATCAAGTGCTTTGAATAAGATCAGTTCGGACATATGAAAAAGGATTGCCCAAAACTCCACAACAAGAAAAAGAAAAATAAGTTTGAGAAATTTAAGAAAAAAGAGAAAGGCATTTCACGTTACATAGGATGACTCTGACTCTTCCTCTTCATCTGATAGCGATAGTGAAAATGATACAGAGCAAGCAAATGTATGTTTCATGGCACACACTAATGAGGGATGTCTCGATCTTACTTATGATGAAATTTTAAAAGTAAGCATGAGACTTGATGACAAATATAGAGAAACTAAGAAATTAAATAAGGAATATGTTGCTAAGATAAATCGACTAGAACTTGAAATAGGTTTACTAAAAGATGAAAAATCTATTTTAGAAGAAGAATTAAAAAATACTTAAGAAAAATGTAAGAGTCTTTCTACTGAAAATAATACTTTATCTTGTGAATTAAGAAAAGTTAAACTAGAAAATGATGAAATTAGTAATAAGCACATTACCTTGAAAAACAATCTAGAAACTTCAAAATCAAATATTACTAATCTTAAAAACAAATTGGATAAAATTACAAATAATGTAAATTTAATAAAGGAAAACAAGACTTGGAAAATTTAATAAAAATTTCCAAGCATTCAAAAATCAAAATGGAAAAAGGTTTGAGAAGAAAAAAAATTTACAAAGTATAGTAAGATTCATACTAACATAAACCCTTCTTCTAAAAATAAGAAATTAATCACAAATTCCAAAATGATTAAAATATGGGTTCTAAAACAAATAACAACCTGATTAAACAAAAATATATAGGTAATTATATGAAAGATGTGATTCACAATAATAATTATGTTTCTAAAGGAATTAAATCATCTTGGGTATGGTTACCCTCACCAACTAACACTTAGGACCCAAAAATAAAAAATGTACCATTTTTTTTTCCGCAGGTATCTAAATGCAAAAATAAAGCGATGGATATTAGATAGTGGATGCTCCAAGCACATGATAGGAAATGCTTACATGCTGTCAAATATAAAATACATTGATGGTGGCACTGTAACTTTTGGCGATAATTCAAAAGGGTTCATCATTGGCATTGGAGAAGTCATCAATATCGGTATCTCTAACTCTCCTATTATTTCAAATATTTTATTAGTAGAAAACCTAATACATAATCTTCTTAGTATAAGTTGGTTATGTAATAAACGGTTTGAAATAAATTTGAAAAAGATAAATGTAAAATTTTCGATCAAAGCAAAAATTTACTATTTGAAGGATTTAGGAATCGTAATATATATATATATATATATCCTAAATATGAACATTAAAAATAATTCGAATTTGTGTCTATCCGCAAATCATGATGATCCTTGGGTTTGGCACAAACATTTTTGTCATATAAATTTTAAATGTATCAACAAACTAGCAAAACATGATTTAGTTAGAGGTATACCTAAAATTAATTATAAAATTAAAAATTTATATGACAATTGTCAAATAGGCAAGTTAAAGAAAAGTTCCTTCAAATCTAAAAATAAAATATCGACTAAGCAACCATTTGAATTACTTCATTTAGATTTATTTGGACCAACACAAGTACGTAGTATAAATCATAACAAATATGTATTTGTATTGTAGATGATTTTTCAAGATATACTTGGACATTGTTTTTAAAACATAAAAGTGATTCTTTTGGAATTTTTAAAATCTTTGCAAAATGGATTATTAACTTAATGGATTTAAAAATAAATAAAAATATGGAGTGATCATGGAGGAGAATTCGAAAATGAATTTTTTATTAATTTTTGTAACAAAAAAGGAATTAGTCGTAGTTTTTCGATCCCATGAGCACCACAACAAAATAGTGTAGTTAAAAGGAAAAATAGAACTCTATAGGGATGTGCACGAACACTACTAAATAGTCGTAATCTACCCAAACATTTCTGGGTTGAAGCCATTGCCACTGTCTGTTATGTATTAAATCGTGTCACACTTCGACCTATGACTAAAAATACATTTTGTGAAATATTTTATGGAAGGAAACCAAAAGTTTCGTATTTCAGAACTTTTGGGTCAAAATGTTTTATTCTAAATACTAAATATAATCTTGGAAAATTTGATCCCAAAGTGGACGAAGGAACTTTTATTGGTTATTCAGAACGTAGTAAAGCCTATAGAATTTATAATAAACGAAACAAATATTATAGAAGAAAGCTTACATGTATCCTTTGATGAAAATTTTAAACAAACTATTAAAAAAGAAAGAAGATGAAATTTTAACTGAAAATCAAACTGAAAATACAAATAATATGAATAATTCATCCTCTGTTAATAATGAAAATATTTTAAGATCACCCACATGAACATTAAAAAATCATCCTTTAGATAATATAATTGGAGACTTAAATTCTCGAGTCGCTGGAAATAACTTAAATCAAATGAGTCATGTTGCTTTTATCTCAAATACAGAACCTAAAAATTATAAAGAAGCATCAGAAGATGATTCTTGGATCTTAGCAATGCAAGAAAATTTAAATCAATTTGAACGTAATAATGTATGGGAACTCGTTCCTAGACCATCAGATCAATCTGCAATAAGAACAAAATGGGTTTTCAAAAACAAAGTAGATGAAAATGGAAATATTATTCATAACCAAGTGAGATTAGTGGCTCAAGGCTACAACCAAAAAGAGGGAATTGATTATGAAGAGACGTTTATTCCCGTATCTCGTCTCGAAGCAATTCGTACTCTACTTGCTTTTGCGTGTCATTACAACTTTAAATTATTTCAAATGGATGTTAAGAGTGCCTTCTTAAATGGTTTTATTAAAGAATTTTTTTTGTAGAAAAACCACTATTATTTATTCATGAACAATATCCAGATCATGTTTTTAAACTAAAAAAAGGCTTTATATGGTTTAAAGCAAGCACCACATGCTTCGTACGATCGAATAAAAACTCGTCTACAAAATCCTGGTTTTCAAATTGGCAAAATAGAGACTACATTATTTATAAAACATAAAAATAATGATATACTAGTTATACAAATATATGTTGATGACATTATATTTATTTCAACTAATGAATATTTGTGCAATGAATTTTTTGAAATAATGAAAAATGAGTTTGAAATGTTACGCATAGGTGAATTAAATTTTTTCCTTGGATTACAAATAAAACAGTTGGACAATGGCATTTTTATAAATTAAGAAAAGTTTTGTAAGGATTTACTTAAATGATTCGGAATGAAAAACACTACTAGTAAACCAACTCCTATGAGTACAACCGTATATTTAGACAAAGATGAAAATGGAAATGGCTTTGATCAAAAATCTTATCATAGTATGATGGTCACTTTATTATATTTAACAGCTAGTCGACCATATATAATGATGAGTGTTTGTTTATCTGCACGTTTTCAAGCTCAACCAAAGGAATCACATCGTAGAGCAGTCAAACGGATTTTACGTTATTTATCCAACACCAAAGATTACGGCTTATTCTATCCTAAAGGTACAATTTTCGAACTTGTATCATTTAGCGATGTAGACTTTGGAGGTTGTAAAACGGACAGAAAAAGCACAAGTGGTACCTGCCATTTTATCGGTCAATCTTTAGTTTCATGGTTTAGCAAAAAGCAAAATTATGTCTGTCTTTCAACTTGTGAAGCAGAATACATCTCTGCTGCTTGGCATGTGCACAAGTAATATATATGCGACAAATACTTCACGATTTTGGTAAAACTATAACTTGTTCTCCGATATATTGTGATAATACTAGTGCAATTAATCTATCTAAAACCCCTATGAACCATTCTTGTGCTAAACACATTGATATCAGACATCATTTTCTTGGAGATAACGTAGAAAGAGGAGTAATATCTTTAAAATTCATCAATACCGAAAACCAGATAGCAGATACCTTTACAAAACCTTTATGTGAAAAATCTTGTATAAAACTTAGAAGAGAAATAGGAATATGCTCCTTATCTGAACTGTAACAAACAAGAATATAATGTAGAATTTTTCCTACCTCTCAATATTTATGGCCCACAGGTCATATAATTTTTTTCTCTTTTTTCTGCCAAGTTTCTCTAAGAACCACAAATAGTTTAACAAATAAAACAAAACAAATGATTAAAATAGAAAGTTATACTCTTATACATATATCAAATTTTTTTAAGCCAAATCACAACAAAAAAAACTTCTTCTCATATATATCTTTCTTAATCAATATCAAAAGTTTTTCAGCATGTCATCCGATCACAACTCCACTCACTCTACCATTGATTTTTCATCTCCTTCATCTGGTAGTACATACACATCTCCTGTGAAAACAACTCCATCCCATCACATCATTCCCTCGCCTACATATCATACAGGCTACTCTCCAAAAGGAAAGAAAGCCAAACATGGTATTAATCTTCAGACATCCTCGCTCGTGGACAAAGCCGACGAAATCCATCATTATCAAAAAGAAATGATGGATATACAAAGAGAAATGTATTATGAACAAAAATGCCATGGAGCTCATTTAAATTTCCTAGAGAAATGCATTCTTACTATATGTGGACATTCTCCTAATAAGGATTGTGTTCATGTACGATCTCCTCGTCTAACCGAGACTCCATTGCATGCTCGTCAAATAACTCCATGTAAACATTGGGGGAAGGAACATATGAAGACTAATTCAGTCCAGTACCTCCGTCTAGGCCTCCAATACGAGCATCAAAAAAATACAAAGGCAACTAAATTCATGAGAGAAAAAGTTACTCTGGTCTTTAAAAAAATTGTATTTCATATATATATATATATATATATATATATATAATATTTGTATTCCATGTTGTAATAAAATTAAAACCATTCAAAAATATAAATGGTATCTTTTTCTTGAACAAAAAGTTATATCTATAATAATTTTATCTATTAACCAAATTATCACTATTCTACTAACTATTGGGTCACGTTTCAGCAAAAACGTCTATTACCTTAAGCCAGATGTTTGGAACAATAGTTTAAAAAATAATTCCACTCAACGAAGACGTCTGAGACTTCCATCAGGTGTTTGGATCATATTTTTGTGAACTTGCCTAACTCAGCTTAGACATCTGATATTACACCTAGACACCTAATCTAAGTCTCTACCTCAAAATTCCCTAAATGATCATACATTTGTTTATCAATTCAGACATCTGACCATAGCCTGCAGTTAACTTTGAGCCCATCTATAAATCATCTTTTTGATTTTTAACCTCGTTTCACCAAAACCTTATAGCAAAAAAACCCTAAGCCCCAAAATCTATCGACTTTCTTCTTCCAAATATTTCAACTCCATGGCACCTAAATCTAAAAAACCTTTTCCCAAATGCAATAAGACAGGCCAGAGCTCTCAACAACCTTCTCAATAATTTGTAGCTGAAGAAATCATTGATGAGTAGATGGTGGAATGAGATGGCAGGCAAAAGCTTCAAGAATTGGAAAAGAAAAGAATTCATTGTGGTCTATTTTACCCGCTTAGGAGATTCTTCAACTATGAAATTGATGATTTGGTGAGTAATGCTGAGATTCACCATCTCATTAACTATGATTCTAACTCGGGTAACATTGACCAATTAGCCATCATTTTATTCTTCATAAATTTATGTTCACTTCATATTTGGAACCCCTCTGATCCAAAAAATCGGATTTGGACAAGTGTTTATGGGGAATTTGTCAAATTCAACGTTGAAATGCTTGGACAAATGTTATAGTGCTCATATACAGGAATTAGATTACAAGATATCCCTGATATGAGATACCAGCCAAGAGATGCAATTACACATCTCATTTGGAAAGATGACATTACAAAATTATCACCAATCCATTTTTGTTCACAAGCTAGACTACTTAATTGAATGCTTGTCAATACCATACTTCCTAGATTAGATAATCATGAGCAAGTGTATGATCATGAGCATAAAGCTTTATATGCTATCTTCGGTCATACAAAAGTGAATTGGTCGCAATAAATTTTTGACCAACTCAAAAGCTTCTGGACACCGGTTCGATAAAAAATCATTTATGCTTCATATGTTATGCGAATTCTCCGAGCACAAAACGTACCTCAACCACGACAGCCTACCCCTGTACAACCTACTTCTACATCAAGGCCTTCTGATTCGACAGGTTATCATTCTGACTTCGAAATTCAAGAGGCTCAAGTTGCCGCAGGACAAGGAGAAAGTATTAGGGATGTAGTACTTCAAAACCAATGTATTCTATCTTTGAATCAAAAAGTCTTGGATAAGAAAGTTTCCCGCCTAGAACGATCTTTCTCTACATGGATGACTAAAGTAGAAAAGACTTTAGAAAAGGTCATCTCAACTCTGGGAAAGGTTATGCGAAAAGTTTGCGGACGATCATCTTCACGATCTTCATCATCTCCGTCTCCTGCACCACCTCCAGCACCTCATACCCATCCATCCAGAACTCAAACAATAGGAGAGCCTTCACAGACCCATGCTCCTGGAAAGGCTCCAATCACTTTGGATACTGAGGAAAGTGAAGATATCTCATGGCCTCCGCAAGAAGCCTAACATCACAAACACTTTCAATCTTTTCAAGGACTTTCTATTCAAGAAAAATGAAGAATATCATGATCAGTCGCAGTGGCAACATAACGACTACGATGACACTGTATCTAATCTTCAAGTTTATTTTTCTTCTCAATAAGCAATTTACTAATTCTCATTCTTGCTTGTTTAAATATGTTAATTTGTTTTAGAACTTTGACTTTATAATTAATAGCATTATGGTGTTGTAGTATTATGATATTATCCTATTAAATCATCCACTCTTTTTCGATAATGACAAAGGGGGAGAGATTACAAAAGATAGGGGGAGCTTCTTATAAAATAAATTGTATAGTTGTCATCATCAAAAAGGAAGAGAATGTTAGAACCTCGATTTCGATGACAACAAATATACACGCACTTGCATTCAATAAACAAAGGTATATATACCATTCATATGCAGGTAGACTGTCGTGACCAAGACTTGAAGATCGAAACAAGGCTTATTATATTAAGAAATATTAGTACATTCTGTTAATGTCGTAAATAGATGATATGTACAATCTCCTTGAGTAAAGCTTTACAAGCATTTGCACACACAAATTACTTGAAAAGGAAGATAACAGAATATACATGCGTTAGACGTCTGGCGTATGTGCTCAAACGCCTGTCAACATTTTCTGGTTTTAAGTTTTTAAACCAACCAGACATCTGGCGTTTGTACTCAGACATCTGGCAACAGTTTCTGTTTTTAATTTTCAAACAAACTAGACGTTTGGCACAAATGGCCAGATGTCTGACCTGGGTAATGGCTATTTTTCTCCAAAAGCCATCTTCTTCAATCGAAGAGTTGCATCCTTCTGTTTTGGTCATAACTCTTTCTTCGCAAACACTAAAACTCTTGAAATGAAATAGAGTAATTACTTCTCAAACAAACTCTTCACCGTCAATAAATAAACATGAGACTGAAAGTAACAATTAACTTGTTATTCTGAACTTTCTTTATTCTTTAATAGTTCTGTGATTTCCAAAAGCACTCAAACAAAGCACTTTTTATTTCTTCCTTATATCAAAAGCTTAAACTACATACTACTCAAGGAGATTATAGGAAGAAGCAGTACTTGTAGACAAAATCAGTGTTGCATAGAACACACATTTGTCAAAGAAATACCCTTGTATAAAAGCCTATTCCTCTGGGCAAAGTGAGGATAGTTTGTTAGTGTATTTCTGAAGGGGTGCTTCCGGACTGGACGTACGACGGGAGGTCCGAACCAGTATAAAAACTCTGGTGTGATTACTTACCTACATTATTACTCTGTGCAATTCATATTATCATACACATACTTGTCATATATTTCATACATATAACATTCACTTTTAACCAATTTAGAATTCATTTCAGCTCAAATCAGTAAGTAATAAATTTAAATTAAATTTCATTACAACTTAATTCACATTCATTTTCATTTATACCACTTTATTCATGTAAAGGCCCGCAAAACCGTACCCCTTTGAGCTGGCAAATTTCCACAACAACTTAGCCAAAGAGGAACAAACCTACCAGTCTTTAGGGTTTAAAGAATGAAGAGGTAGAAGAAAAACAGAAACAATAACAGAATCTCACATTTCGTAGCGGAACAATATATAATAGATAAATGAATAATCTTTAAATCAAAGACTCATCACTATTAATACAATACAACATCAGAGTTTACAACAACATCATACATCACTGACGTTATTATAACTTGACTATATAAAAACTGATTTGCACTAACCATACGCAACGGACACTACATAGTAAATAGATACGTCTCGGCTTCCAGCTTCAACTCCTGATCTCCACAGCAACTCTTTTCTGATTTCACTCTCGAATAACTGAAATCGGACTCTAGGCTGCCCGTGTGGAAAATTATGGGCACCTAGAGTTTAGAAAGGGAACAATAAACTCCAGGTCAGTCATGGGACTGGTGTGAGATCTTAAAAAAATTTATTTTTAACCATAAGAAAACAAAGGAATTTAAAAGAAATCTGCAATACTTTTTGAAAAATGAAACTACCATAAGGCCTCCCGCCACACACACAATGCAAACGCAGAATTGGAGGAGATTTCTCCTTATGATAGTCAAACACGCTTAATACGCAAAATCCTTTCGATATTATTATTAGCGCATAGTGCAGAAAACATTTCGAAAATATAATATTAATCTTAGCCAACATAGGCATTTCGCACTTATGCCTACTATAGCTACCATGTTCAACAGCAGGTTACTGTCACATTCCATGGCAGGTTATACAACTAAAACCGTATAGGGCGCGTATTGTTTCTTTGGATTTCCAACAAATGGTCAGGCTAAGGAACTTCCTATTGCCACATGGGTATGCCTCTGGAGGGACGTCCCGAGAACCTAACCGGATCTCTGCCAACACAAGGCCGGGTTACCTCTGCAAAAATAGGTAACTACTGACACGAGTATGCCATCCCCCGGTTGTAAACAACCTTTATCCGAGGATCATCAACAACAACAATCACACAGTAATATATTTGCGATATTCACATAAGTTAAGTATCTGGGCTCCATACCATGTTACCACTTCTATCCAGAAGGAAATGCACATACCCTAAGGGGCGCTACCCCCTATAACCTTGCTGCATTCTTCCTATTTCGACCATTCCGGGGTGTGAGGTCCGACGAAGTCTCGTCCACAAAGCTACGCTTTTCACAAAAGTCATGCTTCGATCAACAAATGATCAACAACACTTCGTATGTCACATCCCCATATTGGGAATGTATCACTAGTAATAATCAACTACATAACCTTTGAGCTCGTACGTCTCAGAGAAGAGTGTTAAGCTAAGAGAATAAATTCTCCGCCACCAACAGAAATGTATTTGACAGAAACCAGCTTTACATCTCAAAGTGTAACGTCAGACACACATCCATACAAGTCCTTTCCAGGATCGAACGGAACCGAAGGCACTTCCAAAGAAGCCCTTGCAAATCCGGATATTCACTAATCACGTCTGTAATCCCCATCACAAAGGGTGATAAAATCTCTATACCGGAGCAACCTGGTGCAGAGACATTCGACAGGTATCCTTTCGTTTTTGAAAATACCCGGTATTTAACACCATCTTCAAATGCAATCCCATTTCGTCGTATCGTTATTCGGAATGGGTTTTATGACACAAGCTCCTCTCCCGGCTAAACCGAATAACGAGCGCTTATTTTAAAAAAAATAAGTGTTCATTCAATTTCAAACAAATCACAACAATTTCACTTTGATCTTTTAAACAAAAGATCCATCACAATCACAAAGGTTCGATGTGGGTTTTGAATATCCATTTGGAATTCGACTCCCGGCCACATCGAAATTCAAATGCCGATTAAGGCCAATATTGATAGTCGATTATTTAACTATCAATCATCATTCACAACAGTCACTGGATTTCAAATAATTTTCCCCTAATTATTATTTTCAATATATCTTCGTAAGATAAAATTTCACACTTCAATCCTTTGAAAATAAATTTCAAATCAATTTCCAAACATTTATTCATTTCCGCTGAAAATCTGCCGATTTCAAATATTTTAAAATAATATAAAATACTTACTCAAAATATACTTGGAAACATTTAAAATAAACTATTTTAGAATATTTGCTTAAATATTAGTTATGAAAAATATTATGCTAATATCTCATATAAAAATTTAGGTCCAAAACTAATTTTAAAATAAAAATTTGTAAATAGAGTATAAATATTCAAAAAACTATTTTCTAAATCAAATATCAATTTAAATCTTTAAAATAATCCCTTATAAAATTAATTAATTATTTTTACTTTAAAACAATTTCCAAAACTAATATTTTTAACAATATTATTTTAAAATCAAATCTAAAACTTTTAAATTTTATTCTAAAGCTATTTTAAAAATATATTCGGCTTTCCATGGAAGAATTCTTTTTCCATTACAAAATGGTCCATTCCAATAAATTAATAAATCTTCTTGATTTATTTAATTTACATTCCAATTTGTAAATTTCTTTCCACATTTTAAAAATAAACCAATATTTATTTTTAAACAATTTCCCTTTTCTTTACAAATTCCCCGTTGTGAATTTATATTTCCAAATATCAACTGATATATGAATTTTAAATAGATTCCCAAATATCATCTTCAAACCAAATCAAATCCAAATTTGATTTCCAATTTATTTCAAACACAAAATCAAATTCCAATTTGATTTCCCAAATTAATTTTCAAATATTAAATCAATATCAAATTAATTTCCCAAATTATTTCCAACACACCAAACCTAATTTCCAATCGATTCCTAAGATTTATTCTAACTCCAAATTAATTCCCGAATCAATTTCTAAAATTTATTTCAACTCCAAATTAAATTTCGAATTAAATTTATTTCCTTTTGAAATAAATTTCTTTATCTCTTTCAATTATTTAAAACACGTATCTTAAATAAATTCTTCAACCATTAAACAATATTCCCCGAAATTTCTTTATTAAAATATTTTTATATATTTTTGGAATTAATTAGATCGGATTAGAAAAATCAACTTTAATACTTTAATTATAATAGTCTAGGCTTTTCTACTTTAATTTCCAAAAATCCAATTTCATATTTCTGGTATCCTACGATACCAAAAATATATTTGGCTAAATTACAGCCTTCACGGTTTCAATCACAAATAATCACATGAATTAAAAATAATCAACACACAACATACGAACAAATTAAATATTTGAGAAATTTAGTTGGATCCCTCCAACCTATTTCCCTGCATCCACAAACGCTAGCTAAACAATTAAATACCCATTCCACTTCAAGGTGGAATATCGCGGTATATGGGATTTATAAAATATTATGCGCTATTATGCGGCGCAATAGGGTCTCATCCGCTATATAATGCGGGAAATCAACAACTCCAAATACATATATAATACCACTTCCACTTCGAGGTGGAATATCGCGGTATATGGGTTTAATATAATAACCTCCGCTATTATGCGGCGCATATGGTCTAATCTAATATAACTAATATTAAATTTATTATTCAAATACACAATCAATAAATTATAAATTTAACTATAAAAATTAAATCAACGATTGAGTGAGAAGATCTCACCTTAGCTTTCGTGTTGCAATCCATTCCCAATCCACCTTGACTCGTTTTCATGTCTTTTGACCTTGTATAAATAATTGATAATTTATTACTATTTGAACTAATCGAACAATTTATTACCATTTATTAATTAACTAACAAATTTACTTAAACTAATTTTTCCTTTAATAAATTATTTTTTAATGATTAAAATAATTGAACAAGCTTATTAAATAAGTTAAACACCCTTTTTATTTTTAAAACCATTAACTACTCTAATCAAATGTGTTAACTAAACAATTAAATCCCTAATCTGTTTTTAAAGTGAACTAGTAAATATGTATATTTATTTCCCTTTGAAATCACATACATTTATAAAAATGATTTATATATAAACTTAACAACATTAGAAATTTCCTATACATATTAAAATATGTATGAGTATTTATATATATATTTTTTTTACTTAGAAAAATTTGTTTCTCTCCCTGAAATTAACCATAGTAATTACTTTACTGAATATATGTTCATATAAATTATCCTACAAACTTACTATAAAATATTTATTTCTAACTTCTTCTATTTCAATAACATACATATACATATACATACATATATATATATATATATATATGTGTGTGTGTGTGTGTGTGTGTGTGTGTAAAATTAAATTAAATTTAACTGAGAAATAATTTAGAAAAAAAACGAATACCTTACTACGACATCGCCTCGTCCACTGCCCCTCCAAACCATGCCGTCACCTATTGATGCATGCCCCTCCAGATGCACGCGAGCTTCTCCACCCTTGCACGCACGAGAATGTAAGTTCGCCCAAATCGCCACCTCCTTGAAAACGTGTCTCTACGTTCGACTCGACACACGACCCATCTCGTCGTCGAACACCACCATAACCCTTGCAACACTCGAGCTTAGCCCAGATATCTGAAATTACCGAGCAACTGCACCACGACCCAGCAAACGCTGCTTCACAGCCGCCGCTGCCACTTGGCGTCGCCATTACTTGCTGAAGCTTCGCCATTGCAAGCGCACTCCAATTCACGTTCTACAGAGGCCTTCGATTTATTTGGATGCTCGCACGAGGTTTTCTTCCTCCAGGCGAACCGCCGCCGCCCCTCAGATCGTGCCACCGCTGCTTCACGTGCGCGAGCACGCACACGCCTCAGAGACAAAAATCACAAACCCTCATCTGATTTGATTTGAGAATTCGATTTCGATTTGGTTCGAATAAATTTGATTTTGTTTTTTAAAAGATGAAGGGGGATTTCGAGCAGAGGGAGATAGATCGGCCATTGTTATAAATTTTGAATTTTTCGGTTTTAATTTTTTTTGTTTGATTGTTTCTTCCTTTTATTTGTACGAGATATTGGTTTACAAAAAAAACAACGCATGTAATGAAATTTGCCAAGTGTAAGAACGAAATGAAACGTGTATTTTACCTTGTGAATTAATATTATATTAATTACACATATATATATTGTTTTTAAATTCAAATTTAAATTTAAATCGTTCCATTTCGCAACTCAAAATCTCGATCTCCGATCGAGGCGTGCTGCCAGGCGTTTATAATGTTAAACCCCTATCACAGACACAATGGTAGAGGTTCCGAGTTCAAATTTGATCGTATGAAGAAGTTAGCTTTTCGATTTTAGTTATTAAATTAAATTTCGATAAAATTTACAGCGCATTTACTTGTCGTACGGCTAAACGATCACTTCGAATGCTACGAAAATTGAAACCCGATAATAATACAATATTACGGATCCAATGGAATAGGTTTTGTCGAATTCCGAGACTGTGTCTCGGAGGGCTATTTTTAAATATCGATTTAAACGATATAATTTCAAAACTGAACAAATCAGTTTCAAATTCAATTCTGAAGCTACCATTATCTTTAGTATTATTCTAAGCCTTGAAAACATTTTTAATCAGCTTAAAAATAAAGATTCAAATTTTTCACCCAACTTCAACGAATTAAACTCAATAATTTAATTGCCAAATTCATGTTTATATTCGAAATTCAAGTTAAAGTAACTTCCAAATATTTAAAATCAACTAAATAATTCAATTTCAAATATTCAAAGATTCTTGATCGTCACATCCTTCCCCCTTAAAAGAATTTCGTCCCGAAATTACAAGTTAAGAAGAATGATCCTTAACCCATTTGCCATCTTTCCAAAACTAAACAGTTTTATCAACTTGTCAAAACCAATCTTTTTATTAACAACCCATTATTGATTCAACTAACTTTCCAACCTCAACCATAAACTCCAAACAATATTATTTTCTTAACCATTTAAATTTAAATTTTCAAAATTTTCTCAAAATTTTTCCAACTTCCTAAATTTTCAAAAATTTCCGCCGGCGTCTCCTTTGCGCGGCTAGCTCGGTACGACTACAAAAATTGCACCACGGCCCTCAGATTCAAAAAGAAAAGAAAAAGCCAAGCAGCTAGACAAGAAGATCATCAAATTTCATACTGAAATTCAAATACATACCTTTTTGTCGAGCAATTCAATTTTATCTTCGAAATCAAAATCCCAATTTCATTTTCCTTTAATACACCTGTATATCCTGCTAGCCATAATATCCAATTACAACATTCAAAAATCATTTTGCGCATTCCATTACAAAATCTTCAATATATACTTCTTATACCATTTTTACTTCACTATTGAATTTATATATCCATTTTATTCAATTTTGCATTTTCAATTTCATTTGAATTCAATTTACCTTCTGAATATTGAATTTTATCAATTATCTTTCCTTCACAACTAATGCATCTTGCTATTTTAAATTAGTTTCTTTACTAATTAATTACAAGTTCTAATTCATTTCATCTCAAACCATTTTTTATTTCCACCTTTATTATCTATAGTTCACTTCGAACTAATTTTACAACTTCATTTTATTTCACATAATTCAAATTGGTTTTCAATATTCAGTTCCAATTCCAATTTTATTCTTTTGTTTGTTCCCAAACACAATTCAATCCACTATTTTGGTTTATACCCACTTATATTTGAACCGGATTTCAAATTCCATATGAATTCAATTTACCCTTTATTTATAAATATTGAATTCAATTCATTTCAAACCATATCTAAATTTGTCATTCCTTCAATTAGCTTCACTCACTAATTTTATTTCAATACTTCGCTTTGCTTATAACAAATCAAACTGAATTCCAATTCAATTCTATTTGCTTACAAATTCAAAATGAATTTCAACATTCAATTTCACTTTCATTCAATTGTAATTGTAAATTTATTCATTCATTCACAATTTTATTTGCCATCTTAATAAATTTTAATCCAATCCTTTAGTCTATAAGATTTCTCAAATTCACATTCATACAAATTAACTCAAATCTTCAATTTCAATTTCATTTTGAATCCATGTCATCATTTTATTTGACTTAATTTTTCAATCTTAATTCTTTTATTAAATTTTCATTTTCAATTCCACTTGATTTAAATTTTTCCTTCCAACTTATTTTTTTTCCACATTTACCTTTTTTTCTAACTTATCTTTAAGTTAGATTTTTATTTTAACAACTTCAAACTTACAAGTTATCAAACTTAATGATATTCCATAAATATTTTATATAGTATTCCAGAGCTTTTTCAACCTTTCAAAAATCATTTTTGAAATCAATTTAAATTATTCTTTGAATTCCAAAAATCCAAACCAGTTTTGCATACAACTTTCATTTAAAATCATTTGGCAGTAATCCCTCTTTTGGAAACCCAAAAATGAACACCTATGATGTCGCGATCATCATCGGAATTATTTTCTAGCGACCGAAAAGAGTTTAGAGCTTTTATCTCTTCAAAACACTTTTTCAAAACCTTTGAAATTCATTTTCAAACTAAAAAGGGATTTCAATTTCCAAATTTTCCAAATTTCAAATCCTTTCAAATTCTTTTAAACATTCTTCTGGAATTTTATTAAAAATCACATTTACATTTTAATTCCATTTGTATATAAATTTTATTTCTCAGCTTTAAGTTATGTTTTCAATTTCCCATTCAATAACCAATGATAATAATTTAATATTATCACTTGCTAACAAACAATCAACTATATACTATAATAATTAATGAAAAATCATTCCTTTTATATACGAAAATAATTTGGGTAAAATTATTTCATTTACTCTACTTTTAAAACAATATCGTGTCGAATTGTTCTGTACGAGTGTTTAGAGATCCCTATCGATAGAGTTGTACAGACTATACCGACCAGAATCCATATACCACTCAACAAACCAATCATCACAATATAAATCAATTTTTATATTCACTAACAAATACGCGCTTATAT
The DNA here is from genome assembly GCA_030765085.1 of Allium cepa. Lineage (NCBI taxonomy): Eukaryota > Viridiplantae > Streptophyta > Magnoliopsida > Asparagales > Amaryllidaceae > Allium > Allium cepa. Next base: position 766,581,674 of record CM060928.1, on the reverse strand, counting down.
CTATTACTACTCTCAAACTCATTCTAGAGTACTACTGACTCTATCTCTAATAAGTAACATCCAATAGAGGCAAGGTTGTCGCTTAACCAAATGCTCTGATACCACTTGTAAAGGCCTGCAAATCCGTACCCCTTTGAGCTGGCAAATTTCCACAACAACTTAGCCAAAGAGGATCAAACCTACGAGCCTTTAGGGTTTAAAGATTGAAGAGGTAAAAGAAAAACAGAAACAATAATAGAATCTCACATTTCGCAGCGGGACAATATATAATAGATAAATGAATAATCTTTAAATCAAAGACTCATCACTGTTAATACAATACAACATCAGAGTTTACAACATCATACATCACTAACAGTTATTATAACTTGACTATATAAAAACTGATTTGCACTAACCATACATAACAGACACTACATAGTAAAGAGATACGTCTCGTCATTCAGCTTCAACTCCTGATCTCCAGAGCAACTCTTTTCTGACTTCGCTCTCGAATAACTGAAACCTGACTCTAGGCTGTCCGTGTGGAAAATTATGGACATCCAGAGTTTAGAAAGGGAACAATAAACTCCAGGTCAGCCATGGGACTGGTGTGAGATCTTAAAAAAAAATTATTTCTAACCATAAGAAAACAAAGGAATTTGAAAGAAATCCGCAATGCTTTTTGAAAAATGAAACTACCATAAGGCCTCCCGCCACGCACACAATGCAAACGAAGAATTGGAGGATTTTCTCTTTATAATGTCAAAAATGCTTAATACGCAAAATCCTTTCGATATTATTATTAGTGCATAGTGCAGAAAACATTTCGAAAATATAATATCAATCTTGGCCAGCATAGGCATTTCGCACTTATGCCTACTATAGCTACCATGTTCAACAGCAGGTTACCGCCACATTCCATGGCGGGTTATACAACTAAAACCGTACAGGGCGCATATTGTTTCTTTGGATTTCCACCAAATGGTCAGGCAAAGGAACTTCCTATTGCCACATGGGTACGCCTCTGGAGGGACATCCCGAGAACCTAACCGGATCTCTGCCAACACAAGGCCGGGTTACCTCTGCAAAAATAGGTAACTACTGACACGAGTATGCCATCCCCCAGTTGTAAACAACCTTTATCCGAGGATCCTCAACAACAACAATCACAAAGTAATATATTTGCGATATTCACATAAGTTAAGTATCTGGGCTCCATACCATGATACCACTTCTATCCAAAAGGAAATGCACATATCCTAAGGGCGCTACCCCCTATAACCTTGCTGCATTCTTCCTATTTTGACCATTCCGGGGTGTGAGGTCCGACGAAGTCTCGTCCACAAAGCTACGCTTTTCACAAAAGCCATGCTTCGATCAACAAATGGTCAGCAACACTTCGTATGTCACATCACCAAATTGGGAATGTATCACTAGTAACCATCAACTACATAACCTCTGAGCTCGTACGTATCAGAGAAGGGTGTTAAGCTAAGAGAATAAACTCTCCGCCACCAACAGAAATGTATTTGATAGAAACCAGCTTTACATCTCATAGTGTAACGTCAGACACACATCCATACAAGTCTGTTCCGGGATCGAACGGAACCGAATGCACTTCCAAAGAAGCCCTTGAAAATCCGGATATTCACTAATCACATCTGGAATCCCCATCACAAAGGGTGATAAAATCTCTATACCGGAGCAACCCGGTGTAGAGACATTCGACATGTATCCTTTCGTTTTCGAAAATACCCGATCTTCAACACCATCTTCAAATGCAATCCCATTTCGTCGTATCGTTATTCAGAATGGATTTTATGACACAAGGTCCTCTCCCGGCTAAACCGAATAACGAACGCTTATTTTTAAAAAATAAATGTTCATTCAGTTTCAAACAAATCACAACAATTTCACTTTGATCTTTTAAACAAAAGATCCATCACAATCACAAAGGTTCGATGTGGGTTTCGAATATCCATTTGGAATTCAACACCCGGTCGTATCGAAATTCAAATGCCGATTAAGGCCAATATTGATAGTCGGTTATTTAACTATCAATCATCATTCACAAGTGTCATTGGATTTCAAATAATTTTCCCCTAATAATTATTTTCAATATATCTTCGCAAGATAAAATTTCACACTTCAATCCTTTGAAAATAAATTTTGAAATCAATTTCCAAACATTTATTCATTTCCAATGAAAATCTGCCGATTTCAAGTATTTTAAAATAATATAAAAATACTTATTCAAAATGTACTTGGAAACATTTAAAATAAACTATTTTAGAATATTTGCTTAAATATTAGTTATGAAAAATATTATACTAATATCTCATATAAAAATTTAGGTCAAAAACTAATTTTTAATTAAAAATTTGTAAATAGAGTATAAATATTCAAATAAATATTTTCTAAACAAATATCAATTTAAATCTCTAAAATAATCCCTTATAAAATTAACTAATTTTTTTTCGCTTTAAAACAATTTCCAAAGCTAATTTTTTTAACAATATTATTTTAAAATCAAATATAAAACTTTTAAATTTTATTCAAAAGCTATTTTAAAAATATATTCGGCTTTCCTGGGAAGAATTCCTTTTCCATTACAAAATGGTCCATTCCAATAAATTAATAAATCTGCTTGATTTATTTTAATTTACATTCCAATTTGAAAATTTCTTTCCACATTTTAAAAATAAACCAATATTTATTTTTAAATAATTTCCCTTTTCTTTACAAATTCCACGTTGTGAATTTACATTTCCAAATATCAACCGATATACAAATTTTAAATCGATTCCTATCATCTTTAAACCAAATCAAATCCAAATTTGATTTCCAATTTATTTCAAACACAAAATCAAATTTCAAATTGATTTCCCAAATTGATTTTCAAATATCAAATCAATTTTAAATTGATTTCCCAAATTATTTCCAACACACCAAACCTAATTTCCTAATCGATTCCTAAGATTTATTCTAACTCCAAATGAATTCCTGAATCAATTTCTAAAATTTATTTCAACTCCAAACTAAATTTGAAATTAAATTTCTAAATTTATTTCCTTTTGAAATAAATTTCTTTATCTCTTTCAATTATTTAAAATACGTATCTTAAATAAATTCTTCAACCATTAAACAATATTACCCGAAATTTCTTTATTAAAATATTTTCCTGTATTTTTGGAATTAATTCGATCGGATTAGAAAAATCAACTTTAATACTTTAATTGTAACGGTCTAGGCTTTTCTACTTTAATTTCCAAAAATCCAATTTCATATTTCTGGTATCCTACGATACCAAAAATATATTTGGCTAAATTACAGCCTTCGCGGTTTCAATCACAAATAATCACATGAATTAAAAATAATCAACACACAACATATGAACAAATTAAATATTTGAGGAATCCAGTTGGATCCCTCCAACCAGTTTCCCTGCATCCATAGACGTTAGCACAACAATTAAATACCCATTCCACTTCAAGGTGGAATATCGCGGTATATGGGATTTATAAAATATTATGCGCTATTATGCGGCGCAATAGGGTCTCATCCGCTATATAATGCGGGAAATCAACAACTCCAAATACATATATAATACCAATTCCACTTCGAGGTGGAATATCGCGGTATATGGGTTTAATATAATAACCTCTGCTATTATGCAGCGCATAGGGTCTAATCTAATACAACTAACAATAAATTTATTATTCAAGCACACAATCAACAAATTTTAAATTTAATTATAAATTAAATCAACGATTGAGTGTGAAGATCTCACCTTAGCTTTCGTTTTGCAATCCATTCCCAATCCACCTTGACTCGTTTTCATGTCTTTTGACCTTGTATAAATAATTGATAATTTATTACTATTTGAACTAATCGAACAATTTATTACCATTTATTAATTAACTAACAAATTTACTTAAACTAATTTTTCCTTTAATAAATTATTTTTTAATGATTAAAATAATTGAACAAGCTTATTAAATAAGTTAAACACCCTTTTTATTTTTAAAACCATTAACTACTCTAATCAAATGTGTTAACTAAACAATTAAATCCCTAATCTGTTTTTAAAGTGAACTAGTAAATATGTATATTTATTTCCCTTTGAAATCACATACATTTATAAAAATGATTTATATATAAACTTAACAACATTAGAAATTTCCTATACATATTAAAATATGTATGAGTATTTATATATATATATTTACTTAGAAAAATTTGTTTCTCTCCCTGAAATTAACCATAGTAATTACTTTACTGAATATATGTTCATATAAATTATCCTACAAACTTACTATAAAATATTTATTTCTAACTTCTTCTATTTCAATAACATACATATACATATACATACATACATACATATATATATGTGTGTGTGTGTGTGTGTGTGTGTGTGTAAAATTAAATTAAATTTAACTGAGAAATAATTTAGAAAAAAAACGAATACCTTACTACGACATCGCCTCGTCCACTGCCCCTCCAAACCACGCCGTCACCTATTGATGCATGCCCCTCCAGATGCACGCGAGCTTCTCCACCCTTGCACGCACGAGAATGTAAGTTCGCCCAAATCGCCACCTCCTTGAAAACGTGTCTCTACGTTCGACTCGACACACGACCCATCTCGTCGTCGAACACCACCATAACCCTTGCAACACTCGAGCTTAGCCCAGATATCTGAAATTACCGAGCAACTGCACCACGACCCAGCAAACGCTGCTTCACAGCCGCCGCTGCCACTTGGCGTCGCCATTACTTGCTGAAGCTTCGCCATTGCAAGCGCACTCCAATTCACGTTCTACAGAGGCCTTCGATTTATTTGGATGCTCGCACGAGGTTTTCTTCCTCCAGGCGAACCGCCGCCGCCCCTCAGATCGTGCCACCGCTGCTTCACGTGCGCGAGCACGCACACGCCTCAGAGACAAAAATCACAAACCCTCATCTGATTTGATTTGAGAATTCGATTTCGATTTGGTTCGAATAAATTTGATTTTGTTTTTTAAAAGATGAAGGGGGATTTCGAGCAGAGGGAGATAGATCGGCCATTGTTATAAATTTTGAATTTTTCGGTTTTAATTTTTTTTGTTTGATTGTTTCTTCCTTTTATTTGTACGAGATATTGGTTTACAAAAAAAACAACGCATGTAATGAAATTTGCCAAGTGTAAGAACGAAATGAAACGTGTATTTTACCTTGTGAATTAATATTATATTAATTACACACATATATATTGTTTTTAAATTCAAATTTAAATTTAAATCGTTCCATTTCGCAACTCAAAATCTCGATCTCCGATCGAGGCGTGCTGCCAGGCGTTTATAATGTTAAACCCCTATCACAGACACAATGGTAGAGGTTCCGAGTTCAAATTTGATCGTATGAAGAAGTTAGCTTTTCGATTTTAGTTATTAAATTAAATTTCGATAAAATTTACAGCGCATTTACTTGTCATACGGCTAAACGATCACTTCGAATGCTACGAAAATTGAAATCCTGTTAAAATATGTATGAGTATATATATATATATATATATATATATTTACTTAGAAAAATTTGTTTCTCTCCCTGAAATTAACCATAGTAATTACTTTACTGAATATATATTCATATAATTATCCTACAAACTTACTGTAAAATATTTATTTCTAACTTCTTCTGTTTCTATAACATATATATATATAATTAAATTAAAATTAACTGAGAAATAATTTAGAAAAAAAAAAACGTATACCTTACTACGACATCGCCTCGTCCACTGCTCCTCCCAACTATGCCGCCACCTAACTGATGCATGCCCCCCAGATGCACGGGAGCTCCTCCACCCTTGCATACACGAGAATGTGCATTCGCCCAAATCGCGACCTCCCTGAAAACGTGCCTCTACGTTCGAGTCGACACACGACCCATCTCGTCGTCGAACACCACCATAACCCTTGCCGCACTCGAGCTCAGCCCCGACATCTGACATTACCGAGCTAGTGCACCACGACCCAGCAAGCTGCTTCACAGCCTCCGCTGCCACTTGGCGTCGCCATTACTTGCTGAAGCTTCTCCATTGCAAGCACACTCCAATTCATGTTCTACAGAGGCTGTCGATTTATCTGGATGCTCGCACGAGGTTTTCTTCCTTCAGCCGAACCGCCGCCGCCCCCCCCAGATCATGCCACCGCTGCTTCACGTGCGAGAGCATGCGTGCGCCTCAAAGACAAAAATCACAAACCCTCATCAGATTTGATTTGCGAATTCGATTTGGTTTGAATAATTTTTTTTAAAAGATGAAGGGGGATTTCAAGCAGAGGGAGATAGATCTGCCATTGTTATAAATTTTGAATTTTTCGGTTTTAATTTTTGTTTTGTTTGATTGTTTCTTCCTTTTATTTGAACGAGATATTGGTTTACAAAAAAAAACGCATGTAATGAAATTTGCCAAGTGTAAGAAAGAAATGAATAGTGTAGTTTACCTTGTGAATTAATATTATATTAATTACACACACATATATATATTGTTTTTAAATTCAAATTTAAATTTAAATCGTTCCATTTCGCAACTCAAAATCTCGATCTCCGATCGAGGCGTGCCGCCAGGCGTTTATAATGTTTAACCCCTATTCCGGACACAATGGAAAAGGTTCCGAGTCCAAATTTGATCGTATGAAGAAGTTAGCTTTTCGAATTTAGTTATTAAATTAAATTTCGATAAAATTTTCAGCGCATTTACTTGTCGTACGGCTAAACGATCATTCCGAATGCTATGAAAATTGAAATTCGATAATAATACATATTACGGATCCAATGGAACAGGTTTCGTCGAATTCCGAGACTGTGCCTCGGAGGGCTATTTTTATATATCGATATAAACGATATAATTTTAAAACTGAACAAATCAGTTTCAAATTCAATTCTGAAGCTACCATTATCTTCAGTATTATCAATATAAATTTTCTAAGCCTTGAAAACATTTTTAGTCGGCTTAAAAATCAAGATTCAAATTTTTCACTCAACTTCAACGAATTAAACTCAATAATTTAATTGCCAAATTAATGTTTATATTCGAAATTCAAGTTAAACTAACTTCCAAATATTTAAAATCAACTAAATAATTCAATTTCAAATATTCAAAAATTCAGGGTCGTCACAATTCAAGCTATAATATTCTTATAAGTTTTAATTTAATTTCAAAGATTCTTTTGCTATTCAATTTATAATTTGTCCACTTAAGTTTATTTCATTTGCTTAAATAGAATTTCTTTTGCTATAGAATGCAATTGAGTGTTATAAAGATTTGTCTTATTAAATTGAGTATTATACATATTCGGTAGTTTCTAGTTTGTTTCAAAATACTTTCAGTTAGTACTAATATTATTTTCAAAACTTTTGCAAACGAATTTCAAAAGTATCGGAATTGTTGAGTTCTCATAATTCTTAATTAAATTCATTTACTAGTCACACTTTAAATATTGGAATTATTCTTGTATCTACTAACCTAATAATGAACTTTCCAAAATGGTTATTTAATTGGTAATATTGAAAATAGTCAATTAATGATGAACATTGATTATTTTCATGTTACCACATTTTCAATTTTAAAACCATCAAGCAATCAACTGGGGTAAATGTAGTTGCATGTGTAAATTTATATATTAGTAAATGAAGAAGTTTACCTCCTGATTTCCATAACTATACCGCCTATTTTGCGAAGGCGGATCAATAATAGCATCCCATATATGGTTTGACTCCTCAAACGTTAACTCTGCCCGTTCTGTGGACTGCGCTACTCGTGCCTCCTCCACTTCGTATCTCTCTTGGAATTTCAGTCTATACTCTAGTTTCATGTATCCTTGGATAGTCCTTTACAATTTCGTATAATTCTTCGCTTGACCAAATCTTTGTTGGTTGTATATTATCTTCTTTGTTAGCTATAAAGTTTTTCTATCTCTTCTAAAAGTATTGGGATGGAGAAAACACCGATGACAATCAAACCAAGAAATTTTCTTCCCATACCATAAAGAAAATGCTCGTGTTTCTTCCATGCAATAAGGACAGGCTAGACGACCGACCGTACTCTAACTAGAAAGCATCCCATATGCAGGAAAATCATTAATAGTCCATAATAAAGAAGAGAACATACGAAATTTTTTCTCATGAAATGTCGTACGTTTCAACTCCTTCATTTCAAAGTGTTTTCAACTTTTCGATCAATAGTTGTAAATAAAAATTGATTCCTTGTGTTGGATCATGAGAGTCAGGGACCATAATAGCGAGACACATTTGGTGTTTTCATACACATCCATGGAGGTAAATTATACGAAGTAACGATAATTGGTTTGGATGAATATTTACTACCGAACTGAGAGAATGGTGAAAATCCATCTGTGCATAAACCGGGTCTAACATTACGGCTTTTTGCAAAAAATGCGGGATAAGTCTTATCGAAATGTTTACATGTTTCTCTGTCAGATAGATGTATCAAAGTTCCTTCTTTCGGTGTGCTCACACTATGTCATCGCATATGACATGCCGTAGTAGAAGATGCATATAACCTTTGAAGTTTGGGAGTGATGGGTAAATATTGCATTCTGTTGTACGGAACTTCTTTTCCTTTCTTTTTTCTTGGTTTGTATCTTTCCTTGTTACATATTTTGCATTTCTAAGGTCAACGTCATCTTTCCAATACAACATGCATCTTTTTGCACATGCATCTATCTTTTCGTATGGTAGACCAAAAGCGAACATCAGTTTTTTCACTTTATAATGACCATCGCACATCAGATTATTGGTGGCATGTGTCGTTTTACAGCTTGTACAACTGCTATATTCGAATCCGCATTTACAACCATGCTATAATGGCCTCTTAGCAGAATGCAATAAATTGTATATTCTTTTAGCTCCCACAGTCGGTTCTTCTTTGACATTTACGTCTTTATGTTAGCTTGAATGTATAAAACATTGATCGTGCAACATCTTCCATCATAATTTCTATTGGATTTATCATAATATTATCGTTCCCTATGTAACATCTCGATATTTTCAACCATTCTCATCCACACATGTTGGACTTGAATTACTCAAAATACCGAATTGTTAATATAAATTTGGCAAATCTCAGAATATACAGCAAATAAATAAATCACAGAATCATAGACACAGAGTAATGAAATGCAGCGGAAACAAAGAAATAGTAGTTCATGAAGCTACTATATAAATACGTCAGAGTTACAAAAGATACAACAGAAGTAACAGAAGTCTCAATATGACAATCAAGTACAAAGCTAAGCACATCCTAGAATCAATTGAATAACTAAAAGTGAAATAGATAGCAAGATCTTCAAGCAAAGCTCCAACTCTGAAGGTGAGTCTCTAATGCTGTATCACTCAGTCTGACCCGAGCGTAAAGCAAAACACAAAACACTCGAGTCAAGACATACATACTTACATAAATGCAAACCAACTCAAGTGAACTGTAATATAAGGTACAAGTAACTTAAAGGATGCTTGGAACCGTCCATCCTCTAAGGATCCGTTAAACTATATACTATGTAGTAATATTTCGCTATTATAATAGTGTCTATAGTGAAATAAACTTACTTTTAAATAGCATTAAGGCTTTACATTTTCCTCCTTAACATGTAATAGTCCCGTAGTCCATCCTTATCATGCTCCCTCCTGATCGAGAAGCCGCCAGAGGATACTCCACGGGCTACGGGAGAAAACCAAACTCATATAAGGCGCGATAGGGTAGGTGACATGGCACAACAAGGCAATGCCAGGGTAGATATACCAATTACGCACACGAGCTGGTGGTAACGCTTAGCAGCTACTACCGCCCACCTCAAGCCACACCCCTAAATCAAAAATCAAAAGTGGCCACCAAATAAACCTAAAATTCAGAATATAATATTGAAGGAGTGTGTCCGATCAGTGGAATGATCTTATTGGACCGAGATCACTCCTGTTTTAGCCACCTTATGCCAACTCACGGGAGTTGGGTCCACGTATATACCTCAAAGGAATGCGCCACCATCCTACTTCATTCTAGAATCCCCACCGTGTACACGGTTGTTTAAGTGGTTTTTGGGGTTGGCAGAGAGTATGACAACTTCCGACTCCGGTCTCTTTAACAACCCAACGTTTTTATAACCCATGGATATTTATTTCAAAATCCTTTATACTTTAATACCAAAATATCATATCCATTTCAAAAACCAAAGTAATGATATCTCATTTAAATTCCAAAACCAAATCAATATATTATTTAAATAAAACCCAAATGTCAAATCACTGAATATTTCCTTCAATTTATTAAACTTGAAATATTCCTTTCAATCATCTTAAATGAAACCACTATATTAAGTCATATTCTTAAATCTTCAATTTCAATAAGTGCAACTTTAATATTTAAATACAATTCTTATTTAAATAAACTTTCAAATAAATTCATTTCCAAAGCCAGATTACTTTCATGTTATAACAACTCTGAACCAAACATTTTGAATCATATTTATTTAGACCATTTAAATTCACTGTTAATATCTTCCAAACAAGATTCAATTAACCATTTAAATTCAATGTCAAATAATATTCATTTCAAAGTTGCAGCATTTATAAGTCTATTACTTCAATTATAACTTTCCAAAACATTGTATATTTCAGCTACACTAAAATTTCAAGTTTTACCCAATTTAACTTATAAAATCCCATTTTACGCTTCAAAAATATTCATTTGGATATCACTTACCTTAAGATTTAATAAAATAATATTTTATCAATAAATATCCAAATTAAACTATAATTCATTAATAAGTCAAAATTAACCTATTTTACTGAACTTTTATTTTTACAAATAACTTTACACTTTATTTTAAGTATCCATCCCACAAATAAAATACCCTATCACTAAATTTACTTAACTTTCATTTAAAAACTAAATTTCCAATTATCAAGTTAAGTCATTTTAAATTGCATTTTTCCATTTAAATCATAATCATTCATTTTTAAAAAACATAACCATAAATCGAGTAATTTCTCATAGTTAATATAACAGTCCAATCCTCTTTATAAATCTATTCATCTAGAGATCAATTAACTATGATTCCAAATTAAATAAATTTTATTACAAAGTCCAATCAAAACTGCAGTTCATTTTATCCACTCAAAATACATTATTTACTATACAAACCTTATCTATTTCAAGAATAACCTTTATTAAATTTACTAGGTTAGATTTTAGATTCCAAATTAAATCAAACTTAATTATTAAAATATTGATCATAAATAAAATCTTTAAATTACAATTAAAAACCAAATAAAGATTTTTAAATTACAATCTAAACAAATTATCAACTCATACAAATTTAACTTATAGGAAACCAATATCTCAATATCTCTTTATATTCAAATCTTTAAATCAACTTTTTAATTAAAATTCCATATATTTAAAATTCAAAATACTTAATAATTTTAGAGAACTATTATAAAAATTTATCCATGGGCCTATATAAAATTTTCTAACCTAAGTCAAATGATACGGATATGTATCATTTCAATCCATAATTTAAAAAGAAAAATCCGAGTTCTATCATTTCAAACCCGCAATCCCAAGTAAAATAAACACAATAAAAATCACTCGAGCCTATCATTTCAGCCCATAATGATTTTTCATTATTCTACAGTCCATTCGGGTATGCATCATTTGAACCCACAGTGATAAGGAACTTGTAGTGTGATGAACAGGAAATAAAATAACAGTATAGCATACAGTATCATATCAGATGATGTAACAGGTATATAAATAGCATTTAATATCATATAAACATATCACAGGCAGGTATGAACATAGCATATTATTTTCTAAAATAAACTTGTCATCATTTCACAATTGTATAAGTACGTAATGTCTAGAGTGAATAACTCACGTTTTTAAAGCTAGGATTGAAATTCAAACCCAAATCTAAACTCCGGAAAGCACGAAAAGGCACGACAAAGCACGACTATATTCTTTTGAGTGGATGAAGAGTCAGATCCAAATCTTGTATACAAACAATTATACAAACATAAGTGTACAATTCAACATACAAGATTATGAATCAAACAATGAACCATATGGATCTAAGGGACATAACCTTTTTATAAAAAAAAGCAAGAAGCAAACTTGGATGAAAAGAGTGCCAAGATCCACATCTTGTACATAACAAAATAAAGAAAACAAATATCACAAACATAAGAACATTATTCAATAAAAAGAATAGAGATTACAACAATGGAAAATATGGGATAGAAATGACAACCTTTGTTTCAACCAACATAAGTGGCTTGGCCACATCACCATAGGGCTCAACCATCTTCATGTATGTTTGGCCTTGCTTGTGTGGAGGTGATGAGGTTGTGGAGGTGGTCTTGATGGTGGTGGAGATGGTGTAGTGGTCGGCTATAAGGATGAGGCTGATCTAGGCATGAAGGAAACAAAAGAAAAACAAAAATAGAAAAGAGGAAAAGAAGGAGGAAGCCATGGATTTAGATCTAGTATTTTTTTCTCACGCAAATAACAAACGAAGAGAAACTTTTCACGTGAAAAAAATAAATGGCGGCTAGGTTAACAAAATATTTGAACAGCTAGATATGACGAGATGAATGGCTAGGAAATTAAAAGGGTTTACTTGATTTCCAAGAAAGGAGCCATGAGATCTTGAATAGATTTTTTTCTTTTTTTGCATGCAAATGACAAATGAAGTGAATGGAAAGTTTTAAACGGCTTGAAGAAAATAAAATGCATGGCTAGAGGAGGTATTTAAGGAGATAGGCAAGCAAAAAGGCAAGAAATAAAGCAAATGTAATCTATGCCTAATTAACCAAAGTAACGTATGTCTAATTGATTTGTTTCCAAGCCATTAAATAAGAGAATATACACAAACAAACTCCAAGGAATAAATAAAGTCTAGAGGAAACAAAATAGAAAATAAAATAAAGATGGACATAGGAAAAAAATAAAAATAAACACAGAAATTAATTGTTTGTAAAACGCTGTACTTTATTCAATTTTAAAAGTATAAATCAGAATTAAATGAAACAAAAACTAGAATAGATATTATAATTATATTCTGCTTCAAAGAAAAAGATTAAAATTTAAAAATTCAAATTTAAAATTATAAACTGGAATTCAAAATTTGACTAGAGTTGACCAAAATACAAAATTTTCAGAAAATGTTTATTTTACTGTACTTGGAAAATAAATTACAAACAAATTCCAAACTTACATTAGAAAAATTCCAGAAACTAAAATTTAAATAATTTAAAAATTAAACTTTTGAAATAAAATTTTGTTTAAAATATTTACAAAATTATGGGCTATTACACTCTCCCCCATTCAAAACTTTTCGTCCCTGAAAAGAAAGGAGGTAGGAGAATAAAATGACCATATAGAAAATAGATAGGAAAACAAAATAAAACAATTTATTAAAAACCATATAAAATTCAATTTAAATTTATCCATATTCTACACTTGTTTTTATCCATTTGGTTTTACTTAAGTTAAATCAATATTGACTATTCCCAAATTCATTATCTTATTATCCAATTATCTTTAATTTACAATTTCAAAAATCAAAATTTTGAATAGTCATTTATTATAATCATATTTGTTCAACAAATTTAAAATTTGTTTATTCCAAATTGTTATTAACTTTATTCCCTTAATATATCTAATCACATACATTAAGTATATTTATACTTATTGTAACTATTCCAGTTTATTTATAAGTTCCTTTAACACCATTTTATATTGTAAATTATTCAATTAACTTTTCATTCTATTTGCCACTATTAATCTTTTATAACTAAAATTTAAGTGTATAACATTTATTATAGCCACTCAAAGTTTATTTATAAAATCCCTTTTATATTGTATATTATCCAATTACATTGTTAACTTCTAATAATTAAGGTAAGTTATATTGGTATGCAATAGAATATAATACAAATAACATTTCCTTAATTCAATTATCCAAGCTTAAATATTTATTCATAATTTTGATTTCATTTTATAATTTATATTTTTCTTTAAGACAAAGTTTAAGAATTAAATTTTCGATTAACTTCAAACTCTTTTAGAGATAAATAAATATACACAATATATATCAAATCAAATTTTAAATCATATATCACATATATTATGAATCAACTCATATTAGAAATCAAAATCAATTTAATTCTCTAAAGAAAAAGTGTAGCAAGGCTACAGAATGTTCTCTACACTTCGAAACTCGAAAATGGATGTCATTGATGCTGTAGTCGTCACCGAAATTATTTTCCAACGACAAAGAAAGAGCACTGATTAAATTTTTTTGAAACAATTTCTACTTGAAATACTTTAAATAATACACCCTTTAAAACTTTAAACACAAAGTTTGAAACCATCGGAAAGCAAATTCTTAGTTTCTTATTTTAAATTCATTTAAACTTCCAAATAAATTTATAGCCATGCTTAATAGTTCAATTATTTATATATGAAATAAAAGCTAATGGTTACAAGCTATATACAAAGTCAAATATTATTTCTCAACATTCAATTCAATTAACTATCAAAAATTTAGAAAATTATACTTGTATATAGTATAATTATACAAAATTTATCCAAACAATACCGTGTCCGTTTGCTTTGTTCAAGTGTTTTGGAGATCCTATCGATAGTGTTGATCAGACGAATTAATCGGAAACCCAAATCAACATCAACAACTCAAACAACACAATAGATAAAACATTTTTAATATAGCTTTACAAAGCAAGAATATGGGTTCAAATTTAATTGACTCGAATCAAAGATAATTTTGATCTGAAAATAAGTTGGAAACAAAAGATAAGATGATTAACTAACCAAATAAGGAAAGGGATAAGCTTATATAAGTCGCGGGCAACCTTAACCGGGTGAACCGTTACTTTAAGAATAAGATCGATGTGGAATTCAAAGGCAAATCTACATTCAAACTCAGGAGATAGAATTCGGGATACTAGTATCTAAACCGAGGATATATACAAATCTTCGGTGAATAAATGCCGATCATAAAGGAGTTTCACCCTTTCACAAGTCATTCAGTGGAGCTATGGTATGCTCCAGAGTTCAGAAGAATATGAATAGTGAGGGAAAAGAATCCAAAATTCAAGGAAATAGAGTCAAAGGGAAAGAGATTCAAGCTTGAATGAAAGTGATTCTGTAAATAAATTTACCGTATATGCTAAGTTGAACCTAGAGCCAAAGCTCTAATACCAACTGTAACATTCCGAATTTTCAACCATCTCATCCACACACGTTGGACTTGAATTGCTCAAAATACCGAATTGTTAATATAAATTTGGAAAATTTTAGAATATACAGTAAATAATTAAATCATAGAATCACAGACATAGAGTAATAAAATGCAGCGAACAAAGAAATAGTAGTTCATGAAGCTACAATATAAATACATCAGAGTTAAAAAAGTATACAACAGAAGTAAAAGAAGTCTTAATGTGATAATCAAGTACAAAGTTGAGTGCATCCTAGAACCAACTGAATAACTGAAAGTGAAATAGATTGCTGGATCTTCAAGCAAAGCTCCAACTCTCAAGGTGAGTCTCTAATTCTGTATCACTCAGTCTGACCCGAGCCTAAAGAAAAACACAAAACACTCAAGTCAGGGCATACATACTTACACATTGTAAACCAACTCAAGTGAACTGTAATATAAGGTACAAGTAACTTAAAGGATGCTTGGAACCGCCCATCCTCTAAGGACTCGTTAAACTATTTACTATGTAGTAATATTTCGCTATTATAATAATGTCTATAGTAAAATAAACTTACTATTAAATAGCATTAAGGCTTTACATCCACATTAACACGTAATAGTCCCAGTGTCCATCCAGTATCATGGTCCCTCCTGATCGGGAAGCCACTAGAGGATACTCCACGGGCTACGGGAGAAAACCAAATTCTTACAAGGCACGATAGGATAGGTGACCCGGCACAACAAGGCAATGCCGGGGTAGATATACTAATTACGCACATGGGTTGCTGGTAACGTGTAGCAGCTACTACGCCCACCTCGAGCCACACCCTCCAATCAAAAGTGGCCACCAAATAAGTATCAAAGTTAGAATATAATATCAAAGGAGTGTGTCCGATCAGAGGAATGAACTCATTGGCCCGAGATCGCTCCTGTTTTAGCCGCCTTATGCCAATTCACGGGAGTTGGGTCCATGTATATACCTCAAAGGAACGCCGCCACCATCCTACTTCATTCTGGAATCTCTACTACATACATGGTTGTTTAAGTGGTTTTCGAGGTTGTAGAGAGTATGACAACTTCCAATCCCAGTCTCTTTAACAACCCAACGTTATTATAACCCATGGATATTTATTTCAAAATCATTTATACTTTAAAACCAAAATATCATATCCATTTCAAAAACCAAAGTAATGATATCTCATTTAAATTCCAAAACCAAATCAATATATTATTTAAATAAAACCCAAATGTCAAATCATTGAGTATTTCCTTAAATTTGTCAAACTTGAAATATTCCTTTAAATCATCTTAAATCAAACCACTTTATAAAGTCGTATTCTTAAATCTTCAATTTCAATAAGTTCAACTTTATATATTTAAATACAATTCTTATTTAAATACACTTTCAAATAAATTCATTTCCAAAGCCAAATTACTTTCATGTTATAACAACTCTGGAACCAAACACTTTGAAACATATTTATTTAGACCATTTAAATTCAATGTTAATATCTTCCAAATAAGATTCGTTTAACCATTTAAATTCAATGTCAAATAATATTCATTTCAAAGTTGTAGCATTTTAGTCTATTCATTCAATTATAACTTTCCAAAACATTGTATGTTTCAGCTACACTAAAATTTCAATTTTTAGTCCATTTAACTTATAAAATCACATTTCACGCTTCAAAAATATTCATTTGGATATCATTTAACTTATGATTTAATAAAATAAAATTTTATCATAAATATCCAAATTAAACCATAATTTATTAATAAGTCAAAATTACCCTATTTTACTTAACTTTTATTTTTAACAAATAACTTTACACTTTATTTTAAAATATCCATCCCACAAATAAAATACCCTAGTACTAAATTTACTTAACTTTCATTTGAAGACCAAATTTCCAATTATCAAGTTAAGTCATTTTAAGTTGCATTTTCCATTTAAATCATAATAATTCATTCTTACAAAACATAACCATAAATCAAGTATTTTCTCATAGTTAATATAACAGTCCGATCCACTTTATAAATCTATTCATCTAGACATCAATTAACTATGATTCCAAATTAAATAAATTTTATTACTAAGTCCAATCAAAAATGCAGTTCATTTTATCCACTTAAAATACATTATTTACTATACAAACCTTATTTATTTCCAGAAATAACCTTTATTAAATTTACTAGGTTATATTTTAGATTCCATATTAAATCAAACTTAATTAGTAAAATATTGATCATAAATAAAATCTTTAAATTACAATTAAAAGCCAAATAAAGATTTTTAAATTACAATCTAAATAAATTATCAACTCATACAATTTTAACTTATAGGAAACCAATATCTCAGTATCTCTTTATATTCAAATCTCTAAATCAAATTTTTAATCAAAATTCCATAATTTAAAATTCAAAATACTTAATAATTTTAGAGAATTATTATAAAAATTTATCCATGGGCCTGTATAAAATTTTCTAACCTAGGTCAAGTGATACGGTTATGTATCATTTCAATCCATAATTTTAAAAGAAAAATCAGGGTTCTATCATTTCAAACCCGCAATCCCAAGTAAAATAAATGCAATAAAAATCATTCGAGCCTGTCATTTCAGCCCATAATGATTTTTCCTTATTCTACAAATCGTTCGGGTATGTATCATTTCAACAGATAGTGATAGGGAATTGGTAGTGTGATAAACAGGAAATAAAATAACAGTATAGCATACAGTATCATATTAGATGATGTAACAGGTATATAAATAGCATTTAGTATCATATAAACATATCACAGGCATGTATGAACATAGCATATTAATTTCTACAATTCACTTGTCATCATTTCAAAATTGTATAAGTATGTAATGTTTAGAGTGAATAACTCACCAATTTAAAGCTAGGATTGAGATTCAAACCCAAATCTAAACTACGCAAAGCATGAAAAGGCACGACAAAGCATGACTATATTCTTTTGAGTGGATGAAGAGTCGGATCCAAATCTTGTATACAAACAATTACACAGATATAAGTGTACAATTCAACATACAAGATTATGAATCAACAATGAACCATATGGATCAAAGGGATATAACCTTTTGATAAAACAAAGCAAGATGCAAAATTGGATGAAAAGAGAGCCAAGATTCGCATCTTGTACATAACAAAATAAAGAAAACAAATATCACAAACATAAGAGCATGATTCAATACAAAGAATAGAGATTACAACAATGGAAAATATGGGATAGAAATGACAACCATTGTTTCAACCAACATAAGTGGCTTGACCACATCACCATATGGCTCAACCATCTTCATGTATGTTCGGCCTTGCTTGTGTGGAGGTGATGAGGTTATGGAGGTAGTCTTGATGGTGGTGGTGGAGACGGTGTAGTGGTCGGATATATAGGTGAGGCCGAGCTAGGCATGAAGGAAACAAAAGAAAAACAAAAATAGAAAAGAAGAAAAGGAGGAAGCCATGGATCTAGATCTTGTATTTTTTTCTAACGCAAATAAGAAATGAGGAGAAACTTTTCACGTGAAAAAATAAATGGCGGCTATGTTAACAAAATATTTGAATGGCTAGAGATGAGGAGATGAATGGCTAGGAAATTAAAAGGGTATTACTTGATTTCCAAGAAAGAAGCCATGAGATCTTGAATATTTTTTTTTCTTTGTTTGCACGCAAATGACAAATGAGGTGAATGGGAAGTCTTCATGGCTTAATGAAAATAAAATGCATGGCTAGAGGAGGTATTTAAGGAGATAGGCAAAAAAGAAGGCAAGAAATAAAGCAAATGTAACCTATGCCTAATTAACCAAAGTAACGTATGTCTAATCGATTTGTTTCCAAGCCATTAAATAAGAGAATATACACAAATAAACTCCAATGAATAAATAAAGTCTAAAGGAAACAAAATAGAAAATAAAATAAAAGATGGGCATAGGAAAAAAAATAAACACAGAAATTAATTGTTTGTAAAACGCTATACTTAATTCAATTTTAAAAGTATAAATCGAATTGAATGAAACAAAAAGCAGAACAGATATTATAATTATATTCTACGTCAAAGAAGAAGATTAAAATCTAAAAATTCAAATTTAAAATTTTAAACTGGAATTCAAAATTTGACTAGAGTTGACCAAAATACAAAATTTCCAGAGAATGTTTATTTTACTGTATTTGGAAAATAAATTACAAACAAATTCCAAACTTACATTGGAAAATTTTCAAAAATTAAAATTTAAATAATTTAAAAAATAAAGTTTTCAAATAAAATTTTATTAAAAATATTTACAAAATTATGGGCTGCTACCCTTTAACACTACATAATTAGATGTAGGTTCAACTAGTTCTCCATGATGATCCAAGAAGTAATAATTCGGCAAGAAACCATATTTATATAAATGTAGTTTAGTTTCCAATGCTTCAAATATTAGCACTTACTACACGGGCAACGAATTTCTTCATTTTTTCGATTATTAGATTTAGAGAATCTAATAAATTCGTGTACACCATTATAGAAATGTTTCTTTATTGAACCTTTCCTACCAGCTCTGACTTCATACATCTAACTACGGTCGAGGAAATAATCTATCATTTTTTCTGATTTGAAAATATATGTTAGAAATTTCAAGTAAACAATTCAATTGATACCAATGTCTTGTAGGAATAATTTTCAACACTTCATCATTGTAAACACTTCACCATCGTAGAAAATTCAAATAAGCACTTTACTTTATTTTTTAATTTTTAGTTTATTGGCTTTTACTTTGATGTTCGGCCGTCCTACTTCCCATACAAACACAATAATGTAATTACATTTTATAAATCTTTTCAGATTAAACGATTTAAGTAAATTTCAGCAGCATTTCCCTTTTGTTCCATGTATCGTACACAAATTTGTGTGCATAGGGAAAGAGAAAGTAGTGCTGTCAAAATTTTGTAAATTGTTTAAAATGAAATGATTTATAAAATATAATTACTTTATTGTGTTTGTAACTTGTCCAATACAGGGATAAATCTGACAGATATTTTATCAGATGAATACAGATGTCCGTTCTGTTAAAAAATGAATTTCCATATAACGATCATATATAACACTTGTCAGATGGGGCCAAAAACTCTCTAAGATATTAAAAAATAAAACACATTTTACTTACTATTTTAACAACTACAAAAACTATTTTATAATTCATTCAACTACTTAAATATTTATTAATTAAATCTAAAATTTTAAAACGTATTTTAACTTTAATTTAACTAATTAAAATTTTAGTTACCGATTTTGTGAGCTAAAATAAGTAGTTAGCCCTTATAATGAATTAGAGTAAATTTGAAATTTTAAAACGTACTTCAAACTATAACAAACATTGTTCTAAACTATAACAACATTCATGTAAAATTATCAATAAGCATATTAATCAATAATCATGGACTAAATTTTTGGATTTTTAATTAACCCTGATTTTTACAATAAACAATCAAATCACTAATTAATATCCAAAAGTCAACAAATTTACTGTTATCATCGACTAGTACGCAATAATTACCAATTTCAAATCCATAATCAACTAATTTGGTGAATAAGGGTTTTATTTATCGTCAAATCAACTAATAAACTATTATCGTCATCTAATATCAATTATTCTATCATATTTAAACTCATAATCAATTTTTTTCATAAATTAAGGTTTAGGGATTATATCTAGAAATTGATAAATTGAAGAAGATGGATGAAACGGAGCAGCACTGGAGGGCAACGGTAACTTTTGGAGGCGGTTGGCATAGGCATGAAGCGTGTGGGATGGGAATGACGGCAGCAATTTAGGGGTAAAGTTAAAAATATTTTCACTTTCTGTTCTCTGGTTCATGCTATAACATCAGGTTAAGTGATGGCCGACAGCGGTTGGTGACGACCGCCTTTTTTAGCCATCATCCGTCGTAAGCTTCCACCACTAAATGAAGCCTGTTTTATAGTGTTATGAGAGGTTTTGACCATTATTTGTCATAGTAGTTTCGACTGATTTACTTAAAGTATTGTTGTAGCCAATCATTACATGCTTGAGAGTTAAACATACACCGATTTAAAAACTTGCGAGGGTTTAACATACACCAATTTTAAAAGTTTCGCAATAAAATAGTGTACACACATATGTATACATCCACAAACACGTGCGTATATTTATTCTCTAGTATCGTGAAGATTAATTTTTCAATATGATTAGCTGGGGTATAGTAGGAAGGAAAAAGTTAGAGCCCTTCGAAACACCCCAATTTGATGGGTTAAAAAGTACCAATATAATTACACAGCACTGATTTTTACCAGTTTTATAACCAACAATAACTAGTGTGAAAAAAACTTACAAGTAAGGATTATGACAACACTTTAAATACAGTGCCGGTCAAAACTAGTCAAAACCGGTGAAGAAGAACCTCCCAACAGAGCCTAAGAAACCTGTGGCTTAATATTCAGTCCTTCGCATGTTGAGACATGAATTGGCGATGTGTTAACATAAACGCCTCTTAAATAGTCTATGTAATAGATGTTAAAGGCCAAACGCCCCTAGATTTTAAGCATCTATTAAATAAAAGTCAAATATTATGTAGCTATTTAATAGTTTGCAAATGTTAACGTTGCACCAAGCGCTTATTAAATAGGTTCTTGGGGAAAATTCGTAATTATAAATTGGTCGCTGAATATGAAGCTGAATTTGCTATGTAGGAAAGATTCTTCCTCTTCCAACATAATATGAAGATTGGATAATGCATCATTGGAGATACTGTAATAACCGTACATTCACACTATTTATATGGTTATCCCAAAATTGTTGACTTCCTTTATTCCCACTTGAGAGCTCCACTTTAAAACTCAAGAACTCCACTTGAGAGCTCCACTTTAAAACTCGAGAACTCCACTTGAGAGCTCCACTTTAAAACTTGAGAACTCTTCAACACATCCCTCCGTCGAATAAGAGTCAAGTTTTGTCAATGTCCTTTACCAAAAAAATACTATTTGTTGTTACCAAATCGAAGTCAACCTTTTAGAAGACATGGTTTTGATCATTATTTCATTCTTTATAGATTTTGTCTAAGATGTACAACCATCATTATCTGAAATCCCGTTCGCCTCTCTTTCTAGTTTCTCAAAAGTTCATATCCAACAAACTTCTATAACTCTCCTCTTCTTATGTAATGTTCTTTGATTCCCATTAAGGCTCTGCAATTATAAATATTGTGTCCATTTGTTTCATGATAATAGCGGTATTAACCTCCTTCATGCCTTTCTCCCATTTTTAAACTTTTCTTGGAAGTCCAATGGTCAGTCTTTCCTTAGTAAGGAAATATACCGTTTCTTGAGCAACATGGAGGAAAATGATTATCTTGCTTTTTAACCCCTTGACAGTATGGTTTCCTTCATCATTTTGATACTTGCTTTGCGGATTCATAACTTCTGTTTGACTTTCATTCAATTTCATTCATTGTTCGAAGACCTTTTTCTTTCCCTTTAAAGGATGAGTTAATGATGCCTTTCAATTTTTGAGTTAATTTTTCGAAATCGTTGTTCAATTCTATTTCAATATTGTCCCTCTGGCTTGAGATTAAATACTTTGTCATGCTCGAGCGAAAGGGGTATCTCTTAACTTGAAATTTTTGTTATATACTTCAATTGGCTCTTCTCTTTTTAGTTCATTTTCCAAGGCAAAAATCGATTCTCCTTATGTGAAATGGATTCAAATTCCATTTACTTGGGCTATAGTGGGCCACTCTCTCCTTTTCCTTTAAAGTTTTAAGGTCAATATTTCTGAGGTTTAATTCTTGCTCCTTATTAAATTATAGGACATTCCGTGGGTAGGCCGAAGTGCTCAAGTGAGTTTCTAAAGATGCTTGTTGAGATTTAATCACCATGGTCAAGATTTGGATAAGAAGGATTTTTTTCAATATTCAAAGATCCTTAAGTGCAACTCTAAATGAGAGAACCACCAATGTTAGGTCAGAATTAGGCCCTATCTAAGATCAAATTTGCAAGTCAAAAAAGATGAATCCTTTTGGTACTATGTTCTAGTCAAGAAGGCAAGTCTTTTTGTTTATTATGCGATAAGTTAACTATGAAAGTCAAGTGTTCACATTAGAGTACGTATGAAAATTAGAATTCATTCAAGTCCTTGATTACAAAACCATGATTTCAATTTAACCAAACGACCATTAAAATCCCAATCTCAAACTGTTTCTTATGCATCCAAGAAAAATAAAATATGAGGAAGAAGTATTACATGAAAGTCATTCTTTTTTAATTTGGGTACATGCCTATTTATAGAAAACATCATCCCATATATTCATGACATGTATCACTGAGGAAAAATAACGGTAATGATTTGCCTACGTTGCACATGTTCGAGATGACATATGGTACGATCTTTCTTTAACTTCTTCATGATGACATGGCATAGTCATACCAATAGGATAATTTCACGTGGTAGCTAGGGCATCAATTTTGGTGGCGTGTTCCTTAACATGTGATAGCTCTAGCTGCCAACATGAAATAACTTCTTAGTTCCCATTAGGTAATAGCTTTCTTGAGTTATTAATATGCAATATCTCTTGAATGTATCAATATGCGATAGCATCGAGAAATCAACGTCTGATAGCTTTACCAGTCAACATGCGACAGCTTTGGAGACATCATTCTTCGACAGACTAGGTAATCATCGTGTGATAGCTCTAAAACATTGGTCTGCAATAGGTTGCCCTTTAACCTTTTCACATATCGACCATGTTCATATCAACTTTTGATAGTTCATGGGGTCAACCTGCGATGACTTACTTGTCAACTATTAATATTTTTGTCTTTGCCCACTTGTGATGGCCCATTGCTTTAATTTGCGATAGCTTATGGCTATTAACTTGCGATAGCTTGATTAAAATTTTAAATTATGATGGTTTTGAACCTATCAACTTGTGATAGACCATTGCTTCAACCCACAATAGCTTACAACTATCTACTTCCGATAGCTTGCTTAAAACTTCGGCTTGCGATAGCTTTGACCCTATCAACTTGTGATAGCCCAATTTCTTTAACTAAGATAACTTACATATTTAGGTATAATAATGGGGTTCATTTAGGTTTAACTTTTCACAAGTTATAGAAAGATTCGATTATTCTTTACTGTAACCAATTAGTCTTTTCAATTCAATAACCATTTATTTACCAACACTTATATTTATTTTAATTGTTTAAGTCGATAACAATTAACCTTTAACACTTCTACTTGCTCTAAAGTGTTCACTATGAAAAATATTTATACTAGATGTTCTATACCATTTGGAAAAAGTATTCATCATTCATTCATTCTCTTTAACTCATTTAATTTATATAAAGACAATAGCGAACATGATATCATCCACTTAGGGTATCGAAACAGCTAAGGTTAGACAATCTTCCCAGGAGGCAAATTCAACTAGACTATCACATTCCAGCAAATGTCCCCACTAAAGATATTTTGCTTATCCTAATCATTAAAGCTTTTGGTTTATCATTGTTACTCATTAATAATAACAGTAAAATTGGAGGTATGCACTAGGGTCAATTATGTAATTTGTTACATACGTCTAACTTTATGACTAGTCTTGTTCAAATAAAAGGTGTTTTCATTTTATTATATACTCGTTTTATAGTGATATAAATAATTAAGTAATTAATTTAAAGTGCATAATTGGAAATCCTTAAATAATGTGTTATATAATAGTAATTGCAAAGAATTGTGATCATGAGAATTTTATCACATTGAAAACAATATATTGTTTCAAGTATTCATATTCAAGATGTTTCGAGAAAGTATTTCGATTCATCCATTGTGACAAGAGTAACTAATGCTCTTCAAATGTTAGAAAGTGTATTAGATAGCTGTGGAATGACTCATTTAACAGTTATATACTAGTTAATTCAACTACGGTCAAACAGAGAATCTTGAAATGATGATGCTATGCGGTTCCATCGATTTGAAAATAATGTTCAACTTAAATGTCGACACTCCACTTTAATTATAGTTAAACGGTGGCATGATCTCCATTGAATGGCTATTGTAGGGTCTGAGCTGAAGTAATGGAAGTAAGACATTATTCTATAGATAATTTTTATCCTCGGTTATATGAGGTAAGTATCATGGTTAACTATAGTCAATTCAAAGTCAAAACTTTGGCCAGAGTAGTACAGTCGATAATAAATGTTATTATTAAATCAAGGACTTTTTTGGACTAATCAAGTTGAATATGGATGATACTGGAATTTTGACCAAAATCAAATTCCATAAGTTCTAATGTGATAGTTTTGATGAAGAAAATTGGTATAAATAATCATATATCACTTAAGAAAATGTGAATTTGGATTGTACTAAAAAGATATATAAGTAGTGAATTTGGCCAAACTATCACGCAACCAACTATGGTGATGTGTGAATATCAATATTATTAATCACGAATTGAATTCATACCTCTGAGTCTCACAACCACATTTCTAATATATTCGAAAACCACATTTGTACAAAGATTATATTTGTAAATATCGATATTTGATATTGGTACACCATTTAAGTAGGGTTCGAAAATAATAATTACATAGAGCTTTTATTCTGTTGTAAACTTTGCTTACTATTGATGCATGCTAGAACCAGCTAATACATGGAGAAAATAAAGGGATTGATTAATTGATTGAGTTAAATAAGGATGTTAAATAAGGAGAATGATAAAATATTCTTTTATCACATTAAAGGCAAATCTCCTCATTTCATTTTTCTCTAAAGAAAATCTTTCCTTCTCCTCTCTAAAATAATGACTACCATTATCTTCATTTTAAACAAATAAAAATCAATAACAACTTAAAATCGAACATCAAATTAAGCTGAAACAAAGTTAGTTCCTCCATCACTTGCAAGGATTTGATGTGGATCTTGGCGATTTGAGGAGAAAGCATAAATCAAGGTATGACTTTTGGCTATATTTGATAGGTGTCTTCTATTTTAAATGTTCTATGCAATATAGTATGATGTCATAGTTTGTATGTTCATACTATCGCTTCATTTGATTTGATTTTTTTTAAATGAATTGATTTGATATTTAATTTGATACATCAAGACAGAAATTTTTATATGATTAAAACAATGTTTAAATTACAGATCTATGCATTAAACTCTCAAATCAAAGTATAATCTTTTAGACCTGAAAGTTTGTTTTTACATATTACTTACATTAGTGTTGAAACAAAATCATTGTATACATAGTTGTCATTTCACCTTGAATTAAAAAAATCATGCAATTTGGATACTTTGTTGAATAAGTTATTTAGTTCTTAATCTGATAATTATAACAGAAATTTACATATGATTAAAACAATGTTTTGACAATGAATTTAGGCTTTAAAATTGATTACAGTCATATTCTTAATTTTAAAGAAATATTAATATATTGCTTAATTTTGTGCGTTCCACTTTGTTTTGTAAAAAAATCATTTGGATTAAAAGATCTAATTTATAAGTATAAACATATTTCTTGTCAACTTATTCAAGTATACATATGTTTATAAATGCATTAAAAAAATTAACGTAGTATGGAAGTTTGTTTTAAGTTAATTGAAAAGTTTTGGTGTAATCTTTATGTATAGATGTACATACATACATACATACATACATACATACGTACACAAAAACACGTATATCTGTGTGTGTTTGTACATATAAATATTTAATATTTGTATTTCAAATTGCCAAAGGATGATTTAAACCTTCTTATTTTTATCAAACAATTTAAAAATACATAATAATTATTGTTTGTTGTTTAAGTTATTGTCTCATAATCCCTCTTACATGTTAATAAAATGCTGTACCCATTAAATTTGCTAAAGATGAAAGTCAAAGTTAGCTTTCTTTCTAGGCACAAAAATGGCTAGAAAGAAAGTCAAGTAATTAGACGAACGTAGAATCAATCAAATTTCCATATTTCATCTCCTTCTCTATAGATCCTTATGTGATTGCATCTAGATTGTTCTTGTTTATTCTTATATTGTTGCCAATTAATCATACTTGCTATATAGTTAGCAATTCCAACTCACAATTAAAATATGAATATATTTGATGTATTCAAACTTTTCATATCTCATAGTTAATTAATTCAGAATTAAACTAATAAAACCAAGATAAAATAATAATATTTGATTTTATTAAACAATATTATATTAAATCTAATAAATCTTTTAGATTTCATCGGCCTAATAGATCCAAATAAGGAATTTTTTGAAATCTACTTATTTCACCCACTTATGACTGGCCTAATTCCAATATTAGTATCAGAGCCAAATAGTATATGGGTCAAAATTAGTCATATTAATGATCAGTTAATTAAGATTGCCTGTTTCGTAGGGTGTCCAGAAAAGTATTGCTCAAGTTGGATTTGGGTAATCAAGTATCATGCCCTAACTAGATATTAGCCTGGCTTGAAAAGTGGAATTAGTTCAAAGGTTATCCCTAATAGAAAATTTCCAACTTGAATTTGGGTCATGCACTAATTTCAAAATCTGTTCAGAAATTAAAACAAAATTTAAAATTTTAAAGATTAAATTTGAAATAAGAAATATGTTATAAAGGTTATAATATATTTTTCAAAATTATTTTGAAGCTTATAATTGAATTCCAAAAATTAAATAATTATTAGTCACATTAATAATATATAAAATAAATTAATTAAATAGTTAATTAATTAACCATATACAACATATATGATGATATGTGTTACATTATCTTTAACTAAAATAATTCATTAAAATTGCTCAAATAAATAAATTAATTAAATGTTAATTAATAAATCTTTAACTAAAATTATTCATATTCAATATAATAAGTTTAATTGAATAGTATAGAATTGGTCAAAAGTCAAAAGTCAAAAGTCAAAAGTCAAAAGTTAATTAATTAAAATGTATACATATATTGATATGTACACATAAATAAACTATAAATGGTATAGTTGATTAATTATCTTAGACGAGTAATGTAAAATTTTAGAAATTTACATTAAATTAATTTAATTAATTAAATATGATTTAAATTAATAACAATTAAAATTAATTAATAAGATTTAATTAATAATATACATAAGAATGTAATATAAGTTAATTAAATTATAGAAGATTATAAACAAATTAAACTATATAATATGAATGTGAATAATACAGATTGAACTGTAAAGAAACCCAAATTAGATTTAGGGAATAAGTACATACATATAATACATATACAATGATTTCAGAAGTGTCTAACACTTGAATCATGAAGATATTTCAAAAGAAAAACATTATTCCCTAAATCGATATTACTTAAATAAATATATTAAAGACTATGAATCTATAATTTAAAAGTTGTCATCCACCATTTACAACTAATAGATTACTTGCATGCTCCTTAGTTGTTGAGCGTTCCTTAAGCTAGGGATGTCATGTGTAGTAATATTAATATAGAA
Organism: Allium cepa; assembly: GCA_030765085.1. NCBI lineage: Eukaryota > Viridiplantae > Streptophyta > Magnoliopsida > Asparagales > Amaryllidaceae > Allium > Allium cepa. The sequence continues at coordinate 766,552,902 of CM060928.1, read as the reverse complement.
TAGACGAGATATGAAAACTGCACATACTTGTTGAACTTTTCTCAATGTATGTGCATTATACTTAGGCCGTCGTGAAATCATCGGTACGAGTGAATAATCATTCTAGATTTATTGAGCTTTACTTAAGGTTTTGGTGAGATTAGGACAAAGACCATAGATTAGGAGTTGTGTATGATATAATTGATAAGGTGTTATCCATCATTTATGGGTCCATTATTTGGTGAGCTTTCCTCAAGGTTGGAATCCTAAAGCAAATGGGTCCTAACACCCATTAGAGAAATTAACAGATTTCTATGTTTTTCTTTGGAATTTTGAGGAACAAAAATAATTTAGTGGGAGCCTTATTAGACAAATGAAATGGTAACATTTAACATTTCTAATATTGTAAGACATTTTCTATATAAAGTTGAAATAATCTACATCGATAAATTTATGCAACTAACAACTGATTATACATTTATCAACTGAAATACACGGTTGAACTAAATTAAGATTGATAAAAAGATACAAAATATACTTACTTTAAATTCTTTGGCATGTTTTCACTTCATAACCCACGAAAAAGCCAATTTACAAAATCACTAAGATGTTCATTCCTCAACGGCTTAAGAGTTTATTTGTCCAAGACTGTATATTGTCTTTTATGAGCTTTGAACACTTAAGAAATACAAGAATATGGATATTTTATCCATATTCAATCACATATAAATGTTATATGGTAAACGGTTGTAGTTCGTGATGTATGAAACTTCAATGAAATTAGTTCATTGGATATAAGTAAATAAACCTTAATGCAAAATCATGTATTCGATACGGTCGATTACAACGAGGATTTTATTTTTCAATGGTTCGACATTTGGAAAAGGGAAGTATATGTACAAGAGTGGATGTAACTTAAGCGCGGTTGGGATGAAGAGAGAAAATGGTCATTGCTGCTTTATAAAGGGGCATCGAAAGTGAGAATTGTTTAACGTGCTAAAAGATAATTAACATGGGATAAGAAATGTGATCCTTATTCCAATTGTGTTACAATAATGGAAATTATTTTCAATAAAGGCTATTTTTTTGAGTTTAATATATTTAATTGAAAAGTCTTGACTGTAATTAGTTATAGTAAAAGAAATAGATTACCAATAATAAGTAGTTGAATGGAGCTTCGTACTTCATATGCTATTATAGTAATACTGGAAATAGGGAAATAAAGGGAGCATGTCATATAATACTCATCATTGGATGCATCAAGATATGAATTTTCTAAATAATCATATTCGATATTGACGCAAAACGAATATTTTTTTATTTGTTGTGAATATTTGAATAATTGTTATGAAATATGTCTATTAGAATAACGGTATTTGTTGCATTAGCTACATAACAAAGAAGTATCTAAAATTCCAATAGTTATTTTTTGACTTACAAACTAAGTAATATCTTACACAGTAGTCTTTATAACATATGATTGTGAATCATATGGTACCGATGAATTATATCTTTGAAAACTATGGGCGAAACACCCAATCAGTGGAAGCGACAAAAGAGTTAGTATATAGATGTGCGCAACTCAAAGTCTAATAATGCCAAAATGGTTCCACATAATTCATTAAAATTCATCAATTAGTAATCATAGAAATGAACATGTATATTTGATACCCAAGTAGTATGTGTGCGTTAAGTTTATAGAATATTGTACGAAAGTAGAAAACTAAACATGCAAAGGTAATTGGATTTGATCGAATAGGTAAGTGTGTTGGAAAGGGTACAAAAGTACCTAAAAGTGAATAAGATCCAATCTCAAAATCAACCATCCCTATGATACATAATAATGTATTGATAAGGAATAATCAAATATTATTGGACACCATATGATTGATAATGAGTGAAGTTGAATTAACCTCTTTCTATAAGGCTATGTTCTAAAAAATAAATACATAAGATTAAAATGAACTTCATCAAAAAAATAGTCAATGGAATCATACAAGATAAGAGTTGTTGAAACTACCCCTATCCTAGGATAAGAAGTCAACCAATATTGATTGATCAATATATGTTATGAACATAAATATTGTAAACTAAAATAGTTTTATACATATATTTAGGTTGTTCATGAAATATTTACGAATACCTGTTCCATTGCATTGAGAAACATTTGTTATTGCAAGAAATGCCAACTTCATAAACAAGGAATTTTTTTTAGAAATTATTGGTAGTAAAATGGATTTGGATATGATCCAAAGATAAATTTGATAGCGAAGGATGGAATGAAATTAACTGAATAAAGTAGACATAACACATAAGAATATTTAATAATAACTCGCACATTAAAGTGAAATTATGAATTTTAATAATGTTAAGAAAAGAATTTCCCTGGTTTTAAATAATCCATTAAGTGTATTGACTTTACCATATGGTGCAATGCACAAATCCAAAATGGATTCCACGTACATTATATAAAAATGATTTTAATAATTGTGCTCGAAAGGTATAATCCATCAGCTGCAAAATTTTCTTCGAAAGGAAGATCAATGAGGTTCGAATATATGCTATGTTGATAAAAATAATACTGTAAATTTCAATTATTAAAATTAACATAACAGATTCATCGTTCAACATGCTTAAATTAGTTTAAATTTTACTTACAAAATTTATCGCTCGGTATGACTTAGATTTTTATTGCAAATGTGTTAAAAAAATTAATTCTAAATAATGATTTAGAATAAACTGTTTGCATATAGAAACCAAAATATTCAAAGTTCGCAAGAGCGTTGACTGAGTTTGTGAGTATAAGATATGATCCAAGAAATGATTCAAATGTATTATTTGATAGGCATCGGAGTTAAGCAAGTATTTTGACAAGAGAATTTATTCAATATAAGTTATTCTAACTTAGTGCACATGTCTAAATAACAAATGAATTCAGTAATAACTAATAAAACATTTTTTTACAATTTTTTTGAGTAAATTTGTTTCTAGAAGGTCATTATGTTTGTTGTAGATATTTTCTTTGGCTTGTATTTGGCGAAAAGTTGACCACCTGAGGGGTGGGCTTTGGCTTGCTAGGAAAGTATGAGGGAAGGTGACCTTACCTATTGAATGCCTATATAAGCGTCCATATAGCTCGTAAGATCCTTTTTACATTTTTAGCAACTTAAAACAAAGCTCTGCATCTCTTGTTCCTAAAACATAAATCGAGTCACACCAAACTCTCTCCAAACACCGTATACTCCTTATAACATCTTAACAACAACTATTTGCAACTTAGTGCTTAAACATGTGGAGCACACTAGCTCTTACACCCTTACGCCATGAGAAAAAAGAGGCATTATATTACTTAGGCCGAGATCAAGGTAGAGGTAGAAGTTGATTTTAGGAGCTTGTAAGGTTGATGTAGGAAGTAGAAGCTAGTTCAAGGCTTGTGCTTGGTTGTTTACTTGTTAAAGGGTGAGGAAACTCACCATTTGAATGTATATGAAGTGTATATGTGCTTGTTTAAACTATAGTATTATGCTTGACTTGATATTGTTATATTTGTTGTGATTATTGCTTTGGAAAGAAAATGGGATATGTAAATAATGTATATGAACTTATATGATTTTCTATGACTTGTTGCATAGACTTGACATGAAGCGCCTGGTGTTTGATTGGACTTTTATTGAAGTGGACTTGAATATGGAAATGGTTCTATAGCGAATAGTCACTATAGTAACAATTAGAAATGCCTTGTGTTCAGCAATTTCTATAATTATTTATGGAAAGATCCATAGGGGCTTCTTGCCATGATTGTGATGTATATAAAGTATATTTTTTATTACAAAAAGATTAGACCTTAAAAAGATTGTAAGCATATGGAAAAATGAAAAAATGTTCATATAAAACTTCCTTAGTTCATAGTCTATTGCAATACTGAAGGATAATATTTGTTGGCCGTTGCAGAAACTCTGAACCCATTTTACAGCATTTTGGAAATGCTCTAGTTTCCGTTTGAACACTAAATTATTTTAAAACAACATTAAATATGAGTATTTCTCTTCATTATTTTTAGTAATGTTTAATAAGCTGTTAGAGTATTTTAAAAGTGGATTGGAATGTAAATATATTTTTAAGAATTAATTATGAATTATTAAAGTAAAAGGTTTATTTTTAAACAAAACAAAACATGTTCTTTCGAAGTTTCAAGTAAATTATAAAATGGTTAATTTTAAGTAATATTTTGAATAAACGTTTAAACCATAATTATAAGTGTTTTAAGGTATATTTTAAGCATATATAGTTTTCAGAAAATTAGTTAACTATTTTATTAAAGTATAAGAAAGCTTATGTAATATAAATATATTTTAAATTGTTTTTAGAAATAAATAATCAACTTGTTGTCTATCAAACTTTACCTATTAACTTAATAAGTATATGAAAGCTTTACGGATTCATACAGTTTAAGATCCGCTAGGATGGACTCATCGGTACAAAACGTCTCTAGCTATAAGAATTGTGTATATATGAAATCCCTTCAAGGGGACTCCTTCATATATTGTTCTCTTACGTTTAAAAGAATTGGAATTGAGTTAACTAGAAAATCTTCAATTTATTTTTGGAGAGTTTAGGATTGGATAAGAATATTTATGCTTTACTTATCGAATATCACTTCAAAACTAGTATACGTGTGTACATTTTGGAAGCGGTTATGAAGTGGAATATTATAGGGTTGAACTTTTATCTCAAGGTTAAGTCCAAGGGAGAGGTCAACATTAACATTTCAAACTAATGCTATAGAGTTGAACTCTCTATCCTAAAGTTAAGTCTAAGGGAGAGAAAAATAATAGAATTTGTCAGATGACTTGTGCTGGATCCACGAAAGGATTCATGATCTATTCGAGTGATGAAGAATCATGAGAGAGATGCCAAATGTAACTTCACCATCGAAAATGACAAAAAACGAGAGCAAGAGAATAACTTGGGGTTTAGCTAATCCAAAGGTTGTATCAATTCCATATCTAGAAGTGCTTATTTTTACTGCTAGCAACAGTTGATGATATTTGGTATCACGAGTTTGGGCATGATACAACTATATTTACCATAATGGTTTATTTCATCTAGAGATATACGTCCCTAGTACGGTTGATTCTAACCCTTATGTAGGAGGCTGGCTTTTGGTTTTTATCGAGGAGTCCTCTACGGAAAATACATATGCAAACGTAGCTTAGCAGTTTTAGATGTACTCTAATATTGTTACGTTGTGATATGCAAGCAACACGGTTATTTTTTTATTTGTATTCTATACCCTAAACACTATCTATTATATCTCTATATTTACTTATCAGAGGATTTGGTTTTAAGGGCGAAATTGTTATGATGATTTGTTCGGCCTCAAAAGTTACTATTATATGGATGTGTGTATTTTTGGGTTATCATACCAAACTTGTGCATGACACATGTTTTTATTTTCGTTAAATTAATCGTGTACTCTTTTGAATAGGATAAGCAAAGCATGTTTGACTTTAGACACTTCAGAGTTTGGGAGACGAGCCGAATGCTTACATTTTCTGTCTATTTCTATTTCTATCGTACAATTATTATATAGGTTTCAACATTCTGAGGACATGCAGCTATCACCATCCAAGTTGATGATAGTACTTGGTTTTGTAACTCAAAAATTACTCTATATTTTGGAGCAACATTTTGTACTATCGTCCTGCGTATCGTATTTTATTGTTTCGCTGTAAGATTCTAATATTGTGTTCTTTATTGCTTGTTCTGTTTCTTTTTACTCAAGCCTAACAATTTGTCTTTTTGACACTAGGGTGTTTGGCATAGAAATACCGTGGATGTATTAGTGTCGACATTCGAGGGTCAAAAAGTCGGATCATTGCATTTGGTATCAAAGCGAAATTTTAGTAAATACCTAGGCCTTTGTTGGGTATAACTTATTAGAAATAAGGTAATCGGTATCCTAGAATGAATTGAGTGTATTATATATATATATATATATATATATATATATATATATATATGCACACACGCACGCACATTAGTATATTTATATTCTTTTATAAACCTACATCCTTTATAGTATTTTCTTAAGCATAACTCTTTCTTTGAAATAACTCTATCTTTAGGTATCCTAAAAGATGTTTTTCTATGTTCAAGTGGTAAAAACTATGAGTACTAGAGCTGTTATTGCTAGAGGAGGAGATAGAGGTAGAGGTGGAAGAAGTAGTACAGTTGCTAATGGTGGGAATCGGGCACTAAGGAATGCCACACCTACCGGGGAACAAATGATGAATGTTGTAGAAGAGGTTGTGCGGGTTTGACCATACATGAAATTTTCTTCGCCATGCTATGACGTTGAGACTTGGGCGGTAAGAGGTTCAATAGCACTAAAACTATCATCGAGGTTCAGAATTGGCTTATTTTTTGTGATAGGATATTTGGAGATATGGAGTTAGATGATGCGATGAAGACTCGTTTGGCATTGCGACAACTGACTGAAGCTATTATTGATTGGTGGGGTATGGTTACAACAAATGTTCAGGAGAACGAATTGTCTTAGGCCTAATTCAAGGAAGATTTTGAGAAAAAGTTTATTCCGAAGGCCGGAAAGACTATATTGTTTAAGAGCTTCCTAAATCTGAAGTGGGAGGCTATGATAGTTGTTGAGTATAAGAATAGGTTGAATACATTACCTCGATTTGGGCTTGTGCTCGTACATACACTACTTAAGAAGATTGAGATGTTCGTTGCAAGTATGCATCCAGAGTTTTAGATGGACCTGATAAATCATATCCAGTGATCATTTATGAATCTTAATGTTATGTGTTTGAGGTTCGAGAATTTGGCTACAAAGCCATCTGTATTTGCATCAACTGGAAACAACAAGCTTAAGTTTCATCCATCGAAGGATGCTTCCAACTTAGCTTGTTATAAGTGTGAAAAAGGGCGTTTTTCTAGGAATTGTAGTTCAAGGGAGGGGGGACAAGTGGAAGAAGAGCCGAAGTATAGCAATGATTGCAAGAGTACCGAAGCTTGGGCCACGAGTAGCTACATCGAAGAGTTTTACAAATGGAACCAGCCATGTTATGTTGTTAGGGATTGTCCTATGCTTTAGAAAGATAGCAACCTAGAGTCCTTACACTTGCTTCAGCACCTTCCATTTCTACAGCTTCAAAGGGCAGCAGGTTCTTGAAGATATATTATTTGTATATGGAATTCTTGTTCATGTTTCATTTGGTACCAGTGCTTCTCATAATTTTATTTCTAGTAATCACGTGGATTGATTGAAACTGGATTTATTTATGGCTTTTGACTCTTTTTGTGTGTCAAACCCTATTAGGGGATCACCCAATCTTTGTGTGGAATGTTTAGGAGTTTTGGTCACTTGTGTAGACCGACTCTTTCCATGCGATATCTATGTTCTTGGTTTTCAATGGCTTGATATTTTGCTTGAGATGGATTGGTTGTTTCAGAATCATGCAATTTCATACTGTGTTAACCGAATGGTATAGTTTAATGCAAGCGAGACGAAAATTATAGTAGTGAATTATGAAGGGCCTAGCTTTCTTATGAGTAGTTTTCTTTTTTCAATTGATGTGGCATAAGAGGAGTTAGGTTCGTTCTTTTGTTGTGCAGAAGTTTGCGGATATTCTTGAAGAGGTGTTTGGTGTACCGCCTCACCATGAGACTGAATTTCGAATTGATTTGGTTCGAGATGCTAAATTTATTATGTTACCTATGCATAGGCTATCACCAAAGGAGAAGCTAGAGTCACCCAATCAGGTAAGCAATTTGCTGTGTAAAGGCTTGATCCGACCTAGTCGTTTTAATTGGGGGCCAACCGTCGTCTTTGGTAGAGGGTGGACAGTTCATTAGGACTTTGTGTAGATTACCGTGAGCTCAATAAGCAGACTATAAGGAACAAGTATCATTTTTTGATGAAGTTGACTTATTTGATTAGCTTCATGGTGTTCGGTTATTTTCTCAACGATATCTTGCCAGAGGGTTTCATTAGTCGAGGGTAGCAGAGGTGGTTAATTATGCCTCTTAGTCTAATAAATGCTTTAGCATATTTTGTGGATTGGATTAATATGGTTTTCTACGATGTTTTGAATATGTTTGTTCTTGCATCTATTGGTGATATTCTAGTCTACCATAAGGCCAAGGAGGAGCATACTCGCCATTTAAGGATTGTACTTGAATTGAAACATTGAGAAAGTATGTCTCAAAAGCTAAATTCTTGAAGCGTATCTTTTGGCGGTTTGAAATTAGGTTCTTAGGACATGTTATCTCGACAAAGGGTATTTTCGTTGTTCCAGCAAAAGTTGTGGCCGTTCAAGATTGTAAGAGGCCAGAAAGTGCAACCCAAATTAGGAGCGTCTTGGGGTTAACAGTTTATTGAAGGAGGTTTATGTAGGATTTCTCGAAGATTACTTCACGCTTGACAAATTTGGCAAAAAAGATGTCATATTTGTTTGGAATAATAAATATGAGCAAGCATTCAAAGAGTTAAAAGCAATTTGACTAGCATATCTATTCTTACTATTCCGAAAGGAGGTAAGGGTTCAACTTTTGGGATAGGTTTAGGTGCAGTGTTGATGTAGGATGGAACGGTTATTGCTTATGGCTGTATACAACTCAAGCCGCATAAATCAAGGCACCCGACACATGACTTAGATTTGTTAGCAATTATTTTGTACTAAAGATATAGGGCATCACTTGCTTGATGAGAAATTCGAGCTGTATGCAGACCACAAATCCTAGAAGTATCTTTCCCTAGAGAAAAAACTCAACATGAGATAGCATGTTGGTTAGAGTTCCTTGCAATTCATGATCTTGATACTTATTATAAACTAGGGAAAATGAATGTTGTAGCCGATGCATCTAGTATAAGGTGGCGAATATAGAAGTGAGTCCGACCCTTATTAGTCATATTGAAGGTAACATAATGAGAGAACTTCGTATTAAAAGGATAGCTAAAGTGATAGGTGAGAGTAAGGCACCAGGGAGGTGTCCGAATTCAAGGTAGATAACCATGGTATATTGAGAACAAATGGAAGGTTATGCATTCGTATTGATGGGGTTAGAAAAGCGGTATCGATAGAGAGTCATCATTTGAAAGTTACGGTACATATGGGGTTACTAAGATGTATCAGGATATGAACTGGACATTCTGAGTGGTTGGTATGATGAAGGATGTTTCTATATTTTTGAGAAGGTGTTCAAGCTGCCAACATGTCATAAGCATCCATCAGGAGATAGAAGGACTGCTTCGGCTACTTGAGATTCCAAAGTGAAAGTGAAAGCAGATATATATGGACTTTATATATGAGCAACCTAGGTCAAGGAAAGGCAACAAAGGCATTTGGGTTATAGTCGATCGAATAACCAAGAGTGCACAATTCTTACTAGTGAAGATAATGAGGACGGCTTCTCGTTTCGTTAAATTTTATGTTAAGGAGATCGTTAGAATTCATGGTGTTCCTTGTCATATCGTAAGCGATAGAGATCAGATATTCCCTAGTCAGTTCTGGAAAGGGTTACATGATGCCTTAGGGATGGAGCTAAGTTTGAGTACAGTTGACAATCCTTAGAATGATGGGCAAACAGAGAGGGCTAACCGTGTAACGACCCGGATTTTTTTTGAACGGTTAATTTGAGATATTTAAACGGATTTAAATATGCGATTTGGATTATATATTGATTTTGAATATGAAAAGTTTGGTTTTTATTCAATAAAATAGATTCAGAATTTAATATAGCGGTTTGTTGGATGATACAACTATTTAATTTAATAATTGGGAATTGGGTAAAATATAAAATCTGGAGTTATAAGCTTGTCAAAAATATTTCAAAAGCTTATAAAATTTATATTGATAATATTGAAAGTAATAGATGGGGTAAAATTGAATTTAACAGTAGTTTGTTCAATTTTAAAAATATATTGTTTAAATTGATATTTAAAAATAGCCTTCCGAGGCACAGTCTCGGATTTCGATGAAACTAGTTTCATTGGATGCGTAATATTGTATTATTGTCGGATTTCAATATTCGTAGTGTTTGGAATGATCGTTTGGGCGTACGGTAAGTAAATGCACTGAATTTAAATCGAAAATTCAGTATAATAATAAGGTCCAAAAAGCTATCTTCTCCATACGATCGAATTATGACTCGAAAACTTTTCCGTTGTGTTCAAAATAGGGTCATAACATTACGAACGCCTGGCGGCATGCCTCGATAGGATGTCGAAATTTTAGGTTGCATCGATCGAGACAATTTGGATTTGAATTTTATTTAATTTATATTTATATCTTGGTCAAACATCAGCTGAAATTCCTTCACAGCAGTTGTATTTTTGTTCACTTCATGTTACTGTAGCAAGGCGTATTCTATACACAAAAGGGATTTAGGAACGATGGAAAAAATGAAATTAGGGAAATATGAAATTGGTATTTTCAGTTAAAAGATTTTAAATCATAATGAAGAAATAAAATTTGAAGTTAATGGATTTTGGAATAAATGGAGTAAGTAAGGAAACTTATTTAAAAGTGAAGTAAGTTGGAAATCAATTTGGGGATTGATTTAAGTGTGTAAACCCGGGATTTTTAGAAGAGAAGCGAGACTTGAAATTTATAAACTGGGTTTATAAAAGCGAAGTGATATATCAGTGGATATTTGGAAGAATCAAATCATGGTGGAAATTTATTAAGGGAATGAGTAAATTTGTTTAAAAATAAATAGTAATTTATTTTTAAAGATGTAAAAGAGAAGCGTATTTCCCTAGATAGCCAAGTACGTTTTCAAAGCAAATTTTTAAATATAAGTTAAAAGTTTTAATGTTGTTTTAAAAAAGCATGTTTTAGGAAATTTATTTTTTCTAAATGTTTAAATTTTAAAGTAAGTATTTTTCAAATCTATTATCGTAGTAATTATTTAAAGGTGACTTGGTATTTTGTTTTAAGGGAGAAAATTTAGTTTTATATTTTATAAAGTAACCTCGTTTTAAATATTCCTAAAGTATATATTTTTAATAAAGTATTGAAGTAGTTTCAATGTACATGTTAAAGTATATTTTATAATAAAGTGTTTTTAAATTATTTTAAAAACTAAAGCTTTGTACTTGGTGCTTTCAGTGGAAATAAATAGTTGGGAATTTATCCCATGAGAAGAGTATGGGTTGAAAACTGTTTTCAAAATGGTTGAAATAGAAATATATCTTGTGAAGTTATTTTGAGGTTAATAAATAATTTGGGAAATTATTTATGTTTGATTGATGTTTGTGAATATTAATTGATAGCTAAATAACCGGCTATCAATATTGGACAATGCGATGATCGTTTCGAAGAGACCAGGATCGGGATTAAATTCTCGAAAACCACTTCGATCCGGTTTGTACGTTTTCATAGAAAAACGAGTTCGGAGTTGAAGAGGGAGCAATGAAATGCAAGGGCTAGTCGCTACTAATCCTGAGGATGATTCCGAAATGGATGTAGTAGGAGCAGTGCCTTCAGTTCCGTTTGAACCTGGGACAGACTTGTATGGATGAATGCTTTCGGAACATTGTCAGGTGGACGATGGGCATTCTAATGAAACGTCCTAAAAGGTAACTCATAGCCTCGAACCTCATCAACCGGGAATGACTGAAAATCAGGGGAAATGCAGCAAGGCTAAGTGGGTAGCGCCCATTAGGGTGAGGCCATCCCTGTCTAGAAGTCCCTTTTTATTCGGCTGAGTGGTGCGGTTGCTGATCCCAACCGTGGGGTGATCTTACTCGGGATTATCCAGTAAGGGGTAGTCTCGATCTTGTGTTGCAGGGGATTGGGAGTAATCGTCACAGGTCATACCCCAGTGCCAAGTCTTTAGTTGGAAATCCATTCTCCCTACGCGCCTTTTACGGGTTTTTTTGTATAACCCACTTTGTGGCTAATATGCTGGAATTTAACCATGTAACAATTTTGGCTATTTGAATAAGTATTTGTATATAGACACTATTATAATATCAGAGGATTTTATAATAAATGTTTTAGCTATCGTAAGGTAAAAAGCCGACATGTTTATTTGTGGCATGGTCTTACGAGATGCTTTTGATTTCAAAGGGTTCTGAAACTTTAATAATCCAATTGAGTGTGGTTTTATCATGCTGGTTTTCCAGACTGACCCGAGTGTTATTTAACTGTAATGCTCAGGTCAAACCGAGTATTATAGAATATAGGGAAGGATGTTGTGGAGCTCAGGAGACGAGCTGGATGGCGATACATACTTCCGTATTTGTGTTAAATATTCCGCTGTGTATTCAGATAGTGAGGACATGTTATGATTACTGTCCAGTTGTGTGTTATGTATACTCTGATGATGTAATATATAAATAGATGTATTTGTTTTGGTGTAAAAATCATTTATTATATATTATATTTTATTTCGCTGCGAAGGTTAGATTCTGATATTGTTTTCTATTTTCTACTTCTACCTCTTCTTCTTTAACCCAAATGGTTCGTATTTCCGTTCATCTTGAGTTGATTGATGGAGAATAGTGTCGAATCAAGAGGTACGGAATTGCGGATCGTTTCACTTGGTATCAGAGCATAGGTTGGTGATAACCTTGGCTCTGGTGGGGATTACTCATTGAAGATAAAGTCCGTAGTACTCTAGAATGAGTTTGAGCGTATTAATAGATATGAGAGCGTATTAATAGATATTAATAGAATGGTGATAACCTTGGCTCTTCTTTTAATATTGTGTTGACTTGTTAGTTGAGTGGAACATGAATTCTGATCGAGTAAGTTGGCCGCTATTCGAGAAGCGTTTATAAACACCTGACACGATAAATTGACACAGTATTGTTTTAAAGGTGGGTGAATGAAATAATCTTACCCAAAATATATTTTGATGTAAAAGAAAAGTTTTTGTAAACAATTTTAGCTAATATATGGTTGCTTGGATGTTAGGATTGATAATATTAAAATTATTATCATTGTTGTGTGGAAAGTTAACTGGAAATTGAAAATATAACCAGAGTTTGAGGAAATAAATTCATTTATAAAATGAAATTTATAAATGTGAATTATAAATTGAAATATGATCAAATGGGAATTTGTAGGAGCATAAATTATACAAATGAATTATAGTTAAAATTTGGTTTAAGTTAAAATTTGAAAATTTAAAATCCCGAAGATTTTGGAAGTGTTTTTCAAAGTGTTTTGAAGATAAATAATAGCATAATTATTTTGGAGGTATTTCTGAAAGGAAATTGTTTCAAATATATTTTGGGAAGGGATATAGCATTGAGCTCACTTCAGTCGCTGGAAAATAACTTCGGTGATGACTACAACATCATCGATGTTCATTTTCGAGTTTCTAAGTGACGGATTGCTGCCAAATTGATTTGTTCAGAAGAACTAGTTTTGTTTTTTTGGAAATTTCAAAGGAAATTTGTTGGGAATAAAAACCAGGATTGGTTTAAATTTTGTGAAGTGTGATTTTGAGATATTGGAGATTTCAAAATAATTTGAAACCAAAAGCCGAGTGTTTAAAATCCTAAATCCTTATCTGAATTGAAAATCCTGATGAGATAGATTATAAGCTTATAAATTGAGATGATTTTTTTATAAGGAAGGAAAATCAGAGATGTGAGTATTGTAATCAATATTTAAAAGTGAAAAAAAGAAGTCAGTTAAAATAAATTTAACTTGGACAATGGTGAAGGAATTAAAGTGTTGAAAGTTTAATTGATTTCGGCTTGAATGGAAAATTTAATAGAGGATTGGAAGAAATAATTTGTAAATCTTGAATGTGATTGGAATGGGAAAATAGAAATTAAATTTGGATTGGGAGATAAAATTTAATTGGATTGAAATAAATTGAATTAAACTGGAAATAAAACCCAGTTGTATTTGAATTAAGTTGAAATTGAATTGAAATGAAATAAATTGAGATGCAGATGCTATTAAGTGAAGGTAAGTTCTTACTTAATTTAAATTCAAGTGGGTTGAGTGGATTAAAGAGAATGGTATGATGCTAGATTTAACTGAAGTTGAGTAAATAAAATTGAATTGAAATAAATTCAGTTGAGTTGTAGATAATATCGAATGGAATAAAATTCTTACTTAAATAAATAAGCGTAAAATAAGTAAGTATTGAATTGGGATAAATATGCTTTGGAAGCTTATGAAAGAATTGAAAAGCATTGAAATAAAATATAATCCTTAGTTAAAAGTAAAGTGAAAATGTGATTGGCCGTAAATGGATGGAGTAGTATGAATATTAATAAGTGAGTAGCTTATGAAAATGTAAAAAAGGAATAAAAAAGCCAAAATAAAAGTGTTGGAATTTTGGAAAATGAAAGAAAATCAAACTGGATTATGAAAAAAAAATTGAACTCAGGAAAATTTGATGAAGTGATTTTTGTAATAAAATCGAATATTGATTTAAAAGTTGGAAGTAAGCTAATTAGCTAAATAAATTATTTGATAGAGTACGTTAATAAAATTTAACTCGGTTAAATAAAGAGGATTGTAAGTTAATAATGAAGTTTGGAAATAAACTCGAGTTATAAATTGAATTCGACTTGGATTGATAATGAATTAAAATAAGCGGAGATGTTGTAAAAATGAAATGGAATTGGATTATAATAGGAATGATTTGAGTTATAAATAAAATCCAATTCGAGTATAAATGAGTTAAGTATGTGCTTGGATATTATTTTGATAAATCGAGAAGGTGAATTAAATAAAAATGGATGGCTAACTGAATTAAATGGAATTTGATTAGACGAGAATCAAATTAAATAAAAGTGAACTTAAGTTTGAAGTTGGAATAAATTGAAGTAAATTAACTTAAGTTAGGAATAATGAGAAGCTCGACTTCGAGTAGGAAGGGTAGACCATTAAATAAAGGCTTGGGTTGAATTAATTTGGGAATGGTTAGTAGTATACAAGCATGGAATGTGTCAAGCAAATAAAATGGTTGTGAATGAATTATAATGGAAGGAATTAAATATAAATTGAGTCAGAATCAATTTAAATTGGTTATAAAACTTAAGTAATTATTTATTCACATGGATATCATCGAATTGCATAGAATGAATTGTCGTTTGACGTAAACAATGGTATTAAAATTCTATGAGTTGATAGAGGTTAAATAAATTGATTGAGTTGAATATGAGCTTGTTTGGATTAAAAATAAATTGAATGTAAGAAATTGAAGTGTAAACCATTAAAATTGAATGAAATGACATATGTATTGGTTTAAAGCAATTGAATTAGTTTTGAAATCATATAAATTGCTCATGGAAAGAGTTTGGTGCATGTTGCTTATGAAATGCATGTGATTAGATGTTGAAAGTAAGTGAAATGTTAATAAGTTTCATATATTTAGTAGTTACATGTTTGAATTGAGTAAGTACATGTATCGAGAAACCGTTTGGCTGGATTTGGACGCGCTAATTGCTAAAATAATAAGGCACTTGCTTAAAAATGCTACTTAAAGGTACGCCTACGCAATAAAAATAGGAAATATGCACTATTTTTGTTTTTTCGGTCGTGTGTGTCGATGTATATATATTTATATCTCTTGTCAAATTGCAAAAGCTCCTCCGTACAAAGGAGACTCTACCAAAAAAATTCGAAAATTTCAAGAGTTAGAAATTTTTTTGAAAATTTTTGGAAATTTTTTTTTGTTAGTGACAAAACAATTTCAAATTGGATTTGAAATAAGGGATTTTGGAAATGGAAATTGGAACTAATTGTTTAGTTGGAACTAAAGGATTGGAAAAGTGAATATGGGATTTTCACTAAATGTGGTTTAGTAAGTTGGGGGTTTGGAACATTCTTCTGCCTTAGTAATTTCGGGACATAATTCTTTTAAGGGGGGAGGAATGTAACAACCCGGATTTTTTTTTGAACGGTTAATTTGAGATATTTAAACGGATTTAAATATTCGATTTGGATTATAAATTGATTTTGAATATGAAAAGTTTGATTTTTATTCAATAAATTAGATTTATAATTTAATATAGCGGTTTGTTGGATGATATAACTATTTAATTTAATAATTGGGAATTGGGTAAAATATAAAATCTGGGTTTATAAGCTTGTCATAAATATTTCAAAGGCTTATAAAATTTATATTGATAATACTGAAAGTAATAGATGGGTTAAAATTGAATTTAATAGTAGTTTGTTCAATTTTAAAAATACATCGTTTAAATTGATATTTAAAAATAGCCTTCCGAGGCACAGTCTCGGATTTCGACGAAACTAATTTCATTGGATCCGTAATAATGTATTTTTATTGGATATCTATTTTCGTAGTGTTTGGAATGATCATTTGGGCGTACGGTAAGTAAACGCGCTGAATTTAAATCGAAAATTCAGTATAATAATAAGGTCCAAAAAGCTATCTTCTCCATACGATCGAATTATGACTCGAAACATTTTTCATTGTGTTCGAATTATGACTCGAAACATATAAATGCCTAGCGGCATGCCTCGATGGGATGTCGAAATTTTAGGTTGCATCGATCGAGACAATTTGGATTTGAATTTTAATTAATTTATATTTATATCTTGGTCAAACATCAGTTGAAATTCCTTCACAGCAGTTTTATTTTTATTCACGTCATGTTACTGTAGCAAGGCGTATTTTGTACGCAAAAGAGATTCAGGAACGTTGGCGTCAAATCCTGTCTCCTTCCCCTTCTTCGTTTTAAACTTTTAACTGATCACTTGGATAAAAAAAGATAAATGAATGATAAAAAAGATTTATGTGCCCGAACATTAATTCGGAATCCCTTATCTTCTTCTATTCTAGGAAAATAAATTTATGGCCTCGTTCTAAAATCAAGTGCCAATATAAATTGAAAATCCCTCCCAGTCAAATCAAATTCGCTGTTTTTTTTCATATTCTCGAGCACACGCGAGCACGGTAGGCTGCAGCGTTAAGCAGTAGGGTCGTCAATGATGGGGTCATGATGTATTCAAGAGGGAGACGTGCTCCTATGGGTCGATCGATGGAAGCAGCTAGGGCTTGATTTTGAGCATTGCATAAGGAAGTCAGGCACGACATCACGAGCGCAAGCTAGGATTTGGGTTGAAGTATCGAGTTGGTCGTGAAGTCGGGGTGTACACATGTGTTCGAGGCGCACGGGCAGTGGTGTTTCGAGGTTGTGACAGTGGTGGTCATGGGCTAGGTAGTAAGGTAAAACAATCTATTTTATTTTATTTTCAATTTAAAAATTTATAGATATATATATGTGTGTATATATATGTGTGTGTATATATACAGTAAAAAAAAATTTCTGGTTGTTATTTATGAAAAAATAGATTATATGTACAACATAAGGAAAATTTAAAAAGCGGTCTGTTAATTTAATGTATATGTACAGAAAGAGAAAAATATACAGGATTTTTAAAGTGTTTTAAAAATTTCTAAATGTTAGATTTTTGGAAATTATAATCTATATTCACAAGGATATGTAGTTTCAAAATGAGAAATAATAATAAAATAAATATACACCTTTTTACTGACTAGTCTACTTTAAAATTTTGTATTTAGGTGATTAATTTATTTAATAAACTTATTTAGCTATTTAGTTACAAAAAGTAATTTATTAAAAGGAAAATTAGTTTATAATCAAATTATTAGTCTAAATTAAATAAGTAAGTAGTAATAGATTGTTTGGTTAGTT
Organism: Allium cepa; assembly: GCA_030765085.1. Taxonomy (NCBI): domain Eukaryota; kingdom Viridiplantae; phylum Streptophyta; class Magnoliopsida; order Asparagales; family Amaryllidaceae; genus Allium; species Allium cepa. The sequence goes on along the minus strand of CM060928.1, from coordinate 766,535,237 downwards.
TAAATATTAACAAACCATACAATATTTGTACAAGGTCCGAAATCATGAAGGAAATAGTCGAGATGGAAATGGGTGGCAAAATAAGAAACAAATGTGAGTTAATCTCACTCATCTGGATTTATACTTAAATTTAAATGGTTAAATTTAAATAATTGGTTGAATGATTGAATTGATTTGATATGCTATATTATATATAGTGGTACACAGTATATATTGGAGTGATTGATTTCCCACATTATATAGCGGATGAGACCCTATGCGCCGCATAATAGTGGATGATATTATATTTAAAACTCGTATACCGTGATACTCCACCTCGAAGTGGAATTGGTATTTTATTGTGCTAACATCTGTGGATGCACGGAAACAGGTTGGAGGGATCCAATTAAATTCCTCAAAATATTTAGATTTGTTAAAATATTCTGTGTTATAATTATTTTCTATCCTGTGATGAATTATATTAATAATTGGAAATGTTGGATACTATGGTTGATTTAAAATATTTCTGTGAACTGAGTTATCAAAATCTATAGAAATGGGAATTTTGAAAAGAAAATAAAAGAGTGAATTTTGAGTAAAATAATCATAGAAATTTGAATAAATTAAAAATGAATTGGAAAAGAATAAGAAGTGATTTTTCAATTTTGATAAATAAAATTTCAAGTGCGGGAAATGAGATTTTGAATAAATGGGAATAAGTGATTTTTCATAAAAACTTAAGTGTTATTGTTTAAAGGAATAAAGAATTTACTTTAAAATTCAAGGTTTAAATTTATTTGAAAGAATAAGAAATTTGGGAAATATGAAATTGGTTTTTCAGTTAAAAGATTTTAAATCATAATGAAGAAATAAAATATGAAGTTAATGGATTTTGGAATAAATGGAGTGAGTAAGGAAACTTATTTAAAAGTGAAGTAAATTGGAAATCAATTTGGGGATTGATTTAAGTGTGCAAAACCAGGATTTTTAAAAGAGAAGCGAGACTTAAATTTATAAACTGGGTTTACAAAAGCGAAGTGATATACCAGCGGATATTTGGAAGAATAAATTCATGTTGGAAATTTATTAAGGGAATCAGTAAATTTGTTTAAAAATAAATAGTAATTTATTTTTAAAGATGTGAAAGAGAAGCGTATTTCCCTGGATAGCCAAGTACGTTTTCAAAGCAAATTCTTAAATATAAGTTAAAAGTTTCAATGTTGTTTTAAAAAGCATGTTTCAGGAAATTTATTTTTTCTAAATGTTTAAATTTTAAAGTAAGTATTTTTCAAATCTATTATCGTAGTAATAATTTAAAGGTGACTTGGTTTTTGTTTTAAAGAAGAAAATATAGTTTTATATTTTATAAAGTAACCTCATTTTAAATATTCCTAAAGTATATATTTTTAATAATGTATTGAAGTAGTTTCAATGTACATGTTAAAGTATATTTTATAATAAAGTGTTTTTAAATTATTTTAAAAATCTAAAGCTTTGTACTTGGTGCTTTCAGTGGAAATAAATAGTTGGGAATTTATCCCATGAGAAGAGTATGGGTTGAAAACTGTTTTCAAAAGGGTTAAAATAGGAATATATCTTGTGAAGTTATTTTGAGGTTAATAAATAATTTGGAAAATTATTTAGGTTTGAAGGATGTTTGTGAATATTAATTGATAGTTAAATAACCGACTATCAATATTGGACAATGCAATGATCGTTTCGAAAAGACCGGCATCGGGATTAAATTCTCGAAAACCACTTCGATCCGGTTTGTATGTTTTTGTGGTAAAACGAGTTCGGAGTCAAATATGGAGCAGTGAAGTGCAAGGGCTAGTCGCTACTAATACTGAGGATGATTTCAAAATGGATGTAGTAGGAGTAGTGCCTTCGGTTCCGTTCGAACCCGGGACGGACTTGTATGGACGAATGCTTTCGAAAGATCGTTAGGTGGACGATGGGCATTCTAAGTGAAACGTTCTAAAAGGTAACGCTTAGCCTGGAGCCTCATCAAACGGGAATGACTGAAAATCAAGGGATATGCAGCAAGACTATGTGGGGAGCACCCATTAGGGTGAGGTCAACCCTTTCTAGATGTCCTTTTTTATTCGGCTTAGTGGTGCGGTTGCTGATCCCAACCGTGGGGTGATCTTACTCGGGATTATCCAGTAAGGGGTAGTCCTGGTCTTGTGTTGCAGGGGATTGGGAGTAATCCTCGATACGGTGATCTAGGCCACATACTGTGACAGGTGGTACCCCAGTGCCTAGTCATTTATTGGAAATTCATTCTTCCTACGCGCCTTTAACGGTTTTTATTTGTATAACCCACTTTGTGGCTAGTATGCTGGAATTTAATCATGTAAGGTAAAAACCCGACATGTTTATTTGTGGCGTGATCTTACGAGATGCTTTTGATTTCAAAGGGTTTTGAAACTTTAATAATCCAATTGAGTGTGGTTTTCTCACGCTGGTTTTCCGGACTGACTCGGGTGTTATTTAACTATAATTCTCGGGTCAGACCGAGTATTATAGAATACAGGGAAGGATGCTGTGGAGCTCAGGAGACGAGCTGGACGGTGATACATACTTCCGTATTTGTGTTAAATATTCCGCTGTGTATTCAGATAGTGAGGACAGGTTATGATTACTATCCAGTTGTGTGTTATGTATACACTGATAATGTAATGTATAAACAGATGTATTTGTTTTGGTGTAAAGATCATTTATTATCTATTATATTTTAATCCGCTGCGATGGTTAGATCTGATGTTGTTTTCTATTTTCTTCTTCTACCTCTTCTTCTTTAACCCAAATGGTTCGTATTTCCGTTCATCTTGAGTTGATTGATGGAGAATAGTGTCGAATCAAGGGGTATGAAATTGCGGGTCGTTTCAAACCGTGTCATGGAGGATCTGTGTCGAGCTTGTATATTAGATTTCCAAGGTTCATGGGAAGAGCATCTACTTCTTGTTTGAGTTTTCATACAACAACAGTTTCCAGGCTAGCATCGGAATGGCACCTTTTGAAGCATCGTATAACAGACCTTGCAAATCTCCATCGTGTTAGATAGAACCTGAAGATCGTTTAGTACTTAGGCTGGATATGAATAGGGAGGTGTCCGATAAGGTAACAGAGATTCAAAAAAATAAAAAATAAAAACGTAGAATAGGTAGAAGAGTTATGCAGATCAAAGACGTAGGGATTTAGAGTTCTCAGTTAGAGATTTTGTGTTCGTAACGGTTTCTCTACTGAGAAGTGTTGTTCGGTTTGGAAAGACGGGAAAGTTGGTTCCTTGTTATATAGGACTATTTCCTATACTAGGAAAGGTTGATACACTTGCGTATAGAGTAGAGTTACTGACTTGGCTATCAGGTGTGCATAATATGTTTCATGCACTGCATTTGCGTAAGTGCATAATTCTTCTTTGATAATGGAAGCATTGTAGAAAGCATACTTGGAGATTGAGCCTAACTTGACTATACCGAGGCAACCTATTCGCATTGTTGATTGAGATATTAAGCGATTGATGACTAAGGTCGTGAAGTTGGTTAAGGTACAGTAGAGAGTGGATGAGAGAGACTATACTTGAGAGACGAAGGACAGTGTGAGGGAGTACTATCTTGAGTTGCTTCCAGAATAGTGGTTTCTTATTATTATATATTTTCTAGTGTACTCCCGCTTGAGGTGGAGTCACTTAGTATGCATTTTGGCTTGCATTTTGGTTTGTATATAGTTTCAACGGCACTCTGTATATGTATTGTTCTTATGTTCTTCTTTTATTATCGTTTTTGTTTAAATTTCGAGGACGAAGTTTCTTAAGTGAGGAGAACGTAATGCCCGTAATTTCGAACACTTCTTTGAATATTTGAGCTTTTGAAATATTGTCAAATGTTAAGTGATTTTGTAACCATATTAAACTCCTTTTAATTAATAATGATACAAAAATTGTTTCTGAATTTTTTTTTCAAAAATAAATACTTTGAATAAATATCAATAATGTGATCGAAAATCGATATATCGATAAACAACTTTTTTTTTAGTATAAGTTGTTCACACTTTTTGTACATGTCTAAATAATATATGAAGCCATTAATAACTAATAAAAAATATTTTAACTAAATATGGTTAACTTAATTTGTTTCTATAACTTCATTAGGAATTAGATATTTTTGAGTAAAGATGTTTGTTGTAGATATTTCCTTTAGCTTGTGTGAGGTGGAAAGTTGATCACATGGTGGAGGTGGGCATTGGTCAGCTGGAAAAGGATAAGAAGAGGTGAGCTTACCATTTTATTGCCTATGTAAGTGACCATATAGTTCAAAAGATCCTTTTTATATTTTTAGCAACTTAAAGCAATGCTCTTTATCTCTTGTTCTCTTCTTCACAAATTCCTAAAACATAAATCGAATCACATCATAGTCTCTCCAAAATCTAGTGTAATTCTTATACATCTTAGCAGCAACTATCAACAAACTTTAAGCTTGAATAACTAGAGTACATCGGCCACTGCACCCCTAGGCGTTAAGCAAAAAAGACACATTTTATTACCTAGGCCGAGAGCAAGGTAAAGGTAGGAGGTGATTTTAGGAGCTTATAAGGTTAAGATTGAAAGTTGAAGCTAGGTCAGAGCTTGTGCTTGGATGTTTACTTATTGAAGGGTATGCATGCTCACCGTTTGAGTGTATATGAAGTGTATATGTGCTTGTTTACGCTATAATATTGTGCTTGACTTTATATTGTTATATTTGTTATGATTCTTGCTTTGGAAATAAAATGGCATATGTAAATGATGTATTCGGACTTATATGACTTGTTGCTTAGCCTACACTTGAAGTAATAGGGTTTGATTGGACTTAGATTGAATCGACTTGAATCTTAAAGTGGTCTTATAGCGAATAGCCACTATAGAAGCAATTAAAAACGCCTTTTTTTAGGTAATTTTTAGATGATTTTGTAGGGAGATCCCTAAGGGTTTCTCATCATGATCGTGATGTATAATGAGTATATTGCTTACTTTAAAGAGATTGGACCTTAAAAGGTAGTTAATCGACAAATGGCAAAACTTTCGAGTATATAAAATTACCCCAGTTCATAGTCTGTTACAAAACTCAATGATTGCATTTTTTAGCTGCTCAGTAACTATGAACCTCTTTTTACAGCATTTTAGAAATGTTGTAGTCTATGTTTGAACTTTATGCTATTTTAAAATGACTTTTAATTTAGGTATTTCTCTTTTGTATTTTTATTAATATTTAAAGCTTGTATCAGTGTCTTTTAAAGTGGTTTGGAATTTAAATATATTTTTAATAATTAGTTATGAATTATCAAAGTCGAAGGTTTATTTTTAAATAAAAGAAAACATGTTTACTGAAGCATTTATTTTTAATAAATGTTCATAAAATAATTATGAGTATTTTAAAGTATACTTTAAGTTTATATATAGTTTTTAGAAGAATTTTTTTTAGTAAAGTATTAAAAAGCTTATGTAATATAAATATCTTTTAAATTATTTTTAGAATTTTATTAAATGTCTTAGCTTACAAATAAATTATTATGCAATCATTTGAAAAAAGGTTTTAGGGTTGCTAAGGTAGCTTAATTGTGTTTTTTTTTGTTTACTTGTTTGTGGAAAGTTATTAATATTATACTTAGCGCTAAAAGCCAATGAAGTAGGCTTGTTTATTTGTGATAGTTAAGAAAGATGTTCGAGTAGCATTTAGTAGCAATAGTGCATTAACCTACCGGCTTTACTCTTGACCAAGGGATGGTAAGTTGAGAAGGTTAGAAACATGATAAGCATATGAAACTTGATTTCCATATACGATCATTTTTAGAATTAGATAGTCAATTAACCGACTATCGAATTTGACCAATTAACTTAGGAAGCAAATTAAAGCTTCAGGCTTCATATGGTTTAAGATCCCCCAGGGAGGACTCATTGGTATGAAACGTTTCTAGCTTTAAGAATGATATATATATACGAAATCCCCCTAGGAGGACTCTTTATACATGGTTCACTTACTTCCAAAAGATCTAGAACTGAGTGAACCAGAAATTCATCGATTTAATTTTGAAGAGTCCGGATTGGATAAGTATACTTACATATTACTTTTCGAATGTCACTTGAAAACTAGTACACGCTTCTATGTTTTGGAAGTGATTGTAAAGTGGAATGTTATAGAGTTGAAATGTATATCATAATGTTAAGTCTAAGGAAGAAGTAAACATTCACATTTTCGGATGACTTGTGCTGGAATCTATGAAAGGATTTATGATCTATTTGAGTGATAAAAAATCGCGTGAGTGATGTTGAACGTTACTTCATCATCGAAAATGATAGAAAACATAGCAGGAGCAAGGCCAGAGGGTTCAACTAACCCAAAGGGTGTATCAACTCCATAATTAGAGATGCTGATCGTTGTTGCTTGCGGGAGTTGAAGATATTTGGTATCATGTGTTCGGATGTGGACTGGATATGTTTACCTTAATGGTATATTTTACCTTGAGATATATGTCCCTCGGAAAGTAGATTCTAACCATTGTGTAGGAGGTCGGTTTTCGGTTTTTACCAAGTATGTTGGAACTAAGCAACCACGCAGCGGAAGAAATGGGTAAGAATTTCAAATATTTTTTTACCATTATGGATCGTTATTGGGCCTATAAAGTCTAATTTATTTAGAATTTTATTATAATTAAATTTATAAAGTGACGTTGTATTATTTAATTTTTTATTATATTAAATATACTCGTGTATCATATACACATATATGTGTGTGCATATGTAACATATTAATCCTTACATGGTACAACAGATCCGTGTACAGATGTTAGGATTTACATCGCAGTAGACATGTTTGCTCATCCAATATGCATATATTATCCAAATGTATGTATAAATATTTTTTCTTTTAAAATATTTTAATATACATATATATTATAATTTTATTTGTATTTTTTTTCTAAACATATAATTATTTATATATGAACATAAATATACGATATTAACAAAACGTATATATTGACTAATATATAAATATATTTATATCATTTAAAATATAATAAATAACTTTTTTTGCTGTAATGTTGAAAGTAGAACTTATATCGATACATAAAAAGAATTAAACATATATATATATATATATATATATATCTATGTATGTATTTATGTATGTATGTATATATGTATGTATGTATGTATGCACGTTAAATGCTATATGTATGTGTATAATAATAATATATATATACACACATATTAATATAAATAAAATGATAAATAATTTTTGTTAATATATATATTTATATATCTTGTCTCGCACATAACATATGATGTTACATTATTATTCAAACTTTTAGTATATATATTAACAAACCATTTAAAAGTTATATAATAATTAATAAAAATATTTTATTCGAAATAATATTTTAAATTTTAAACTTCCAACAAATTTGGATGAAAGTTTTGTAATTTTAATTTTTTTAATATATTTTTACAATTTAAAACAATTAAAAAAACCCAATTTTATATTTTATGTTTTAATCTAAAAATTTAAAAATATAAAAAATTGTTTTTATATTTTCTACTTGAGTTTAATATGTATCCATATGATTTTGTAAAATACATTTTATGATATATATATATATATGAATTTATATAATTATTTATATGATAAATTGATTTAAAAAATATTAAAAATAATATATAAATAATAAGAATATTTTCTTTTTGCTACAAATAATATACTATTACATAATATATAAAATAACGTGTTTTTTAGTTTGAATGTTATTATTTATAAAATCAAATCAGCTATGTATAATACTTAATTTTTTTCCGTTCTTACAATGGATATAGTTCTTCTGGTTCATAAGTTATTTTGAAATTACTGTTTTTGCGTACATAAAACACAAGTCTAGTCATATGTTTATTGGTAGGATAAAGGTTCTGCCTTGATTTTGTCTACTGAGTTTACTTGGCCTTTTGTATTGTTATAATGTTTTCTGTATTGTAGGAGTCCGAAGTTGCTATGACAAAGGGTAGTGTGTGGCAGAGACGTTGATATTTGAGTGTCATAGGTTGCATGGGATAGCTAAAAAATTATTATTTTTTCCCTTTTTCATAAATAATATTTCATCTATGTGCTATTTTTGACACTGAAGTGAGTACAGATGAAGACATGCATAGCACCTCCACGGATGTTGCTCAAAATCAAGAAATCATGGGCGAAAAAGTATGTTCATTTACTAATTGATTGGTCGTTTTCTTTGTTATTTTATAAATGCTGGCTAACAATTATTATTTAATTCGGAAGAATACAACAAGCAACATGACACTCTGATGCTCGTATCATCTACTTCATTTGTTTGATTTATTATATTTTTTTGACATATAATTGGTGGATTATCGATAGATTATAGCAAGAAACTTTTGTTTTGATTGCCATTTTAAGGTGTCCTACTCGCATATAGTTCATTCTAAAGACAAATAAGTAGTCATTATCCTGGGGTACTAGCATATAAAATTGTAAGGTATGAAGTTAAACATAATTAAGCAACAATTTGGTTTTTCTAATAATATAACTTTATTGTATATGGTATAAACTTGCATATAACTTACTAGTTAGACTAGTGTATATGGTTTGAAAATCGTATTTCAGCTGGCTAATAACTAATAGTGTGATCATCATAATGTAACATAAACTAGTAAAGTCATTAATTCAATTTTGTTTTGAGATGTAAAGATCCTAGCATCTAATGTTCAACTATACATTTGCAAAAGTTGTCAGTTTTAAAACTGTAGAAGCACAAATAGTGAAACATAGAAGAAACTCACTACAAGAAACCTTGATTTTGCAGCAGCAAAGTCCTTCGCTAAATCGTCACTTACGACAGGTGATCTAGGTCGGTAAATTAACAATCGGTAAATTAGTGTCGATTTAGCGATGGAATTTAGTGTGAAATTATCAACGTTTTTCAACATCTGTGTAAAAAATAATATTTGGTGTAAAAATATTTTTAATAAGTAGTCATCGATAAACCATTGCTATGTAGCATGGGATTAGCAATGGAAGTTACAAGCTTCCGTCGCTAATCACACACTGATTTGCGAACGTTTAGCGACGCATTTTGTTCTGTGTAATCACTCACCATTATCTATGACGTATTAGTGGCGGTTTTGTTTTTAATTTCCATTGTTATTCTCTTTCTATTCTATCGGTAACTATAATTTGCTATGGAAATTTTTTATTTTATTCTTACAAATTTCCATGTACAGTAGCTGCCAAAAATTTCGATAGTCAATGATAAAATCATCTACAGATATGTATGTGAATGCAAATTTTATATAAAATGAATTGCATTAAAAGTTAAAAATGCAACTATAAACAATTAATCCATATACACACTAAGTCGAAAAAATAATCTCATCCACATCCATGACTAATATCTCATAAAAAACCACATAAAATCTCAATTACAACAAAATGTGTCAAACTATCCCATCCAAAGTGCTTAAGAAGATGACGACGGCAAAATGTCTTCATAATTAGATCCATAAAGCCTCTATTGCATTATCATTTGTGCTTGAAAATTCTCTCTATCATCCTTCTGCTACTATGCAAGCCTTATTTACTCTTCTTTGAGTTCTTGCTCGCTCACGGTCCATATATATTCAAAACATAATGCAGTGCTTGTGTAAATACATAAATTTCACTAAATTCTTAATTTATTAACCAAATTATGAAGTTTTTTATTGAAAAAGAAATAATCCTAATTTGATCAGGTGGCCATGTCAGGTTATGTGTAGTTCCACCAAAGTGCATATGTATATTTAGTTTTGCATAATATAAATGGAAAGAAAATAGATCAACAAACAAAATGATAAAATTACAAAGGCTCTAAGAATGTGTAGTATAAGATCATATGATATTTCATAATGTTGGCTACAAACGGAAATGAGAGAAAATTCATTGAATTGTAACTCACTACCCAAGCAATAGCCTAAAACTCCTACTAAGTTATGCCTTTCACTTTTAAAGCAGCAATGACTGATTTTTACATGTTCGAAACTTTTGTTTTATAAATTAAGAAGTTGCATCCACAGGTTAGAATGACTACATGAGAGAAGTAAAAAGTAAAAGTTAATTAGATAAGAGTCAAGGATTTTGATAAGCCATATTTCCTTAAAAATCAAATGTGGAAATTAATAGGCAATATTGGCTTAAAAATCAAAATGTAACAAAACCACCTCTTGTCTCAATATCAGTTTTTCAATGTAGGTATACATATACATACATACATATATATATATATATATATATATATATATATATATATATATATACGTATGTATGAGTACGTGTATGTGTTGGAAAAATTAATCTACCATAGTGTCATAAGACAAGAAATTAGCAGTTCTATAACACATCATATTTTATTTTTGCACTCTCATGTAGCTATATGTATTGAAAGGCAAATGTACCTCTTCTAATGCACTAATAGTTGCTTGAGAATAATCAAGTTGACGAGCTCCATGGTTTGAAACTATGATCCCTACGGCATTGATTCTTACATGGCTAACCTAGCCGTGTTTTCAAAACCATGAAAATGTCAAAAAGGAATTTTATTTTGATATTGATACTACAAACAACAAGTATAGATGCATAATCTATATTTTACCATCGTCAGCGGTTACATCTCCTTTCACCGAAATTGGCATGCATATGTTGACTTTGCATAATTAGGAAGTAAGAAAACTAAAAGTATCTTATATATTTTATATAATATTTTGTATAACTAAATACATGTATGTTTATGTGCAAGTGAATATGTTTTCATGTCTGCACATGTACATGTGTATGTGTATGTTGTATATCTTCACAGCATTGCACAACTTTTATACGTTGCATCGTTACTAATTTAGATTTAGATTTTCGGTTATATTTTCTCTTTATAGTTAATATGTATATATTTGCAAAATTTGAAAATAAATTTCTTATCATTTTTAGCTAAGTAAAATGATCATATTTCATTTATAAAACCATATAAATTAATATTAATAACTATTTCCAAAATCGTTGTTAAATCGATAAAGCAAAACTAATTTTTCTTATGATGTCAAATTAAGTATACATCTTTATAAAATTTATGATAAATTATTACTCTATGGCTATTTGAAATGAGTTATCAAAATCATAATAATTATCAAATTAATACTTTTATTAAATTGATATATTCGCGGGTCGTTACACTGTATAGGGATGAACTATAAAAAAAATTATTTTATAAACATATATACATATAACCAATATACATTGTGACAATAAATCTATATATTGGAATTATCACCTAACCAACAATAACATATATATAACCATTATAATTATAAATTAATGTTTGTAGTTAATTAAAAAGTACCTTACAGCTGAAGCCCTTAAGCACACCTTGAAATGATGGTTTAACCTCTTAGAAACGATTTTGGATTCAACTTAGTGCTAGTCCTTGAATCGCCGACCATCGGCTATCGAATAACAATTGAATTGACTCGATTTGGGATTGATAAAATGGAGAGACGAAGGGAATTTTTGGCTAATGGTGACTAGAAGGGGAGGCTCTAGATGTGCTAAATCAAATGGAGAAAGAAATGCTTAAATAGCCGATAGAAAGGAGATAATTTAGGATCTCATCTTTCACTTTATGTTCATTAATCTTGGTCATCCATTTTCAAGCCCTCCAACCCATGTCCTAGCCGCCCCTAGCCCTTTGTTCCAGCCGATCCTACTAACCCCTTGATGGTCCTTAAACCCATTTGAACCCGAATGAACATTTTGCATTTTAAATCTATTTTAAAACATTTATCGATATAGTATATCGATTATTGTGTTTATAACTTTTATAAATAGAATCAATATTCATTTATAAAATCAAAATAAAATTTATAAATAAAATTTTAAAAAATCACTTAATTTAATTAATTTATAATTATTATAAAATTAATTAAATCATTTGGTCAAAGGTCAATTCGACATTTTCGATTGTGTGGTTCGTAAAGTATAAATTTGGTCAGCGGTTAATATTAAACTATTCAAATATTAACTTTCACACATCACTTAGCAGGTGGTGTGACATTTTGGCTAAATCTATCGCTTGCTGGGTTTTGGTAAAATTCAATTTTACTTTGTTAAGTGTTACACAGTTTGTGACAATTGTTTACACCAATTCCCTTCGTAAAAATATATCACTTTGGACTTATAGAATTTGGTAATGGTCGAAATTCCAATATCTTCCATATTCAACTTTATAATCCAAACAAAAGTCCTTGGTTCAATAATAACAATAATTATTAACCGAAAATCTTTGGTCAGGGACTTTGACTTTGAATTGACTTTAGTTGCCCATGATACTAACCTCAATAATTAAGAAGACGGATCCTCCCTTGAATAGTGCTTCACATCCAATACTTTCACTTGATCCAACAATAGTTACTCAATGTACAATGTGCCACGATTTTGTTATAATCAACGCAAAGCTTTTTATAACATCACATAATTTAGCGTTAGTTATTTAATTAGTTTGTTGACTGATTAATTAGTCTCAAAAGGGAATTTGTGCAAATGATGGAATTGACCATGAAATATGCGTCGTTGTTCTCATAGCGAAATTCGAAGAAACTTTCGTATTTGGATTTTTGCGATCGTAGCCAAAACGAAGAAATTACAGACAAAAAATGAATTCGAAAAAAATATAATTAAATAAAAAATAATTAACGTTTTTGATATTAATTACCCGGCCCTAAGGCCGACCCATTATTGGGGACAGTCGACCGGTCACCCAAGGGCAGTCGACCTATGGTGACCTTGCAACTCTACTAAACCTAGGTCGCCAAGACCCGGATCTAATATATTTTGATCTAACGGTTCTGGTTAATTCTAGTGCCTACAAATTAAGGCCCAGCTCTCCCTTCTCTTCTTATATTTTTCTGAAAGTAGTAACAAAGTTCTACCATTACTTTTTCTCCGCCTTCTTTGTAAACTATAAAGATAAGATATTTGTATCTATGTTCATACAAATTGGAGGAGAGCAGAAATTTGATAAAAATGAGAAGAGAATCAACCATACGCATATTTGAGGTAATTTATATATATATATATATATATATATATATATATTCCAAATATCTTCTTATATCTATAATTCTAATGTATCTATGTACCCTTTTATACATATATCTAAAATTAAGAAGGATTTGGCAATGAATCAAAGGTTCTACTTCAGAACTGGAGATTTAGATCGCTTTTAAAAGGTGAGTAGGAAATTTATAGATCGTTACAATATGAACATTATCCCATTGGCGTTTATTTGATTTTAATGCCTACCTGGATAATTGCATATGACTTGTAGGCAACGAATTGAATGTGATCTAAATTTAATAAATATCGCCTACATATTCTTGTTTATAAATTGATTTAGCATTACATATAACCTGATAATCAGTCTCAAAAGTATGAATTTAGAATATTGATTTAGACTAAATTTATTCCAGATCTTAAATTGGTTGTATAATAATGTTATAAATTCGGATAATTATCCTAGGTAGAATATAAACTTTCTACGTTTGTAAGTGTTGGAATTAAGGTCCATTTAGTATTTGTAAATTAGTTTGATTTCTTTCTTTTTTAGAAGGATACATCGATTGATCTAACAAGGAATAGATGCAAATAGAAAGAGAAAGAGATGTGAAAAGTGTGAATTCATTGTATTTTACACTTCCATTTCAGTAATAAAAAGAAATCATTATTCCTTGTAATTTCGAATGATGTAATCTTTTATATTTTAAAGTTAAATATTTTGTTTTGGACTAATTTATCGAAATTATAATGGATAATATTTTTAGATATGATTCCAAAAATTTAACATGGAAAAATATATTCTAATAATGGTATATAACTAGAATATGTTAAATAAAAGCAAATATTTGTACGTAATTACCACGCTTGTAATAATTTAATAAAAAGCTAATAACGACATTTGAACGTAATATTCACATTGAGGATAATTAACTAACAAGAAATGAATTTAAAAAGTTGTAACTCCAATAAATTGTAATAAATGTGGGAGTTAAAATAAATTAGTAGGGTAAATGGATTAATGAGACTGATGAAAAGTGGAATAGATATAAAAGATTACTGATTTTAAATTAGAAATCAATATAAATGTCTTAGGAAATATCCATTAGGATTTTATGGACAAGTAGACATTTATGATCATTAAATAAGGATTTATGGATAGATAAATATTTAAGGTAAATCTTATCGCCTTAAATAAAAAGGGAATTAGTAAGCTAATTCCAATGTCTGCCTAAGCTGACATAAATAAAGACTTAGGATAGTAAATTGGACTTAGTAGGTTGGTGATGCGAGGTCAGTAGATTCACTTGATGGAAGACTGCCCTTCACTTTGAGGCTACCAACAGTCGGGTGTACTTACAACTGATGTGAGACATCACTACTCCAACGCCCATGACGGCATAAGAGACAGAACTTGTTTTCTTAATTGAAAAGTATTAAATGGTCCAAATTAGGAATTAGGAACGGTGAGGGATATCTCCATAGGGGTTTGTTTCTGATTTGAGGTCTTAAGTGACTGAAGGATCCACCTCTCTCCTAAATGGAAGTATTAAATAACCTATTAAGATTCCAAATAAATAAATAAGGATGTCTCTAAAAAGGATTTACTTCAGTATTGAGGTCTTAAGTGGTTGAAGGGTCGACCTCCCTACTGAAAGAAGTAACCTAATGAGATGCCATATTTATAATTAAAGAGTGAGAATGATTATCTCGGTAAGGTTTCGCTTTACGTTTGGGGTCTAAAGTGACTATAAAGTCCTCCTCTTTCCTATAAAAGAAGTATTAAGTAACCCAATAAGATTTCCAGGCAATGAAAACTAAATAGTACCATTGATGTGCACACTTATGTAGGTCTTAAATGAAAGGGTCTACCTATTTTCCACTAGAAAGTATTAAGTGGCCTGGGTACAGTCGCATACACTGCCAAGGCTGAAATAATAATAGCACAATTTAGGAAACTGCTTTAGGGAAAGGTCTTAGATGATGGGGTACGCCTTAGTTAAGGTCTTAAACGACCAGAGTCTGCCTATTTTCTCATAAAAAGGTATTACGTGGTTGGCCTACTGTTTATTACATAACTACAATTTTATCGGCGACCAATGCTGTAATAGTTGGACATTAAATATCAGAAGCCTTAAATAGTGGTTATAGGTCTTGTTGCTAGAACCCACTAGGAATAGGTCTTAAATGATGGAGTCTACCTCAATTAAGATTGTAAATGATAGAATCTGTCTATTTCTCTTTCAAAAATATTATAGAAACCTGCTTCATATTTAGAAGTACTAAGTGGCTAATGGGTTTAGAAATATTAGATGGTTGATATGGCTTCACTAGTATTTCGTACCTTAGGAAGGGTAAGTATGTAATCTTGTAAGCAATGTAATGTTAGATTAGAATTGAATGGACATAACAATTAAATGGAAACCTATCGGTATAAGTTTATGTTGTGGATGATTTATATTTTTCCAGTCATTAGAACGTTGTTCTGACCCCCTTCGCATTACAATCCACATGATAGATTTAGAGGAACATGTCACTAGAGCTAGATGTGCTTTGTTGTTGGAGAGTCTTCTTTCTCTCATACTCAAAGTCGATGTGACAATTTGCTACCCAAAGAATGCCCTTAATTCTAAGGTAGTAGTAATAGTCGGTATTCTTATCTAATTATTGTTTCCGCTATGATTTTAGATTTCTGTCAATCTTTGATAATGCTCATGCTTATTTACAGGTACCAAATCCCACGATCTGTGCATTAATGGACTTGGGTTTCGATTTTTATCGAAAGTTGGGCCTATAGAACTATCGAGTGAGTTATTCCATAATTATTCAATAATTATCGGCACATAACCTCTAGGCAACAATCATAAGTAATACGCTACCCAACATTTAGAGTGCGCTATGCACTCTAGTCTCAAAGGATACACAGATATTTAGTCTCGATGCATCTTGACTAGGAACATTTAAAACGGTATAATTTTTTATGGTGATAAATTTCTCACGATTACAACACTTTATGAATACTATCTCAAAATATACCATTTATGGATTTTCTATTAAATAAATATTTAATTAAATTACTAAATATAACGGGTTAGATCAAGTATATAATAGAAAGAAATCACATTTTACTTTGAACAAGATTCGTTATTGAGTTAGATATATGTAACAAATTACATAATTTGCACCTAGAGCTTACCCCTAACTCTCAATCTCCCTCTTGCACTTTGGGTCAATTATGAAATCTTATTCCAACTTCTCCAATCAGTTTTCTCAAAACCAACTGGGTAAGTCCCTTAGTGAACGGATATGTTATTGTGTTTTAATTATCTAGTATGTCAATCAACTCTCTTCGATGCTAATAAAATACCTTTATCATGTGGAACAATTTGGAGTATATCACTTGACTTTCAATGAGATCTAAGTTCAGTTACGAACTATATCATTACATTGTTATCATATGACAATGTTATGACATTATCAACATTTGGAATCGCCCTCGGCTTAGTTATAAGTTTGCGCATTTATATTTATAGACATTTTTTTTACCGCAATGTCAAGGCGATATACTTAACTTTTTTCATTGAATCAGCCACAGTCTTTCATTTGGATCATTTCTAGCTTAAGATTCTTCACTTGAATTTATTATTGACATATTATACTCAAATATCATTTACGAAATTTGAGTCTGAATAATCCTTCATAAAGGATTTGTTGTTTATGTAAGTAATTCTCTAGTATTTCATAAATACATGAGAACACCTCAAAATAAGGTTTTAAATCTTGGTAATCTTGGCCGAGATCTCATTTTCAACCTTAAGCGATTCGAAATAGCAAAATTCGAATTAATCTCGGTTGACCTGAATCTCGGTCGAGATATCCAAATTTCGGCTGAAATCTCGACCGAGATCTATTTATGAGATCTCGGCTGATATGATGTTTTTTTAAATTTTGATTTTTTAGTTGACTTGGTCCAACTTCCATAAAATTATTTCCTTTACTTAATATAATACATTCTTCTATCCTCTACATTCATTTCGTTTGCTAATGCATTTCGTTGCAATGTAATTTATTATATTCAGTTAAGCTACTTAATATAGTTCATTTCATATGCACAAATTAATGGTGTTTCCAACCTTTTTTTAGTTTAAGCTAAATTTTATATGATTAAATTAGTCACTTTTGTAATTAAAATATGACTAGTGGAATGCATGATTTAATTTTGTTGACTAATTACTACTAAGATCTTTTACATGTTTGGAGCTTGGAGTTTTAATCATAAGTTTATTTGTAAACATAGGATGGTTCTATATTTTGTTTTTACTATGAAATATATACAATGTAAGAAAACCATTAGGAATGTTATTCACAATTATTTGATTATAGTGTAGAGAAGTCAAGTAACTATTTGAACAAATGAAAGTAGGGTGCCTATGTGGCTTTATGTTTCATATTTGCTTGATCTTATTCTGATATTTTACGTTCAATTCATAAATCCTCATTATTTATTTACATCATATAGCATGGATGTTTTTCCAAGCTACTCATAACGAAAGTGTTATTACTAAAAATCAAATCAACTAAATTATTATTTTAATTAATATTTATACATTTAGTTGTATGCAATTTAATATTAAAATACTAAATATTTCGAGATAGCTCCGAGATAAAATTTAGAACTCGAGATGTAAATCTGAGATGCATGCCTGATATACGTTTATCTCGTCCAAGATCTCACCCGATACGAGATTGGGTCTCCAAAATCTTCGAGACGTAACGTGACCGAAATACGAGATTTTAAACCTTGCCTCAAACAAACATTTAGTGATATCAATTTGAATTTGACATTTGCTTCATGTACCAAATATATAAACAAATTATGATATCATGGACAACATAACAAGTATGATAAATCCAACTGCCAGTGCATAAGGAATCCATCTTACAAGTTCTGTAATAATTTTTTTTTAATAATGTGTCCTTTCATGTAGTTTGAGACATTCCCAATATCATTTAAACTTACTATATAAGACATCATTTACAAATCCAACATTTAGTATTAGAACAACTAAAGCTGATTTTAACACCATTACATTGTTAACAATCAGCTATGTATTATTTACTTATGGTTTAAAAATATCAATGTATCTTTTAATATTCTTTCTTATGAATACACGCTTCCTCTGCATTTTGACTGGTAGTCAAAAAGATTGATACATCTATCAAAATACTTGTTCAATTTGATGCTTCTAAGAATGATACTTTCGTATCCGATCCCGGACTGTATCTGAAAAATCCACAAACTCAATATCATACCCATTGACATTGAGACACTTTAGTTGTTATGTGCAAATAGGCTAGTCAAAATCTATATTCAATACTTTCTGTTTCAACACAAATATACCAAAATTAAGTTTTTACTAGGTGATACTTTTGTGAGTAAAATCCAAACTAACTTTAGCACGTCAAACGGTGAATATGTACATTAATTTCAACAATTGAAATTCTTGGTAATATCCTTATCGATATGAATCACTGCATTCTAACTGTATTGTCTTTCTCATGAAGATACATTTGCCATCGATGGATCATATCTATTTGGATACAGTTGTCAAAATCATATTTTTATAATGTACTTGGAATCTATTTTGAATTCTCAAATCTTACTCTATTATAGAGTCAATATTATTAGTGGTTTAATTGAATAATCAAGGATTATTTATGTTAGGAACTGAGATGTTGGTTTTGATGACAACAACCTTTTTAACTTATGTTATTATAAAATATATACTAACACTATTGTCTAGATAGATATGTATATGCAGGAGCTATGCAGGACACACACATACACACACACACACACATATATATATATACAGATATTGATTATTGAAGACTGATCAATATAAAGACTCAAGGCTCAGAATGGAGATATCAAGATTAAAGACTCTAGAGTATCAAGATCAAGATTTCAAGATAAGTGTCTATTTTTTGTTAAAACTTCATAATAACATGGAAATCTTCATTCCAAATTTCATTTGGGATAGAACCCATTTCTATCTTCTTGGCTTACAAACCCACGGCAAGTAGCTTACAAACCTATAACAAGTGGCTTACAAACCACGAACATCCTGGTTTTGTACAAGTTCTCGAGTCCTGATGTGATGAAATATTCTGCAGGAAGAAGCTTGCAAAACAACTTTAAAATGGTCTTCAAAATTATTTTCAAAACTGCTTTTCAAAATGTTTAAGCCTTAAAAATTATCTTTTCAAATAAATTTTCAAAAAGATGTTTTAGCCTTAAAATATTGTTTGTTTTTGTTTTTAAATAAACTCTTGTTTCAAACTTCGTTTGTTTTTAAAACTATCTTCTGATTTTTAAATATTCTTTATAACGTATATACATGAGATTTAAAATCAAATTTATATATATACATTCTAAAAATATATTTTTCTACTCTTCTTTATTTTGGAACATAGCAAAATTAGTTATTTTACTCCATAATCATTTCATCTTATTTTCCTTTCAATACCATTTTCAAAATAAATTTTACATAATTTTTAACTTAGAGAAGTCGACATCATGGGATACCCCATGTCGACATGGTGGCCGTTAAATTCAAAAGTTTCAATTTTCAAAAGAAGTGTCTATTCGTTTAAATCTCTTCACGAATGGTTATGACCGTTACTGGTCTATAAATCGCCTTCACAAACGAATTTTTTAACTAAATATTTTCTTATTTTCTTCACTCCTTCTCCACAAATCCATATTCTACTGTTTTCATATTTCTAAGATCGTGCCGAAATTCTGTCAAATTCTCAAGTGAATCAAATTAGAATCTCATTCTTGTTTGATTCTCTACCCTCTCTCGAACATCAAAGTGCTATTTAGAGTTATATGATCAACTTGTAATCAAAAGTTTAACAAGTCTCTCTATAAGATGCGGTTGTTCCTGGAAATCAATTGGGTTCTTGTGCCTCGTAAATCAAGGGAGTTTGCTCCAGACTCGAAGACAGAAGGGCACCTCAAGGCCTTTAGAAATTGATGATTGTAATCTCAAAATTGGTATAATAAAAATCTATACGTGGTGCTTGCCTTAGTATAGAACTGGACGTAGGGTAACTCTGAACCAGTATACAATCCGGTGTGTTCTATCCTATTAGTGCTTTTTATTTAGTTTCTGCATCTGTGTTTGATTATATGATTGTTCTGTGATTAAGTTCTGCATTTGTTTGTGTCATGATTTTAATTTAGTCCGTATAAATCAATCCATTAAACACTATTCACCTCCCCGTCTAGTGTTAAATTAGCCTTAAGATCCTTAATCTGCACTCCCTTTCAATTAGTATCGAAGCATTGGTTTTCATAGTTTTCATAATCTGAAACTTGAAAAATTGTTTTAATGGCTGCCAACACTGGTAATGTCAACTCTGGCACTAGTTCTGTTAACACTTACACTAATTCATTTATAGAAGGGCAGTCTCCTGTCAGACCATAGTTTTTCAATCAGTAGGATTAGACACTTGGAATATCACACAAACTGAGTATGTTGAACCAACTACTGATTTTGCCTAGTGGACTGCTGAGCAAAAGGGTTTTTTCAGAAAATAACTCAAATGCCATGAATATATTATTTTATTCACTAAATAGAAATGAGTTTAATAAAGTGTCCTTTTGTAAGTCTGCATTTGAAATCTATAGAACTTTGCAAGTTATTCATGAAGGAACAAGCAAAGTTAAACAGACTAAAATTTCCATATTAACTAACCAGTTTCAATTGTTTAAAATGCATGCAAATGAGTCCATTTCTTACATGGATATTGTTTATTCACTAATTGCAGGGGGAAAAAGCTTTTCAGAGGAAGACTAAGGCAGAATAATTCTTAATTCACTCACTTCAAAATGGGATCAGATGACACTTGCAATCGAAGAAGCAAATGATATCAATCTAATGAAAATAGAAGAATTGATTGGGAATTTAATGTCTTATGAAGTTCAACTGCAATGAAGAAAAGAAAACAAGGCTACAGAAAAGAAGTCATTAGCATTCAATGCAATAACTGAAGATTCGAAACCAAACAGTGATGAGGAGATTGCTTTCATGACAAGAAACTTCCATAAATTCCTAAAATTTAGAAAAATGAATAATTACAAAAGAAATGATCAAAGGAATCCCAGAAATAATACGTAGAACATCAACAATAATATATGCTACAATTGCAATAAAGTCAGGCATCGTAGGAAAGATTGTCCATATCCAGATAAAGAGTTGTTCCCTTGAAACAATGATTCGTCAAGGAAAAGAAAGAGAGCATACACAACAACTCTTGATGACTCAGACTCATCATTCAGTGACGATGAAAAGAAGATGGGTAATTCAAATCTGAGTTTCACTGGTATTCATGAATCAGACGATGATGAGAGTATGGATCTAAAAACAGGCACGCATTTACATTATTTTTAATTTTTCTTGTTTGAATGGATGTTTGTTTTTTTGCTTGATTTTTTTTTAAAATTCCTTGAATTTTAAATTCAAATTTATCCCTTGAAATTTGAATTTTAATTCAAAAATAATATTATTTCAATAATATTTTAAATATTAAATTAATATTTAAGTATTAATATATTTAATGTTATCACAGGAATTATATAAGTAGAATATAGGATATAATATATACATTTATTAGAAATTAGGAATAGACACTCGTCCTTTGATTCAATAAGCACATGTCGACATACCTGGATACCCCATGTTGACATGCCCCTCAGAAATTTGATTTCAAAATTTGAATTTAAACTTTTGAATTTTCCTCCACCTTTTCACCAACTTCCATGCTCTAGAAAGATGCCTTTTGACTAAGAGAACATTTCTATAGAATCTCTATATAATTCACTCTCCTTATCATCACTTTTCACTTTTATTTCAAATTTCAAATTTATCTTCATTATTTTCAGCTCCTCTCAAACTTTTTCAATGGCCTCTTCAAGCACTTCTAACACCATTAGGCTTCCAAAAGCTATCAAAAACTTTCTTTTTAATGACCCGGAAGATACCAAAGTTTACATCAACTATGTAAACATTGGTAAAATTCAAACAGGGAAATTTGCTATTTTTGAAGATTTTCCTTCTTACGAAATTGAGAATCTTTTTCAATAATGTTCTATTCCTAGTGTAGTAGATAACAAACTAAATGATTTTGCACGTTATCCAAATCCTGTTAAGATGTTTTATGCGAATTTGAATCGTGGTTTTTACGATGGGTAAGATGGACAAATTTGGAGTAGTGTTAGAGGAACACAAATAATTTTGGATTGTTAAATTTTAGGAAATATTTTCGGATGCAAGTATACCAGAATGATTCTCTCGGAATTTAAATTAAATGAAAATGACCAAGATACATTTCATCACATCTTTGAAGGGGATGACAATTTTATTCAAAAATCGTTATTTTCGTCCAAAAGCAAGAGTTGTTAACCTTCTTATTCAACACAACCTTATACCAAGATCGGGAAACTACAACAACCCTACTTTGAAAGTTTGCAAAGCTCTTTTTGCAATTTTTGAAAATTATGATATCAATTGGGCTCAAGTTATTTTGGATGAGCTAAGACCCAAGAATTTTACTATGGGTGAAAATACAATATATCATGGAGTTTATCTTACTCGGATTTTTAATTACTTTGGAGTTGATTTCAAAAGGGAAGAATTTATAACTAGAAAAGTGTTCAACCATGGAAACTTTCCATTATGCAAATTCCATTAGTGTTTCAACCATATGAAACACTTACGGAAAAGGAAGAAAGGCTTGCTCACGAAGAGATGGAAGAAATGGAGGAAGAAGAAAAACAAGAAGAGGAAGAGGAAGGAATGGAAATTGTAGAGGAGGAAGAGGGATCAAGAAACTTCCTTAGAGAGTATTGAATATCCTACTAATCCCGCTAATCCATCCAATAAGACCATTCTCAATAATCAAATAATTATAGTGGAAAATCAAAAGACACTCAAAAGATCAATGAGTAAGAAAATGGATAAGATTTCCACTAAAATCAACAAGTTCTACGGGAAAGTAAGTAGAAAGCTTGGACTATCATCTTCTTCATCTTCATCTAATTAGTTTTAGTGCATGTTATCTTGTTTGCATCAAGATTTATCCATGTATTTTCCTTTATTTTAGTTAGTATTATATTATTTTATGTAATGTTGATTAGAATCATTAATGAAACCTTTTATTTTCTGTTATTCAACTTCCCTTGTCTCTGTAATTGATTGTTTTTATATTATACAAATTTTAGTTGCATAGATTTGTTCATAATATTCAAAACAAAGCAAAATTGTCAATTTAGGCAGAGGCATGTCAACATACCCTATCCCCCAACGTTGACATGCAACGGGCAGAAAGTAGTTACACTTTCAAATTTTAATTTCATGTAACTAACTTGTTTCTATTCATTTTAATCGAATTTCTACCCCTATTTATACCTGTTTCTTCCAGAATAAATTATCGAATTTAATTTCTAATCACTCCCTTTCATATTTCATACTTATGATCACATTTCATACTTATGACCACACTTAGCACTTATTACACTTATATATGGATTACTTTATTATATTATGGTTGATTATCTTATATCAAGTTCAAGGAATTTAGTAGTAAGAAGTTTTTGTTGATGACAAAGGGGAGAAGTTATAAAATAGTAGTTGGCTTGGAGTAAGAGGGAGTTATGATTGGAGTAAGGGGGAGTCATGGAGTAAGGGGGAGTTATGATAGGAGTTATCGTAAGTAAGTATATTTTATAAATACAGGTTGTCATCATCAAAAAGGGGGAGATTATTAGGAACTGAGATGTTGGTTTTGATGACAACAAACTTTTTTAACTTATCTTAATATAAAATATATATACTAACACTATTGTCTAGATAGATATGTATATGCATGACTATGCTTATATATATGCAGGTATTTATTACTGAAGATTGATCAGTATAAAGACTCAAGATTCAAAATAGAGATATCAATATTGAAGACTCTAGAGTATCAAGATCAAGATAAGTGTCTAGTTTTTGTTAAAACTTCATAATAGCACGAAAATCTTCATTCCAAATTTCATTTGGGATGGAACCCATTTCTATCTTCTTAGTGGCTTACAAACCTACGACAAGTAGCTTACAAACCTGTGACAAGTGGCTTACAAACCCACGAAGATCCTGGTTTTGTACAATTCTCGAGTCCTGATGTGATGAAATATTCTGCAGGAAGAAGCTTGCAAAACTACTTCAAATGGTTTTTCAAAATTTCTTTTCAGTATGTCTTGGCCTTAAAATTATCTTTTCGAATAAGTTTTCAAAAATATGTTTTAGCCTTAAAATATTCTTTGTTTTTGTTTTTAAATGAACTCTTGTTTTAAAGATTATTCGTTTTTTAAACTATCTTCTGATTTTTAAATATTCTTTATAATATATATACTTGAGATATAAAATCAAATATATATATACACACATTCTAAATACATATTTTTCTACTCTTATTTATTTTAAAACATAGGAAAATTAGTTTATTTTACTTCAGAATCATTTCATCTTGTTTTCCTTTCAATATCATTTTCAAAACAAATTTTACATAGTTTTTAACTAAGGGATTTCAGCATCATGGCATACCTCATTTCGACATGGTGGCCGTTAAATTCAAAAGTTTCAATTTTCAAAAGAAGTGTCTATTCGTTTAAATCTCTTCATGAATGGTTATGACCGTTACTGGTCCATACATAGCCTTCACAAACGAATTTTTTAACTAACTATTTTCTTATTTTCTTCACTCCTTCTCCACAAATCCATATTCTAATATTTTCATGTTTTTAAGATCGTGCCGAAATTCTGCCAAATTCTCAAGTGAATCAAATTAGAATCTCATTCTTGCTTGATTTTCTGCCCTCTCTCGAAGATCAAAGTGCTATTCATAGTTATAGGATCAATTTGTAATCAAAAGTTTATTGAGTCACTCTATAATTTGTGGTTGTGCCTGGAAATCAATCGGGTGATCTTGTGTCTCGTAAATCAAGAGAGTTTGCCCCAGACTCGAAGACAGGAGGGTACCACAAGGCCTTTAGAAATTGAGGAATGTAATCTCGACATTGGTATAATAAAAATCTGTATGATGTGTTTGCCTTGGTACAGGACTGGACATAGGGTAACCCTGAACCAGTATAAAATCTAGTGTGTTCTTTCCTTTTACTGCTTTTTATTTACTTTCTACATCTGTGTTTGATTCTATGATTGTTCTGTGATTAAGTTCTGCATTTGTTTGTGTCATAATTTTAATTTATTCCATATAAGTCTTAGAATCCATTAAACACCATTCACCTCCCCCCTCTAGTGTTAAATTAGCCTTAAGATCCCTAATCCGCACTCCCTTCCAATTTATTCCTAACATTGATATGAAACTCACAGTTTCTCTTTATTGTACAAGAATACTCATTAGACGTTCTAATGTTTGTATTCATTATGGTTCGACCAATTTCATTTCATCCCTTATAATCAGTTTTATCATTGGTTCTTATCCAAATTCATTTTACACCAATAATTTCTTAAAGAATCCTTCACTATAAAGTTGGTTTTTTTTGGAACAATAATTTTTTGGTGCAATGAAACGAGCATTCATAAACATTTTATGAATTAACTTATAAAACTGACTTTATATTCGTTCATAATATATTCTTGTTCACAACATAAATTAGTCATCTAAAACTATCATTCTCAAAATTCTCTTAGGACGATTTGTACAAGCTCCCTTACGTGTAATTATTACATGCAGTCTTTCAACTCACATAACCTACCAGCTTCTTAACCTAGGATATATGGGTTATCTTATAAACTCTTATCTTATATGGTTTTGCAAATTATTTTTTGGATGATATTAATTTTAAACTTGTGCATAAGTCTTAAGTACACACCTTATTGAAGAGTTTAACTCAACTTTACTTAGCATTAATTGTGCTTTATCTAGCAAAGTTCAATTATTTCTTGTTAATACATCATTATATATTCATAGAGAAAAGTGGCCTTTGAGGCTGAGTCTATAATCATCTTAGATACATATGGAACTCTTTACACATACTCACCGATTCGATCAAATCGAATCATTTCTGTCACATGTTATTCTATTTACTTCCACTTAATATTCTATGAACTTATCATAGATTTATATATGCATATCAAATACAAATGTTCATGTATGTGGTGACTCATCAGTGAATATAACGAAGTATATGGAACCATTTCGATATTAATAGACTCACGATTGCATATATCTATATATATATATCAATCCAAAGATTTCATTGACTCTTATGATGCTTCCACTAAATGGATGCACAGCCCTTCACTATTTGAGATATAATTAATCATTATTATATGATTTATGATCATATAATAAAAATTATTTCTCAATACTATAGCTCGGTCTATAATTCCAAAATAGTTGTAAATGATTTTAGATACTAAATTGTTTACTAAATTCGAAGGTCCATCATTCACTTAGTATATATCATTTATTTCATATACTACCACTAGTTTACAGTGGAGAGTTCTTTGATCAAATAATTTGAACTTAAATAAATAAATTTCATATAAAATAGATGAAAATACATTTCAGAATAAAAATCATATTTCTTTTTCCAATATTAAGTATCTATTATTATTTTACAATTCTCATTATTGATGTTTCTTTATGAAGCAGATGTGACCGTTCACTTTCTTTATTCTAACTGTACCACAAATCACATCTACCATTGTACATTAATTATTCTTTCTGAATGGTCAAACCATTCAAAATAAATCTTTTCCCATAATATCATAACGAATTCTTTACAAAATTGAACTTGATCATCCTTAACTTTGAACGTCAAATATGATGCATCTCACGTAAACTCATCAAACTGACATATCGACAATCGAGTTTATACATCTATCTTGTAGTTTTGATCTAGTATCACATTCAACATAATCTTTATTGTAATCAATCCAACTGAATATTCGATCCCAAAAGGTAATTTATTTGCTTATTTATGATGAACTAATTCATCGAAATATCGATATTACGAACCATGATTTATAGCAATTTTATATGGATCTAATATCCATAGTACTGTATTGCATTTGAGCTCGAAATTCACAGAATGCAATACATAGTCTCGACCAAATAAACATGTAAGCGACCAATTTATAAGCGTATTTAGTAGTTGTAAAATTTGGCGCTTGCATGGATGTTGAAACGTTAACACACAATAAATATTTATTCGTACGTATATGTTATATTTCTTTTTTGTCAGTCTTCATTTTATTTCAATTATATTTATTAATTGATACACATTTTATCAGTCACATTAAATGAACAAATTTATCTATGTAGATTATTATAACATTGCACTGCATATGTTCTGCACTATTAGAATGACGATTAAATGTTATCATTTCATTTTTCTAATAAGGATCCCACTGGACTTTTATGTTTCTTCAAACCTCAAGATGAAACTAGCGGGTGTTAGGACTCATATACCTTGGGGTTTTACCTTGAGGAAAGCACAATAAATCCTAAGCCTACATACGATGAATAACTTCTTATCAGTTGTATCACATATAACTCCTAATCCATTGTTCGTTCTCTAATCCTACCTTTAAATTGAGGAAGGTTCAACAAGCAGGGAGTACTCACTCGTACCCACTATTTCACGAAGGCCTAAGTTGTAACTTCTGGGAAATTTTAATAACAAATTAATTTACTAATAAATGTAAAAATATAATTTCAAATAAATGAAAAAATTAGTAAATTTCTATAAATGAAGGAATTTTGGAATCTGTCTTTTCCATTATGTCAAGTAGTATTTTCTTGCCTAAATTCATATATTAATTGTTAAAAAAGGATACTGAATGATGAAGAAATGGAACTTTACCGTATTGCACATTTTATGTTTTTCGCATATTTTGAAATTAAGTTTAAGAATTAATTAGAAGAATAAATAAAATCTAATCTGATAAGAAATAAGTTAAATATGTGTGAATTATTCTTAAATGAAAAGCATAGAATGGTTTTTGTGCATTTAAAAGAAAAGAAGGAAAAATACTTATATGAATAGATTTGTAAATGCTTTAACGTAGAAGCATTCATCATGAAATTATTAATGTAATTATTTTATAGGATATATAAAATATACTAGAGAAGGGAAGTATCGATAAATTTAACGAAAATATAGAGTTATTGTAGAAGGAATGTTATGTAACCATATTTTTGGAAAAAGAATGTATTTAGTAAATAAACATCACGTATTTTGGAAAGAAAAAAGTAAGAGTGTACTGATGGGAGAAAATCATGTACTGAAGAGAAGGTAAGATATGTCATTTCTTATTTGTAGAGAATAGGGATAAGTTCGATTTTTGAAATTCAAACATTAATACAAATCAATTAATGTAATTAGTTTCTTAATTTATTATAACGGCCCACTTTCTGTAACCTCTAAGCTGCCCAATAACCACACATGTCAACTCAAATTGAAAAAAAAGCAGATTATTAGGGTGAAGAAAAAGAAGAGACAAAAGAAAATAGAAAAAATAACATAGAATCTCACAGTCGTAGCGGAACAAATATATATATATATATATATATATAATAAAATATTTTTATACAAAAGAATTTGTAGCTATTAACATACACTCAATCATCAGAGTACAACAATCAACAAATAAATCTGGACAGTTAAAATAACTTATCCTCACAATACTGAATATACAGCATACACACACATTTGAAATAACCAAGTATTTATAGTATGCCTGAGAACACTCCAGCTCATCTCCTAAACTACATAGCATCCTAACTTGAATATGTAATACTCGGTCTAACCCGAGCATTATAATAAAATAACACCCGAGTTAGTCTGGAAAACCAACATGAGAAAAACACACTCAATTTGAATTATTATTGTTATCAAAATCCTTCCAAAACAAAGGTATCTCATAAGACAACGCCACAAATAAATACGATGGGTTTTTACCTTACGAAAACCAAAACATTTTATATCAAAATCAACTAATATTTTAATAGTGTCTATAGAAAGTAAATGAGAAAATAGATGAAATGCTTGCATCTCACGTTTCAGCAAATTTTTATACAACTAAAACCGTACAAGCTTGTAGTGGATATTGGATTTCATACAATGACTGAGCTACTAGGGTACCGCTCGCCATAGTACACCTCTAGAAAAATGCACCAAGATCGTACCTAATGATCCCTACCAACATAGGACGACCTACCCCTTACTGGATAGTACCGAATATGTTATCACCCCGGGTATTCCCACCCTAATCGAGCGCTATCTTTCCATGCACAACCGTATCCATAAGTATGGTATATATCCAAGGGTATCTAGAAAAGTGATAATATACCCTACTTGGGTGCGACCCACTTAGCTTCTGCTGCATCTTCCTTGTTTTAGTCATTCCCGGTTGATGAGGCTTGAGGCTACGTTTTACCTTTAAAATAACATTCGTACTTAGAATGCTAACACTGCCATACAGGCAGCGATGTAATGATAGCATTCATCCATAAAAGTTGTTCTGGGTCTGAACAAACCAAAACTCCAAATTACCGTCTTCATTATCTTCACGATATCACAATTCATAGCGCACAAATCGGATTGAAATGGTTTTCGTATAATTAAATCTGATCCCGGTCTCTTCGAAACGATTAAGAATTTAGCCTAATTTGGTAGTCGGTTATTTAACTATCAAATAACATCCATAAGTAGTCAATAGGCCCATGTTATAGATTTCCCCAAATATTTATTTCGAAATATTTTTACAAAGATATATATCCAATTCTCTTCCAATATTTATTATTCGAAAAGAAACTAAAACACTTATATCCATAACAGGATATTTCAACCCATACCCACACTTAGAGATATTCGAAACCCAACTTATAATTCATTACTTAAGAAAAAAATACTTCTATATAAATCACATTTCGTAGTTAGAAAGTTTCTAAAACCATTTAATTCCAATACCAAAGAAAATATTGCAAGTTTATTTTTCCAAACCATTTTTAATATCCTTACTTAGGAAAATATTCCGTACTTATTTCATACACCTCCAGAATTATTATAAGTTTCCTTCAACACTTCCCAAAACCCAATTATGCCTATTAATAATTCCAACTAACAATTTATGACTTCTTTATGAATTCAGATTCATTTCCAAAGTGCCCATATTTAACAAATTTGTAAATTCCACATTTTCTCACATTTCTTAAGTGTCCGAAATCATTTCTATAAGATTTTCTCTTACAATATTTCATCCTTTTAATAAACCCAGTTCACTAGTCACGTGAGCATTTATAAATAATTGCAATCATTTACCTTTAAAACAATATATATAATAAATTACAAAGATATGGTTAAGTAGTTATTTAAAATATCAAAGCCCGTTTAAAATAT
The DNA here is from genome assembly GCA_030765085.1 of Allium cepa. Lineage (NCBI taxonomy): Eukaryota > Viridiplantae > Streptophyta > Magnoliopsida > Asparagales > Amaryllidaceae > Allium > Allium cepa. The sequence continues at coordinate 766,504,655 of CM060928.1, read as the reverse complement.
ACGTCAATAACTAATTCAATTCATTTATAAAATTTCTACTTGATTTACAAAAACTTGTTTATAACATAGAATTTATGCCAACAAATTTAAATATTTAAATAACTACTTTCTAAAAAATTTAATCAAAAAAATGGTTTTTTAAATAAAAAATACATGGTTTGATAAATCAAAATTCCTTTTTAAAAACTAACTTCACTTCTTGATAATATATATTTTTAAACTCCAATATAACCAATTTTGTATTTATAAATCTCTCTCGATTTATCACAAATTGATTTGCATTTCCAACTTCATAATCCTCTTCAAAATTCCAAAATAGATTCTACTATTTTTTCCAACCCAATTTCCATATCTCATTATAAATTCTCACCGTGAATTAATATTTTTAACTTATCAATGATAATCATTCCACTTTATTCATAATTTTGTTTGTAAATCCATAAGCTTATTTCCAGTTTTACTCCATTAATAAAAGGTTTATAAATACCAATTTCTATTTATAAGTATGGCTCTTTATAAATTTCCCTTTTTTCCTAAATCTATTGAAATATCGATTTTTCAAACCTTTTCACTTTTACACAAACATCACTTAAGATTAATTATTTAAAATCCTATATATATATATATATATATATATATATATATATATTTCCATATCTCTATTTAAAATATCACGAAATAGTTAAGCACAAATTTAAAATCAAACCATTCGTTTTATCCAAACCAATTCCTTTTTAATTAACCCAAAATTCAATCTAAATATTCACTTCCAAATCGGTCAAAATTTCCTCGAAATCCAAAAATAATATTTACAGTTTTAAAATATTAAAATTAGGGCCCGTGCTACCATAACATCCAATAAATCAAATAATATCATAATCTATCACAAACTATTCAAACACATCATATATCACTATATATGAAATTAAAAATCAACAATTTTGAGGAATCCATTTGGATCCGTCCAACATGTTTCCATGTAACCACGGATATTATATAATATAAAATACCAATCCCGCTTCGATATGGGATAACATGATAATATAGGGTCATCAGCTATTATGTAGGGCTCATAGTGCCTCATCCGCTCCAATCGGTGGGAAAAATATCCAACAACTAATATATATAATACAATATCCAACCGATAATAAAAATTTATCGATACATCCAATCAGCCAATAAATAATTTTTAAATATTATAATTCAACCCAGCAATCAAAATGAGTGAGATTTACTCACCATTATTTTCTATTGTCGCTTTCGCTTTCTGATTTCGATTAAATTCGAACGCGTTTGAATTTAACTGAAAATTCTATAAGCTCTAAGTTCAAAAAATTTGATCCCATAGAAAAGATCTCGTTAATACGAACCCAACGCGACTGGCCGCGTTGGATTTGAACCTAAAACGAATGAGATACTCAATTTACAAGAATTTGAATTTTAATTACGCAATTTATATTACTTAACCCATTTTAAATTCGTTACCTAGTAAAACTTGGCCAAAAGCCCATGTATGCATTCCCACCCACTTCCTATAGTACTCCGTCTTCTCCCCCTGCCCCTTTCTTTTCGTTCCAGAATCCAAGTGCATGACCTCAAACGTTCACGTGCACGATCCACCGAAGCCATCAACAATCAACTCGTGTTCACTCACACGTCGCTCCACTCCTCAGCATTTGATCGCGCACCACCACACCACGTCCGAGCCTCTAGTCAAAAAATAACCTACTCGTGCTCAAATGCACCGTAGCCAATGTTGCGCTTCACCACTGAAGCCTAGACCTCACCAAAATTGCTGCCGAGATGAAAAACTTCACTACAAACTTGAATATGAGCTCCATATCTCGAGTGATATCTGAAATCGAAGAAAAACTCAACCACAAGGCATCAAGCTATTCGACTTTACTGTGGAGATCATCAATTCATCGCCACACCCTTCAAAAAGTATACCAGATTGAAGCTCATGCTAAAACAAAAAAATTTGGAAGTGGTTTCAATTTATTTTATTAAGGTAAACTCGAGATATAAATTTTTGAATCATCACCTATATTTATTTCCTCCTTTGTTCTCAGCTGCATTCGTATATAAAGGAAAGACAATGTAAAAAATCGTAGAGTGGCATGGATGGTACGGTAGGTCGGCTGATAAGTCTGCTGATGTGAAGAAAGATATTTATGGGAAGTCAAATATATATATATATATCTGTGTGTGTGTGTGTGTGTGTGTGTGTGTGTGTGTGTGTTACTCAAATTTCTAAAATATTTAGATATTTATTTCGAACCCCGAACGAGGCGTGTTGCTTAGCATTCCAAATGTTATACCTATATTTCGAACATAATGGAACAAGTCCCGAAATCTAATTCAGTTGTATAGAGAAGATTGCTTTTTGACCCAATTATTATATTAAATTTTTGATATTAATTTCTGTGCATTTCTATCCCGTACGACCAAACGGTAACTTCAAACGCTATGAAATTTGAAACCCGATAATAATTTACTTACGGATCCAGTGTAACTGGTTTCGTTAAATTCTGAGACTGTGCCCCGCTTCGCTATTTTAACTCATCGATTAAATCGACGTTTCAAAAATTGGTGAAATCACTTGAAATTCAATTTTAAAAACTTATTAACTCAAATTCTAATTCAAATAGAATTTTTTATCAACACTAGAAATTATTTTAATTCATATTCAACTCAAGTTTCAATTATTCACCATTTGTGTATTACGATAAATCGTAATACTTGAAATTTAAATTCATTCTATATTTTCAACCAAAATCATCATATTCAAAAATCAATTTATACTCCAAATCAATATTTAAAACCATTTAAATATTCAAAATCAAGTGTCGAAAAAATTCGCGTCATTACATTCCTTCTCTTTAAAAGAATTCCATCCCCGAAATTGCTAAGGCAGGAAAAAAGCTCCAAACCCATTACTTTTCAAAAACCCACTTAGTGAAAATTTGATATTTCACTTTTCTATTCTTTTGTTCCAACCCAAAACATTTACTTTTCCATTCTAAACCAAAATCCTTTCGATTACAATTTGAAATCCAATTTTTGCTAACAAAAATTTTCCAAAAATTTCAAAAAATTTCCAACACCCTAAATTTTCGAAATTTTTGGGCAAAGTCTCGCTTGTACGGAGAGCCATTCGTAATATGACAAATATAATAAAAATGATATCATCGACCCTCACGGTCGAAAACACTATATATATATATATATATATATATATATCAATATTTATGTCATTTTTGCTTTTAACACGTGGACGTACCTTATATTAGCGTTATTAAGCAAGTGAGCTAACTTTATATGCAATTTCACAACCCAAATCTAGTCCAACGGCCTTTTGTACCTGTACTTACTTAAATAAAACCCATAAGTACCAAAAACATGAAATTTTATAACATTTCATTTATTTAACTAGCTAAACACGCCATTTGCCTAAACCTAACATGTTATACATGTATTATAAACAATTACCAAGTTCCAACATTAATTGAGTGACTTTCGGTCGATTTATATACTATTCCATTCAATTCGAATGATTCACACAATTAATTTACATCCAATTAATATCCACATCAATAATATTCCTATCATATCCATTATAAATGGATTTAGACCAATTTATTCACTTACCGCATATTTTGCATAATTTTATTTACTTCTATCTATGTCAAACGATAAAAAATTTCATGCAAATTCGTGATATTCATCTAATAAAGTACCCACTTCAATTTATCAGCCAAATTTAAATTACTTCTGAATCAATTTATCCATTTTTATGGATTCACATTCAACTTATTTTCCAAATATTTATTCGGACAATTTTATATTCAACGATAATCCAATCCATGCCAGTTTATCTATGAAACACTTCATAACTATTCACATAAGCTGAAATTCATTCTTATCAACAATATTCCCAACCATGTTCAATTTACTTACACAACAATTGAATTCATTTGTAACTTAAGTCACTACCATTTCAATCCATTTTTATTTTATTGGAAAATATTCAAAATATATCTAATTCGCTTATATGTAAGTCGAATTTCATTTATAATTCAAGTTCCATATTCAATTTCAATTTCAATTTCAATTTCAATCCACAATCCAATTTACTTAACCAAGTTAAGTTCTATTGCAATATTCAATTAACTAATTAATTTATCTAATTAGTTCACTTCCATTTTATAATTCAATATCTGATTTTTATTTCAAAAATCACTTCAATTGGTTTGACTTGAGTTCAACTTCAATTTATAATTCAAATTCTAATTTCCATTCCTTTAACAAATCTATTCACCCATTTAATTGGGTTTTCATTTCCATTTCCTCGAATTTATAAGTTATTTAAAGTTATTTATTCATAATTCCATAATTATTTTCACTTAAACTTTATTCCATTCATTTACTAGCTCAATACATTTAATTGGCTTAAGTTAAAATTTTAATTTCATATTAAGTTCACCTTACCAGTTTATAAGTTCAAAATTTTATTTCTTTCGGTTTCATTAATAATTTAAATGGAAATTCCAGAATTCAAACATCTAGTTTCATTTCAAATCATTTTGAAGTCCCATATATATAAATATATATTCCCTTCAGTATACCAAATCTTGCTTTCGGAATTTTTAACCAAAACCCGAATTTTCCAAAACAATTCTAAAGCCAATTAATTATAGTAGCAATCTGTTACTTGGAAACTCGAAAATGAAAACTAATGATGTTGTTTCATCATCATCAAGATTATTTCCCGACGATTGTGAGTTCAGTGCTTTATTATTTCCAAAATCCATATAAAACATTTTCTATTCAAAAATATCTTCAAAATAATACTCTATTATTCTTTTCAACCACTTTGAAAAACATTTCCAAAACTTTCGAGATTTCAAAATTACAAATACTTAGTTCAAATCCACTTAAAACATTTCTCAAAGCTTCGGGGATTTTAAATTCCAAAATTCTAGTTTGAATCCAATTTTAATTATAATCAGATTCATAAATTTAACCCTTGATATTCCCTTTGGTTATATAAACCATTTCAATTATTATAATCTTGATTTCATTATAATAATATCAAACAAATGCTCCAAATTTACTAAAATTATTTCAAAAAATTATTTCATTTGTATTAAAAATAAAATTAGGTAAAATTATTTCATTTACCCGCTTTTCAAAAAAATACTGTGTTAGTTTACCCTGTTTAGGAGTTTAGAAATCCCTATCTATATAGTTGTACTTTCCGTGCTGACCAGAATTCATAAACACCCAACCGATAAATCAACACAATATAAAACATTTTATATTCACTAACAAACGCGTTCTTATATCTATTAATACGCTCGAACTCATTCTAGGGTATTACTGACCATATCTCTAATAAAAAATCACCACCAAAGCCAAGGTTCTCGCTTAACCTTCAGCTCTGATACCACATTGTAATAACCAATAGGCTTTTCAACCACCTTAGTAGCTGGTAAAATCCACTGTGGCATACATTGGTACATCGAATCTGATTTTATGGCCAGCCTCTCGACTGTAAGCACCTAGCAAACCAACCACTCAGGGACATGTAGGGGTAAGAGTCTCCTACTCGCCACAAACACAAAGCGAGAACCCCCTATCATGCATGAACCTATCATCAATCAAATCCGATCCCGGTCTCTTCGAAACGATTAATAATTTGGCCAAATTTGATTATCGGTTATTTAACTATCAATAACATCCACAAGCAGTCACTAGGCCCATATTATAAATTTCCCCAAATTTTATTTCAAAATATCTTTACAAAGATATATATATATATATATATATATCCAAATTTCTTCCAATATTTAAATATTCGAAAAAAATTCGAATACTTATATCCATAATACAATCCATACCAACACTTAGAGATATTCCATACCAAACTTATAATTCGTTACTAAGAAAAAATATTCCTATATAAATCATTTCGTAGTTAGAATATTACCAAAATCATTTAATTCCAATACTTAAGAAAATATTAAAAGTTTATTCTTCCAAAACCATTTTTAATATCCTTACTTAGGAAAATATTCCATACTTGCTTCATTAACCTTCGAAATTATTGTAAGTTTCTTTTTACAACTCCTAAAACCCATTTATACTTATTAGTAATTCCAAGTAAAAATTTATGACTTCTTTATGAATTTAGATTCATTTTCGAAGTCCCCATATTTAACAAATTTGGAAATTCCCCTTTTTCTCACGTTTCTTAAGTGCCCAAAATCCTTTCTCTATGATTTTCTCTTATAAGATTTCATCCCTTTAATGAACCTGGTTCACAAATCTCGGGAGCATTTATAAATAATTGTAATCACTTACTTTTAAAACTACATATATATAATAATAAATTACAAAGATATGGTTAAATAATCATTTAAAATATCAAAGCCCTTTCAAAATAGATGTCAATAACTAATTCCAATTCATTTATAACATTTCTAATTGATTTGCAAAAACCTGCTTATAACTTTTAATTTATGCCAACAAATTTAAAAAACAGGTAATAGGCAGAAGGAAGAAGTTTCAAAAAAAATTAGTCTCAGGGACAACAAGTTTATTTTTTAGTCTGAAGGACACTTTTTAGTGTAAACTGAAAATGATAGTTACAACTATCATTCTGTGATTTACACTAAAAAGTGTCCTTCAGCCTAAAAAGCAAACTTCTTGTCCCTGAAACTAAATTTTTCCCAAACTTTTTCCTTGAGCCTAAAAACCTCTTTAAAAAATTACTTTTTGAAAATTTTTAATCAAATAAATGCTTTTTTTATAAACTACATTGTTTGATAAATAAAAATTCCTTTCTAATAACTAACTTCACGTCTTGATACATATATATTTTTAAACTCCAATATAACCAATTTTATATGTATAAATATCTCTCTATTTATCACAAATTGATTTACATTTCCAATTTCATAATCCTCTTCCAACTTCCAAAGTAGATTCCACTATTTTTTTCTAACCCAATTTCCATATCTCATTAAATTCTCACTGTGAATTTATATTTTCAATTGATCAATGATAATCATTCCACTTTATTTGTAAACATTGTTTATAAATCCATAAGCTCATTTCCAGTTTTCCTCCGTTAATAACAAGTTTATATATACCAATTTCCATTTATAAATATAGCTCTTTATAAATTTCCCTTATTTTCCCAATCGACTGAAACATTAATTTTTAAAACCTTTTTACTTTTACCCAAACATCACTTAAGACTTATTATTTAAGATCCTCTATACACACACACACACAGATATATTTCCAAGTCTCTATTTAAAATATCACAAAATAGCTATTTATTTTATCCAAATCAATTCTTTTTTAATTAATCCAAAATTCACTCTAAATATTCACTTCCAAATCACTTTTCAATTTCCTTTCAAACCTAAAAATAATATTTATAGTTTTAAAAATATTAAAATTGGGGCCAGTGTTACCATAACATCCAATAAATCAAATCATATCATAATCTATCACAGATTATTCAAACACATCATATATCACCATATATGAAACTAAAAATCAACAATTTTGAGGAATCCAGTTGGATCCCTTCAACCTATTTCATTGCAACCGCAGATGTTATATAATATAAAATACCAATCCTGCTTCGAGGTGGGATATCGCGGTAATATATGATCATCCGTTATTATGCGGGACGCATAGTGTCTCATCCGATCCAATCGGCGGGAAATATATCCAACTACTAATATTTGTACTAATATATAATATAATATCCAACTGGTAATAAAATTTATCAATTCATCCAATAAATAATTTTTGAATATTATAAAATCAACCTAGCAATCCAAATGAGTGTGATTTACTCACCATTATTTTCGTATTGTCGCTTTCATTTTCTAGTTCCGACTAAATTCGAATGCGTTCAAATTTAACTGAAAATTCTATAAGCTTTGAATTCAACCAATTTGATTCCTTAGGAAATATTTCGTTAATACGTACCCAACATGACTGACCGCGTTGGATTTGTATCTAAAACGAATGAGATATTCAATTTATAAGAATTTGAATTTTACTTAAACAATTTATATAACTTAATCCATTTTAAATTCATTACCCACTAAAACTTGGCCCAATGCCTATATCTACATTCCTACCCACTTCCTATAGTACTCCGTCTTCTCCTCCTCCCATTTTCCTCTCATTCTAGAATCCAAGTGCATGATCACAAACATGCATATGCACAATCCATCAAAGCCACACATGATCAATTCGAGTTCACCCACACATCGCTCCACTCCTCCTTATTCGATTACGCACCACCACACCATGACTGAACCCCAAAATCAAAAGACGACCTGCTCATGTTGAAGGCGCTGTACCCAATGTCGCGCTCCACCACTGATGACCGAACCTAACCAAAATTGCTGCCAAGATGCAAAACTTCACTACAAACTTTAATACGACCTCCAAATCTCGAATCGATGTCTGAAATCGAAGAAAAACTCAACCCTGGGTCATCAAGCTATTCAACTTTACTGTCAAGATCATCAATTCATCACTGCACCCTTAAAAAAGTTTACCAGATTGAAGCTCATAATAAAACAATACCCTAGTCAGTCTGGAAAACCCGCGTGAGAAAAACACACTCAATTGGATTATTAAAGTTTTCAAAATTCTTTTGAAATCAAAGGAATCTCCTAAGACCACGACATAAATAAACATGTCGGGTTTTTACCTTACGATAACCAAAACGTTTCTTATTAAATCCTTTGGTATTATAGTAATGTCTATATACAAATACTAATTCAAATAGCCGAAATTGTTACATTATTAAATTCTAGCAATACTATTTCAACAATCAAAATCGTAAAGGCACGTGGGAGAATGGATTTCCATCAATGGCAGGGCTACTGGGGTACCGTCCGTCGCATTAAGTGGTCTAGATCACCGTACCGAGGATCCACCCTGATCCCTTGCTACACAAGACCGGAGCTACCCCTTAATGGATAGTCCGAATAAGACCACCCCACGGTTGGGATCAGCAACCGCCTTCATGGCCGAATAAAAACGGACATCTAGACAGGGATGACCTTACCCTAATTGGTTGCTAGCCACTTAGTCTTGCGTGCACCTCCCCTGTTTTAACCTTTCCCGGTTGATGAGTCTCGAGGCTATGCGTTAGCTTTTTAGCACACATTCACTTAGAATGCTCATCGTCCTCCGAACGATGTTCTGATTGCATTCATCCATGCAAGTCCGTTCCGGGTCCAAACGGAACCAAAGGCACTACTCCTACTACATCTATTTTGGATTCACCCTCAGGATTAGTAGCGATTAGCCTTGCACTTCACTGCTCCATCTTCTACTCCAAGCTCTTGTCTTCCTCATGAAAACATTCAAACCGGATCGAAGTGGTTTTTGGGAAATTAATCCCGATCCCGGTCTTTTCGAAACGATCAGCGCATTAGCCAATATTGATAATCGGTTATTTAAATATCATATAACATCCATAAACAACCATTAGGTCTTAATAATTTCCCAAATTATTTATTTCAAAATATCCGTGCAAAAAAAATTTCTACACTTCAACCCTTTAGAAACAGTTTTCAAATGACTTTTCTCTCGCGGAATAAATTTCCACCCAATTGTTTTATTTCCACTGAAAATCACCAAGTTTTAGTACTTTAGATTTTTAAATCACTTTATCCAAAAATATATACTTTAAAACACTTAAAATAAAAACTACTTAAAAAACTTTATTTAAAATACTAGTTATGAAATATTTAAAATAATTTCTCATGTAAAACTTAAGTCAAAACTAAATTTCAAAATAAAAGTTATTCTATAAGGTATAAATATTAAATAATTATCTTTTAAACCATAATACTAGTTAAACTTTTAAAATAAGTTTACTTATATAATTAACTCAATAAATATTTACTTTTAAAAAAAATTAAACAACTAAATAATAATTTCTTTTTAAAACATTGTTAAAGCCACTTAAAAACCTCTAACTTGTACTTGGAAATCTTTCTTTGAAAATATACTTGGCTTTTCAGGGAAATACACTTTCCTTTCCACACCTTTAAATAAATAAACCACTATTTATTTTTAAACAAATCACCCTTTCTATATAAATTCCCATCCTGAATTTATACTTCCAAGTTATCCTCTGATAAATATTTCACTTCATTTATAAACCCCGTTTATAAATTCCATAATCTCATTCTCCTTTAATCCCAGTTTCAAACATTTAATCAGTTTTCCAAACGATTTTTAAAACTAACTCCATTTTAAAATAAATTCCTTTACTTACCCAAATTTATTTTAAAACATATTAATTCCATATTTACTTCTATATTTATGATTTGAAAATCTTATTTTAAACTGATATATCCTCTTCATATCTCATTCAAAATTCTACCCTTTAATTTCTTCCCAAACATTTAAATCTTAAATTTTGAAAATGAAAACCTTTAAATTTTTAGCCCATATCACTTGAGTCTCCAAAACTCTTTTATTTTCATTTATTTAAAATCTCTATCATTATTTCCATACTCAGAATTTATTTAATAGAATTTAAAAATCAAACTTTTATATTTTTTTCCAAATTCAATCCTCAATTTACCCAAATTCACTAAATTATTTTACTTAAAAATTTCCCTTTTTATTTCATTTAAAAATCCAAACTTATATATTTTTCATTCTCTCAAATACCAATATATATTCAACCAAGCCATAGCATTCAATAATTTCAATTCCCAATATAATCAGTATAATCATCACAGATTATCACATAAATCACATCACTGAATATAAAATAAATTCAACGTTTTGAGGAATCCAGTTGGATCCCTCCAACCTGTTTCCCTGCATCCATAGATGTTAGCACAATATAAAATACCAATCCCACTTCGAGGTGCAGTATCGCTGTATGTGGGGTCATCCGCTGTTATGTGGGGCGCATAGGGTCTCATCTGCTATATAATGCGGGAAATCAATCACACCAATATATATGTATATATATTACTATATATAATAACACATCCAGACTGATAATATATTATCAATTCAAGAAGTCAACCAATAATTTAAATTTTAACTATTTAAATTAACCGATAATCCAAATGAGTGAGATTAACTCACCTATGATTTTTGTTTTACAATCCCGACCCAAACCAGCTTGTTTTCTTCACGATTTCAGACCTTGAATAAACATTATATGATTTATTACCATTTGAACTAATCAAACAATTAATTAGCATTTAATGATTTTATTAACTAAGACTTTTATTTAAACTAATTTTCCTTTAATAAATTATTTTTAATGATTAAAATAATTGAATAAACTAATTGAATAAGTCAACCACCTTAATACTTATTTTTAAAATTAAGCAGTATGTGAAAATATATATATATATATATATGTATATAAGTATAATTATTCTTTCCTTTGAAACCACATATGTACTTACAAAATAACTTATATAGATTCAAAAATCCAATCTTCTAAATAAAATCTTTAACATTTTTAACATTCCTATATATTTCCAAAATCATACATATATATATATATATATATATATATATATATTTCTGTTTTTCCAATATATGTATATATACATTAAATTCTAATAAGATAAAATTCCTTCAATTCTATATATATATATAAATATAAAACAGAACTGCTTTTATTTTTATTTTTCGAAATCAACATTTTTAAAATCCACCGCTTTCAAGAAAAATCAACATTTAAAATAAACGTTAATATATCTTACTGCCCTTTTTTTAACCATTCAAATCCATACTTTAAATTAAATAAAATAACATCAAAATCGGCTATACATAAACACCATCGCAGCCTTGCTATGAATCCCAGACTCATCATGTCGACCTCCTCCCTGCGTCGATCATCGCCCCTCCATACCGAAGCCTTCAACTAGAATCCCTCCTGCAATTGCTTATAGTCGAACGCGATCTGCAACACTCCTCCAAATGACTCGTATTGCGGCCACTGGTCCCCCTAGATGTTGCGAATTCAAGAAGTCTCCCCTACGACAATCTCCCCCCACAACAATCTTCCCTCCTCGAGCACTGCGTAGGCCTCCTCCGAACCAGATCGTGCGTACAAAGGAGAGTGAGAGGTTGCCTTCGAGCTTGAACGGAACGAACATCGACTGTAACGAGGATCTCGTTATGATTTCCAATACGAATTCGATTTGACTCGGTCTGACGTGATGTAAGGCAATTTGATTCGCGTATCAGTCGCCATTTACTTTTTGAATGAAACCCCTATTTTTTATACGAAATTGAATTGGGCTCGACCATTTTTATTTCTTTTTTGAATTTGTTTTGTTCTGAAGAGAAGATCGACTGCTTTTATTTATTTATTCATCATTTTTTATAATAAAGACATGTGTTATCCAGGTGAATACGTGTTTTGAAATTTCCTTTACGTGTCTGTTCTTGCAACAGTGTTGCAATGCAATTTTTTATTTATATTTGGATTTAAATTTAAATTTAAATCGTCTTCAATTCGAAGCTTAAAATTTTACATCCTATCAAAGCGTGCCTCTAGGCTTTTATAATGTTAAATCCCTATTCCAAACACAATGGAACAGGTTTAGAGTCCTATTTCGATCATATAGAGAAGATAGCTTTTTGGACCCAGTATTTATATTGAATTTTCGATATAAATTTCAGCGTGTTTACCTACCGTACGATCACCCGACACTTTCAAACTCTACGAAATATGAATTCTGATAATAATACACTATTACAGATCCAATGAAACTTTTTTCGTCGAATTCCGAGACTGTGCCTCGGTAGGCTATTTTTAAATATCAATTTAAATGATATATTTCCAAAACTTAACAAAACACTTCCAAATTTGATTTTAACACTTCTATTATCTTCAATATTGTTAACATAGATTTTACGAGCCTTCAAATTATTTTTAGCAAGCTCAAACATGAAGATGCAATATTTTACCCAATTTCCAATAATTAAATTCAGTAATTTAATTGCTAAATAAATGGTGATATTTGAAATTCAAGTTAAAACAACATTCAAATATTTAAAATGAATTAAATATCTCAATTTCAAATATCCAGAAATTATGGGTCGTCACATTCCTTCCCCCTGAAAAGAATTTCATCCCCCAAATTAATAGTTAAGAAGAATGATCCATAACCCGTTAACTATTTCCCTAATCCAAATAGTTTTAACAACTTCCCAAAACAAATCTATTATTTAAGACACACTATCACTTTACTAATTTCCAAACTCATCCATAAGTTCCAAACAATTTTTCTTACTCAACAATTCAAATTTTAATTTTAAATTATCAAAATTTTCTAACCCCCCTAAATTTTCAAAAAATTTCGCCAACGTCTGCTTTGCGCGGCTAGATCGATACAACTACAAAATGCCTCTACGGGCCCCCAAATTTCATAAGAAAACAATAGCTAAGTGGCTAGATCAGAAAATCATAAAATTTCGTACAGAAATTTAAATACATACCTTTTTGTCGAGCAATTAAAATTTATCTTCTGAAATCCAAAATCATCAATTTCCTTTGCCTTTAAAACACTTGTATATCCTACTTAGCAATAATATCCAATTATAGATTTCAAAATCATTTTATCCACTTCTTTTTTATGAAATTTCAATATCTGTTTCATTCAAGTCCGTATGATGCACATATATCATCCGTACGCAATGCTAAATTCGATCGCTCACTCCATCACGTAATTTTACTTCCGAAGTAGTATCGTTCACCCGACTTTCTAGTGCGGACTCAGATCTGGTTTCTTGATTAAAAACCTTCATCCTCCTTGCATAGTCGTAAACTATGATAGAGAGTTTCTAGAATCAATCAATAATCCATATCAAGGGCTCGCCGTCAAAATCGAGTGAAAAATCCCAACTCGGATCAGTATAACTACCTCGAAATTCTATGCTCGAATCTGGATCAAATCTCTCTAACGAATAAAATAATATACGTACATCCTATGTATTTATTTCCAATTGATTATTAGCTATATCTGTTTTCTTTTTATTCACAATTACTATGATTTCTATCCACTTATTCACGATTTTCTCATTTCACAACTTCCAGTTTAATCTTTATTCAATTATTAACTTATTACATTTTCCCAGTACCAAATTTTACTTAACAATTTCATCACAACTTCTTAAGTTCAATATGAATTGTCTATACACTTCTTGTATTTATTTTTGCTTCACCATTGAATTTTATATCAATTTCTATTCACTTTGCCTTTACAATTCCATTTGAATTCAAATCCAATTTTAAATATTGAATTCAATTCATCTCCTCTCAACCATATTTAATTAGTCATTTCTTTAATTAGTTCTGCTTACTAATTATTTTAAAGCTCAACGGATTTTATTTCCAAACTTTAACTATTTTTAGTCTACTTTGACTTTATTTTTCAACTTCACATTACTATGCACAATTTAAATCAAGTATCATTCCAATATTCAACTTCAATTCCATTTTCTTACCCACTTAAATAAATTAGTTTACTTACTAATTTTATTTTACTCATTTATTTTTGACATAATCTAAATTTAAACATTATTCAAATGTTTAGTCCCAATTCCCTTTAGTTATAACCAAATATTTTCTTATTCATAAATTTATCTCTAATTTAATAAATTTTATTTCGAAAACTATTCCATTTAGCTTACTTGGATTTATTCCCTTTAAGCTAATTCATTTACATTCTATTTATTAATTTCTTTTAATTGATTCCATTCTAACTTATTTCGTTTTCATACTTACTTCAAATTTTTAACTCTTCTTCAAGTTAAAATTTTCTATTCTAGAAAATTTCGAAATTTACTAGTTGTCAAACCCATTTATATTTCCATAAACATTACCAATTTACTTCCAGAGTTTGAAATAATTGCTTAAATATTCCAAAACATTTTCGAAATCATATATACCCAAATCAAATTATTCCTTGCATTCCAAAATCAAATCCAATTTTGCAAACAAATCCCAATTTAAAACATTTTGGCAGCAATTCCTCCCTTGGAAACTCGAAAATGAACATCGATGATACTACAGTCATCATCGAAGTTATTTTTCAACGACTGAAAAGAGTTTAATGCTTTCATCCTTTTCAAAAATCTTTTCCCAAATATTTTTAAATTCCAAATCTCACCAGATTTCAAACATATTTCCAAAATAATATCAATGTTATTTCCCCAAAGCCTTTGAAAATCATTTTCAAACTCAAAGGAAATTAATTTTTCTCAAATTTTCAAACTTCAAAACCTTCCAATCTTTATTCAAATATTCACTGGAATTTCATCCCATTCCAATTATAAATCACACTTATAATTCACATTTACAAATCCTATTTTGTTATATAAATTTATTCCTTAACCTTTAGTTATAATTTTAATCCCTAGTTCAATTTCCACACAACACTAATAATAATTTAATATTGTCACTCCCTAACAACCAAGAAACCATTTATAACTATAATAATTTCCGAAAAATTATTTCTTTTATATATAAAAATACTTTGGGTAAAATTATTTCATTTACCCTATTTTAAAACAATACTGTGTCGATTTATCTTGTTTAAGAGTAAGAAACCCTTATCGATGACATGGCGTCCCATATATCGACCAGAATCCATAAACACTCAACTGATAAGTCAACACAATATACAAACAATTTTTATATCCACTAAAAAATACGTGCTCATATCAATTAATACACTCAAACGCATTCTAGAGTACTTATGAACTCTATTCTAATGAGTAATCCCCACCAGAGCCACGGTTCTCGCTTAACCTTCAGTTCTGATACCACTATAACCGAAATACGAACCATTAGGGTTAAAGAAGAAGGAGGTAGAAGAAGAATAGAAAAAAATATCAAAATCTTACCATCGCAGCGGAACAATATATAATAAATAACAACAGATTTTATACAAAAGAATATGTAATTGATTCATACATTACATTATCAGAGCACAACACAATTCAACAACACAATTCCGAACAGTAACATTAATCTGTCCTCCCAAAAGTGGAGTATACAGCTTATATTACACAACGGACTAAACATCAAGTACGCATGATACATCTCGCCATCCAGCCCGTCTTATGAACTCCACCGCATCACATCCTGTATCCTATAATATTCGGTCTGACCCGAGCATCATAATAAAACAATGATCGAGTCTGTCTGGAAAACCAGCGTGAGAAAAACACACTCAATTGGATTATTAAAGTTTTCAAAATCCTTTTGAAATCAAAGGTATCTCGTAAGACCATGCCACAAATAAACATGTCGGGTTTTTACCTTACAATAACCAAAACATTTCTTACCAAATCCTATGATATTATAGTAGTGTCTATATACAAATACTTATTCAAATAGCCAAAATTGTTACATTATTAAATTCCTACAATACTAGGTTCTACAACCATAAAGGCACGTAGGGAGAATGGATTTCCATCAATGACAGGGCTACTGGGATACTGTCCGTCACAGTACGTGGTCTAGATCACCGTACCAAGGATCCACCCTGATCCCCTGCTACACAAGACCGAAGCTACCCCTTACTGGATAGTCTGAATATGATCACCCCGCAGTTGGTATCGGCAACCGGCCACACAGTCGAATAAAAAGGGACATCTAGATAGGGATGACCTTGCCCTAATTAGTTGCTAGCCACTTAACTTTGCGTGCACCACCCGTGTTTTAGCCATTCCCCGTTGACGAGGCTCGAGCCTATGCGTTACCATTTTAGCACACATTCACTTAGAATGCTCATCGTCCTCTTGACGATGTTTTGATATCATTCATCCATACAAGTCCGTTCCGGGTCTGAACGGAACCGAAGGCACTACTCCTACTACACCTATTTTGGAATCACCCTCTGGATTAGTAGCGATTAGCCCTTGCACTTCACTGCTCAATCTTCGACTCCAAGATCTTTTCTTCCTCATGAAAACGTTCAAAACGGATCGAAGTGGTTTTCAGCAAAATAATCCCGATCCCGGTCTCTTCCAAATGATCAACGCATTGGCCAATATCGATAGTCGGTTATTTAACTATCATATAACATCCACAAACAACCATTAGGCTTTAATAATTTCCCAAGTTATTTATTTCAAAATATCTATGCAAGATATTTTTCTACACTTCAACCCTTTGCAAACAGTTTTCAAATGACTTTTCTCTCGCGGAATAAATTTCCATCCAATTGTTTTATTTCCACTGAAAATCACCAAGTCTTAATACTTTAGATATTTAAATAATTTAAATCACTTTATGCAAAAATATGTACTTTAGAACACTTAAAATAAAAACTACTTAAAACACTTCATTTAAAATACTAGTTATGAAAATTTTAAAGTAATTTCTCATGTAAAACTTAAGCCAAAACTAAATTTTAAAATAAAAGTTATTCTATAAGGTATAAATATTAAATATTTATCTTTTAAACCATAATACTAGTTAAACCTTATAATAAGTTTACTTATATAATTAACTTAGTAAATATTTACTTTAAAAAAAAAATTAAACAACTAAATAATAATTCATTTTTAAAACCACTTTAAAACCTCTACCTTATACTTGGTAATCTTTCTTTGAAAATATACTTGGCTTTTCAAGGAAATACACATTCCTTTCCACGACTTAAAATAAATAAACCACTATTTATTTTTAAACAAATCACCCTTTCTTTATAAATTTCCATCTTGAATTTATACTTCCAAATTATCCTTTGATAAATATTTCACTTTATTTATAAACCTTGTTTATAAATTCCATAATCTCATTCTCCTTTAATCCCAGTCTCAAATACTTAATCAGTTTTCAAATCGATTTTCAAAACTAACCCCATTTTAAAATAATTTCCTTTACTTGCCCAAATTTATTTTAAAACCCAATAATTCCATATTTACTTCTATATTTATGATTTAAAAATCTTATTTTAAACTGAAATATCCACTTCATAACTCATTCAAAATTCTACCCTTCAATTTCTTTCCAAACATTTAAATCTTAAATTTTGAAAATGAAATCCTTTAAATTTTTAGCCAATATCACTTAAGTCTCCAAAACTCCTTTATTTTCATTTATTTAAAATCTCTATCATTATGTCCATACTCAAAGTTTATTTAATAGAATTTAAAAATTAAACTTTTATATTATTTTTCCAAATTCAATCCTTAATTTACCCAAATTCACTATATTATTTTACTTAAAAATTTCCCTTTTTATTTCCTTTAAAGTCCAAACTTACATATTTTCATTATCTCAAATACCAATATATATTCAACCAAGCCATTGCATTCAATAATTTCAATTGCCGATATAATCAATATAATCATCATAGATTATCACATAAATCACATCGCTGAATATAAAATAAATTCATTATTTTTGGAAATCCAGTTGGATCTCTCCAACCTGTTTTCCTGCATCCATAGATGTTAGCACAATATAAAATACCAATTCCACTTCGAGGTGGAATATCGCGGTATATAGGGTCATCCGATATTATGCGGGGCGCACAGGATCCCATCCTCTATATAATGCGAGAAATCAATCACTCCAATATATATATACTACTATATACAATGACACATCCAGAATGATAATAAATTATCAATTCAAGAAATTACCAATAATTTAAATTTTAACTATCTAAATTAACCGATAATCCAAATGAGTGAGATTAACTCACATTTGATTTTTATTTTGCAATCCGACCCAAACCAGCTTGTTTTATCACGATTTAGACCTTGAATAAACACTATATGATTTATTATCATTTGAACTAATCGAACAATCAATTAGCATTTATTGATTTAATTAACTAAGACTTTTATTTAAACTAATTTTCCTTTAATAAAATATTTTTAATGACTAAAATAATTGAATAAGCTAATTGAATAAGTCAACCACCTTACTGCTTATTTTTAAAATTAAGAAGCACGTGAATATATATATATATATATGTATGTATATGTATAATTATTCTTTCCTTTGAAACCACATATGTACTTATAAAATAACTTATATAGATTCAAAAATCCAATCTTCTAAATAAATTCTTCAACATTTTTAACATTCCTATATATTTCCAAAACCATATATATATACACATATATTTCTGTTTAACCTATATATGTATATATACATTAAATTCTAATAAGATAAAATTCCTTCAATTCAATATACATATATAAAAAACAGAACTGCTTTTATTTTTATTTTTCGAAACCAACATTTTTAAAATCCACTACTTTCAAGAAAAATAAACATTTAAAATAAATGTTAATATATCTTACTGCCTTTTTTATTAACCATTCAAAGTCATACTTTAAATTAAATTAAATTAAATCAAAATCGGCTATACCTAAACACCATCGCAGCCTCGCCACGAATCCCAGACTCATCATATCAACCTCCTCCCTGCATCGATCATCCCTTCATACCGAAGCCTTTAACTCGAATCCCTCATGAAATTGCTTATAGTCGAATGTGATCTACAACACTCCTTCGAACGACTCGTATAGCGGCCACTGGTCCACCTAAATGTTGCGAATTCAATAAGTCTCCCCTTCAAAAATCGCCCCTAAAAAAAATCTTCCCACCCGAGCACTGCGTCGGCCTCCTCCAGACCAGATTGCATGTATGAAGAAGTCTGAGAGGTCACCTTCGAGCTTGAACGGAATGAACCACGACTGGAACAAGGATCTCGTTATGATTTCCAATATGAATTCGATTTTGACTCCGTCTGATGCGATGTAAGGCGATTTGATTCGCGTATCAGTTGCCATTTACTTTTTGAATGAAACCCCTCTTTTTTTTACAAAATTGAATTGGGTACGGCCATTTTTATTTCTTTTTTGAATTCGACTTGGTTCTGAAGAGAAGATCTACTTTTTTTATTTATTTATTCATCATTTTTTATAACAAAGACGCATGTTGTCCAGGTGAACACGTGTTTTGAAATTTCCTTTACGTGTCTGTGCTTGCAAAAGTATTGCAATGCAATTTTTTTATTTATATTTGGATTTAAATTAAAATTTAAATTGTCTTGAATTCGGAGCTTAAATTTTTATATCCTACCAAGGCATGCCGCTAGACATTTATAATGTTAAACCCATATTCCGAACACAATGGAAGAGGTTTCGAGTCCTAATTCGATCATATAGAAAAGATAGCTTTTTGGACCCATAATTTATGTTGAATTTTCGATATAGATTTCAACGCGTTTGCCTACCGTACGATCACACGACAACCCCAAACTCTATTAAATTTTAAATCCGACAATAATAGACTACTACGGATCCAATGGAACTAGTTTCATTGAATTCCGAGACTGTGTGATGCAGCGCAAGCTACAGATTCACAAGGCTTAAGTCGGCCACGACCTAAAGGAGGAGTTTTAGGGCATTTGCGACCTAAGGAGTCACGACTTAACCAAGTCTTAAGTCGCTCGATATCTTTAGGTCGTCTACGACCTATAGCAACGGGAGCTATCAAAGAGGCGGCACGAGTTAACAACCAACGACCTAACGGTGAAGACTTAAGTCGCTCAGAAGGTGGGGACGAGCTACGACCTAAGTTGACTGACCTAACTCCTAGGTCGTCCGAAGAATTCCTGTGCCGCTTCGTTAGGTCGCGAACGACCTAACTCATAGGTCGCGTGAAGAATCTTTGTTACCGCTTCTATAGGTCGTTAACCCGACCTACCGACCTATAGGGAGTCGATGAAGAGTTAAGCCGCTTGGAAGTTAAGTCGCTGAGGGTTTAAGTCGTGTCATTTTCTTTTAAGTCGTTGACATTCTTTGCGTTGTATCTGTTAAGTCGTGGATATGTTAAGTCGCGTGTATTTGGGTCGTTGATTGATAAGTCGTCCGTGTTGAGTATATGTGTTGTATTGAGTTGTAAACGGTGTAAAGTCGTATGTCGTGCATTTGTTAAGTCGTGTACTATCTTAAGTCGTTGTTGTTGTTGATTCGTCATACTGTTATGTCGCTTGTGTTTGTAACCCGTAAGTCGGCAAGGAGTTAAGTCGATCATATGTGTGTGTGATGTAATAAGTTAGTCGCTGAAGGCTTAGGTCGTGAGCAACCTTGGCTAAGTCGTAAGTCTTGGGCGTTAGGTCGAAAACGACTTAGGGGTTTGGGTTGTAAAACGCTATAAATAGCGGTTGTGTTGGTCATTTGTAACTTGGTTATTGTTGAATCAAATTCTTGTTTGTTAGCTTTGTGCTTTCATCTAAATTGGTAGTTGAGTGTGATCTCCTATCTCCACTTACGGTATTCGAGTGCGCTCGAATCAACGTTCGTTGAAGCCAATTGGCGGAATCAAGTGCGCTTGATCAACTCTCGAAGAATTGTAGATCTCTTTTCACGGTATCGTGCGCGATCAACGTGTCAGAGATAGCTAGAATTCGGTATCTTCGGATCAACGAATTTGGGCATTTCAGTATCTTCAATCCACCGTTTGCTACTTTTACCGTTTCATCTAATTTTTCGTATTTCCGCTGCATCAGTTTTGGTATCAGAGCTAGACTTAGCCAATCATAGCTAAGTCGAGACTTGGAGCTGATTTTTTGAAGTTGTTGAAGATTGTGTTCATCGTGTTCATCGCGAAGTTCCAACAAGTTTGGAGCCTTTGATCCATTTCGTTTTGGATCAAAGTGTGGAAAGTGTTTGGATTTGTGATTGAAGGGTTGAGCCGAGCTAAGTATAGGCCGTGCGCCACTTTGTGTAGAAGTGTTGAAGATTATTTGATTCAATCATGCCGCCGAGAATAGCTAAGCGCCATCAAAATGTTGAAGCGTTGTATAGAAGAGAAGAAGCCGAGCAAATGGAACAACGTATCAATGAGAAATTTGATGAAGGTATTGGGAAGTTAGAGAAATTGATGAATGACTTGAATCAAAGTCAAAGGAGAAGGTCGCCAATCTCGAACCATGGAGGAAACAGAGTTTTTCCATCGGTTACGGAAGCGAGAAGGGTGTCGCCACAATCTTTTAGAGAAAGAAGAGAAACGTCAATTTCATCGAGAAGAGATCACCATGAATATAGACAGGAAGAGAGAAGAACTCCACGTGAGTTTGAAGATGAGCCATATCATGATGAAGAGAGACATAGTAGAAGAGACATGCATGATCGAAGGGATGTTGATGGTCGAGATCGATATAGACGTACATTTGATTATGATGAAGATGGTGATAGAGCTAGCATTCATTATCGAGATCGAGACCAAGTTCGAAATTCATATCGGGATATAGAAGAAGATCGACGATGAGAGTCAGGAATAAAGACAGAAATTCTGGAATTCAAAGGAGGAATGGTTGCAGAGGAGTTTCTGGACTGGTTATCTAATGTTGACGAAATTTTTGATTTCAAAGAAGTTCCTGAGAATCGAAGAGTTAAGTTGGTTGCTACTCGTTTGAGAGGGAGAGCTTTAGCATGGTGGCAGCAGACTAAATTTACGCGGGAGAGAATGGGGAAGTCAAAGATTGTTACATGGGAGAAGATGAAGAAGTTAATGAAGACTACATTCTTGCCTTACAATTATCAATCACTCATGTATCAGAGATTGCAGAATCTGAGGCAAGGGACGAAGACTGTTAATGATTATGCTAATGAATTTTATCAACTGATTGCTCGAAATGACATTATGGAGACAGAGGAACAGCTGACTGCTAGATTTGTTGGAGGGTTGAGGATGCAGATTCATGATATGGTGAATATGTTTGATCCAAGATCTGTAGCATAAGCACATCAGAAAGCGTTGGCTTGGGAGAAGCAGGGAAGACGAGGAGGTGGTGTGTGTACAAGTTCCAATATTCAGAACAAAGGTGCTAATGGGAGTTCCAATGTTTCTAAAGCTGTCAGTAAAACAGTTGCGAAGGTAAAGGTCAACAACAATTTCAAATGTTATAATTGCCGGAAAGTGCGTCACAGGAGTAATGAATGTCCGAAGCCAAAGAAATGAACTATGATTGCTGAAGTTAAAGGTGAGGATGTTGGGGAAGGTTATCCTAGTCCAGCTGAGGAGGATGAACAGGATATTGCGTCAGGTGATGAAGGATGCAATCTAATGATGAGGAGGTCTTGTTTAATACCGAAGCAGGAAGAAGAAGCTAGTTAGTTGAGGAGTAACATCTTCCAGTCAACATGCACTATTCTGGGAAAGGTTTGTAAATTTGTGATTGACGCGGGAAGTTGTGACAATATTATTTCTACCGAAGCTGTGAGAAAGTTGAAGCTGAAACGGAGAAACATCCTAATCCTTATAAGTTAGCGTGGCTAAGAAAAGGAGGAGAGGTGAAGGTGGACATGCGAGTACATGTTCCATTTTCTATTGGGAAGAAGTATAAAGACGAGATTTGGTGTGACGTTGTGGAGATGGATGTTTGTCATTTGCTTTTGGGAAGACCATGGCAGTATGATCGAGCAGTGCAGCATGACGGTCGAGCCAATAGCTACAGCTTTATGTTTGAAGGTGTTAAGATCATTTTGGTTCCAAAGAAGAGACAACAAGAAGAGAGCAAATCAGAGGAGATTGAGGAGCTGAAGACTTTGTTGACTTTGAAGGAATTTATTGAAGAAGTAGAGGAGAGTCCAGAGGTGTTTTTGTTGATTGGACGTGAAGCTACTGAATCTGTTGACGTTCCAGAGGAAGTAAAGCCGGTATTGGAAGAATTCAGAGATGTGTTTCCTGAAGAATTGCCAACGGAGTTACCACCGTTGAGGGATATTCAACATCAGATTGATCTTGTGCCAGGGGCAGTATTACCACACAGGCCACATTACAGAATGAGTCCTAAGGAGCATGAGGAACTGAGAAGGCAGGTGGAGGAGTTGTTAGAACAGGGGCGTGTGCAGGAGAGCTTGAGTCCTTATGCAGTGCCAGCCTTGTTGGTGACGAAGAAGGATGGTTCGTGGAGGATGTGTACGGACAGTCGGGCTTTGAACAAGATCACTGTGTGATACAGATTTCCCATGCCTAGGTTCGATGATTTGATTGACCAGTTGAGTGGAGCTGTTGTGTTTTCAAAGATTGACTTGAAGAGTGGATACTATCAAATTCGTATTAGACCGGGTGATGAATGGAAGACTGCTTTCAAAACCAGGGAAGGGTTATACGAATGGTTGGTTATGCCATTTGGGTTGTCAAATGCTCCGAGTACTTTTATGAGAGTGGTGAACCAGATTTTCAGACCATTCATTGGAAAGTTCGTGGTTGTTTATTTTGATGATATTCTGATTTATAGTGGGAGTACGGAAGAACACATCCAGCATTTGCGGGAAGTATTGTTGATTCTGCGACAAGAACAGTTCTATGCAGCAACAAATAAATGTGTGTTTATGATGCACAGTGTTTTACTTCTGGGATATGTTCTATCAAAGGAAGGAATTCAGGTGGATGAAAGTAAAGTAGAAGCTGTCAGGAGTTGGCCACAACCCAAGACAATTACTGAAGTGAGAAGTTTTCATGGATTGGTATCTTTCTATCGAAGATTCATTCCACATTTTAGTAGTGTGATGGCACCTGTAACCGATTGCATGAAAGGAAAGAAATTTGCATGGTCAAAGGAAGCAGGGGTTGCTTTTGAGAAGATCAAGTCAATATTGACGTCAGCACCAATTCTAGTTTTATCGGATTTTCAGTTGTTGTTTGAATTACATACTGATGCATCGAAGGTTGGGGTTGGTGGAGTTTTGAGTCAGAAAGGAAGACCGGTTGCTTATTTCAGTGAGAAGTTGTCTGGAGCTAAGTTGAGATATAGCACTTATGATGTTGAGTTTTACGCAATTGTTCAAGTTGTGAAGCACTGGAGACATTATCTGTTTCAGAAGGAGTTTGTTCTCTATACGGATCATGAAGCTTTGAAGCATTTGCAAGGGCAGGACAAAATTTCAGCTAGGCACGCTTCATGGGTCGCGTATCTGCAGCAGTTTACTTTTGTTGTAAAGCACAAATCAGGGGTGACGAATCGTGTAGCTGATGCATTGAGCAGGAGGAATCATTTGTTGACAACGATAAAGGTTGAAGTGACAGGATTTGAACTATTGCCCGAACTGCTTAAAGAAGATCCTTACTTTATGAAATTTGTTGAAAAGGTCAAGGAGGGGAATTCTGATGAATTTTTGTTGGTAGATGGATTCTTATTCAAAGGGAATCAATTGTGCGTACCAGAAGGCAGTTTGAGAATGAAGATTATCAAAGAGTTACATGAAGAAGGCCATATGGGTAGAGATCGAACATTGCAGTTGGTTTCTCAGTCTTATTATTGGCCGTCAATGAGAAGGGAAGTTGAAAGGTTTGTGTGTAGATGTCATGTTTGTCAGGTTTCGAAAGGGACAGCTACCAATGCGGGATTATATATGCCGTTACCTGTACCGACTAAACCTTGAGTTGATTTGAGTATGGATTTTGTTTTGGGGTTGCCTAGAACTCAAAGGGGTAACGATTCCATTTATGTAGTGGTTGATCGATTTTCGAAAATGGCACATTTTATTGCTTGTAAGAAGACGGCGGATGCTGTTCATGTTGCTCAGTTATTTTTCAAAGATATCTATCGACTTCATGGATTGCCAGAATCTATTGTGTCGGATAGGGATACTCGTTTCCTGAGTCACTTTTGGCTAAGTTTGTGGAAGATGGTCAGAACGAAGCTGAATTTTAGTAGCGCTTACCATCCGCAGACAGATGGACAAACGGAGGTTGTAAACATATCGTTGGGGAATTTATTGAGATGTTTGGTGAAAGATAATTTGAAGAGCTGGGATGTGAAGTTATGTCAAGCTGAGTTTGCTCATAATCATGCAGTGAATCGTAGTACAGGTTTCAGTCCATTCCAGATTGTGTATTCAAGCTTACCGAAGGGACCGTTAGATTTGACAACGGTGCCATATCAGAAGGGAAATGTTAAACGGGCTAGTGAATTCGTAAATGAGTTGCAGGAGTGCCACAGAATTATTTATGAACGGTTGCTCGCATCAAATGAAAGGTATAAACAACTAGTGGATAAGAAGCGGAGAAGTGTGAAATTCGAAGAAGGTGATTTGGTTTATGTAGTGTTGACAAAAGATCGTTTTCCGGTGGGAACGTACAATAAATCGAAGGCGTGGAAAATTGGTCCAGTGGAAATTTTGAAGAAAATCAATGAGAATGCGTATCAATTGAAATTACCAGATGATGTTCATACTTCTGATGTTTTCAACGTCAAATACCTAATTCCATATTGTGGGAATGAGATTGTTGTGGAAGTAGATGGTGAAAATTCGAGGTCGAATTTCTGTCAACCAGGGGAGGATGATGCAGCGCAAGCTACAGATTCACAAGGCTTAAGTCGGCCCTGACCTAAAGGAGGAGTTTTGGGGCATTTGCGACCTAAGGAGTCACGACTTAACCAAGTCTTAAGTCGCTCGATATCTTTAGGTCGTCTACGACCTATAGCAATGGGAGCTATCAAAGAGGCGGCACGAGTTAACAACCAACGACCTAACGGTGAAGACTTAAGTCGCTCAGAAGGTGGGGACGAGCTACGACCTAAGTTGACTGACCTAACTCCTAGGTCGTCCGAAGAATTCCTGTGCCGCTTCGTTAGGTCGCGAACGACCTAACTCATAGGTCGCGTGAAGAATCTTTGTTACCGCTTCTTTAGGTCGTTAACCCGACCTACCGACCTATGAGGAGTCGCTGAAGAGTTAAGCCGCTTGGAAGTTAAGTCGCTGAGGGTTTAAGTCGTGTCATTTTCTTTTAAGTCATTGACATTCTATGCGTTGTATCTGTTAAGTCGTGGATATGTTAAGTTGCGTGTATTTGGGTCGTTGATTGATCAGTCGTCTGTGTTGAGTATATGTGTTGTATTGAGTTGTAAACGGTGTTAAGTCGTATGTCGTGCATTCGTTAAGTCGTGTACTTTCTTAAGTCGTTGTTGTTGTTGAGTCGTCATACTGTTATGTCGCTTGTATTTGTAACCTGTAAGTCGGCAAGGAGTTAAGCCGGTCATGTGTGTGTGTGATGTAATAAGTTGAGTCGCTGAAGGCTTAGGTCGTGAGTGACCTTGGCTAAGTCGTAAGTCGTGGGCGTTAGGTCGAAAACGACTTAGGGGTTGGGTTGTAAAACGCTATAAATAGCGGTTGTGTTGGTCATTTGTAACTTGGTTATTGTTGAATCAAATTCTTGTTTGTTAGCTTTGTGCTTTCATCTAAATTGGTAGTTGAGTGTGACCTCCTATCTCCACTTACGGTATTCGAGTGCGCTCGAATCAACGTTCGTTGAAGCCAATTCGCGGAATCAAGTGCGCTTGATCAACGTTCGAAGAATTGTAGATCTCTTTTCACGGTATCTTGCGTGATCAACGTGTCAGAGATAGCTAGAATTCGGTATCTTCGGATCAACGAATTTGGGCATTTCAGTATCTTCAATCCACCGTTTGCTACTTTTACTGTTTCATCTAATTTTTCGTATTTCCGCTGCGTCACTGTGTCTCGGAAGGCTATTTTTAAATATCGATTTAGACGATATATTTCCAAAACTTAACAAAACACTTTCAAATTCAATTTTAACACTTCTATTATCTTCAGTATTATTAATATAGATTTTACAAGCCTTCAAATTATTTTTAACAAGCTCAAAACTGAACATGCAATATTTTACCCAATTTCCAATAATTAAATTCAGTAATTTAATTGCCAAATAAATAGTGATATTTGGAATTCAAGTTAAACCAACATTCAAAATTTTAAAATCAATTAAATATCTCAATTTCAAATATCCAGAAATTTCGGGTCGTCGCAAGTTGTTTCTTATATAGCTATTCATTGTATTAAATGTCTAGTAAACTTATTTTGTACTTTGGAAGTAATGTATATGAATTGAGCATTTTGAAGGTTGTTTTTTTGAAATGTCGATTTACAACACTTATGTTTTATTCCTTCCGTTATGATATCTGAAAACGTAGAATGATTTATCCTTATATTCCCAGGCTTTGATAATGTATTAAACCTCCATAAAGAGACGCTAGTATAGGTTTTCTATACCAACTAACAGTAGTAAGTAATCATGGATTTCATAATGGACGAAGAAGATTAGTACCATGGGACCCTTATAGTTAAGCGAGATGTGATAAGACGAAAAAGGGACCATGAAAGAAATATTTCACAAACTTAGAGTAAATCTCCCCAGTTGAGGTGGAAACCCTATTCTTATATGTATAAGTATGTTATCTCGTCTATTCAATATGTTAATAGTACTACACATAACATCCCAAGCTCGAGGAAAACTCAACCACTAAAGGGTATGCAAGTAATCTATTAATATATTAAAGATAGAGGACAATTTTGTATTAAATATTCATAATCTTCAGTATATTACATTGAGTGAGTTCAACTTATGGAATAATGTATTTCTTATGAATTACATCCGAGATTCAAGTGTCGAACACATCGGTAATCATGGTATACATACATTTACGTAGGTGTTTATTCCTTAAGTCCGTTAGGGTTCTTTAATGTTCCATCTTTAATTTATACATTCATATTGTATAAGTTTTATTTTCATATAACTTCTACATATCATATTACTTATATAATTGTTTTAAGTATAATATCGTATTAATTAAATCTTATTTAATTAATTAAAATTTTAGTTAATTCTATATTTTCATAATGTAACCTTTATATTGAATATTTATTATATACTATAGGCTTTACGCTATAACATATATCATATATATGTTTATATTATTTAATTAATTAACCTTTAATTAAATTTATTTAATTACACAATTTTAAATTAAATTTATATTAATCTCGAAATTCATTTATATATACATACATGTATTCTTATGATAATTTAACATTTCAAAACAACAAAACGTACATCATAGTATACAATACATGTATACATTTATTAATTAACTAACTTATATAATTATTTATTAATTTTATTACTAAATTTTAAAATGTCGAAATTACTTTATATTAATTTCCAAACATTTCGAAATATTTTATTATATTAGAACATTTAAAATATATGTGTGTGTGTGTATATATATTATATTTTAAATCTAACTTTTAAATTTAAAAATCTAATATTTTTAGTTTTCGAAACAATTTGAAATTTTATATTATTACAAGCATAATATTGTTATTATTTCAAAATTTAACCTTTATATTTAAAATTTTTATTTTCAATTTCAAAATAATTTTAAAACTTGCCCAGGGCCTTATTTAAATTGTGCCTTACCTATTAGGGATAACTATTTAGGCTTGCCTCATCCTTTCAAGCCAGGCTATAGACAGGTAGGTTAGAGCGATTGATAGCCAAAACCCAACCTTTGACACTACTTTTCTAGACACCCTACAATATGAGTAGACTTTAATTAGTTAATCATAATATGATTAATTTAGACCGCATATGTTATTGGACTCTAATATTATTATTGAATCTAAGTCATCCCGCAGCAGAAGTTATGCTTGAATTTAATAAAATTCCCTTATTGGATCTTTATTGGGTCCATGAAGTCTAATTTATTTAGAATATTTCAAAATTTTATTTAAATAGTGTATTTTATTTCATTTACATTTCTAAAATGATATTATATTATTTTATTTTATGTTATGTGAAATATATATATGTGTATCACATACACATATATAGGTGTGTGTATGCGTAGCGTATCAAATCCAAGGTATAACATGTCCATATATATATATGCTGAGATTTACATCGCAACGAACACATTAGCTCATCCAATATGTAAATGTATTGTCCAAATGATGTGTGTGTATGTGTTGCTTTTATAATAAAATATTTCAATATATATATATACACACATACATCTTTATTATTCATTCAAAAAATACCTTTATTAATAATTGGTTTGGAAGCGCAAAATTTTGGGTCCGATTGCGAACTTCCAAAATTGCTCTTTTGGTGTAATTCTTTATTAATATTTCTGATATATTTGCAATCACACTTTTTTGTCATCAGCACGAAATACCAAAAATGCCTCTCTACAAATATTATTAAAATTTAGCATAGCTTAAAATTAGGATTTGACAATTAAGCTTCTTTTGCAAATTCAAAATTTCCACGACAAATATTTACTAAATTTTAATATCGCTTAAAAATAGGATCTAGTAGATAAACTACTTTACAATTTTGTTTTTCACTAATTAAAAATAAAAATAAAAATTTAAACTTACAGGAAACTAGATATTGCAACTTAGAAATAAAATTTCAAATTACCTACCTATGATTCAACACAAAAATAAAACTAAATATGTATGGAAATCATTTTCTTTTAAACGTATTAAATAAATGCAATTTGTAGAAAAACAATTCAGCCTACTTTATCACGCGCAAAGCATGTGCCGCAATGCTCGTGTGTATGTGTTTGTATACGAAAATTTTATTTATATATAATTATGTATAAACATATAAATATTTGCATAAGAATACATACATATATATAATATTAAGAAAATGTATATATGTTAATAAATACATAAATATGTTTATATCACTTAAAATATAATAAATATTTTTTTTACTGTAAAGTCGAAAATGGTGTTTACATGAATATATATATATGATGCAGCGCGAGTTAAAAGTAAACGAGATAAAGGTAAGTCGTTTACCTTAAGTCGAAACCGCTCCTCCATTTTAGGTCGCGAGCAAGCCCTAGGTCGTGAACGACCTACCCTGGGTCGCGGCAAGCGTAGATTGCTCCACCTAAGTCGCTATTCCATCCTAGGTCGTGAACGACCTTCACGCCCCTTCAGGTCGCTCCGCCTAAATCGCTCCTCCACCATAGGTCGCGAATGACCTTCTGCCTCTTCGGGATGCTCCGCCTAAGTCGCTTCTCCATCTTAGATCGCGAACAAGCTTAGGCCGCGAGCTCCACTCTGAGTCGCGAACATCTTCCAGTAGATCGATGATTCATATGTCGCGAACAAGCTTCCAGTAGGTCGCGAACGACATTAATATGTCGCGAAGTTTAAGTCGCGAGCGACCGTGATTCCTTAAGTCGTTCGAGTACCAGAAGCGAACTGTGTCGCAATTTTTTTGAAGTCGGTTGTGTGTTGTACATAGGTCGCGTGTGTCTTAATTGTTAGGTCAAAGATCGTGTTGTATGGGTTAAGTCATTTGTTTTTAGGTTGGCCGTAAGTTAGGTCGGCTGTGTAAAGTTGCGTGAGTTGTAATTTTCTATAAATAGGGGTATGGTGTTACTTGTAAAGGTTGTTGAATTTTGAATAAAATTTTGAGTGCTTTGTGTCTCTTCGAAATTGGAAGTTGAGTGTTATCTCCTTTCTCCATCTTCGGTTATTCGAGTGCGCTCGAATCAACGATTTTGAAGCCGATTCACGGAATCTTGTGCGCAAGATCAACATCGAAGAATCGTAGATCTTTTAACACGGTATTGTGCGCGATCAACGTGTTGGGGATAGCTAGAATCCGGTATCTCTTGAGATCAACGGATTTGGGCGTTTGGTATCACTAATTCATCGATTCATATTGCTTCATCTAATCGTTCATCGATTAGTTTGACACGAAATCCACATTTCGTCGTCATCCGTCATAATCCGCTGTGTCAGTTTGGTATCAGAGATAAACTTAGCCAATCGTAGCTAAGCCAAGCCTATTGGGAGTAAAGAGGAAGTTTTGGAGTTAAAGCCAAGCTAAGTAGAGAAGGAACCGAGTTTGTTAGAGAGATCATGCCTCCGAGACGTGCTAACCGATTTCAAAATATTGGAGATGCGTATCGAAGAGAAGAAGCTGAGGCAATAGAGCAACGTATCAATGAGAAGTTCAATGAAGGTGTTGAGAAGTTAGAGAAGTTGATGATCGACATGAATCAAAGTCGTAGGAGAAGGTCACCATTCTCGAACCATGGAGGAAACAGAGTTTCACCATCGGTTACAAAAGCGAGGAGGGTGTCGCCACAATCTGTTCGAGATTGAAGAGAATCATCAGTTTCAACGATGCGAGATCACCATGGGTATAGAAATGAAGAGAGAAGGACTCCACATGAGTTTGAGAATAAACCATATTATGATGATGAAAGACATGGTCGAAGGGACGTGCTTGATCATAGAGATATTGATGGTCGAGACCGATATCGAAGCACATTTGATTATAATGAGGATGGTGATAGATGTAGTGTTCATTATCGAGATCGAGACCAAGTGCGAAATCCATGTCGGGATATAGAAGACGATCGTCGATGGGAGTCGGGGATAAAGATGGAAATTCCAGAATTCCAGAATTTTTGGATTGGTTATCTAACATTGAAGAAATTTTCGACTTCAAGGAAGTTCCTGAGCATTGTAGAGTTAAGTTGGTTGCTACAGTTTGAGAGGAAGAGCAATGGCATGGTGGCAACAAATTAAACTAACACGGGAAAGGATGGGAAAGTCAAAGATTGTCTCATGGGAGAAGATGAAGAAGTTAATGAAGGCTATTTTCTTTCCTTATAACTATCAATCCCTTATGTATCAGCGATTGCAGAACTTGAGATAGGGAACAAAGTCGGTGAATGATTATGCGGATGAATTTTATC
The DNA here is from genome assembly GCA_030765085.1 of Allium cepa. NCBI lineage: Eukaryota > Viridiplantae > Streptophyta > Magnoliopsida > Asparagales > Amaryllidaceae > Allium > Allium cepa. The sequence continues at coordinate 766,472,031 of CM060928.1, read as the reverse complement.
AATTGATTGCGAGGAATGATATCATGGAGACAGAGGAACAATTGACCGCTAGATTTGTTGGAGGGTTGAGAATGTAGATTCAAGATATGGTGAATATGTTTGATCCAAGATCTGTCGTTGAAGCACATCAAAAGGCTCTAGCTTGGGAGAAGCAAGGTAGAAGAGGTGGTAGTGTGTTTACCAATCCTAACAATCAAGTGAAAGGGGCTAGTAGCAATGCGAATGTTTCCAAGGCTGTTAATAAACCGGTTGTTAATGAAGTTGCTAAGACCAAAGTCAACAACAATTTCAAGTGCTATAATTGTCAGGAGTTTGGTCACAAGAGCAATGAATGTCCAAAGCCTAAGAAACGAGTGATGGTTGCTGAGGCTGAGGATGAGGATGCTGAAGTAGAATATTCCAATTCACCACAGGTTGAGGAGGAAGAAGAATTATCAGGAGATGAGGGTTGTAATTTGATGATGAGGAGATCGTGTTTGACACCAAAGCAAGAGGATGATTCAAGTTGGCTAAGGAGTAATATTTTTCAGTCAACGTGCATTATTTTGGAAAAGGTTTGTAAATTTGTTATCGATGCTGAAAGTTGTAATAACATTATCTCTACAGAAGCTGTAAAGAAGTTGGCATTGAAGACTGAAAAGCATCCTAAGCCCTATAAGTTAGCTTGGTTGAGGAAAGGTGTGGAGGTGAAGGTTAGTAGAAGAGCTTGTGTAATTTTTTCGATTGGGAAGAAATGCAAAGATGAAATTTGGTGTGATGTGGTTGATATGGATGTATGTCATCTGTTGTTGGGGAGACCGTGGCAGTATGATAGAGCTGTACAGCATGATGGACGTACCAACAGTTACAGTTTCATGTTTGAGGGTACTAAAATCACTTTAATCCCTAAAAAGCAACAACAGAAGGAAAGCAAGTTGTAGGAGATTGAAGAGCTGAAAACTTTGCTATCTTTGAAAGAGTTTGTTAGAGAAGTCGAAGATGAACCTGAAGTATTTTTGTTGATCGGACGTGAGAGTAATGAAGTGGTTGAAATTCCTGAAGAAGTAAAGCCAGTGCTGAAAGAATTTGAAGATGTATTTCCTAAAGAGCTGCCAACGGAGTTACCACCGTTGAGGAACATACAACACCAAATAGATCTTGTTTCAGGAGCTGTGTTACCACATAGACCACATTACAGGATGAGTCCAAAGAAACGCGAGGAGTTGAGAAGGCAGGTGGAGGAGTTGCTTGAACAAGGGCGTGTACAGGAAAGTTTAAGTCCTTGTGCAGTACCAGCCTTGTTAGTACCGAAGAAGGATGGAACTTGGAGAATGTGTACCGATAGTCGGGAATTGAACAAGATTACTGTGAGGTACAGATTTCCAATGCCTAGATTGGATGATTTGTTAGACCAGTTGAATGGAGCTGCAATATTTTCAAAGATTGATCTAAAGAGTGGGTACCATCAAATTTGAATTCGACCAGGGGATGAATGGAAAACAGCGTTGAAGGCAAGGGAGGGGTTGTATGAAAGGCTGGTTATGCCGTTTGGACTTTCGAATGCACCTAGTATGTTTATGCGGGTGATGAATCAGATATTTAGACCATTTATTGGGAAGTTCGTGGTGGTGTATTTTGACGATATACTGATATACAGTGGAAGCCCAGAAGAACACTTGCATCATCTGAGAGAAGTGTTGATGATACTATGCCACGAACAATTTTATGCTGCAACGAAGAAATGCGTGTTCATGACGCTTAGTGTTTTATTTTTGGGATATGTTGTATCATAAGGAGGTATACAGGTGGATCAGAATAAAGTTGAAGCAATCAAAAATTGGCCCCAACCCAGGACGATAACCGAAGTTAGAAGTTTTCATGGATTAGCGTCATTCTACCGAAGGTTTATTCCACATTTTAGTAGCGTGATGGCACCTATTACTGATTGTGTGAAGGGTAAGCCATTTTCATGGTCGAAGGAAGCAGGATTTGATTTTAAGCGAATCAAGGAACTTTTGACGTCAGCACCAATTCTAGTATTGCCAGATTTTCAGTTGCTATTTGAATTGCATACAGATGCATCGAAAGTTGGAATCAGAGGAGTATTGAGTCAGAAGGGACGTCCTATTGCTTATTTCAGTGAGAAACTTTCTAGAGCAAAGATGATATATAATACTTATGATGTGGAATTTTATGCTATTGTACAAGCCGCGAAACATTGGAGACATTATTTGTTCCATAAAGAATTTGTTTTATATACTGATCGTGAAGCGTTGAAACATTTGCAAGGGCAGGACAAGATTGCAACTAGGCATGCCTCGTGGATTGCATACTTACAACAGTTTACATTTGTTGTGAAACACAAATCGGGAGTTACAAATCGAGTGGAAGATGCATTAAGTAGGAGAAATCATTTATTGACTACGATGATGGTTGAAGTGACGGGGTTTGATATACTTCCAGAATTGTTTGTTAAAGACCCTTACTTTGCGAAGTTTTTAGACGAAGTCAATAAAGGGAAGACGGATGAGTTTGTGTTAGTGGATGGTTTTCTTTTCAAAGGAAATCGATTATGTATTCCAGAGTGTAGATTGCGAATGAAGATTGTAAAGGAATTGCACGAAGAAGGACATATGGGTAGAGACCGTACATTACAGTTGATTTCTCAATCTTATTTTTGGCCTTTCGATGAGAAAAGAAGTTGCAAGATTTGTGGAAAGATGTCACATATGTCAAGTTTCCAAAGGGACAGCTACGAATGCAGGATTGTATATGCCATTGCCTATGCCTACCAGACCATAGGTTGATATCAGCATGGATTTCGTTTTAGGTTTGCCAAGAACTCAACGTGGAAATGATTCCATATATGTGGTGGTAGATAGATTTTCGAAAATGGCACATTTCATAGCTTGTAAGAACACCACTGATGCAGTCCGTGTTGCTCAGTTATTCTTTAAAGAGATTTATCGATTACATGGGTTACCTGAGACAATTGTTTCTGGCAGGGATACGCGATTTATAAGCCATTTTGGATGAGTTTGTGGAACATGGTTGGAACGAAACTGAATTTTAGTAGCGTTTATCATCCGCAAACAGATGGGCAAACGGAAGTGGTGAATAGATCATTGGGAAACTTGTTGAGATGTATTGTGAAAGATAATTTGAAGAGCTGGGATATGAAATTATGTTAGGCGGAATTTGCATATAATCACGCTGTTAATCGAAGTACTGGATTCAGTCCGTTTCAAGTCGTATATTCAGCAATTCCGAAGGGAACGTTAGATTTGACGACTGTGCCATATCAGAAAGGAGTTGTTAAGCGAGCTTGTGATTTTGTGACTGAGTTGCAGAAGTGTCACGGAACCGTTCATGAACGATTGCTTAAGTCAAATGAGAAGTATAAACAACTAGCAGATCAGAAACGAAGGAGTGTAGAATTCAAAGAAGGTGATTTGGTTTACGCAGTGTTAACAAAAGGTCGTTTTCCAGTTGGAACTTAGAATAAGTTGAAAGCATGAAAGATTGGTCCAGTAGAAATTCTGAAGAAGATAAATGATAATTTGTATCAGTTAAGGTTGTCGGAAAATGTTCATACTTCTGATGTTTTTAATATCAAACACTTGATTCCGTATTATGGGGTGAAGCTTGTCGAAGAAGAAAAGGGTGTGAATTCGGGGACGAATTCTTTTCAACCAGGGGAGGATAATGCAGCGCGAGTTAAAAGTAAACGAGATAAAGGTAAGTCGTTTACCTTGAGTCGAAACCGCTCCTCCATTTTAGGTCGCGAGCAAGCCCTAGGTCGTGAACGACCTACCCTGGGTCGCGGCAAGCGTAGATCGCTCCACCTAAGTCGCTATTCCATCCTAGGTCGCGAACGACCTTCACGCCCCCTCAGGTCGCTCCGCCTAAATCGCTCCTCCACCATAGGTCGCGAACGACCTTCGTGCCTCTTCGGGATGCTCCGCCTAAGTCGCTTCTCCATCTTAGATCGTGAACAAGCTTAGGCCGCGAGCTCCACTCTGAGTCGCTAACAGCTTCCAGTAGATCAATGATTCATATGTCGCGAACAAGCTTCCAGTAGGTTGCGAACGACATTAATATGTCGCGAACTTTAAGTCGCAAGCAACCGTGCTTCCTTAAGTCGTTCGAGTACCAGAAGCGATCTGTGTTGCAATTTTTTTTAAGTCAGTTGTGTGTTGTACATAGGTCGCGTGTGTTGTAATTGTTAGGTCGAAGATCGTGTTGTATGGGTTGAGTCATTTATTTTTAGGTCGGCCGTAAGTTAGGTCGGCTGTGTAAAGTTGTGTGAGTAGTAATCTTCTATAAATAAGGGTATGGTGTTACTTGTAAAGATTGTTGAATTTTGAATAAAATTTTGAGTGCTTTGTGCCTCTTTGAAATTGAAAGTTGAGTGTTATCTCCTTTCTCCATCTTCGGTTATTCGAGTGCGCTCGAATCAACGATTTTGAAGCCGATTCACGGAATCTTGTGCGCAAGATCAACGTCGAAGAATCATAGATCTTTTAACACGGTATTGTGCGCGATCAACTGTTGGGGATAGCTAGAATTCGGTATCTCTTGAGATCAACGGATTTGGGCGTTTGGTATCACTAATTCATCGATTCATATTGCTTCATCTAATCGTTCATCGATTAGTTTGACACGAAATCCACATTTCATCGTCATCCGTCATAATCCGCTGCGTCAACATATATATATATATATATATATATATATATATATCTGTGTGTGTGTGTGTATGTATGTATGTATATGTATATGTATGTATGTATGAGTACACTAAATACTTATAGATGTGTGTGTGTAATATATATAGTAATTAAATAATAATTATTGAAATATATGTTTATTGATCTGGTCATGTGCATAGATCAAGGGTTTTTTTAATTTTTAAATATTGAATATATATATGTATCTTAATAAATATATATTAAAAAGACCAAAATAATTATTTTGTCTGCAGCAGTGGCGTAATAGTAGAGACACTTGTAACTTGTTAACGAGGTCATGAGTTGATACCCATCTGCCTTACTCCCTCAAGGAGGGAAGTTGTGTTTCCCGTTAAATCCAGCAAAAATGGTTGGGAAATGAATGATTTCTGCTAGGTAGGCTAACCTCTCATTTCTAGCTCTGGTTGGACTAGCTGAGTTGGGCTCTACTCTTCGAAGTAGAGTTTTCAAAAAAAATAATTATTTAAAGATTAGGAAATATATTTTGTTTGAATCTAAATTTAAATTATAAACTTCTAGTAAATTTTAGGTGAAATTTTAAATTTTTAATATATAATTTTTAAAACTTACAATAATTAGAAAATCAAATTTAAAAAAATTGATTTTATTATAAATATTTAAAAATAACAGTTTTTTTAATTTCTACAGTGATTTCAATAGTTATTAATAAGATTTTATAAATTTTTAAAATATCTTTATTAATAGTTGTAATACCTTTGGTTTCGCACTTTTTTGTATCAGCGTGGACTACCAAAAATGCACTTCTGCAGCTATTAGCAAATCTTAATGTCCTTGAGAAATAGAATAGGATCTGATAGTTAAATTTCCCCCCTGCAGATATTATCAAATCTTAATATCCATTAACATAGAATCTAACAGTTAAACTTCTTTACAAATTCAAATGTTCGACACTTAAAAATATGATCTAACAAATAAACATTTTTTTAATAAACAACTATTTCATTTTTTATTAATTAATAATATAGATAAAATTCAAATTAACAAAAAATTAAAAGGTGCAACATAGAAATAAAATTTTAAATCAACTACAAACTGTTTCAACTTTAAAACATGACTAAATATTTGGGCGAACAATTTTTTCTTGAATGTGATAATCATATATAATCTATAGAAAAACAGTTCATACGCGAATCACATGTCATTATCAAGCGCGAAGCTCATGCCTTAACGCTCGTATATTATAATATATGCATAAATTTATATAAATATTTATATGATAAATTTATCTAAATATTAATTAAAAATATTATATAAAAATAAAACGCTTTCTTTCTACTGAAAATAATGTACTCATTAATCGTCATATATAAAATTTTATTTTCATATTTTACATATTTATAATATAGTATTTAAAGTATAAACTATATAGATATATGTGTATATTATATATTAAATCAGTCACATAATCAAAAAATGTATTTTTTATTATGAGGTGTACCGTATAATGATGAATTATCATAATTTATTTATTTATTTCATAAACATATATGTGTGTGTGTGCGTGCGCGCGTGTGCGTGTGTACATATAACCAAATTATATTATGACAATAAATCTACGTATTAGAATAATTACCTAACTAACAATAATATATATATATATATATCTAATAAGGATTATAAACATAATTAATATTTGTAGTCAATCAAAAACATACCTTACAGCTAAAGCCCTTAAGCACATCTTGAAACGAAAATGTATGCCCTAATTGGAAATGATTTTCGATCCAACATAGTGCTAATCCTTGAACAATCGACCATCGGCGATCGAATAGCAAATGTATTGACTTAATTTGGGCTTGACAAAGAGGGACTATAGGGAATTTTTCGTCAGCAATGATAAGAGGTGGGGGCTCCAAAAGTACTAAATCAAATGGAGAAAGAGATGCTTAAATAGAGGATGAAAATGAGAATATTTACGATCTCATCTTTTACTCCATCTCCGTTAATCACGACCATCCATTTTTTTCAAGCCCTATAATCCATATCCTAGCAGCCCCTATCCCTTTGTTTTAGCCGATCCTATTAGCCCCATGATGGACCTTAAACCAATTTGAGCTCGAAGGAATATTTTGCTTTTTAAATCTTATTTAAAACATTTTTCGATACCGCATGTTGATTAATGTGTTCGTAACTTTTATAAATACAATCAATATTCATTTATCAAATTAAAATCAAATTTGTACATATTATTTCATAAATATTATTTTATTTAATAAATTTATAACAATTGTAAATTAATTAAATCATTTGGTCAAAGGATAATTCATCGTTTTCGATTGTGTGACCCGTTAGGTGTAAATTTGGTCAGCGATTAACATCGAACCATTCGAATCAACGTTCACATGTCCCTTTGTAGGTGTGTGATATTTTAGCCTAATTTATCGCTTACTTAGTTTGGTTAGAATTAAATTTTACTTTGTTAAGCGTTAGTTGGTTTTTGACTATTGTTTACACCAATTCTCTTCACCAAAACTATATCACTTTGGACTTATGAAATTTGGTAATGGTCAAAATTAGAATATCGTCCATATTTAACTATATTATCCAAACATAAAGTTATTGGTTCAATAATAACAATTATTATTAACTGAAATGCTCTGGCTCGAGACTTTGACTTTGAGTTGACTACAGTTGACCATAATACTAACCTCATATAACTCAGGAGATGAATGCTCTCTTGAATAGTGCTTCACTCCCAATACTTCCACTCAACCTAACTATAGTCACTCAAAAAATGTCGTGCAATGATTCGACTATAATCAAAGCAGAGCTTTCGTACCGAAAGCCGAGAGTATACTCCAGTCGAGAGAACTTTGTAAACAGTCACAACGATATTTTCTATTTGACATTATTTATATTAACCAGCAGAAAACTATCGAGTGAGTCATTCCACGGCTATCCAATAACTATCAGTATGTACACCTAGGTATCCCAGTTGTAAGGTCTAATACATTACCAAACATTTGAAGAGTGTTATATAATCTAGTCACAATGGATACACCGATATTCAGTCTTGATGCATCTTGACTAGGAACTTTTAAAACAATATATTTTTTATTATGATAAATTATTCATGTTACACTTTGTAACTACTGTCACAAAACATACCATTTATGGTTTTTCTATCAAATATACCGTTAGTTAAATTAAAAAATTAATATAACACATTATATCAAGTATATAATATATAAAAAAACACCTTTTACTTTGAACAGTAGTGGTTATCGAGTTAGATATATATAATAAAGGGGGAATAAATTTAAAGGACAAAGATTTGTATATTTTTTGCCTCAATGACATGACCTCAATATTTTTACCACAAGGACAAACATTCTTCTAAAAATTATTCATAAGGAAAAATATTTTCCAAAATTATTCATAAGGACAACAAAACTGCTACCGAGCTAAAACTGATAACTAAAAACTGCTATCGATAACTACAAACTGATACCTAAAAACTGCTATCAATAACTAAAAACTAATACCTACAGAAAGTTGTCCTTTAGGACAAAATATTGAAGGTCTGTCCTTGAGGCTAAAAAGCTGTGAAATTTTGTCCTTGACAATAATTTCCTGTATAATAAATTACACAATAGCTTCTAAGGCATACCCCTAACTCTATGTGTGTGTGTACATATAAAAATTTAATATTTTTGTTTGTGCCAAAATTGGTCACAAACCCCAAATATCATGGAAGCACCAATATATGAATATAAATCAACAATATTCAAGCACAAGTCAGAGATCTAAGCTAACAACAACTAACGATCCAGAAATAACGAACAGAAACACAAGATTTATAGTGGTTTGGCTATCCCCGGCCTACGTCCACTTTAAGTAATTATCTTTTATTGATGTTCTTCGCTAGTTACAGCGGATTACGGCGGATTACAATGAAGAATTTCCAATACAACAGTGATGGTAAGGTGTAGAATTGAATCTGGCAGAGTCTGGACGTTGAACAGCCAAAAGATCCCCTTTCTGTTGGTTCTATGGGGCTATTATAGGTGTAGGAGGTTGATATCGTGCTCAAACTTCGGGAGACTCCTTCTGGCACGCGAGTGGGCCCACACGATCGATCCCGGAAAGTTTCGACTCGATTCGTGATCAATACAAACCAATTTCGTATCGATCAAAAATGATCCAATCGAGCTGAAACTTTGCAGGAACGTTCTTTAGGTTGTACGCAAGCTCCTGTGAAAATTTCGTAGCATTTGGACCTTTGGTTTAGGAGATATGATCGATGCAACTTTGTATTCTTCGATGGCTGTCAACTTTGAATCCATGGTTCGTATCCATGACCTTCGTATCGATCAGAAGCACGTGCGCATAGGATGACGTGGCATGGGTTTCCTGGATCGATCCAATTTTTGCACGAGTTGATCGAGTCGTTTCGAGGCTTTTGCCTTGTTTGCATCGACACATTCGCATCAATAACAGGGGGTTTTCATATCGATGATGTTGTTCGCATCGATGATTAGAGTGCCGTTTCATATCGATCAAGGAATGCACCATTCATATCGACGGACCGTTGGGGATCGATACGAGCAGCGAGTTTGGATCGATACGAACTAGATCGATACAAACAGTGTAATTCATAGTGGAGTGCGAACAGTATCGATGCGAACAGAACCGGTGCGATGACTCCGGATCGATTCGAACATATGGATACGAACAATCGAGCATGCATGAATCTGATCGATACGGACCTCATGGATTCGAACTATACAAAACCTAATGGATTCGAACAGATTGAGGCGATGTCATTCCGGTGGATATGAAACCTAATGGATTCGAATGGACCATCACCTTGGCTCTTCGATGAATATGAACATCGTATCCCTTCTCCTTGTATCGATCATATCTCCTTCATACAAACTCCGATTAACCTGAAATTCGAAATATATTCTCTACTAGCCTTGATCATCATCTCCAATCGATTCCGTCCTCATCGGAGCTTGGCCTAATTTTAACGATATCGACTGCAGCCTTCTTTCCAATAGATCTCCAATCCTGACATCCATTCTTCCTTGCTAATTTGTTGATATTCCAGCCTTGACCAAAAGGTGGGATAACATTTGCCCCCCAAAACATGCCTTGTGATAAGAACGTATGTTTTGAATAACTACGAATCCGATATCAGAAGTCCATAGCCAATTCCATATCCATCCGAACTCGATAACCAAGTTTTTATCCAATAGCCAATAACCGAATCCACGACCACTCCGGATCAATATCCGAATTCGTAACCTCTTCGGGTTCGTGCCAAGTGCAATCCATACCTGAGGATCGTGGTCCAGTGTCCCTGGACGTTGAATATTGACATGACTTAAGTCCTAAGCCAAATTCCGGTCACTCCGGACCCTTGTCGAGCATAGTCCATATTCGACGACCTGAAACAATAGCCAATAACGTATAGACTAAGTCCTAGGCCGAATCCTGGTCACTTCGGACCCCTGTTGTGCATAGTCCATGCTCAACAACTTGAAATAATAACCAATAATATATGGCCTAAGTCCGAGGCCGAATCCTGGTCTCTCCAGACCCTTCCTGAGCATATCCCATACTTAACGACCTGAAATAATAACTGATAATATAAGGCCTAATTCCTAGGCCGAATCCTGGTCTCTCCGGACCCTTGCTGAGCATAGTCCATACTAAACGACCTGAGTAAGTCGACTTACCACGTTCGGGCAAAGTGACTGACTCCTTGCCATGTATAATCCATACCCACGACCGTTTACCAAAAACCAGACGAAAATTCAATCAAAATCCAGTCCAAAATCCAAATCAAATCAGAAAATCAGAAATCCGAACCGACATCCAAAATAGAAAATAATCATCCAAATGAGAATCCAAGCCAGAAAGCAAACAAAACCAGGAGTTCAAACCAAATTCAAAAACAAAACCAGAAAAAATGAGTATCCAGCCCACAAATGGAAAAAAGATTTCACAAACCATAGCATCGCGGTCTATCACCATTAAGAACGTGCCTAGGGGCCATCTCCGTCCCCATACACGTGTAAATGATTTTACCGTTTGCCGGTGGCTTGCAACTTATTTCATAATGTCCCAGATAATTGATAACCAATCGACCATCATCCCTGGGCCTCACACCATCATGGTTTGAGGTAGATGGTGGTTTCTCTTGCTCCACCGTTGCTTTCCGAGCCCCAACATACTGCCTCAATTGTCCATTCCTCACATGCTCCTCAATTATGTCCTTTAAGTGCCTGCAGTTGTTGGTATCATGTCCATCCAAATCATGGAAGAGACAGTGCCTTCCCGATGTCCTTTCACGTTCAGAGGGTTCTTTCCTAGCTGGCCTTCGCTAAGGACGGCGATTCTGGGTTTCCATGCATATCCGCTCCAATGTTTCATTCAATCCAGTATAGGTGGAGAACTGCGGCTCCCTCCATCGTTTCTTGGCCTTTTCCGAATCTTCATTAAGCTTCCTTTTTCCCTTTCCTTTATCTCTGCCCAAGCCTCCGCTGGATGGTCCTCCACCCACAGTCGCATTCACCTCTTTTAACTTTAAATCTATGCACGCGTCCTCTTACTGAAGGAATCTTTCAGCTTCGTGAAAGAATTCTCGAGATCCAGTGATGGGTCTTGTATTAGAGATACTTTGAAATACGAATCCTCTCGGACTCCCGATACTGCTACCATTAAAACCAACGATGGGTCTGGCCGATCTACCGAAGCAACCGCCGCATTAAACCGAGTTAGGAAAGCTCTGGGTGACTCATCCGTCCTTTGCTTGATTGATGTTAGTGTCATCACGTTCTTTGGCCTCTTGATATGAACCCGAAATTGCCTCAAAAACCTGTCCACCAACTCTGTCCACGTCCTAATGGATCCCTCTTCTAGCTGCCTGAACCACATCGTAGCTATATCCGTCAAGTACAGAGGGAAACATCGGGCCATAACTTCCTCTGATGCCCCCAGCACTTCCATATGTCTGGTGTATCTCATCAGGTGATCGGTTGGGTCAGCCTTGCCATTGTAGACTTCCATACTAGGTAGCTTGAAATTAGGTGGATTTCGAGCTATCCTGATTTCCCGACTAAATGGACTCTTGTTCACTCCTTCCAGATCTCCATTGATTAAACCTCGGCGCATAGTTCTCTTAATAATCTTAGCTAATCCAGCATTGACTGTCAAAGGTTTCCCCCCATGCCCTCGAGGGAATTTCGGTATGTATTCTTCGCGTGGCTCATCTCTAGCCTATTGAGGTTCATTCATAGGTCTTCCAGTGTCAGATCCTGCAGGTCTGCCCCCAAGCCTTCGTTGATCGCCTTCTGGCTCTGTATTCTGTCCTCCATTGGGTTCCGCAACCCTAGCTCCTTGTTCCACATTCGCAGCCGCTGTAGTCGGTCCTAAGTTCTTGTTCCTATAGCTCTTATCTGTTCAAAGAAAGTCTGCATCATATCATGTTGACTCTTCAACAATCTCTCATGCAATGAATTCGCCATAGCTTCCATCTCGTCCCTAGTAATATAGATAGAAGCTTGCCCTTCTCCAGCGCCGATGGATGCCTCTTGACTTCCTCCTTGTTGGCTTCTCTTAGCTCTTTGTCTTCTACTTATTTGTCGAGTCATTATCTTCAAAACCTGAATTCTTCAAGCCTTTCAAATCTGAACCCTGAATTCAATTCTCAGTGAAAGCACCAATGTGTTTGTGCCAAAATTGGTCACAAACCCCAAATATCGTGGAAGCACCAATATATGAATATAAATCAACAATAATCAAGCACAAGTCACGGATATAAGCTAACAACAACTAATGATCCAAAAATAACGAACAGAAACACAAGATTTATAGTGGTTCGGCTATCTCCGGCCTATGTTCACTTCAAATAATTACCTTTTATTGATGTTCTTCGCTGGTTACAGTCGATTACAGCAGATTACAATGAAAAATTTCCAATACAACAATGATGGTAAGGTGTAGAATTGAATCCGGTAGAGTCTGGACGTTGAGCAGCCAAAAGATCCCCTTTCTGTAGGCTCTAGGGGCTATTGATAGGTGTAGGAGGTTGATATCGCGCTCAAACTTCAGGAGACTCCTTCTGGCACGCGAATGGGCCCATGCGATCGATCTCGGAAAGTTTCGACTCGATTCGTGATTGATACGAACCACTTTCGTATCGATCAAAAAATGATCCAATCGAGCTGAAACTTTGAAGGGACGTTCTTTAGCTTGTACACAAGCTCCTGTGAAAATTTCGTAGCGTTTGGACCCGTGGTTTAGGTGATATGATCGATGCAACTTTGTATTCTTCGATGGCTATCAACTTCGAACCCATGGTTCGTATCCATGCCCTTCGTATCGATCAGAAGCACGTACGCATAGGATGACGTGGCGCGGGTTTCCTGGATCGATCTAATTTTTGCAGCGAGTTGATCGAGCCGTTCCAAGGCTTTCGCCTTGTTTGCATTGACACGTTCGCATCAATAACTGGGGGTTTTCATATCGATGACGCTGTTCGCATCGATGATTAGAGTGCCGTTTCGTATCGATGAAGGAATGCACCATTTGTATCGGTCGACCGTTGGGGATCGATACGAACAGCGAGTTTTGGATCAATACGAACCAGATCGACACGAAAAGTGTAATTCTTAGTGGAGTGCGAACACTGTCGATGCGAACATAACCGGTGCGATGACTCAAGATCGATTCGAACATATGGATACGAACAATCGAGCATGCGTGAATCTGATCGATACGGACCTGATGGATTCAAACCATACAAAACCTAATGGATTCGTACAGATTGAGGCGATGTCATTCCGGTGGATACGAAACCTGATGGATTCGAATAGACCATCACCTCGGCTCTTCGATGGATACGAACAAGTATCTCTTCTACCTTGTATCGATCATATATCCTTCATACGAACTCCGATTAACTTTAAATTTGAAATGTAGCCTCTCTTAGCCTTGATCATCATCTCCAATCGACTCCTTCCAAATCGAAGCTCGGTCGAATTTTAATGATATCGACTGCAGCCTTGTTTCCAATAGATCTCCAATCTTGACATCCATTCTTCCTTGCCAATTTGTTGATATTCCAGCCTTGACCAAAAGGTGGGATAACAATTTGTATTTCAAATTGTCAAAGCATGATTTAAACCTTTTTATCATTATCAAATGGATTAAAAGCGAGGTAATAATGTATACATAATATTTATTTTGTATTGTCTATGTTATATGTCATAATATCTCTTGTATGCTAATTAAATATTGTATCAATTAAATTTGTTGAAGAGGGAAGGTGAAATCAATCAATGATGCCACATTTCATCTCTTTTACTATTAGATCCTTATGCGATTGCATCTTGATTTATTCTTATATATTATCACCTAATAATCATACTTGCTCCATGTTTTGCAACTCTGACACACATAATTAGAGTGCTTATATATGAAATATACAAAACTTTCATATCACGCACTTCATTAACTTGGAATTAAATTAATAAAACTAAGACAAAATAAATAAAATAGGATTTGATTAAAACAATATTAGATTGGATCTAACAAATCTTTAGACTTCATAGACTCAATTGATCCAAAATAAGAATTTTTTGAAATTTACCTATTTCACCTGCTTCCCACATCTCCGATTCCAGCAAATAGGCTATTAGATCCCCTTATCAAGATCAGATCAGATCTTTTTCATGCAATTCAACTCACTAAATCCATACTATTATATCCATCGTTCCAATGTATTCACTAGTCTTTTAATCAATGTATCAATGTTGCCCACCAAGAGATTTATTTTTCAAGTGAATTTAAGCATTTAATATAGTATATATACCGATAATTCTCAATACTTATTTTTCTAAGGAAAAATCATGCCATGTCAATTACACTATAATTCTCATATTATAGATCAAACTTTAACATGTTGGTAAAAGGTACAAGGAGAGAGTTATTTACTACACATTTTATTTAAACTTCATTCAACAACGCTTACCAAACCTATTCAATTTTACAATAGTCACACATAAAGAACTTTGATAGAGGTTACTAGAGATATATTATACAAGCTATCTGAAATATAGCATTAAGTCTAACAAAAACATGATGCTACAAATATTGAAAGTACGACATTATAGCAATCAAAATATGATTTTAAGCCACTAGAATCGAAAATATGATTTTCTAGAATCGAAAATATGATTTTGTTGCTATCAAAGACATGATGTCATGGCCACTGGAAATGCAATATTATGGATATAAAAAACATGCCATGGTTTTTTGACTGAAACTATAAGATAGTTCTTTATTGAAAATATGAAGTAACTTGGTACTGAGAATATAAAGTATTTGTGAATGAAAATCATAGTTGTAGCTGTCGAAAATACATAATAGCTTGCTTTCAAAAATACAGAGTCATTGCTATCGAAATACATATTAGCTTGTTGTTGAAAACTTATGATAACCAGTTATCGAAATCAAGAAGTCAATTACTATCGATAATATGGTCTCAGATGCTATCTTAGATTTGGCTTTAAAAGCTACCAAGAATACCCTTTACATGCTATTGAAATAGGATTTTGTGATCGAAATGCAAATACGTTCAAAGTTATCGGAAAAACGTTGCCATTGTGAAAAAACCATAAATAAGTGTAAAGTTAATTTATTAGTTATGCTTTTATTTAATCTTAACATTGACATATTCTAATTTGTGAGTTTCAAAAGTGTTCCCGTACAAGGCCGATATTGTTTGCGACAAAATTGGTCACAAACCCCAAATATCACGGAAGCACCAATATATGAATATAAATCAACAATATTCAAGTGCAAGTCACAGATCTAAGCTAACAACAACTAACGATCCAAAAATAACGAACAAAAACACAAGATTTATAGTGGTTCGGTTATTTCCGGCCTACGTCCACTTCAAGTAATTATCTTTTATTGATGTTCTTCGCTGGCTACAGTCGATTACAGCGGATTACAATAAATATTTTCCAATCCAACAGTGATGGTAAGGTGTAGAATTGAATCCAGTAGAGTCTGGACGTTGAACAGCCAAAAGATCCCCTTTCTGTAGGTTGCAGGGGGGTATTTATAAGTGTAGGAGGTTGATATCACGCTAAAACTTCGAGAGACTCCTTCTGGCACGTGAGTGGGCCAACGCGATCGATCCCGAAAAGTTTCGACTCGATTCGTGATCGATACGAACCAATTTCGTATCGATCAAAAAATGATCCAATGGAGCTGAAACTTTGCAGGAACGTTCTTTAGCTTGTACGCAAGCTCCTGTGAAAATTTCATAGCATTTGGACTTGTGGTTTAGGAGATATGATCGATGCAACTTTGTATTCTTCGATGGCTGTCAACTTCGAATCCATGGTTCGTATCCATGCCCTTCATATCGATTAGAAGCACGTGCGCATATGATAGTGTGACGTGGGTTTCCTGGATCGATCCAATTTTTGCGGCGAGTTGATCGAGTCATTCGAGGCTTTCACCTTGTTTGCATCGACACGTTTGCATCTATAACTGGGGGTTTTCATATCGATGACGCGGTTCGCATGGATGATTAGAGTGCCCTTTCGTATCGATCAAGGAATGCACCATTCGTATCAATCAACCGTTGGGGATCGATACGAACAGCGAGTTCTGGATCGACACGAACCAGATCGACACGAACTGTGTAATTCTTAGTGGAGTGCAAACAGTATCGATGCGAACAGAACCAGTGCGATGACTCCGGATCGATTCGAACATATGGATATGAACAATGGAGCATGCGTGAATCTGATCGATACGGACTTGATGGATTCGAACTATAAAAAACCTAATGGATTCAAACAGATTGAGGCGATGTCATTCCGGTGGATATAAAACCTGATGGATTCGAATGGACCATCACCTCTGCTCTTCGATGGATACGAACAGCGTATCTCTTCTACCTTGTATCGATCATATCTCCTTCATACGAACTCCAATTAACCTGAAACGTAGCCTCTCCTAGCCTTGATCAGCATCTCCAATCGATTCCATCCTGATCGAAGCTCGGCCGAATTTTAACGATATCGATTGCAGCCTTCTTTCCGATAGATCTCCAATCCTGACATCCATTCTTCCTTGCCAATTTGTTGATATTCCAGCCTCGACCAAAAGGTGGGATAACATTTTCCTCCCAAAACATGCCTTGTGATAAGAAGGTCTGTTTTGAATAACTCCGAATCTGATATCCAAAGTCCATAGCCAAATCCATATCCATCCGAACTCGATAACCGAGTTTTTATCCAATAGCCAATAACTGAATCCATGACCTCTCTGGGTCAATATCCGAATTCGTAACCTCTCTGGGTTTATGCCAAGTGCAATCCATACCTAACGATCATGGTTCAGTGTCCCTAGACATTGAATAACGACATGGCTTAACTCCTAAGCCAAATCTCAGTCACTCCGGACCCTTATCGAGCATAGTCCATACTTGACGACCTGAAACAATAGCCAATAACGTAAGGCCTAAGTCCAAGGCCAAATCCTGGTCTCTCCGGACCTCTATTGAGCATAGTCCATACTTAACGACCTAAAATAATAACCGATAATATAGGGCCAAAGTCCTAGGCCGAATCCTGATCTCTCCGGACCTTTGCTGAGCATAGTCCATACTTAACGACCTGAAATAATAACCGATAATATAGGACCTAAGTCCTAGGTCGAATCCTGGTCTCTCCGGACCCTTGCTGAGCATAGTCCATACTCAACGACCTAAGTAAGCAGACTTACCACGGTCGGGAAAAGCGACTCACTCCTTGCCAGGTATAATCCATACCTAACGACCGTTTACCAAAAACCAGACAAAATTCCAATCAAAATCCAATCCAAAATCCAAATCAAACCAGAAATCCAAACCAACATCCAAAACATAAAATAATCATCCAAACGAGAATCCAAGCCAGAAAGAAAACAAAACCAGGAGTTCAAACCAAACTCCAAAACCAAACCAGAAAAAACGAGTATCCCGCCCATAAATGGAAAACAGATTTCACAAACCATAGCATCGCGGTCTATCGCCATTTAGAGCATGCCTAGGGGCCATCTCCGACCCCGTACATGTGTAAATGATTTTGCTGTTTGGCTTTCTATTTCATAACGACCTAGTTAATTGATAACCAATCGATCATCCCTAGGCCTCGCACCATCAAGGTTAGAGGTAGACGGTGGTTGCTCCTGCTCCACCGTTGCATTCCGAGCCCCAACATACTGCCTCAATTGTCCATTTCCTCACATGCTCCTCAATTATGTCCTTTAAGTGCCTGTAGTTGTTGGTATCGTGTCCATCCAAATCATGGAAGAGACAGTGCCTTCCTGATGCTCTTTCACGTTCAGAGGGTTCTCTCCTAGTTGGCCTTCGATAAAGAAGGCGATTTCAGGTTTCCATGTACATCCGCTCCAATGTTCCATTCAATCCAGTGTAGGTGGAGAACTTTGGCTCCCTCCATCATTTCCTGGCCTTTTCCGAATCGTCATTAAGATTCCTTTTTCCCTTTCCTTTATCTCTGTCCAAGCCTCCGTTGGATGGTCCTCCACCCTCAATCGCATTCACCTCTTTTAACTTTAAATCTATGCACGCGTCCTCTTTCCGAAGGAATCTTTCAGCTTCGTGAAAGAATTCCCCAGATCCAGTGGGGGGTCTTGTATTAGAGATACTTTGAAATCCAAATCCTCTCTGACTCCCGATACTACTGCCATTAAAACCATCGATAGATTGGGCTGGTCCACTGAAGCAACCGCCGCATTAAACCGAGTCAGGAAAGCTCTGAGTGACTTATTCGTCTTTTGCTTGATTGACGTTAGTTTCAACACGTTCTTTGGCCTCTTGATATGAACCTGAAATTGCCTCAAAAACCTATCTACAAACTCTATCCACGTCCTAATGGATCCCTCTTCCAGCTGCCTGAACCACATCGCAGCTATACTCATCAAGTACAGAGCGAACATCGGGCCATAACTTCCACCGATGCCCCCAGCACTTCCATGTGTCTGGTGTATCTCATCAGGTAATCGGTTGGGTCAGCCTTTCCATTGTAGAATTCCACGCTAGGTAGCTTGAAATCAGGTGGATTTCGAGCTATCCTGATTTCCCGAGTAAACAGACTCTTGTTCACTCCTTCCAGATCTCCATTGGTTAAACCTCTGCGCATAGTTCTCCTAATAATCTCAGCTAATCCAGCATTGTCTGTCAAAGGTTGGCGCCCATGCCCTTGAGGGAATTCTGGTACGTATTCTTCGTGTGGCTTATCTCTAGCCTATTGAGCTCCATTCATAGGCCTTCCAGTGTTTGATCCTGCGGGTCTGCCCTCAAGCCTTCGTTGATCGCCTTCTGGCTCTATATTCTGTCCTCCATTGGGTTCTGCAACCCTAGCTCCATGTTCCACATTCACAGCTGCTGTAGTCAGTCCTAAGTTCTATGTTGCTGCAGCTCTTGTCTGTTCAAAGAAAGTCTGCATCATATCATGTTGACTCTTCAACAATCTCTCATGTAATGAATTCGCCAAAGCTTCCATCTCGTCCCTGGTAATATAGATAGAAGCTTGCCCTTCTTTAGCTCCGAAGGATGACTCTTGACTTCCTCCTTGTTGGCTTCTCTCGGCTCTTTGTCTTATGCTTGTTTATCGAGTCAATATCTTCAACACCTGAATTCTTCAAGCATTTCAAATCTGAACCCTAAGTTTAACTCTCAATGAAAGCACCAAAGTGTTTGCGTCAAAATTGGCCACAAACCCTAAATATCGTGGAAGCACCAATATATGAATATAAATCAACAATATTCAAGCACAAGTCACAGATCTAAGCTAACAACAACTAACGATGCAGAAATAATGAACAGAAACACAAGATTTATAGTGGTTCGGCTATCTCTGGCCTACGTCCACTTCAAGCAATTATTTTTTATTGATGTTCTTCACTGGTTATAGTCGATTATAGCGGATTACAATGAAGAATTTCCAATACAACAGTGTTGGTAAGGTGTAGAATTGAATCCGGCAGATTCTGGACCTTGAACAGCCAAAAGATCCCTTTTCTATAGGTTCTAGGGGGCTATTTATAGGTATAGGAGGTTGATATCGCGCTCAAACTTCGGGAGACTCCTTCTGGCATGTGAGTGGGCCCACGCGATCGATCCTGGAAAGTTTCGACTCGATTCGTGATCGATACGAACCAATTTCGTATCGATCAAAAAATGATCCAATCGAGTTGAAACTTTGCAGGAACGTTCTTTAGCTTGTACGCAAGCTCATGTGAAAATTTCATAGCATTTGGGCCTGTGGTTTAGGAGATATGATCGATGCAACTTCGTATTCTTCGACGGCTGTCAACTTGGAATCCATGGTTTGAATCCATGCCCCTCGTATCGATCAGAAGCACATGCGCATAGGACGACGTGGCGCGGGTTTCCTGGATCGATCCAATTTTTGCGGCGAGTTGGTCGAGTTGTTCCAAGGCTTTCGCCTTGTTTGCATCGACACGTTCGCGTCAATAACTGGGGGGTTTTCATATCAATGACGTTGTTCGCATCGATCATTAGAGTGCCATTTCGTATCGATCAAGGAATGCACCATTCGTATGGGTCGACCGTTGGGGATCGATACGAACAACGAGTTTTGGATCGGTACGAACCAGATCGACACGAACAGTGTAATTCTTAGTGGAGTGCAAACAGTATCGATGCGAACAGAACCAGTGCGATGACTCCAGATCAATTCGAACCTATGGATACGAATAATCGAACATGCGTGAAATTTGAAATGTAGCATCTCCTAGCCTTGATCATCATCTCCAATAGATTACGTCCTGATTGGAGCTCGGCCGAATTTTAACGATATCGACTGCAACATTCTTTCCAATAGATCTCCAATCCTGACACCCATTATTCCTTTCCAATTTGTTGCTATTCCAGCCCTGACCATAAGGTGGGATAACAGATATAACTAATAGTGGTCTTTTTAATTTCACACAAATTATTTGAATCATAAATTAATTCTTTAATTAGGAAAACTCATTGTCTTACTGTTTAATTCATATCAATTATAAAAATTATAGGAAAATTCAAAAAAACATAAAATCTCATAAACGTATTCTTCAATTTCTAGTAAAATAATTTGGATCAAAATTGTAATTTTTCTTGTTTATTAACATTATTTTACAGCCAAAAACTATATAAATTCTACTTATGAAATTCATAATAATTAATCTTCACATCTGAAAATTAACATATTAAAATAATCTCTAATTTTACATGTTAAACATTTCACAAAATTTTTATAGCATATGGATGTAATTAGTTGGGTTTTAAGTTAAATAAACATTACTTTTACTACATAACTTAAGATATACATCTTTATTTCATTTTCATGATAATATATCAAAATCTCATAACTTAGTCATCGCAAACCTATCATCTACGACCAAAAAGGAGTTTACAGTGATGAAAATAAAATAGGTACTAATATCACACACCTTGATAAAAAATTGATTAAGAACTTCTCTTTCTCTCTTGATTAACGAAAATTGTATTCAATTTTCTCATTGCCTCTTCTACCAAAATGGTGGCCAAGACTTAGGAATACTTTTGTTTTTTATGTATATGATTAAACGAAAATGATAGAAAATTTCATAGGATATAAGAGTTAATACCATTGGATTTGGGCTAAAATCCTTTGCTTGATCTATTAATTTCTTAACCTTTTATTATACTAGTGTGAACCTGTGCGTCGCACATGGAATTGGAAAAAACATAGTTGTATAAGAAAGTAATGGTGAAATACCAAAGCATATAACAAAGCTATTAAAAAAACATGGTTCTTATAAAATAGGATTGAAAGTGGATAAAAAATTAATGTTTCCACTACAATTATATTCTTCTTTAAGTAGAATAGTAACATAACGAAATGTATATTCTTCTTTAAGTAGAAAACTAGCATAATGAAACATAGAAAATGTGATATCTAATAGGTTGTGTGAACATCTATTTTTAAATGCTTTTATAACATAGAAAGAGAAATCAGTATATGATACCATTGACATACATGATAAGCGTTAACGAACAACAAAGAAAGATACTCTGACGATTATAACAGCATTACAACAGCTATTAGGCAAATCAAAATTAAAGTATTGTCTCCCTTTTAAACAATCCAAGGGGAAAATATTTATGCATAACCGTACATTAGTAATGTAGCATGTTAAAACAGCAATGAATAAAAAGGTTAAAAAGAAGGTGGACTATAGCAGTGAAAAAAATGCTTTATTTGTGTTATTATTACAACAGAACCATAAATTCGAATACTAATAATGTAGTCTCTAGGAACATGCTAACGTTAGAATGAAAGCAAGTGAGCAGGGAGGAACTATTTTTTTCTTTTTCTTTGGACAAAGATGTTAGTTGTCTACTCAGTTGGTCTCATCCGTTGTGTTCCTGCAATTGAATTTTGTGAAAGTCGGTTTTAGTCGAAGTAGTAATGGATGTTGTAATAGCCCAGTAAACAAAAAATAACAATGCAAGTTTTTTAGTTTTGGATAAAAAAAGCGACATGAAAAAGCAGGAATGAACTTTTATTTTTTTTCTACATTTGCAATTCAGAAAGTAAAAAAGAAATGAAGCCCAGGTTAGGGGAGGGTCATTTACTGACATGCAAAACAACCTGTATAGATTAAAAAATTTATGGGTATAGGACATATGTAGTGAAAAAAAGGATAACAGGTCTAAAATTTCAAATTAACAATTATCCTGCGAGGTGATGTTTCTCTAACATATGTTCATCAGTCAAAATTTCATACTATAATAAATATTTGCATTCCTTCATTACTGTCAACTGGAATTGTTAGCCATATCCAATCTTTGGTATGAATGTGCACTTGCATATCAAAAGACAACAATACTTTTATCTTGACTCAACTTAAATATTTAGTAGGAAAAAGCACTAAACGATAGAAAGATTAACATTTTATAAGATATCTAAGCACTTGGTACAGTTCCTTACCTTTATTAATCCTTATACCGCTTCATTTAATTTCTTAACATCTTTTGCAATTGTACAAAGGCTCAAATATGTTTGTAGTTAAACACAATTCAGTTTTGAACAATTTAATGACTAAAACCTTGCATTATATTCTCATACAAACAAAGTATTATCATTTCTAAATCATAATGAGAAAAAATTTACATTCTTTACAATTTCGCTATCCATGTATATCAATATATCCTTTATTGTTCTTGAAAAAAATGGATTATTTTTTCTAGTATAAAGATATTTTCATAGCGTACAAGAACATAAAATCATTTATTGTGAAGTTTGCAAGGTTCAAACATGAAATAAAACCAAAGCACCCACCTTGTGCATGGATAAATAAATCCAGCAATGCCGTCTAATTAGAGGAAGTATGGAAATAATGAGCTTATCATAAAATTTGTTTTTTTGAAGAATGTATTATGCTCCCCATTTAAGATTTACAACATTGAAAAGTTAATATCTATAGTTATACTAATAGAGCATATATTAAAGCAAAAGCTACCAAAGTGTAAAAGAAGCAATGTGTGCATGAAAAATAAACTATAACGTAGAGGAGTGGAAAATCTAGAATTGGAATCATCATGAAGCGATGCCCAAAGTAAACAAAAATAGTTGAAAATTTAAAAACCATTTTTCATTTGTGTGCATTTTAAATATAAACTGCTATTTTGAAACTTTGATTGAAATTTTATTCAATTAATATACTTCAAATGAATCGCTTTTTTTTCTACTTAAGTGCCAGGTTCTTGTCCAATCATCTACACTTTTCAGTCATCCATGATATGTTCATTTTATTTGTCCTTTTTTGTTTTGGTTAAATTTATGATGTTTCTCTTTTTATCTACCTGATTTTCAAACCGATATTAGGGCTTACACATATACTGTTTATATATAATTGGAGTACCTAATGCATGCAATATTATTTTTTTGTTTTATTATATTTTTACCAATTCCAGTCTGCTGAACCAATCTTACTTCACTTTTCAAGGAAGGGTATTGGACCTTGATTGAATGCAGCGCGAGATGAAGATGATGAACGACATACCTTAAGTCGTGTTCCTTAATCGCGCTGCCCTAGGTCGCGAAGGTGAAGAAGCCCAAATCGCCGAAGCCCTAGATCGCTCAAGCTTCTAAGTCGCGAATTCCACTAAGTCGTTCCAGTTTAACTCGCGATCTTCCATATGTCGCGCTCCAATAGGTCGAAGCCACCCTAGGTCGCTGCCGTGCTCCTTAGGTCGCGAATGAAGTTATGTCGTTGCCAACTCCTAAGTCGCGAACGAGAAACCCTGAGTCGCGAAGGAGAAATTCGTATGTCGCTACCAGAGCTTCCTTAGATCGCTGAAGTTAGGTCGCGAACGAGTTTCCTTAGGTCACGAGAAGCCTTATGTCGAAGCCGCTCCAGAATTGCTTATGTCGCTGACATGTTCCTTTGAGCCGCTCCTGATGCCTTGCTAAGTCGTCTATATTTTGTTTTCATATGTCGTTTGTGTTGTAGTTGTTGTACCACTTTTCTTAAGTCGTTGGTGTTTGTATTTTCTTAAGTCGCATTGTTTGTATTTTGTTATGTCGTTATTTTCTTAAGTCGGGTGTCTTGGCAAGTTGTTGTACTGGTGTGTTGTACTTTCCCTATAAATTGGGGTGTGAGGTCATTTGTAAGTTGATTTTGGAATAAAAAACTTTGTTTGGTTTGTGCTTCGTGCCACCATTAAAATTGGTAGTTGAGTGTTATCTTCTATCTCCACCTTGGGCATTCGAGTGCGCTCAAATCAACGATTGTTGAAGTCAATTTGCGGAATCAAGTGCGCTTGATCAACGCTCAAAGAATTGTAGATCTTTCTTCACGGCATCATGCGTGATCAACGTGTCGAAGATTTGCTAGAATTCGGTATCTATGTTATCAACGGATTTGGACCATTCGGTATTCTTCATTCCATCGATTCATATTGCTTCATCTAATCGGTTCATCGATTAGCTTGGCACGAAATCTTCATTTCATTGTCATCCGTATTTTCCGCTGCATCATTTGGTATCAAAGCTAGACTTAGCCAATCATAGCTAAGACGAGCCTGTTGGACCAAGGAGAAGTGTTGAAATTTCTAGATTTGAAGTTTTGGAGTTCGAATTGAGTTGTTTGTTTATTTGGGTGTTCGTGAGATTTCAAACAAGTTGGGAAGTTTGATTCGAGATTTGTTTATTGAAGTCGTGCATCACTTTGAAGTTCAAGGCCGAGCTAAGTTGAAGTGTGAAGTTCAAGTTGAAGTTTGAAGTCGTGCATAACTTTGTGTTGAAGTGTAGAGCCATGCATTGTTGAGAAGTTTGGTGTTCATTGTGTTTTATCGTGAAGTTGCAACAAGTTGGGAGTTTCGATCCATATCATTTCGGATCAAAGTTCGAAAAGTGTTTGAATTTTTGCTTGTTGGGATTTTGCACGCCACTTTGAAGTTCAAGGCCGAGCTGAGTTGAAGTATGGAGTTCAAGTTGAAGTTTGAAGTCGTGCAACACTTTGTATTCAAGCTAAGTTAAGGCCAAGCTAGTTGGAGTTTGAGCCGAGTTGTACAAGTTGTTTGATCAAGGTCGAAAGTTGTGTTTGTTGAAATTTGTTGAAGATTAACAATGCCTCCGAGAAGAGTCAATCGCCATCAGAATGTTGATGATGTGTATAGAAGAGAAGATGCTAAGGCGATAGAGTAACGAATTAGTGATAACTTCGACGAGAGGTTCGATAAAATTTTTGGTAGATTGGAGAAATTGATGACTGATATGAATCAAAGCCAAAGGAGAAGGTCGCCAGTCTCGAACCATGGAGGAAATCGAGTTTCGCCATCGGTTACGGAAGCGAGGAGGGTGTCGCCACAATCTAATCGTGATAGAAGAGAATAATCAGTTTCATTGAGGAGAGATCACCATGAGTATCGAGATGAAGAAAGAAGAGCTTATCGCGGTAACGAGCATGAGCCATATTGTGATTATAAAAGATACCAAGTAGAGGAAAGAAGAAGTAGAGAGGACATGCATGGTCATAGAAGAGTCAATGTTCAGAATCGACATCGAAGCTCATCTAATTTTGAAGAAGATAGTTATGGAGATAGTGTTCACTTTCGATATCCAGATCAAGGGCAATGTCGATATAGGAATGTTGAAGACAAAGGTCATACACAGAAATCAAGGATGGACACAGAAATTCCAGAATTTTGAGGTGGTTTACGAGCAAAGGAATTCTTTGATTGGTTGTCAAAGGTTGAAAAGATATTTGTACTCCACAACGTTCCTGAAGATCATCAAGTTTGGTTAGTTGCTACAAGATTGGGAGGACGAGCTATGGATTGGTGGCAACAAACTAAATCATCCAGAGAGAGAATGAAGAAATCTAAAGTTGTCTCGTGGGATAAGATGAAAAGGATGATGAAGGCAAATTTATTACATACAATTATCAAGCTTGTATGAATCAACAGTTGCGGAAGTTGAGTCAAGGGAGTCGAGGAAAGGGTGTGGTTACAAGCTCCAGCAATCAGAGTAAAGGTGTTAATTGCAGTATGAATGTTTCTAAGAGAGTCAACAAATCAGTTGTACATGGAATCACTAAGACAAATGTTGATGACCGAATTAAGCGCTATCATTATCAGGAGTTTGACCATCGAAGTATTGAATGTATGGAGCCCAAGAGGAAAGCTTTAGTTGTAGAAGAGTGTGAAAACGAGGATGCGGATGATTCTATTGAAAGCGAGCCGGAAAGGGAAGAGGAACCGACTAGTCCATTATCTTTCAACGAAAGTGTTAAAGAATTGGAAGGAAGTGCTGAATCATTGGTTAGGTATGAGGCGAGTGAATAGCTTAAAACTCTTGAGGAGGTTAAATCAATGATAGAACAGTTTGAAGAAGTCGGTCCTACGGAATCGTACGAAGAATTACCACCAAAGTTTGACAGCAAAGATGAAGAGGTCGATTTAGAGAATGATGAATGTAATTTGTTGATGGAATTTTATTTAACGTCAAAGTATGTGGATGTAGAAGTTGATTAGTCTTCATTGCCAAAGTTTGATGTCGATGGTATGGAAGAAAGGATTGTGTTCGGAGTTGAGGGAATTGACTTGATGATGGAGGATTCTTGTTTAATACCTGAGCTTATGGATTAAAGTCAGCTAAGTATAAATTCCTTAGTGTCCGAGAAGCCCGAACAAAGTGAGAGTGAAACAGAAGAGAAGGCAGAATCAGATAGTTTATTATATTTGAAAGAGTTCGTCAGTGAAATGGAAGATAATGATGAATTATCAATGTTGATTGAATCCGGAAAAGATTCTGATTTTGAGAATCCTGAAGAGGATGAAATATTTGAAGAGTTTGAAGAGGAGATTTCTAAGGAACTGTCTGAAGATACTAGTCTTGTATTTTTTGAAGAGTCTGTCGAAAAGGTGAAAATTAGTAATGACTTGTTTGTATTGAACGGGCAAGGAACGAGTAAATATCTTGATGTTTTTGAGGAAGTTGGATCAGAATTCGATGAGTCTGAAGTCGAATATCCTACGGAATTACCCAAAGAGTTACCACCACTACAGGACATTCAACATCAAGCTGAACTAGTACCAGATGCTGTTTTACTGCGGAGATTGTATGATCTTGTGAATCTAAAAGAACAAGAAGAGTTGAAAAGACAGGAGGAAGAGAATGATTGTCAGTTGGAGTTGCCTGATCATGTCCGTACTGCTGACATTGTCAACGTCAACTGCTTGGAACCGTTTCATGAAAATAAACATGTCAAAGAAAAAGCGAGTGGGAGTTTATTTCAATCAGGGGAAATTGATGCAACGCGTCAAGGGAAGACTCTAAATGATGATACACCTGAACGAGATAAGGAAAGACAAGAATCTGGGCATGAGTCATCACACTTCTTCAGCCGTAACTTCTTAAATCGCTCCGCGGTTTTAAACTTCCTTATATCGTCTCGCATTTTCGTCACGATTTGGTTCTGTATCACACCTTCCTATTGGCACAAGCACCATGATGTCATCTCCCTCAGATCACTTCCTTATGCCGCCTGCCTAATGCCACGTCTGCTTTATGCCATGCTTTCCTTATGGCGAGCCGCATCTTCAAAGGGTCAAGACAAGATCAATCTTAAGAGTGGTTATCACCAGAACCACATCAGACTAGATAATGAATGGAAGACAGCATCTCGAAGAAGAAGAAAGTAAGAATTCGGGACGAATTCTTTTCAACCAGGGGAGGATGATGCAGCGCGAGATGAAGATGATGAACGACTTACCTTAAGTCGCGTTCCTTAATCGCGCTGCCCTAGGCCGCGAAGGCGAAGATGCCCAAATCGCCAAAGCCCTAGATCGCTCATGCTTCTAAGTCGCGAATTCCACTAAGTCGTTCCAGTTTAACTCACGATCTTCCGTATGTTGCGCTCCAGTAGGTCGAAGCCACCCTAGGTCGCTGTCGTGCTCCTTAGGTCGCGAACGAAGTTATGTCGCTGCCAACTCCTAAGTCGCGAACGAGAAACCCTAAGCCGCGAACGAGAAATTCGTATGTCGCTACCAGAGCTTTCTTAGATCGCTGAAGTTAGGTCGCAGACGAGTTTCCTTAGGTCGCGAGAAGCCTTATGTCGAAGCCGCTCCAGAATTGCTTATGTCGCTGACATGTTCCGTTGAGTCGCTCCTGATGCCTTGTTAAGTCGTCTGTATTTTGTTTTCATATGTCGTTTGTGTTGTAGTTGTTGTACCACTTTTCTTAAGTCGTTGGTGTTTGTATTTTCTTAAGTCGCATTGTTTGTATTTTGTTATGTCGTTACTTGCTTAAGTCGGGTGTCTTGGCAAGTTGTTGTACTGGTGTGTTGTACTTTCCCTATAAATAGGGGTGTGAGGTCATTTGTATGTTGATTTCGGATTAAAAAACTTTGTTTGGTTTGTGCTTCGTGCCACCATTAAAATTGGTAGTTGAGTGTTATCTCCTATCTCCACCTTCGGCATTCGAGTGCGCTCGAATCAATGATTGTTGAAGTCAATTCGCAGAATCAAGTGCGCTTGATCAACGCTCAAAGAATTGTAGATCTTTCTTCACGACATCATGCGCGATCAAGTGTCGAAGATTTGCTAGAATCCGGTATCTTCATGCTCAACGGATTTGGGCCATTCGGTATTCTTCATTCCATCAATTCATATTGCTTCATCTAATCGTTTCATCGCTTAGTTTGGCACGAAATCTTCATTTCGTTGTCATCCGTATTTTCCGCTGCATCAATTAGTCATTTGAATTTGTAATTTTGACGCTTTGAGTTAATTTACTGTTATAAAAAATAGTGGAAAATTAATAAAATTTTCTAGTGTCATGCTATTTAAATTCGTCGGTAAAATAATTATTTGTAATTATGTTATAGTATTATACCAAAAATGAGCTCCATTAAGAGTATCTAAACCCAAAATCTAAACAAATTTTTTGTTTTTTTATATTTTTAATGAAGCCGGGCTTAGAAGAATAAATTAAAGATGTGTGCTATGAATTGCTTAAATCAAAGGATATTTATTCAGGAAGCGAGCGGAAAATGAAATTATAATTATCACCTGCTCTACCGCATAAACTATAAAATCTACTTTTTAATTATCCATGATTATGTAGAATAATTATACTCTGTTTATCAAGAGTCCAAGTAAAGCTGAATATTTTTATGTACTGTATACACAACAATTTCAAAATGATTATGAAAAAAGATATAGTGCTAATTATTTAAGCAATCCACATAAATTAGATAAAACAGCTAATAACAAATTTCATTCATTCACGAAAAACATATGACACTAAAATTATGCATAAAATATTCATGTAAACTTGTAAATTTTTAGATTTTTAAAATTAGTTGTCTGTAATGTGAAACAAAAGTTTCCATGGACAACTTGTGGCATGAATTTCATTACAATTAATGCAGTAATGATTTAGAAAAATAGACTTTCCTATTAAAATAAAATAAGTAATGAGAGGAATTCAATATCCTAATTTAATATTTGTATGCAATATATAGAAGAAGTCTAATGTTAACATGTAAAAAAATCAATGAAAAATGGAAGTCCTTTTTTATATATTACACCATAAGTCATGCACAATAAATGCTCTATTAGATGTTAAAATTTATCCAGGGGTACATTTGTTGTATGTAGTATGTATCAAAAAGGTTATCGTGACAATTTATGGAGTAGTCATTGTGTAAATTTAATGAAATTAACATATATTTATACGTGTACTTATAATATTGTAAAAATATACATACAGTCCTATTTAAAAATGCAAGCAATTAGAGCACCACTAAATGGCAGATTCATTTTTTAATGATATGATTTTGAATGAGAAACCTACCAGCTCTAAAACTTTAATCAGAATGGGTAAAAATAATGAAAATTGAGAATCTTTTTAGAAAATATTATCCATCAATTTATAATTAAAATCGTCATTTTTAATATGTAAAATAGTGCAATTTGAAAGTATATGCATGTTTTTTTGAACAAAAGGCTTGATAAGATTTAATATGTAAAATAGTGCAATTTGAAAGCATATGCATGTTTTTTTGAACAAAAGGCTTGGTAAGATAAATTATGGTAATATCATTTATTACATTTTATGAAATTATGATATGGTTATAATGAACAAACTTTTTATTGAAGTAAAGTAAGAAACAAAAGCTTCTTTAATTGTTACTTCTATATTGTGTGTGAGAAATCAAACGTTAAATAGTAAAGTTTCCTATTAAATTTAATTACTAAGAGATTAGAGCACTATTAAAGGTCAGTTTTATTTTTTATAAAAGAATAAGAAGGAGATACCTAGCAATTTTAAAACATCAATATTAAAGGGCAAAACATTTAGCAGTTTATCAAATAATTTCAAACGATCGTATGCGATTGCCTCAGACTCGATTGGCAAATCCAAACCGATTATTGTTGAGATTAGTCCCACATCGGACAATTTATATACGAATTATGCATAAATACTAAGAGATCTCCCTTCACATTAGCAATTGGTTTTCTGATAATATGAGGTTCTCTAACATGGTATCAGAGCAGGTTTAATTGCGTCACACGTCACCCTCAATGAATGTCCGCGTATTTGGCTGATGATACGCCACACGTGCGGGGGCGTGTTGAGATTAGTCCCACATCGGACAATTTACAATATAAATCATGCATAAATACTAAGACACCTCCCTTCACATCACCAAATGGTTTTCTGATAATATGAGGTTCTCTAACAATTATTTCTGACAGGCTTTTACCATTGATTATATCCGCGCATTTTTCTGGTCGGCTCTCCTAATCGCTGAGTGTTGGAAGTTTCCTCTTTCAGAAGCTGGGTAGTAGTGATAGTAGATACCATGTCAAATTCATTAATATCAAGATTAGTGTACACACATGTTGCTGTCGTTGACCCTAGGGTTTGGTTACCTGTAACACGGTGCAGAAATAATCAAAGCGAGATCATTGTAATGCAAATTAGCGGTAGTAATTGACATATTGTTGGAGAATTTGCCAAGGTAAGTTTTAACAGTCATTGGTGTAAGGATTCCAGTTTTATTGTTCTCATCCAGTGCTGATTGATCGAGCACGGAGGTTTTCCTTCCCCACAAAGTAGCTGAAATTCGTGTACCATTTACACGGTTCAAAAGTTAGTATAGTCATGAGCAGATTATTAATTTATTTATAGTGGCAAATTGTATATAGAAAATGCTATGTGAAAAAGTACCAGCGTAGGTATAAGATAAGTTCGCGCTTAGGTGTGACACAGTCATTGCTAGTTGACTGGTTAACAACCTCACTAAGGCAATGCATAATACACATAACATCTCACAGTGATGAGGTAAAATTGATAAAAATGAATTGTTAATAATGATTCATAATATTATTAAATAAGTATAGAAATGTTCAAACCCATTAGAAACTTGATTGTGTTAGCTCTTTTAATTATCGTAGGGTAGTCGGTGTAGGAGAACTTATGCATCGGTATGTCATGATCAGGATTTTCAACTTCCGTGAAGGTTGTCAAAGCGTTGAATTTAGTTTTGGGGATTAATGTACTGTGAGATATTTGTTACCCGTGCCTACTACATTGAATTCGCCAATGGAATACACCAACCCATCTCAAAGCTTTCCGTAGAAGAGTCGCATGAAACATAGCCCCACGTCCGCATGAATTTCTCCACCCTGTAATCTGTAAGAAAAAAAGAAGAAGTAATGTTCACTTATGTTTGAACAGCGTGGTTTAATGCAATATCAAGTAAACATGTAATGACATTCGCAAACTATTCAAAAGTGATGCCTATGTAGAAATAATTTTGCACAAGCGCGAAATGCAAATACAAAATTAAAACAGGTTTTTACCTAAAAAGAAAAGAGATTTTTCGAACAGTTCACGCATGGAAGTATTTTGCAAGATAACACCCAAGTAAACGGATATCACCTGTTTGCAGTTTAAATGAGTATCTTTGATCACTGTAAATGTTTGTTCCTATATATTTAAAAAGAAATGCATTTGTACAGTGTACATAAATTATTCAAAACGAATCAAATGGAAACATCGGCAACAAAAATGGAAGGGAAAAATAGTGTTGTAGTATACATGAAGCATATCCAAATATTAAAAAGGGAAATGGAAGTAATAAAAAATGATGATGCAATCTTGAGTCAACATTTTAATTTGTTGACAGAGTAAAATGGATGCATTGAATCAGGAAAAAAATAATAGAACTTAAATTAAAGCTTCTTGCTTGCAATTAAAATATGTAGATAGATTACCACCATTCATTGCAAGCGGGATATCATTTATTATAAAGTTGCAATTATATATTGCGTTGAATTAAGCACAATTAAACCACCGGAATTTGAATATTAAATCACTGGTTTTAATTTTCATTCATGAAATTTGGATGTAGGTATAAAAATAAAAATAAAACCGCTGTATAAAAGCACTTAAAATGTGAGACAGCTTATAAACAAAATTGATTTCATTTATTTATCAATTAAAAAATAAATAGACTAACAAAAATGCCATTAAATATCCAAACAATCAATGGTGCTTAAATTATATCCAAATTACATTGACACACTTATATCTTAATTAGAAAAGTAAGCTGAAAACAATTTTTTAAGTGCAAGAAAGTCTTCTTAATTTCTGGTACTAAGTAATAAAAATGAGAATACAAAACTACTATTTTAATGCACTTAAACTATGGGACAACTTAGAAATAATACTGGCTATATTTTTTTTTCCAAAAACAAAAAATATACAAATCAAAACAAATTCATATCTTCTAATAAAAAATGAAACTATATATGAAGTACTTTGTGTGTGCAAGTAAAAGCCTTTTTGGGTTAAACCAAAACAACAACATTTAAGCAATTTTGTGTAAAATCATATATGAAGTATGTATGTGCACATTTACATACATATGTGCAGATAGTAGGAACAACAAATGGACATCGTTCAGTCCCGTGTAATTGTTATTATTTATGCACTTGTTAAGAATCCATATCAATTTGGATTTAACAATAGTACATCGTATACCTCTAAAAGGTTCTATTTATATTTATATACACTGTATATACACAACAGTAGCAGAAAACTCATTGGGTCATGGGAAAAACATAACATAAAATTATCCAAAACATTAAAATAAATCAAACGAGTATTATTCCCAGGTAACATAGGTCAAAGAAAAACACGCAGAAATAATGGAAAAATAAATATAAAAAATGCATTTATACTGTTATAAGTTGCAAGTAGACCAAGGCAAACAAAAACAATAAAGAGAACGCAAGCAAACATGTACCTTTTTGGTTCTGTAGTTGAGTTTTTGCTATTGCAGGTGCTTGAAAAATCTCTTAACCATCTTAAGACACTAAAAGGATAAACATAATATTGAATAAGAATTGAAATCTGAGTTTCAGAAAATAAATATGGGAATTATGATTTCAGTTCTTTACTTGTTCTTTACCGACTACAAAATCATATAATCTTCATCAAAATTCGAGATGAATAGTTAAATTGATTCAATTGCAGTTTATAAGAGTAAATTCAATAGTGTGTGTAGTACTAAATTTACATGTAATCGACCATACATATAAAGAAGGTTAAAAAATAACTGTTGTTTAAAGCTAGAAAGCGAGTGTTTAAATATTTAGGTCAAGAAAAATTATAATGCTATTTGATGAATGATATATAAAGAAAATAAAACTAACCTATTACTTCAGGAGATGCTGCTTCAAACAGTGTAACTTCGGAGAACCTTGCAAATACTCAAATAAACCTAATAAAATAATTTTTAAATAATGAAATATAGAATAGAGCATTATTACATTAGTAGTTTCACGGTAATTAACCAATACACGGTAAAAAGGAATAAAGTATGATGACATTTTAATCACGCATATACAATTTGTCTAACACATTCTTACTGAAACAAACATGAAGAATGTACAAACCAGGAGAGAAAATTTTACACTATACCCAAGGAAAATCTAAATCAATTAGCAAATCACAGACAAAGTTGCAAAAGTATCCAAAAATATCAAATGAAATATGAAATTAAAATATTTCATGGATGATACATCCGAAAGTGCACCATTGACCCACGCATGGTTTGTTGAAAATCCGATTGTCATTAAATTTATTCATGAACTTCAAGTTACACTTTTTCACATATATAAACATTTTTTTAGCAAAATAGTACATCAATAATAAAATATAAGTTTTCCATAACATTTTACAAATATGAAATTTTTCGTGGGCAAATTTCGATTTTCAAATATAGAGGCCAAGCACTATAATCAACCATTAAAGTCTCACCAATTGTTTATCATACAAGAATCGTCATAATTGTGAATATAAAGGGAAAAAATGGGAAAAACCAATATATTAGGAAACAAATTACTTATTGGTAGTTCTGTGCAAGTACATAAAACATAAGCAAGTAACTTAATTATTTTTCAAACGTGTGTATGAATATCTAACATTTGAAAAATTATAAAATTGAATACAGTAAAATATTAAGTAGAAAATCTGTAGAATTAATCGACCCACACTCTGAAAATTCAATACCTACCTACATGCACGTTTGGTGACAAAATATATAGTGCTTACACAAACAACATATCCATTTATATTGGTTAATTAACTTTCTATACAAAATAGTAGAGAGGTCGGTAGAAAAAAAAAATACTGCAAATTCTTCTTGTCGGCCCTTGATAAAAGCAGAAACTGAAGCTTTTAGAGGTTGCTACCAACATCATGCTAAAATATATACAAATGATTAAACCAAAAAAACTTAATAGCATATTTAGTTATTTATTATTTATAAAATTGATGTTAGCTACAAATATTGCTATAGGTAGTGAATGTAGGGTCGTTCGATTAGTCAGCACCTAATTTTTTTAATGGATGATGCTTGTACGATTGAAAGTTAATTTGTCAAAATAAACGGATTGGAATCCTACGGAGGAAACTAGTGGGGCAATTTCTCTTTTATGGCTGAGATGCTGTACATTGCAATTCCGCGTCATCCCTCGTAAAATGATATACTCCATTTCGGGCAATCTAGCAAAATATTTTTTTAATAGTGAAAAAAAAAATTGATAATGTTTATGAATGCCTTGAAGAATGAGTTTTGGAGGTTAAACCAACAATAATGTCTAAGATTAAGATACTTTGAAATTTCAATGTATACTTTTTTTTTGAAATGGTACTTAAATACATGTCACTGGGACAACAAACCACAAACCATGTGTCAATAAATGTTCGAATCACGCTACGTAAGTTTCGAATTTGTGACATCTCACACCAAAGTCAAATCACTTAACCACTATGACAATGGTATTTGTCTTCAATGTATGCTTGAATCAACTTATTGCATATTACTGAGTTGTCAATCCAAAAATAGTTGAGATAATTGTAGAACGTATTGTAAATCCATCAAATGAATTTGAGAACGACCTTGAAATAACAGCAGTTGAGAGTATTTCAATGTATACATGAAATTAAAATTAAAGTACTTATAGCCCAACACGGTCGAGGCTTAACCTGTCAACGTTGCGTTGCTGACAACTATTCCTAATGGTCAAAGAAGACGAATACCTGTTGATGATGTGAGTAGGAACAACGACAGGGATGGTGGCACAAAGACAGTTGTTAGCAGATTGGCTGGAGAGTCGGATTCAAAGGGTTTGAGATTCAGAAGCGATTATGGGTAGCAGTACTCAATGCGATGTCGATAGCCGGTAGCCGGTCGACCTTCCGTGGACAGCAATATGAAGGAAGATCGATTCGGCAAAGAATAATTATTCATCGATATTTGGGCATGGCTGTGGGTAGAAAATTGGGAATGACCTGATTTAGGTTGGCAAAAAGGGAAGGGAAATCGATCTATCTAACGTGGACGTACGGGGGAAAAGGAGAATGGCGGTGGGAAGAACGGAAGCTTGAGGGGACAAAAAGAGAGAAAGATAAAATTACAAATAGTGTAAAGTTAAACAAATATGGAGACGTTTGAGTTTGCAAAATCTAAAAAGGCTTTTGTGCTCTTAAAATCAAACTGGATATTCATAGTATAGTATAGATAAAATCCCATATTGTCCATTACTTAGAAAAATAAGTTATGGATGAACATCGTCTTATTGTGTTTTTTACTTTCCTTATGGATGAACATCGTCTTACTGTGCTTTTTACTTTTCTTTTTCCTTTTTGAATTTCATAATATTTTGTTTCATCACAGTTTAATTAGTTGTCGAATATTTAATTTAGTTAACGACTGAAACATTTATTTACTTTAATAACCAAATTATCGGTTGCGTAATCAATTTCACATCTAAAATTAAATTAGTTATTTATTTAGTATATTCACTTTACCATTCTCATTCTTGTATTCGATTTAAGATTTTACTTAAGAGTTTTGTGGTGCCGGTTATGATAAATTTCGAGAGTACCGATTTTGACCGTTAATAATCGTATCGGTTTTGATGGGTTTGTATGAAGTGTTGTTGCAGCCGATCAATATATATATTATTTATAGTTTAATATATGGATTTTAATAGTTTTCCACTAAATTGACATTACTAATATATTTTTATATTTGTTATCCAGTATTGTTGAAGTATAATTTGCCAATATGATTAGCATGTTTATGATTGAAGAAGAAAAGGCTAGAACCCCAAAAACACTTCCATTTGATAAGTTGAGAGCAACCATTAAAATTACAATGCGTTGTTTTTCATTTGTTTATAATCAACACAACATTAAAAAATAACTTACAAATAAATGTTACGATAAAAATTGAAGTACAAAACCGTTCAGAATTAGTTAAAACCTGTAGAAAAAAACTATCAAGCAAAGTTTTAAAGTTGTTACATCTTCAATTATCATCTAAAATCAACAAAACGAATTTATCGTTTTTCATTGGAATTTGATAATTTCCATCATTTATTAGTATTTCGATGTTATCGTCATGATGGACTATTCTTTGGAAGACAATAAGGAGTACGCTTGCATAAACTAATAGGGCTCAAATACTTGCAGAACAACATATAAAGGTGCAAACAAACAAAAGTAAGAAGTACATCTTTTTGTTTCTTCGTTAACAATAAGCTTTATGTACAACAGGATGAAGACGAAAGTTAGAATATACTAATTAAATTTCTATTGCATCATTCAAAGACGATTCATCGCATAAACAATACTGTACTTCACTATTACCTCATTTTTAGTTGAAAAATGTTGACTTGTCCATAATGTTACGTGTTAAGATTTTTAAATTACATAAATAACCCTTTGAGTTTCATTTTCTTTTAACGGTATAAATGTAAAACAGATATTTAAAATATATTTTTTCCTTTGAACATGTAATAATCATTTTTATAACAATACATTTTTGTTCTTATAAGTACACTTATAAAGCATATTAATATGGGCATTGCACAGCGCCATAAACACAGTTTTACATAATCAATACATGAACGTGATGACGCATCCAAGAAAGGTCTTGTTCAATTATTGTAATAAAAAGAAGGAAAAAGGACAAAGAAAAACGTGGACAATGAGGTCCATAAAATTAATTTCGGATCGTTCTTTTCCATCTCCTCTCCTGTCTATTTGCATCATGTGATACTGACATAATAGATGCTGCCTCCATGTGATTCAATATGACTCATCTGCAATAATTAAGCATCGTCAACAAATTCTATCAGACAATTGTTGCTTTCTAGCGAGGAAAACGTTATCTTTTGTTGCGCATATGCTGACAAATTTGGAATGACCACTCTAGTAATTGTAATGTATTTTTCATGTGTGTAGATCCGCTTGGCCGCGTATTTGTATTTGTCTACCCACTCACTCACACTGAATTTGGACTTTAAAAAGATTTTTTGAGTTGCACAACTGAAAATTAAATATAATTATAAATACATTCTTATTCATCTAGGCATCGTCTCTGTTGATTAATTAATAAATCCATAATCTATTTAAGACAGAATTTCAAATCAACAATTAAAATAATTATTTTAATGGTTAACGTTTGGTGAACTTTATTTTTTGATTAATATGGATGATGCTAAAGCTACCATGGGGTTGTGTGGCAACAGGTACAAATTTTTATTTTTTATTTTTATCTTTATTTAAACTGCGGTTGGCGGTATTCGCCGACCGCGATGCCGTAAGAATGAAACATGGTGCCTTTAGCACCACTCCTAAAACAAATGATCATCTCTGGAAGAAAAGCATTCATATAATTTTATTCTGCATTCCAAAAAAAGATACTGCCAACAAGCTTGATAATCAACGAACTCTCCTTGTACATGAAAAATTAAATTAAAAATCTTCCCCCATACCTACAACTAGAGTGTGAAGGACGCAAAAAGCAAACTCATGGATCGTACATCCAGCTTGTACAACCTAAGACCAGATCTACCATCAAACTAATCAAAGCAAGTCGCAACGATACAACACAAAACAAGGATCCATAAATATTCGATAAGATCTCATAGCGTAGCAATCTAGAAACCCAATCCAGAGCCTACAAGCAATGGAAAACGACCAACGAAAAAAGTGGATCCACTATTCTGAGCATCAGAAGGAAAGAATCTGTCTCGAACTCAAAATCCATTCTTGTCACTGGTATAACTATGCTAAAAAAATAACTCTATCAAATGTTTGTCTAACAAACACATATACGTATATAAGCATATGGTTATATATATGTGTGTGTGTATGTATGTATCTGTGTGCGCGCAAGCGCATGCCAATAAATAAATAAAATGGCAGCAGTAAGAGCTAATAAATCTAGCAATTAAATAGAAGTAATAGGGTCGAGTTATTGTTTTTATTAGAAGTTTGAACTAGTTTAATAATCAACACAGTACTGCATCTCTTGTTGCTATGCACGATTTTGCTTTTAAAAATATTGATGTTACTTTTGACTTTTTATACGAATTCTTTGAATGAAGTCTTTTTAGCCAATTTACAACTTGGATTAGTAATGTAGCTGTATGCGAAAAGCAAGATAGAATAAATCAGGCTATCGAAAGGGGCTTTAACATTGTTAAACATTCTTTAATCCATTTCAAACCATATATACGATCACACAAAGGTGTATATGGTGTCTAATTACGTCATATGATCTTTATCCCAATGAAATCTTAGAATAGTCCAATAATTATCTACATTAAAATCCGTGACGGTCCTCTTAAAATTAATCATGTACAAGTTTATGTATGCATACATACATACATATGTACATACACAAACATACATATATAATTATTTTAATGGTTCATATTGAGTATAAATATTTACGCAGACAACTATAAAATCAAATGGAACTTTGGACATATTTAATCTATTATTATGAACGTCTATTTTGAAACTCTAACATGTTTAAAATATTAAGTCGAATATCAACTGTTAAAACTCTTATTTTAATCGTTGGTTTGAAACATGATTTTGAACATGTTAGCCAAATTTTGTAAAGCTGATCGTGTGATATCTAAGAACATATAAGTAACTTTTTGTTCAATTTCATGCTATGCAAGTGAAAAAGTAAGAGGAGTGTAGATGAGATGTGCAGGAGAGAGCTATAGCAGAACCATGTATGTGTGTGAGCGTGTGTGTGTGTATGGATGTATGTATGTATTTGATGAGATTGAGTTAAGTTTTAAGATCTAATAACAAGAACTAAATTCTCTGTTTTATGTCGGAAGTAGAATACTTTAGTTAAGCCGAAAGTAGAGAATATGAAAGTAGTAAAGAAACACCGAGATTTATAGTGTTTCGGGCTAAATCCCTAACTCTACCCTACTTTTTTCTTCTTTAGAGACTTATTCCAAAGCCGGAAAACTAGTTGAGTCAGCTAAGTCCATCATTAATGAGTTATGAAAAAATTCTAAAATAGGAAAGTACAATTTATTCTTAGTATCTGAATTATGCCGCTAGTCCAAATATCCTTTTAGCATCGTGATATGTGCTATTTTAACCATTTGGAGTAGTTCATAATCGATGACGTGGCTTGCATTATTGAAATTAAATGCTTAATTGCTAACACTTGGACAAGATCCAAATTGCTTTAAATATAGTAGCAGATTAATGATGTGTACTATGTAGGTGCTTTCACTTCAGCTATATCTAGGATGTGCGCGTGGATGGTCAAAATTTCATAGATAATTATACTCTCGCATATTCCTTTAAGTTTAGGTCGCTTATCCTCAGGCATAATCCGGAATTTTGTAGTTTGATTTTGGAATATTTAATTAATTTAAATACTGAAATATTGGTTTTAAAGGTTAAATAACTTAAAATTCAAATATATGGATTTGTTTGAATATGTGAATTTTGAACTTAATATTTAGAATAAAGATTTAAATATCGGAATTTTTAATCTAATATTTATTGAATGGATTCAATGGTCATATTCAACTTCAAAAAACAACAGTGACTTCATTTTGTAAATTTATTTACAGTAATAAATGGTTTGAATAAATTATCAGGAAATCAGTTATTAATATAGCAACTCCATTTTTGATGACGTATTTTACTTTAATTAATTTGATTTTTACATAATTTTTAATTTAGAAGTATTTAAATTAAATATTTTTTGATTTATCGGAAAACGACGGTGTTTTTGTAATATTTTGGAATCAAATAATGAGTGTATATTATTATTGTTTTGAGGTCACATCGTTGTTTTGAGCATGATCATATTTTTTTATCATCCGCAATTCGTACTCGAACAAAAATCCGTGAAACAAAATGATGGAAATTGACGAATACACACACACACACACATATACATATACATATACATACATATATATATATATATATTAACACTGAAGAAAATCTAACATCCATTCTCATTTTAGCTTTGTTCATTGCATCCTAAAGAGAGAGAAATAAGCAAACCCACCTCTTTCAAAATTCCAAAAATAATAAAATCAAATAAATTGAAAAGTTGAATCTTTGAGTTTATATGCTTAGATCTACATATAGGTGGGTTCATGGGGTTGCGTCTTCACTCTGGAGTAGTTCGAAAGTGTATAGGTGCATTAGTGAAGCTAAGATTCGGATTATTCAGAGATTTAGGCAGTGATTTTCGAAATGGATGTGAGATTTATGGTTGCATGAGAAGGAAATGGATGTGAGATTTATGGTTGCATGAGAAGGAGCTTCGAGTTGCAATTTTTGGTTAAGCTTGGTGCTAGGTGGTGTCACGTCATTTTTACGTCGTGGCCTGGAGCTTGATTGTCACGATTTGCACGACGAG
This sequence comes from Allium cepa, assembly GCA_030765085.1. Taxonomy (NCBI): domain Eukaryota; kingdom Viridiplantae; phylum Streptophyta; class Magnoliopsida; order Asparagales; family Amaryllidaceae; genus Allium; species Allium cepa. Next base: position 766,430,455 of record CM060928.1, on the reverse strand, counting down.
GGTGGAAAAGATAATATGGTGTTAGGAAGATGGAGTTCTAGTCGTAGGACGTGATGGCGAAGTCGGTTTGGGTTTTTGTGCGCTAGAGTGAGAAATGGGGTGACATGCGACCATAAGAAGAGGTGTTTTGGTTTAAGCGGGATTGAGATTTTGAGATAAAAGATCACAACAACAAAATTACCCTATTACAACGACCTTTTTACAACGGGCATTGGTTGCCCGTTGTAATAGAATGCTATTACAACGGTCCATTCAGGCCCGTTGTAAAAGATGCCATATACAACGCACTTTTTACAACGGACATTGGTTGTCCGTTGTAATAAAAGACTATTACAATGGTCCATTCAGGCCCGTTGTAATAGATGTCAACTTTACAACGGTCACAAAATGCCCGTTGTAAGAGGTGTCAAATTACAACGGTCATAAATTACCCTAGTTTTCAATTATACTAAAGCCTTTATTAAAAAAATAAGGCCGGCCCTTTTATTTCTTTTATTTCGTTCCTCTATTTTGCTCTGTAAAAATGTTGGCCTTGTTCCTTTGCCCGTTCCTCTTTGCTCGAAATTAGGGCTTTGGGAAAAATTGAAGCTGCCGTCTTCAATTGCTCGATCGAATGCCGCTTACTAGGACATAGAAGCAAACCTTCCGTCTTCCGCCAATTTCACGACATAAAAAAAGAAGATACGATGAAAGCAAACTCGTTTCCTTTTTTACGATTCTTGATCCAAGATTCTACCCTATTTTCCTTTTGCATTCTCATTATGTATACTAAATTTCCCTAGACTAAACTGTAAAAAAGGAGGAATATAACAATCATGGCGCTACCTAATCAACTGCCTCTCCTGTTCGCGTTTCTTATTCTATTTCAAATTCCATTCTTGGAAATTTCAACAACGGATCCTTTAGATCGTAAGTTTTTGTTACATTATTACAACAACATCAATTTTGATTTTTGTTTTTGTGATTTTTGAACCCAAGATTGGTTCTTGGTCTTAAAACAAGGGTTTTGGCTGGTGCTGAATTTGAAATTATAAGTAGGGTTTATGAAACGATTTTTGATTAAACCATTGGCGCTTAGTGGCAGCTTTAAAACCAGTGTTTGAAGCACTTAATAATCCCACCCAATTAATTGGGTGGAATTTTGTTGATGGTGATCCCTACGGCAGTTCTCAGATTTGAAAAGGAGTGGCTTGCTCAAATCAATCTGTGATTTCCATGTGAGTTGTTTATATACACCTTTTTACATACATTTCTTTGAATAATTTTGAGAAATTTTACAGGTCAAACCCTAAAATATATGATTTCACATTATGTCCCTATTGTATTAATATACTTTGCCAAAAGTGAATTGATCATTTTTTTAGATCAGAAATTGGCTTATTTGACCATTTACAATACTAATTGGTGTTTCCCAAGGAATTGACCGGGCAACTTAGTACTCGGCCTCCCGTATCGTTCGGTCCAAGATGGAGCGTTCGGCATTAAGAAGTATCCGGTATTGAATACCTTCCGGGTGAAGAAGAACGCTCGGCCTAAGAACGCTCGGCCATTAAGTGTTTCGGCACAATAACGCTCGACATCCAAGCACGCTCGGCATGGCAGAATGGCCCGGCATAAGACATCATTCGGCATCCAAGTACGTTAGACCAAGGACATCGTTCGGCATCAAGTGACGTCCGACATCCCATATCGATCGGCATCCACAACTTATTCGGCATTGGGAAGTGTTCGGCACTCGAAGCATTCGGCCTCATCTCGTTCGGCCTAGCAACCGTTCGGCCATGACACTGATTCGGCGATCCTGGATCGTTCGGCATTCCAGCTTGGTTCGACATGGTGCGTTCGGGTATCCTAGATCGTTCGGCATTCCAGCTTGGTTCGGCATGGTACGTTCGGCAATCCTAGATCGTTCGGCACAAATGCCTTGGCCCGGCATCTTACCGTTCGGCCTCCTTTATTCGACGCGCAGAGCTAACACTATTTGGACCAAAATATACAGCTACCAGGCCCAACAGGGAAGTCCAACCCACCTTCGCCTATAAATAGAGGGGCAAATGCACAAAAAAAAGAGGAGATTTTAGAGAACACCGGGGAGACTTTGCCATTTTCAAGACTCATTCCAGACTTATTTCTTTTACTTTGTAATTGTATTCTACTAACTAAAAACGGATTGTATCTGTAATCACCCATCAAGGAAATCAATGGAAATCAACTTCAAAGTGGATGTAGGCAGTTACGCCGAACGACTATAAATTTGGTGTTCTTGTTCTTTGCATTTAAATTTGTGTTCTCTTCTCTGTTTTAATTTAATTTTTTCATTAATCTCTCTACACAATCTCTCTAAGGGTGTTAGTGACCAATTTTGGTGCTAACATTTTGGTCTTTCGCTGAGAATTTGAATTCTCGGGCTATTAGGATCTACTTTGCAGCTACTGGATTACATAAATCACCCGAAGGAGATCCATAATCATCTATAAGGCATCTGTTGATTCTACTCAGAGTTACAACCAACAACTCTACCATGGGAAGACCACAAACTAGATCAGCCTCTCAAAATGTAGATGCCCATGAAACCGCTAGTGTGCAACAACTGGGAACTAGCAATCAGCAAGCGATTCGAGGTGCAGGGCTCTCCAATCAAAACCAAGCAGAAATTGTTTCCCGAGCAGAATTCAATGACTTTATAAGAGAACTTAAGGAAAGTAGAATGCAACTTGCTGAGCAAATGCAAGCCAACGCTGACCTCATGACTCAGTTTACTCAACAGCAACATCAGAATGTTGGAGGTAGCCCTGTCCCTTACTCTGAAGATGATAGTTCGACTTCTGCTGCCGAACCTCCTCGGCGTAGACGCCGTAAGGATGAAGATGCACATGCAGGTGCTACTGATCAATCTACTAGAAACCAAGACCCAAATCGGACGGGACATCAACCTACACGGTCCCGTGGAACGGAACCCAACCTCCCATCTTTCATACAAACCCCGGATTTGACGGCTATGGTCAGACAGTTGATGAAAGAAAACCAAGGTCTAACTAATGAAGACTAGGGAGTGTCTAAGAGTCATACTCCCTTCACGGATACCGTTCTACAGGCCGAATACCCAAGAAAGTCCAGCATGCCCGCCATTCCAGCCTACGAAGGGAAGATTGACCCCAGGTAGCATGTGATGAGGTATGGATGGATGATGGATTCCGCAAGAGCTAATGACGCAACCTAGTGTAGGTGTTTCCCAATCACCTTGTCCGAGATTTCCACCATGTGGTTCACTCGACTTCCACCACGATCTATATCCAGCTTCGACGAATTAGCAATGAAATTCGTAGAACAATTCAGGATACACACCACTCGTCTAAAGGACGTGATGTCCTTATCTAGTGTAACTCAAACCCCAAGAGAGTCATTGAAAGCATACTTGCAAAGATTTCATGTTGCTGCTACCGAGGTGAGAAATCCTAACGACCACGCGATTTTGATGGCAGTAATGCATGGAGTGGATCCGGATTCTGAATTTGAAGATTGGTTGGCGGGGAAGCCCCCAGCTAGGCTGAAACGTTTTTATTCGAAAGCTCATCGGTTCATAAGAAGGGAGGAAGCTCGGTGGACAAGGCGAGACAAGGCATCAGGGCCCGTTCAAGAGTCTGTGAAAAGTAATGTCGCCGTGAAACAAACCGGAGATACTTCTGGAAAACTCAAGTTAACGTCCAGAACAAGCCCGGGCACTCTAAAGGATCCGGCGGTGGAAATCCCGGAAAGAAAAAAGAAACAGGGAAATAGAAATCAAGGATCCCAACATACAATGAATACACCCCGTTGAACGCATCTCTTGAAAACATCTATCTATCAACTTGCAACACTTTCCAATATAGAAAGCCACGTCCAAAGGAATCGACAGAAGAACAGAAGCGTACCGGGAAGTATTGCCGTTTTCACAAGTCTTATGGGCACAACACAGAGGAGTGCAGACACCTCCATGACGCCATAGAAAAACTAATTAGACAGAAGAAGCTGCAGGAATTTATCAAAGACCCACAGGATGGGAGGCAATAAACATCAGACCCTGAACGCGGGCAAGCCCCACACCAACCGGAACAACCTACTCGGACTGTGGGTAGATTGGTTATTAACACGATTGCTGGCGGACCTCATCCTGCAGACAAGAATTGGCAGGAGATGGAGCGATATGCTAACTCCTTAAGACATGCGGAGTACGAGTGTTGTTCGAACGTGGAGGATAGGACTCCTGCAAAGCAGCGGCGCGCGATGAATGATGATATCGTATTCAGGAACAGAGATGCAGATAAGGTAGAGGCTCCTATCATTGACCCAATGGTCATATCTACGACCATCGGGCCGACACTCGTAAAGAGAATTCTAATTGATTTCGGAAGTTCCGTTAACATCATCTTCCGGAAGGCATACGACCAAATGAAGCTGGAGACCAAGGATTTGAATCCATCCAAAGCCAGAATCCATGGCTTTAATGGCGCAACGACTGATGCAGTGGGATATGTGGAATTACCAGTTGAACCGGGACAAGGTGAACGCAGAAGGGTGCGAATCTTACCATTCATAGTGCTGGACGTTATTCCCCGTACAACGTATTTCTGGGTCGTCCAGCCCTGGCGGAATTTGGGGCAGCTTTGGCCCCTTGGTGTTTGACGTTAAAATCTCCAACGGACAAAGGGGTTAGAGTGGTACACGGCGACCAGGCAACCGGCCGTGCATGCTATGTAGCTGAGCTCAGGGAGGCATGGCGTAGGGAGAAAGGAAAGGTTGCGGACAGCTCTGTCCGCATCCAAGGTTCCGACGATTGACAACTAGCGCCCGAGCCCTAGCTCGAGCGGCATTCTCGGATCCATAAAGACATAGATTCGAGAGATGATAATGGGGAACCCAGGGAAACAAATGCGGCACCAGCTGAACTAACCATCGACATCTCAGTTAGCCGCAGCGACCCATCACAAGTTCTTAAAATAGGATCACAGCGCGACTCCGTGGCAACTGAGAACCTTACTGACTTCCTCCGAGCGAACCTTGATGTTTTTGCTTGGACGCATTCTGATATGTGCAGGATTTCTCCTGCAATCGCGAGTCATATGTTGAACATAGACCCGAGACATGTTCCTGTAAAACAAAAAAGGAGAGGCATGGACTCGGAGAGGTCTGCGGCTCTCAGAGAGGAGGTGGACAAACTCAAAACTAACGGGTTCGTCCGCGACACCCTCTACCCTGAATGGATATCTAACCCGGTGTTAGTAAAGAAAGCGAATGGAAAATGGAGGACTTGTGTTGATTACTCCGATTTAAACAAAGCATGCCCGAAGAATAGTTTTCCGTTGCCAAGGATTGACCAACTCGTCGACTCAACTACTGGACATGAGTTACTATCATTTGTGGACGCGTACTCTGGTTACAATCAAATTCCGATGCACATCCCGGACCAAGAACACACCAGCTTTGTCACAAACGTGGGGTTATATTGCTATGTAGTAATGCCCTTTGGATTGAAGAACGCAGAAGCAACTTATCAACGTCTGGTGAATCGAATGTTCAAAGATCAGATTGGAAAAACGATGGAAGTCTATGTGGATGACATGCTAGTGAAGTCACGGCAGTTAAACGACCACATCCGAGACCTAGCGGAGATGTTTGACATACTCAGGCATTATGGAATGAAGATCAATCTGTCGAAGTGTTCATTCAGCGTAGCATCAGGAAAGTTTCTGGGCTTCATTGTGAATGCCTGGGGAATCGAGGATAACTCAGAGAAGATCCAGGCTATCCGAGATATATAAGTACCCAGAACCATAAAGCAGGTGCAAAGCATGAATGGAAAAGTGGCTGCGCTAAGTCGATTCATATCCAGAGCTACAAACAAGTGTATTCCCTTCTTCGACATTATAAAGAAAGGAAAGAGAAACTTCAAATGGACATCCGACTGCGAGGAAGCTTTCCGCGCTCTAGTAAGGCACTTGGAAAGTCCCCCTGTACTGTCCAAGCGATAGACCACGAAATGTTGTATGTATACTTGGCGGTATCCCAGCACGCTATCAGTACGGCCTTGGTTCGCGAGGACGACCGTATTCAAAAGCCGGTTTACTATGTCAGTAAACGCTTGACAGTGGCGGAAAGAAATTATCCAAAGATTGAAAAACTAGCCTATTGCTTGGTGATCGCATCACGCAAGCTTCGCCCCTACTTTCAGGCACACTCAATCAGTGTCTACACTGACCAATCCCTACGGCAGGTACTCCAACGGCCAGAAATTTCATGAAGGATGTTAAAAAGGAATATTGAGTTGATTCAGTTCGATATCGCCTATCTACCGTGAAGGTCCATACAAGGACATGCACTAGCCGATTTCATTGCTGAATTTACTGTGCTAGATGAACCGAGCAGTCACAGAATCATACCCCCCGTTTGATGGAAGATGTACACCGATGGGGCATCTAACGACCGTTGCTCGGGGGCAGGTATAATCCTCATAACTCCTGAAGACCGATCAATCTTCTACGCTTTGAAGCTCGAGTTTGCAGCAACGAATAACGAAGACGAATATGAAGCATTGGTTGCTGGCTTGAGACTTGTTATCGAACTAGGAGTGAAGTCAATCGAAATCTTCTATGACTCGCAGCTGGTAGTATATCAGGTGCGGGGAGACTATCAAGCGAAGGGACAGAGACTTGCTCCTTACCTTGCTTGGGTTCAAGAGCTGCTGGCGAATCTAGAATACTACGACATCTCGCATGTCCCACGCATACAAAATAGAGAAGCCGATTCATTGGCGAAATTCCCAATCACTGGCGATGCACAACAAATAGGATTGTTCCCAGTTGAGACCCTCTATGCTCCAAGTATAGACGTAATGGAGACAGATTTTGTGTTAGAGATCAAACTTGAGAAGGAATCGTGGTTGACCTCAATCAAGCAGTACCTGCTACAAGGGGATTTGCCTGAAAAGAGAAGCGACAGATGCCAAGTCCACCGTAAAGCTTCACGTTATGTAGTATAGGATGGGATAATGTATCGGAGGGGATTCTCGACCCCCTTACTCCAGTGCGTGGCCCATGATAAGATAAAACAGTTATTAAAGGAAGTTCATGAAGGAGAGTGCGGCGACTATACTGGGGGGCAAACATTGGCAAAGAAAATCCTCCGCTATGGATACTATTGGCCAACCGTGAATCGGGATGCTGTAGACTAAGTGAGAAAATGTGACAAATGCAAGATATAAGCAAAAATTCTGAGAGCACCACCGACAGAACTCACACAAATGGTTAGTCCCTGGCCATTTGCGATGTGGGGGATTAACCTAATCGGCTCTTTACCCATAGCTAAAGGAGGCGCGAAATATGCAATAGTTGCGGTCGATTATTTTACCAAATGGGTAGAGGCAGAGCCTATGGCCGTGATTACCACCAAAAAAGTCATTAACTTCGTTGTATGAAATATCATATGCCGTTTTGGCCTTCCCCGGACCATCATAACAGACAATGGTACTCAATTCGAAAGTAAGGGGTTCAAAGAATTTTTTCAGAAATATGGCATTGAGAAAAGGTTTGCAGCAGTTGCTCACCCGAAAGCGAATGGACAGGTAGAAGCCGTAAACAAAATAATCAAGTCCATATTGAAAAAGCGTTTGGAAAAGGCTAGAGGCAAGTGGGTAGATGAGCTCCCGACGGCGCTTTGGACCTATAGAACCACCCACAAGACCACGATTGGCCACACTCCATTCGCATTGGCATATGGCACGGAAGCTGTCATACCCGTGGAACTTGAAGTTCCATCTCATCGGGTAACTCACTACGACCCTGCGTCGAACCGGGATCTCTTATTGGAATCATTGGACTTTATTGATGAAAAATGCGAAGAAGCCGATTTGAGAGCGGCCTCATACAGACACCGAGTCGCTAAATATTATAACGAGAAGGTCCGACCAAGAATGTTTAGTGTGGGAGACCTCGTGTTGAAACGAGTTTTCCTGATCCTGTCTCATATGAATCCCGCATGGGAAGGTCCATACGTCATCGAACGGAAGCTTGGAGAAGGAACTTTCAAGCTAGCGACCGTCGATGGTGCGACGCTCCCCCGAGCATGAAACAACGAGCACTTGCGGCGTTATTATACTTAGTCTATTTCTTTCATGTATTAGTCGCACTTATTTTCAGTATGTTTTTATTTCTAATTCTTGGCATGTAATAAAGCGATTTAGCTTGCTCTCATTAATAAAGGCTTGAAGCCATCTTTCCCATGAATTACTAATGTCTCTATGAATGATGATCTTGTGACGGGCAAATAAAATTATGTTATCCCGGCTAACGTACGAACGCGCACGGACACTAAAAATCTCCAAGTTCCCGGAGTGCAGACTGGAGTACTCTATGTCCCCGGAGCGTGGACTTGAGTATAAATGACCAAAAATCTCCAAGTCCCCAAAGTGCGGACTGGAGTACTCTATGTCCCCGAAGCGCGGACTCGAGTATAAACGACCAAAAATCTCCAAGTCCCCGGAGTGCGGACTGGAGTACTCTATGTCCCCGGAGCGCGGACTCGAGTATAAACGAATAAAAATCTCCAAGTCCCCAGAGTGCGGACTGGAGTACTCTATGTCCCTGGAGCGCGGAATCGAGTATAAACGAATAAAAATCTCCATGTCCCCGAAGTGCGGACTGGAGTACTCTAAGTCTCCAAAGCGCGGACTCGAGTATAAAAGACTAAAAATCTCCATGTCTCCGAAGTGCGGACTGGAGTACTCTAAGTCTCCAGAGCGCGGACTCGGGTATAAATGACTAAAAATCTCCAAGTCCCCGGAGTGCGGACTGGAGTACTCTATGTCCCCGAAGCCCGGACTCGAGTATAAACGACTCAAAGTCTCCAAGTCCCCGCAGTGTGGACTGGAGTACTGGAAGTCCCCAAAGCGCGGACTCGAGTATAAACGAATCAAAATCTCCAAGTCCCCGGAGTGCGGACTGGAGTACTCGAAGTCCCCGGAGTGTGAACTCGAGTATAAACGATAAAAATTCTCCAAGTCCCCAGAATACCGACTGGAATATTCTAAGTTCCCGTTGTACAGATTAAAAAATGTTCTAAGTGCTTGAAGCATGGGAGGAAAACGAATAACTCTCAGAGAATCAACGGGCCATGTGAAGACAAACCAAGAAGTCTATGTTACAAACAACAGCATGGACTCGAATCACAATCACAGAGAAAACTGAATAATAAGAATCTTTTGAAAAGACAGAACAGGGAAACTAAACACTATTCAGGAAAAGTTTTCTGCTACAAGCACTCCAAAATTCGGAGTCAACAATCTATCTACAAAAGTTACAAAAAATTATTACACGACTTAAATTGACTCTCGTTGAACGAGGACAGTAGTCATTTCTTGTGCTTCTTCAACTTCTTCCTGGACGACTCTTCTTTAGAGCGTTTAACCTTGGAACCCTTCCTTGATGGAGGAGTAACAACTGAAGAAGTAGGGGGAACATCCAAGGGCTTGGACTTGCCAGGAAGGATGACCTTCAATGGCTTGTTCAAGGGATCGTTCAGGTCCACTTCACACGGCTCAACCTTGACCTTGGCTGTATCTCTTTTCTCTTTCTCGAGCCACTCCTTCATGCTCAATTCAGATGTATGCTCAGAGGCGCCTGTGACTTCTACTTCATAACTCCCAGAGGAGGAATCGGACTTGCCTTCGTCAAGTGCCCCGATCACTTGAGCATCTGGCCCAGGAACTTCACCAGCATGAGCAGCCCCACCAGTCTTTTCCACCTCCTTGGCGACATCGCTCCTCGGAGTGGGATCGAGATCGGAACAACTTGCACAAAATCAGAAAAGATGAGCATTAGAATGCAATAGTACTTCACAAAGAATGATGACTTTCAAAATCTCAAAGTGAAAGGTTATCTACCAGGCTTTGGAAAACTCTCTGCCGTCAAAGGGGTTTCGCCCTCCGGGATAGGAGACAAAACATGAACGCCTAGGCCGGGGGCTTCCGGATCATAGCCAATGTGATGTTCAAAGGGATCGAGTATCGACCGACCGACCGGCTGGGAAGGCACGTGAACAGGAGACTCGGCCCCGGATGGACCGGCGACAACTTCTTTCCCTTTCCTCGAGAGGTAGCCTTTGCAGTAAAGGGCCTTGGCCGCTGATAGGTCCGAAGGCTCATTTCCCTTCAGAAATTCTTTTATCAAATCCCCCTCGTCAACCTCCTCGATACCGCGCTCGACCTTCCTGATCTGAATTAAGGTTTCCTACGCCTGGAGCAATGATTCAAGATATCCATCACCCAAAAAAGTTAAGTCACAGTGCATGATCACACGGGCGTTGAATTCGGCAATGAGTGGGTCGAACGCGGTTTTGATCTCTTCTCTACCTTCTTCCTTAGCTGCCTCAAGACGGGAATCGATGTCCGTCAACGCCGCCTTCTTGCCCTCTTCACGGGCCACGCTCTTTAACATCTCAACCCTGGAAAGCTCGCCCTCGAGTTGTTCTTTTAAAAGTCGGGTGGCGACAATCTCGTCACATTATCGCTGTGACTCTTCTTGGGCAGCCGTTTTCTCCTCTTTCTCTTTGCGGAGAAGCTCCTCAAGTTCCTTGACCCGGGTGCTGAACACATCCCTCTCCTTTTGAACGGAGTCCTTCTCCAAGGCCAAAGCCCCACATCGTTGAATCGCCTCATCAAGCTCTTTCTTATGAGTTGATTCCAAGCGAGTAACGGCCTCAGCAGTATCCCTGGCACTCCGATGGGCGACCTCGAGTTCAGACTTATAAGTGGCGATTTCTTCGTCTTGGGCCCTAATGATATTTCTATCGTGGATAGCCTCAAGCTTCAAATGGTTTATCTCATGCTGGCGCTCCACAGAGACTTCGTAAAGTTTCTCAGCTAAGTGAACATATGCGTCATGTTGAACATAGATGTCATTCGTACAGGCAAGGGCGCTCTGGTTAACATGACCGGGAATAGGATGAATCGCCGGAAGGAATTTTAGGCCATCGAAGCAGATTCTCGGAAATTTGTCTTTAAGCTCGGCCAGCTTCTCTGACACTGTTGGGTCTTTCGCAGGAGCAGGGGGTGACGACTTTGAAAGTTCGCCCCTCCGGTGAGAACCTCGGGACTGTCGAGTAGAAGAGGAGTCAGAGTGCTGGTCCCGGGGAGCGTCGGGTTGCGACCTCTTATGGCCGTGCTTGTCTTTGCTGTGCTCCGCGTAAGACGAAGTATCCTGGTGGTGCTTTGGCTGATAGTAAGTTTTTTTTTGGGATGAGGAGTCCCGGGAATGATAGTCTTTATCGCCATCTCCATCTCGACGTCTTCCGGAACCCGAATCCCTTCCTGGTTGATGAAACATGGACGAACCGCGAAGACGATCGAATCCATGTGAGCGCCCCATGTCACCTGCATAGAATTCAAATAATAGCAATTTAGCAAATTGATAGTGTGACAACGAAAACTAAGTGCAAATGGAAGTACGAGTGTTTTGTGTGTGTGTCCTAGTATGTTCCCCGCGACGGACCAGTCGCTTTGCTAACAGGAGTTTTCTCTCCTTGGCTGTGGGATAAGGTGCCTGCATCACCTCTAACGGGCGAGTGAAACTTGAATGCCTCCGGATCATTGAAATCATAGTTGAGCAAATCTTCCGAAATGGAGATGTTCGAAAGGCCCTTTAGCGAAATTTCAACGTGCTGTGAAGAAGCCTCCTTCTCTGCCGGGATGGGCGTAACTTTGGAAATTCCGCCAACCTTCTCCTTTCTAATCTTATATATCAACGTCTTTTTCCCTTTCGAAGGGGAAGATGACGTTTCAATATCATGCACTTTGACCGGCGGATACTGAGTAACACCTACATTTTCACCTTGTGTTTCAGGAGCCTCGCCCTCTTTAATCTCCCCTTCCTCCTGTGCACCGGGGCTGTGGCGTGACGACGATTCAACCAACTTCTTCCCTTTACCGGATGCGGGCTTGGGGATGGAGACGCCTTCAGGAAGGCTCACCCGACGACCTTCTGCTAACAGCCCGAACCTTGACAGTGACTCATTTAAAATGAGGGTTCGGATGTCTCGTTCCTCGGTGGGAAGAGCTCTAATAGCCTCAAAGCCTCAGAATAGCCACGGCCCTCAGGACGTGGATTGATATCTGTAAAAAATGAAACAAGAGTTAGAAAAAGCATCGCCTCGACCGAAACATGAGCATCACTCCAAGAAGAAGACTTACTTCCTTCAACCCATCTCCTCGCGAAACCAGGAGGGCAGCGCACGTAGAACCATTCCTGTTTGTACAGGAAAAACTTGCTCCACGCTCTCGTTAGAATTTGGCACTTGTGGTGTGGCTCGAGGAACACGAAGGAGGGGCTATCTCTCCGCTTCTTGATCATATAAATGTATCTGATGTCGACGGGAGTTGGAGGCCTGGAGAAGACAGCCATGAAAAGGAGGTAGGTCCCATAAATGAACGCATGACCGTTTGGGTGCAGCTGCGATGGGGCGACGTCTATGTATTGCAACACGTCCCGAAGAAATAAATTGAATGGAGGCATGCTGCCCACCCAGCACATAAACTTAATGCAGGCGGTGTATCGGACTGGGGCCAGGTGTGGACGATCATGCCTCGACGGGACCAACACATCGGCAAAAGGAATGCCATGGATAAAGCATATTCGCCGAAGGGCGACTTCGTTAATCTTTGAAGCCTGTGAATCGTTCGGATTATCTAAGAGAATAGATGACTCCAGGGCATCAGGAGCTAAATTATGAGCGGGGGAGGTCGACGGGTCAGAAGTGTCTACGTCCCCTTGTTTGGAAGACGGGCCGGGTCTGTCCGAGACTCTGGCGGAACTGGACCTTTTAGACATCTTCAATAAATAGCAGATCTGACAAAACACCTGTGTGAACTATACTTGAAAAATGATCGGCGTTAGAATTAACAACACGAATATTCCCCCCCCCCAACGTGGTGTGTGAACTAGTGCAATCAATCGTGTATAAGCATTGGAAGTTTGAGAGTTGCAAGGTTACTGATATAAAAACTAAGCTTAAAAATCTTCGCTTTCGAAGACCGTCATCGCTGACCGTCTCCAAAAGCCTTCCTTATGGCGATTACAGTTTCAAGTTCAGGGAACGTTAGAGGAAGTTATCTGATTACGTCAAGTAAAGTTCAGATTTATAGCTACTGAAAATAGATGGTTATTAGTCCAAGTCGGTTCGATATGCTAGAATGTTAGAGTCATTGTTCTTGCTTTACAACCATTCGACATGTTTTTAGTTCGGCATTCATGTGTTGTTCGGCTAAATATCGTTCGACGTGAATGGTTCAGCATTTACGTCTGTTTGGCTAAGCTGTCGCTCAGCGAAGTTATCGGTCGGCCTAAAACTCACGCTCGGCATAACTACAGTTCGAACTCGTTAGCGCTCGGCAGAGTATCGTTCGGCCAAAATCCCATTCGGTCGAAACAACACTCAACATCCCCTCCAGTAACTCATACCTCCTCCCAAACCTTCCCTCCTACCGTCCGGCATGTGATGAGTCACACCGAACCAGGATTATGCCGAACCTTAAAACTTTCTACGCTCCACCCTTGGCTACAATTCCATCCCTCTCCTCCTCTACTCTTTCCTCTCTTCCAGTCTCGATTAGGCACGAAGAAACCGTGCCGAACCGCATTATATCTCCCAAACAAGCAACTCCTACGTATGGTCACCCCTGGCTACTTCTCCCTACCTCACATCATTTAGCCATAACTAATCGAAGCTTAGTTCAGCCACCCACGCAACCCTGTCGGCTACCGTTCTAATATAAGCCTCTTATCGAAACTTCCATAGTCAAGGAGAGGATTTAGATAAAGGGATTAATACCTAGTTCATAGATCGAGCTTTGGTAAAGATTGTGAGGCCCTTGGAGTCTGATAGCAGAGGGGTTCGTAAGTCCAAGATCGTAGAAGTAAAAGTGGGAAAAAAGGGGAAAAAGGAGGGGGCCAGGTTTTATAAGGGGGAAGAAGAAGTTGAATCGTCCATGACCGGCAGAACCGGTCAAGGCGATATCGACCGGCTATCTCACGTTGTTCGGCCCCAGCTATTCTGCTTCGCTCAACATACCAAGTACTTGTCTTTAGCTAGATCGTTCGGCATGCACCATAACCCCTTTAAGAAAGGGACTCATGGTTCAAAGCGCATCACGTTCTGTCAACGCGATACACTTTGCGGGGGAACTGTTTCCCAGGGAATTGACTGGGCAACTTAGTACTCGACCTTCCCTATCGTTCGGTCCAATATGGAGTGTTCGACATTAAGAAGCATCCGGTATTGAATACCTTTCGGCCGAAGAAGAATGCTCGACCTAAGAACGCTCGGCCTAAGATCACTAAGCCTTTAAGTGGTTCGGCACCATAACGCTTGGCATCCAAGCACGCTCGACATGACAGAATGGCCCAGCATAAGACATCGTTTGGCATCCAAGTACGTTCGGCCAAGGACATCGTTCGACATCATGTGACATCCGACATCCCATATCGATCGGCATTCACACCTTATTCGGCATTGGGAAGTGTTCGGCACTCGAAGCATTCCGCCTCATCTCGTTCGACCTAGCAACCGTTCGGCCATGACACTGATTCGGCGATCCTGGATCATTCGGCATTCCATCTTGGTTCGGCATGGTGCGTTCGACGATCCTAGATCGTTTGACATTCCATCTTGGTTCGGCATGGTACGTTCGACGATCCTAGATCGTTCGGCACAAATGCCTTAGCTCGGCATCTTACCGTTCGGCCTCCCTAATTCGGCACGTAGAGCTAACACTATTTGGACCAAAATATTCAGCTACCAGGCCCACCAGGGAAGTCCAACCTACCTTCGCCTATAAATGGAGGGGCAGAGGAACAGAAAAAAGAGGAGATTTTAGAGAACACCGGGGAGACTCTGCCATTTCCAAGACTCATTCCAGACTTATTTCTTTTACTTTGCAATTGTATTCTAGCAACTAAAAACGGATTGTATCTGTAATCACCCATCAAGGAAATCAATGGAAATCAACTTCAAAGTGGATGTAGGCAGTTACGCCGAACTACTATAAATTTGGTGTTCTTGTTCTCTTCATTTAAATTTGTGTTCTCTTCTTTGTTTTAATTTACTTTCTTCATTAATCACTCTACACAATCTCTCTAAGGGTGTTAGTGACCAATTTTGGTGCTAACAATTGGTAAATTAGTATTAACATGTATGAGTTATATATTTTGATGAAGATAGTGAACCATGATTGTATGATGCAGCTTGCAAAATTAAAATAGTTCCAAGTCACACTAATGTCTTCTGGTTACTTATCATTGCATGAAGATTTCATTTTTATGGCAGTTACATCAATGGATCAGGATTGAGCGGACAGCTAAGTCCACAAATATCCAATCTTCTTTCATTGCGTGAGCTGTAAGATTTATATGATCAAACTGTTTATCGCTTTAACTATGATTTTAGACGCTCATGCAATGGCCTAACTGTATATGCAGGGATTTGAGCAACAATAATATAGGTGGTGAAATACATTATGGTTTGCCACCTAATGCTACTCACATATATGTGTTTTATCACTTTTTAGCGCTCAGTACAATTTTTGTTTTGTTTTTGTTTTTTTTCATCCAACTGAAATATCTTTTTGTATTATTTACTTTAAGAAATTTGGCTGTCAATAGTTTCGGCTACAGCCTTGCTTACCCATTGCCTTCTGTTAGGGCTCTCATTTACCTATGAGTTGTCATAGTAAAGCTTCTACCTCTATCAAGGAATACCCAGTTGAATAACGTGCCTTTTCTTGATAAATTATTTCTGTAGGAATGTAAGCCACAATGGGCTTTCTGGTCCTATAGGTGATGTGTTTTCTGATATGCCGAACTTGGATAAACTGTAAGATTAATATCTCCGCTTCTTGTTATTGTGTCAGTTCTATTGCTAAATGATATTAGTCAGTTCTGATACGTGGATACACGTTTCAAGGATTTGTCATTTAACCACTTAACTGGTGATCTACCTAGCTCTTTTGCTTCTCTAACGAACCTTCATGCTCTGTAAGTTCCGAATAGAATTAACAAATATGCATCCATAATACCATATTTTATCTCTTGTTCTTTTTACTTACTGTAATAAAATTCCAGTTATTTTTAGAACAATGATTTAACAGGCTCAATTGGTTTCAGAGCAGGTGCAACAACTTTAAATATTTAGTTTATCATTGCCCTCTTACATATAGTTTGTCTTTATACCAGATCCGTTGTACATGCAACTTCAACGAGGTGCTTTAAAATTGTCATAGCATTTTCAATCAAATTGAATTGCTTTCCTACTGTGAATGTGATATATGTCCTGTCTTTTTGTAGAATAATGATAAGGAACTAATTTTGTACAACCTATTTACACACATATGCCTGTGTGCACGAGGAATCCACATTCAAGCATTTTTGTATCCCCGTTTACTTCGGATTCATCTCCTTTTTTATGTAAAAGTATATAAATAAGTATTTGCGCATATTTTCTATTTGTGAGCTATAATATCTAAAAATAAATTTGAAACATTTGGGTAATTTTAAGGCGTTCAAAATTATATTTCAAGTTAGCATGAAATATTTCAATAGTTTATATGAACTTGCGATCTCGAAGTGTTCAAAAGTAAACGATTCAAAATTTTGTACGGATCTTGCGGTAGTATAGAACTTATCTACAAACAAATTATTTGGAAACAATGATTTTTTTCCAAAAAAATGAAGAGAAGAAAAGAGAAAGACTTTTAAATAATGTGCTCTAGGAACTCCCACGCAAAAGTATGGGTGATATTAACATTAGCCCAATATTCATAATTACTTCAAGTGTCATTTATACACACCCACATGACTAGCGGATTTAAATGTGTTTACACACATGAAAGACGTTAGCACACACCCATAAATATTACGAGCATGTACATACACACCCATACACACACATGTAGATTACACGGTGGCATGACTTTATAATAATACCTTTCGAAATCGTAAAACGATGTTGTCTAAGAAGCCTGAATAATACCGATGTTGCATGAAGTCCATCGTTTTGCACGAGATTGATATAACCACTTGTCATCAAATCATTTAACATCGTTTTTATTTGATCTTCAAAGTAGAAACAAGTCCTAGATGCTCAACTGAATCAATGAGCTTAATCTATGCAAATGGGTCTGAGACATTGAACGAAGCTCTAACCTCTTCTTTTAAGTCCCTAACTAGAGCTCCATACTTTTCCTCCTTCTTTTACTGATGTATGAACGTTAATATTTGAATAGTTCGATATTAATCGTGATTCAAATTTAGACCTAACGGGTCACACAACCAAAACGTCGAATACTCCTTTGACCAAATGATATCATTAATTTGTAATTGTTATAAATTAATTAATACTTATGAAAGTTTATTTTTTTATGAACAAATATTATTAAATGTATTTATAATAATTATAACTATATTAATTAATATACGATATCAATACGCATTTAAATTGGATCTAAATGCGAAATATTTTGTTTGGGCATTAAATGGGTTTGAATCCCATATGGGGGTTGGTGGGTTCGGCCAAAATGGAGCAACAAAGGGGCGGGCAATGCAAGGTTTGGATGGGCTGAGGTTTGGATGGATAAGATACAGAGAATTAGTAAGAGATAGAAAGCCATCTAGATCCTAATTGTCTTAAATCTCTCCTTTATATAAGCATGTCTACCTGCACCTATTATAGGACTTTTGAAACCTCTTAATCTCCTACCGCTAGCCAATTATAGTCCTCCCCATCTCTATATTTCTAAAGTCAAATCAATGTAAACATATAGTATTTGATAGATTATGGTCATCGTGTAACGACCCAAAATTTAATTACCTTAATAATGAACATTTAAATATATTTTTATTAACTAATTAATGGATTTTATAACTCAAATAAACTCCTTTCAATTAACAAATAAAGATGGTGAAATTTGTGTGTTGTTTGCGATTTCTATTTCTTCGTTTAATTTGTAATTCCCTTTCATTTTCCAGATATTGCTTCAGGGTGAACTTCGGAATTCTGGAATTCACTGTTTTTGCTGCAAAGAAGTGGTATAATGATTTTTGTCTTTCATTTTCCTATATTTTTCCTTCTCCAAATACCTTATTTTGTATTCCTAGCTAGATTGTAACCAATGTTCATTTAATATTTTAAAACTTTGAATACCAGATCAGTCCTTCAAAGTTTGAAGATCATGCTGGTCACAGTCAAAGGCAGAAACCGTGAGTTGTGTTTGAAATGGTTCGCACATTTTCTTAGTGTTCTTTCAATATGACATATGTATGATGCTATTTATTCAGGTGTCATCTTATATATCTGCCTGATGGATTATCGCTACATGATCTGTCAGTTATTCTATTGAGTAAATTCAACCCAGAAAACAAAAAAGTCAATGATGATGTCAGTAGAACATGCAAAGAAGAGCTTCTGGAGGTTGTGGCAAGTACTTTAGTATGATTCTTATGTTTATTGCATTAATTCTCTCTATATATGCTTCTTTCCACAGATGTTCTGCACGCATATATTTTGTGGCCTGTATTGAGTGAGGAATGCAAGTATGTACCCCAAATTTGAGGATTTAGATGACCCATGCTTGTTCAAAATAGTCAGGATGTGTATCTAATTTGAATTACTATAAAGTTGCATATATACCTATATCTATTTAGGCATATATACGGTTTGGCCGAATATTATATGGATACTTTCTTCAGAACGCCAATCATTTTCACTAAATTTATGGTCCATGCCCTGGTTTTAAATAATTATCGTGAAAATCTTGAACTTTGATAAACAAGTTTTATTAATATTTTAATTTGAGAAAGCTGACTGAGATTTGGATAATGAGTTGGAGCAAAATTTGAACATACAACTTTCATAGTTATGGTCATACTATTACCTATTTCGTGTACACGATACCATTAATTATATAAAAGCGTGGCCTCAAACCATCAGTAGACAGTTCATGTGCCTGCCACAATTTAAATTTATGTAAGTATGCGTATACACATATGTAAGTATGTGTATACATGCATTTTGCTCCATGTCTGTAATAAATCTGCACATGTTAGAACACCTTGCTTGCCTTGAATTTGTAAAACAAGAAAACACATTTTGGTTCACACCCTTGCCTTGTTCTCTAAACATGAAACTGCTTGTTGCCTTTGATTGTGTAAAAAGTCTGTACTAACCCTCAGTATTTGACGTTATATATTCAAATTTCGTAGCTTACTTTGCTGACCTTATATATGTGTTTGTAATCTAGCCTTGATTTTTGCATATGACTGAGTATAATTGCCAGACTTATACTTGTCTGGACATTTGTTGCACTTTTGTGCTATCATTGATCGTAACCTGAACACTTGAGTTGTCTTGCCTGCCAATGCCCTAAAATGTTGCGTGATCTCTGATTTTATTTGTCTTTGCCTCGCCACTTTCACACTTCCTAACAAATAGATTAGAAGATTGTGGTGCATTATTAGTTGATTGTATATTAGGTATGGTTTGGTATGGTTTTATATATCAGTATATGTTAAGGTCCGTCAATGTTTTGTAGGTTTGATAACAGTATGTCTCTACAAGATGATATTGATAATCTTCGAAATTTCGTCAACACTTTGCAGGTTTGATAACATCATATGTCTCTACAAGACGATATTGATAATCTTCGAAATTCCATCAACACTTTGCAGGCTCGTCTAGAAGTACATTTTGTAAAGCTTGGAGCAAATGCTTGGAAAGTATGGGTTAATGTAGCGGTGGAACCAGAAGCCTTTTTATTTAGGCTAAATTCAGAGATGCAGACTATCAAAGAGGCCATTGGATCAACCGTCTCGTGGCATAAAGACTTCATCTCTATGGTATAGTATGATTGTACTTAGAACATGATATTTGTAGCGGCCTGTTATGTGTTAATGCTTTATGTACATGTAAACTAATCCAACTTTTTGGAGTGTTAGAATTCTATGACTCTAGCTTTTAGTTTTTTCGTATATGATTTTAATTATTTTACGACAATATTTAGTATTAGTATGGATGTATTACATGGATGCTGCTGTATTTTTTTTAAAATTTGCATTTATTTTGCAACGGACAATGTGCATTGTTATATGAGCTTCTTACAACGGTCACTGCACGTTGTCATATAAGATTTTTACAATGGTCAACACACGTTGTTAAATATGTATTTTACAATGGTCAATACATGTTGTGTAATATGTTATGTAATTAGTGTGGTTAGTCTATTGCAACGGGTTATGGCCGTTGTAAAAAGGTATACTGCAACGGTTTTTACAACGTGCTTTGCCCGTTGTAAAATGTGGTGGATCTATTACAACGAGGCTTATTACAACGGGCACAAGCCCGTTGCGAAAACCATATTACAACGGGCAATGCCCATTGTAAAAAGACTGTTTTGTTGTAGTGGATTAAGGTTTTAATATGTTAATTAGTTTAAATAAAATGTGATTAGTTGATTCAATTTTTGTTTATAAATTGAGAGCTGATAAAATGCCTATCTCTCTCTAACGAGGTGCAATCGAGACGAAACCTTTTGCATTATGCTCGTAATGGCGAAAGCTACGTGATGGAGCTAGTATATTTGAATTTGGAGTTAAAATAAATTTAGGCAAAAATTGTACGTCGTTCTATTTTAGTTCAAAGCCGAAACGCTCAACGTCAACTGGAATTTCTGTGTGTTAAACTCACCTTTTTGGTTAATTAGTGCAATATATAGTGGATAAAATTTACTGCTTGCATTTGGATAAATATTAACTGATTGGTTAAAACATCTGCTTTTAAAGCGATTGACATTTAAAATTGAAATATAGGAATTTTATCGAGAAATCCGAATTTCTTGATATTATTACTTTTAATTTCTAGTTATTTACCTGCTGATTTATTTCAGCTATATATCGGTGATATAGACTATTAAATCTTGAATTTGATTGTTGGCCATTTTGGATGTGACACCGACATGTGAAAATTGAACTTTTTTTAGTAGAAAAGGTGGTTATAGTACTGGTTATGTGCTATAATACTATAAATTGTTTTGATTTGGTTTGAAAATGATATTTGATTTGGGAAAATGATTTTAAATCTGACTGTTTTGGAATTTCTATGATAGTTTAATTTAAAAGAATTTTTAAACTTTTCTATTTTATTTTAACTTCTTTCATTTTTCCTTTCTAATATATATATATATATATATATATATATATATATATATATATGTTTTAATAATTATTTTTGAAAGTATTTGTTTTACTGGAAAAATTATTATAATAATAATAGTTGTATTCAAAAGTAAATAAAAAGGGTTACCTTTTATTTAAAAGTGATTTTTGTTCTAAAGAAGATGGAAATATTTTGAAAAATAAATATACATGAGACACTTTATATAAAATGTTGTAAATAAAAGAATAGATTTATAAACGGTATCTTATAAATTCAAGAAGGGTCTTACAAGTGATATTTTATAAAAGAAAAAATATTACCATTTGATAAATTTGAGAAATAAATCACACTTGTGGATTTATAATAATATGTGGAATGGTCGTTCTAGAGAAAGTAGTTGGATCTGTTTTGGAAACTGGAATTGTGATAACTTTGGAGATGTATAAGCAGTGTTTTATAAATTGAAATGAATTTGTAAAAGGAAACTAATATAATTTGGATAAACTGGAGCGACAAATTCCATTTGGCAATTTATTGAAATATATGGAAAGATCGTGTTATAGAAAGCATATGAGTTTCATAATATTATTTGGAATTTGTTTGTAATTTGAGTTTGGTGTTATATTTGAAGTTTGATTTAAAAAGAGAATTTTGGTAACTTTACTTAGAAAATTTACGAAAGGAATTTTATAACTGAATTTGGGGTTTTATAAAAAGTTGAAAATAAGTCAAGGATTTATAAAATAAGTTATAAATGGTATTTTATAAAAACAACTATTATTATCAAAGATTTTATGAATAACATAAAAGGAGTTTATAAAGGAGACATTAAATAAAGTTTGGGATTTATTAAAGCAGGTTGTTATATATATTTATAAAGGAATTTATAAATAATATTTATGAAAGGAATTTACAGATGAATTTAGAGCTTGTAATCGTAAAAGGTTTTTATAAAAGAGTTAATTTATAAAAGAGATTTAACTTCCCAAAATGACCTTCTTAATTATGGTGGTACGAAAAATTCTTTTCCATACTTAACACCGAAGGAATAATGTTGGGGTTACTATTATGTTTATTTAAAATGACACTGTTATAACCCAAACTTAAGTGCGGATTGAAATAAAATCTTCCTTAAGAATCGTAAATATACCTATACTTTTAAAGTAAATATATGGGAAAATTTTCCTATGTATTTACAATGAAATGGTTTAGGAATATAGTTATGCAGTTGAGATAAGTATATGAATATTTTCAAAGTATGGAAAAGCGTAGAGAAGGGTTTGGGAAATATATCTTTGTAAAAGTATTTTGATACAAGTATTTACAAAGTGGTTTATCTTAATGAAATGGTTAACCAAAGAGACTAATGGGTGGTTTGTGCTTAACCAGTGTTATCTTCCTTAAGAAATTAAAACCTTAGGTTGTATCATTTGTTTATTTGATTGTTAGATAACCGACTATCAAGTGCTGGTCTATTTTTATCTACGTTGTCAGTTCGGAGAAACCGGCATCAAATATATTATCCGAAAACCACTTCAAACCGGCAAAAGTGCTTTGAATTAGAATATCTTGAAAAAATCGAAGATAGAGCTCTCTGAAGTGCAAGGGCTATTTGCTACTAATATTCCTGAGGGTGATTCCAAAATGGATGTAGTAGAAGTAGTGCCTTCGATTTATTCTTATCTTGAACAACTTTTATGGATGAATGCTGCCATTGTATTGTTGCTTGGAGGGAAGTGTTTGCATTTCAAGTGGGTTGCTATTCTAAAAGGTAAAATGTAGCCTCAAACCTCATCAACCCGAAATGACTAAAACAGAGGATATGCTTCAGGGCCAAGTGGGTTGCACACATTAGGGTATTGTCGTCACCTTTTTTGACATATATATATATATATATATATATATATATATATATATATATATTGTGGATTTTTTTGTGCATTAGAGCTCTCTGAAAAGATTGTAAAGCAACTAGGGTGACGAAATATTTGGAACTAACCAGTAAAGGGTAAGGTCATTCCTGATTCATAAGGAGTCTATATTAGGCCATTGGTACGTTTTCTAGAGGTGTACTATGGCAGGCGGTACCCCAGTGTTTTGTAATTGCATGGAATTCATTCTCTAATAAGTGTCATATGGACTTACTTGTGTCAAACTATGTTGGAATGTGAGATGCAAGCATTCTATCCATATTCATAATTTACTTGAAATCCTAGACATTATTATAGTAGCATAGGATTTTCTATAAAAATGTTTCGGTTATCATAAGATAAAAACTATTAATATTTATGTGTGGTGTGGGCTTACGATATACCTTTATTTTGAAAGGTTTTATAACATTAAAATCCAATTGAGGTTTGTTTCTCATGCTGGTTTTCCATATTGATCCAAGTGTTATTTCTTATAATGCTTAGGTCAGGCCGAACATGTTTTCAGATCTAGTTTGGATGCTTTAGAGCTTCAAAGCAGGATGACTCTAAGATGTTTTCATATAAATGTTATTTTCTGCTGCATTTGTTGTTTATATTTATCAATTGCTGTGAGGACAGGTTGTTATAACTGTCCAGGCTAATGATAGATTAATTTAGTCTGATTTGATGTATGTACATTATGGTTTTTCTTTTATGAAGATTTGTTGTATATTATATATTATTCGTCACGATGTGAGATAACTTCTGTGTTTTCTTTCTTTTTTTCTCAACACTATGTCTTTTCAGTACTTGAATGTTCGGTACATGAATATCGTAAATGTATTATTGTCGACTTTTGAGGGTCTAAAAGGCGGATCATAGGTTTGTCATTATAAATAAATAAATAAATAAGACATTAAGTTATCTTGACCTTCTGATTCATGTTTCCAGTCTATCCATTAGAAAGTAAACCGAGTAGCTAAGCCTTAAATATCTTGATCCTTTCGGGCTATATACCTTTAGGTATAGGTTCTATAGCTTTGTTAATATTATTTAAGGCTTCGGGGCTAGCATTTGGATCATCCCTTTTGGTTATATGCATTTTCTTTTGGGAATGAACAAGTTGTAGTCTCTTTTGTCCCGCATATTTTATATAAAATACTTACGAAAAAATATAGTATAACACATGCACCCAAAATTCAGGACGAGGCAAAGTGGATTTTGAATTATTTTGGTACTAATCCTGAGGGCTATCATTCATGGAAGAGGTGACCTTTCTACTATGCATTTGATGCACTGTTGTAAAAATCTTTCTAGGCCTTCGCCTAGGCCCATCTAAATGTTAGGCGAGGGTTACTACCTAGCGATTCGCTTAGGCCTGCCTAGACTAGGTTTACCATCTCAAGTAAGAATCTAAACATGTTTATAAGCACTTGTTAGACATTATTTAAGGTTTAATATCACATATAAGCATTAATGTGCTAACTTTACATTTACTTGCCTCCTTATTTACTCTTAAGCACATCCAAGTTCCAAAATTTTCAGTTTATATTAATTGTCAATAAACATAGCATTAAATTTTAGCTAAAGTACATGGGTTATAAAAAATTCCTAGTTCAGACAATCATCGATTAATTTCCGCCTGAACGATTAATCCCTTGTCCATGCGTATCGTCCAACGTCCACCTAAACATTTTTATAACCTTGATTTGCAATAGTTGATACATGGCATCATCTGATTGGTTTCTTCGAAAAGAAACTTCTTTTCCGATTCAAAATTTGATCTATATTATACTGTTCGGCTTTTAGAAAAGGTAAAATTATTCTATTATATTGTCCATTGAAATCAATGGTCAAGATCTGTTGACTATTACTTATTAGATTATTTATGATGTCTAGAAGTTCCATCTCTTATTCTTCTTTATTACTTTTATTTTCGTAGCAAGTTTGACCGCCATTAAAGCTCTCACTAACCTTCAAGCGCTTAGTTTTGCTTTATACATTACTACCAAATTAGTAATCTTTTAGTCTCTTTTATACCTACTTCATTATTTGTTATGTCTGACTCAAATTTGTTTTTACGTTTTATTACTTATGAAATTAAGTCTATATTTTAATTCTGTTACTTATTTATGTTAATTTCATTTGGTATTTTGACAGATTTGTTAATTATTCATTTTAATTAGGGACTACCAATGTCTTCTAGGTTTGCTCAATTTTACTTAATCTATGGAATATATTTAAATCTGCAGCTGTAAGTTTGGTAATTTACTATGTACATCGCTGATTTAGACGCATGATTAAACATAATTTGACTCTAATTGTGATCAACATTTGATTTCATCTATTAGATTAGTGACTTAACATTAACTCTAGCCATTCGCTTTAGTTTACATTATTATGGATTAAGGATAATAATTATTTTGGAAGTCAAATGGGAAGTCCAGATTTGTATTTAAAGATATTACAAGTCGTTATAATAATTATCCATTAACTATGAGTATGTAACTGCTTATTTTCTCCAACAACCATAAGTAATACACTTTCCAAGATTTTGAGAGTGTTGCGCACTGTGGTCTTAACGAATGTATCGATATTCTTACTCGAAAAATCTTGACCTAGAATATTTAAAGTAATAAGTTATTTTATTTTGTGATAATTGTTTCATGATTGTAACTCATTATAATTATTATCACATAATATATAATTTAAGAATTTTTTTATTTAATATACTTTAAATTAATTACTTAATCAATTATATCACTGCATAATAAAGTATATAATTGGAATCAAATATTTCTAATATGAATAAGATTAGTTAAAGAGTTAGATACACATAACAAATTATATAATTGCTACAAGTGCATTGTTTGCACAAAAAGTGGGCAAACACCTCCAATCAATTTATAAAACTAAGAAATAGAAAGGTCTAATAGAGTAAAGTACACACAGATATATAATGGTTCGGTCAAAATGTGCCAACATCCACCGTTCATTTTATCTCCTTCCCTATATTCCAGTTACAAAGATTGAATACAAAATACAATGATTTTTTCTTAAGTATGCAATTCTGAATCTCTGTTCGGTAGTTTTGATTCGATGATGTACCATGGCTCAAAACGTTGTCCCCATGGCTACTGAAACTTAGATATTTATAGAAGTGAAGAGATAGGGGATCAGCCCAATAAATTAGGTAGTTTCCCTATATAACATGCTCGGTTTAGTTATTTTCATATATAGAGGATGCAATCTAAAATTTCCTTATATTTCACGTTTTCTTTCCTTAAATAGTTGGTTCAGTTCAATTTGGTGCTAGGATGGTGGCTCGATGGTGCTTTATTCGATGTAGAAATAAGGTTCGGTTGTGGTTGGTTGTGCTTCTGGGCATGGCTACGCCATGTACACTTGATAAAAATTCTTGCCGATGGCCTCTCTACTGGACAAGGAATCTAGTTTTGTTTATTTCCCACCTAATAGGATTCTTGTTCGATGGTGAGACTACTAGACAGGAATACATTTTTGGTATCTCTATCATCGAACCGAGCATAATAATGTTGAACTACATGGACAAGCAAGGCTAGGCTGGATTAGCAGACCAAGTAAGATAATGTTAAACTACCGAGCTATGCAAGGCTAACTTGTGTTCATCTTGTTCTGACCAATCTATCCACCTACTTAACTTCCATGGTGCTCTGTCTCTCCCACCAAGGTTGTGCAAATAAACCATAACCGTATTGCTCTCATACTACATTTGCCTTCATCCTAGCTTGGTAAGCACCACTTTGCTTCTCAGGCGTAAATGCCCATAACATTTTTCCACAAAGTACGCTTCAGAGGATACGAACTGTGCTTAGTTTAACAACTTCCCATGGACTTTACAATGTTGTTCACGCCATATTATTTGTCTAGAAATTACCGTTAATCACGTATGCTTCGATTCACCCCATATTTTGGTTCGGTGTGCACCTTGGTCCAACATTCTAGGTGGTTCGGCACACTTTGGGGTTCGGCACTCCTTGCCCGGGTCATCCCACCGAACAACATATTCTGTTTGGCTATATTCTGTTCAGCACTAGTGAAGTGGGCTGCCTATATCTAGGCAAAACTCCCCAAAAGACTATACATTTGCTTTAATTTTCATCGATTTGGAAATAACTGCAACCCTTCGACTCCTTTTGGCTTCTTCATTGCCATGTTTGCTTCCAAATGTCTTCAATTTGTCATGCCTACCTTCCATACTAACATTATAGCAAACTAGGTTTCCATTTACTAATCTAACCACTTTTAGAATTCCTTTAGTTCACCAGGGTTAATCCTATCGATTAAGAATTTTTTGGAAGTTAGAGTTTCGAGGTTGTTCGGCCCTTATTCGTATCTATAAATTGACATGGTACCTTTAAATTATTAATGTTAAACCTTATACCCCACGTGCATTTGAATTAATCAAGACTGGAGTTTCTAGGCTGTGCCTGGCTAGATTGTTGTTCAATCATTATAGATTTTTGAATAGGTAAGGACTGGGTAGGAGTAATTAAGCAAGGAATATGAAGTTTCTCTAGGTTATGCATATGGAGTTATATGATACTCCATATTCTGCTTAAAGCTGGCTAGGGACTGGTTTAATGACTAGATGGTTGTCAATTAATTATGCCAAGCATAATACTTAGGCACTTCCATAGGGTCAATGATTGCCTATAACATGATCGTTGAAGCGTAAACTTGTGTGAAATAGTAGCATCGTAGGCTATGTTATACCAATAACCATTAAATTACATGAACTAGGGACTCCAAGCCGATGATGCTCAATAGTTTATTGCATTTTCTATTGTACACGTGCACACACAATAACACACACTCAGTGGTAATACATGAGATAGGTTGCTATATTAGATAGGTACGTTGAGTTGTCGCAACACTAGTTTGCTGAGTGCTACAAGAGACTGGGTTCCCTCTTTAATCCTCCATAAATTGCATCGTTTTTACATCAAACTAGCCAGCCTGCTCTACTCGTTCTTGATAGAGTTAAGGGTATGCCCTAGAGGCAATTATGTAACTTATTACATATATCTAACTCGATAATCAATCTTATTTAAATCAAAAGGTGATTTCTTTATATTATACAATATAACGTGTTATATTAATTAATTTAATTAGAAGTATATTTAATAGAAAATCCATAAATGGTATGTTTTGTAATAGTAGTTACAAAGCGTTGTAACCGCGTGTAATTTATCACAATTGAAATAAATATACCATTTAAATATTCCAAGTCAAGATGTATCGAGACTGGATATCGATACGACTATTGAGACTAGCGTATGCAACGCTCTCTAAATGTTGGGTAGTAAATTATTCATGGCTATTGGGGGGCACCCAGGGGTTACGCACTAATAATTATTGGATAACCATGGAATGAATCATTCTATAGTTTTCTATTAGTTAATAAAACTAAGATCAAAAGGAAATATCAACGTGACTAGTTTACATGGTTCTCTCTACTTAAGAATATAATCGATCTTCAATACGAAAGCTCTACCTTGATTATCATCAAACAATGGTATGACGTTCATAGAGTGACTATAGTTGGGTTGAGATGAAGTATTGGAAGTAAAGCACTATTCAAGAGAGGGTTCATCTCCTCATATATATAGGGTTAGCATCATGGTCAAAAGTCAACTGAAAGTCAAAGTTTCTATCCAGAGCATTTCGCTCAATAATAATTGTTATTATCGAACCAAAGACTTTATGTTTGGACTATACAGTTTGATATGAATAGTTTTAGAATTTTGACCATTATTAAATTCCACAAGTTCATAGTGATATAGTTTTGACGAAGAGAATTGGTTTAAATAAATGTCACAATCGGATAATGCTTAACAAAGTAAAATTAGATTTTACCGAAACCCAATAAGCGATAAATTTGGTTAAAATATCACACCACCTGCTAAGTGACATGTGGACGTTAATATTCGAATAATTCGTTATTAATCTATGACCAAATTTATACCTAACGAATCACACAACTAAGAGGATGAATTCTCCTTTGACCAAATGCTTTAATTAATTTATAATTAAATTAAATAATATCTATAAATTTGATTTTGATTTGAAAACCAAATATTAAATGTATTTATATAAGTTATGAATACATTAATCGATATATGATATCAGTAAGTGTTTTAAATTAGATTTAAAATGAAAAATATTTTTTTTGAGCCTAAAAGGGTTTAAGGCCCATGATGTGGGCTGGTCATTTGGTAGAAACATGGGTAGAAGGTGACTACTATGTGCGCTAGAAAGGAGTGAAATTGGATGTCAGAGATGAAAGAAGATTGAGTAAAAGATATGATCCTGAATCCTATCATTTCCTTTCTCTATTTAAACATCACTTCCTCCATTTGATAATGATCTTTTTGGAGCCCTCACACTTATTGATTGCTGGCCGAAAGTCCTCTCTCTCCACTCCATCTTTCTTAAGTTCAAATCAAATCAATTCAACTGCTACATGATTCAAGAACAAGCAATCTTTTGGATCGGAGATTGTTTCAAGTGGCATATATCATCATTTCAAGTTGTACTTCAAGGTATTGAAATTGAGGTATATTTCTGATCAAAATACCATTATTAATCACAAATATAACGTTTTACTATGTACATATATTTTATATTGTTAGTCACGAGACGATTATGATATGCAAACGATATTGTCACAAATTTGTTTATGTTATATGTATGCATATATGAAAAAAAATTATGCTCATACCTATAATTCACAGCTCATAAACAAAAAATAAAAAATAAAAAACATTTTTTATGTTAATAATATATATATTATAAATACATGCTCATATGTATAATTAATAACATAATTACAACATCATACTTTATATAAACATGTTATATAAATTTTGTACAAAGTATATAATGCATAATATTTGATAATTTTAAAATAATTTTATTCATTTATTATTATTTAAGTCATTTAACTACATAATTAAATACATTAATATATATATATATAATATAAAAATTATGTTTTACATTTATAAAATTACATTAACACAAAATAAATGCTTTACAAATAAATAAATAAACATTTTTTATTATTTAAAAATATTTTAAAATGGGCCAAAAGTCAATAATTAATTATAAAATTATTTTTAAATAATAAAATTGTGAAATAAATTTCCTAAATACAAAATATCATTCAAAAATTTACAGAAAATTTAAATTTCAAAATGCTATGCAGAAATTATTATATATTATTATTTTAATTCAAAATCATATAAAATTAATTAAAATATTAGTTAAAATAAAAAATTCTCAAGTCTTGCATAAGATCAACCGCATGTCGGTAGTGATTGACCAGGTTTTCCCTAGTTTCAAAAAAAAAAAAGTATATGTATTTTGTTAAAAAATTTTTTTTTTGTGTATTTATAGGTATTGATTTATATTTCTAATATATCATTATACATTAATAAATAATTAATTAATTTAATATATATAAATTCAATTTAATTACATATGTATATATTTTTCTCAGTTTGAAAAATTATTATTCATTTTATTTTATATATAATTGATTAAATATATTCACATAATTGTATGTATATATATAATGCTTACATTTCATAATTATATATATAAATTTTTATATATATTTTTCTATATTTATATATTGAAAAAATAATTAATGTTTATATATATATATATATCTAAAATATTTTGCTTATGTGAATAAAAGTATATATACACACACACATTCGAACAATATATTTGCATATTGGATGAGCTAATGTAGTTGTTGCGATGTAAATCCCAACATCTCTACACGAGTATGTTATGTCTTGCACGGATTGATATATTACACATGCATACACATATATATGTGTATACGATTTATGTGTATGCATATAAATATATATATCATCGCATGAATTAAATAAACTAGATTAATTTATAAATTTAAATAAAATAAAATAATTTGTTTAAATAAAATTAGAATTTTTCAAAATAAACTAGACTTCATTGGCCCAACAAAGATCTAATAAGGTAAATTTTTTGAAATTCACACGTAACTTTCACTACGGGTTGGCCCTGTTTCGATAATGGTATGAGAGCCTAATAGCCTATGTGGTATAAATTAGTCATGTTAGAGTTAACTAATTAAGCTCACAATCCAGTAGTAGAGTGTCTAGAAAGGTAGTGTCTTGAATTGGGTTCGAGTAATCTAGTATTTTGCCCTACCTGGTTACTAGCCTAGCCTGAACAGATATATGAGCCCGAAGATTGTCCTCACTGAAAGACCGAATTTGAATTGGGCCTTGGGTTAGTTTTTCAAATGATTTGAAAATTAAAAATATAAGTTTTTTCATAGTCTCCCTGTCCCCAAAGTTTAAAAGTTTTTCCTTTTTTCTTTTCTTTTCTTTTAAAAATGGGGACCGCCCCTATCCTTCTCTCCCTTCCCGCTAATCCATCACTTCCCCTATCTTCTCTACAGCCCTGTCCTTCCTCCCCGATTCTTGTGCCACCTTCTGCTCCTCCCTTACTCCCTCTGTCGTACCTTGTACCTCCCCCTGTCTCTGTTAACCCAGCTTCTCCTTCTTCACAGTCTGGTCTTCCCCGTACCAACACTGTTTCACCCATTCCTCCTCTTCCTGTCTCTGCCACTGACAATATTCAGCTTTCCCAACCCATTTCTGTCTGTGTTTCGACCAAAACATCCCTGCCATCACCAACCCCACCTCCTTTAATCTCTTCAGCTTCTTCCCTTGCTCATGACAATCAGCCGAAAGCTTGGACCACTCTTTTCAAAGCCAGACCAACTAATGCTGGTTCCTATGTTCCACGTGAATTTCTACTTGAATTTCAAGGGGATGCAATTGTGCCACCTGCTGAAGTAGTCAGGGCAGGCAGTTCTTTGTGGAGTGATTATCTCGTTGGGTTTTTCCTAGATAAACCACTGCCATACTCTACTGTCCTGTACTATCTCAAGCGTGCGTGGAAACTTAAGGGGATGATAACTGTTAAATCAGATGGATTCCTTTTCTTATTTAAGTTCTCTAATGATGAGGATAGGAAAAAGATTTCTGAGGCAGATCCGGTAGTTATGAGAAACAAGTTATTTATTGTGAAAAAGTGGGATGAAAATATAGGCAACTCCTGTAGTAGTATAAAAGCAGTGCCAGTGTGGATTAAATTAACTAATATTCCCTTGTATGCTTGGTCACCATTGGGAATAAATTGGTTATCTGCCAGAGTTGGAAAACTCCTATGTATGGATACATCAACTGAAAGATTTGAGCGCCTATCCTATGCTAAATGTTTAGTTGAAGTTACTCCATACAAAGAACTGCCAGACAGTTTCAATGTGAAGATGCTAGATGGGGCAGAACAAGTTGTGAAAGTGGAGTATTTGTGGAAACCGGAAATTTGTTGTTTTTGTAAAGAGTTTGGGCACAATAGCAAGAACTGCAAGAAATATGAAGGTGAGAAGAATGAAGAGAAATGTGAAGAAAAAAAACAGCATAGTTATTCTGAAGATAAAATGAACAGGCTGAATAAGGGGAAAGAAAAAGAGAAACAAGATTGCATTAAGCAAGTGTGGCAGAAGGTTAACAAAAACAAAGTAAATAAAAGAAATGGAAGTGAGGAAGTGGCACGAAATATCATGATGAAGCAAGTGGAAAAAGAGGTTACTGAGAAAGATGCAAATGAGGCAAATAAAAGTCTGCAACTTGAAGTGAATAAATCTAAAAATGATGCTCAAGCTTGTTCTGTTACTACTACTAATAAGTTCCAATTGTTACAAACTGAAATTGAAGAGGTAGAAGTACTGGAAATAAATGAAGTTGAGGTTGGAGAAATAACAACTGAAGTAAATGCAGGAAAACAGTGTTCTATTGGAAACATAGTAAGTGTTACCTCTAATGTTGTTGTTGAACATTGTGATGGAGAAGGCACAATGGAAAATAAACATAAGACTATTGATGAGAACACATATGAAGTCTGCATTGAAGAAAATAGCTTTGAACTTGAACTAACAAATGATTCTGGAAAACAAGTTCTGCATGACACCACTGACACAAATGAAACAGACATGGATAGAGAATGGTGCACCAATTTTGAGAAACAAGTAAATAATTTAATACAGCAAATGTATGTAAACTCAGTGGTTGAACCAAACTCACAAACAATCCCATACAACTTTTCCATTGATCTGCCTGGATGGCCTTCAAATCCTACCTCCCACACTTCATCTTTTGCTCCTCCTCCTGTCACAAAACCAACCAATTCTTTCTCTCAGTCTCCTTCTCCATCATCTCAGCCCATTAGAACCATTGAAACGAGATCTCTATCTGCTAAGAGAAGACACAACAAAACCAAACCTCAATCTTGTTAATGTTTAAAAAAATTGCATCATGGAACATTAGGGGTGCTCACAGCAACTTGAAGCTTGACCAAGTTAGAAACATAATCAGTGAGTACAATATTTCTCTTTTTGGTCTTCTTGAAACTAAACTAAATTCAGCTTTATCTTCCAGAGCTGTTTCTTACATCAATCCAACTTGGTCCTTTCACCACAACCTTGACAATGCATCTTATGGTAGAATATTAGTAATCTATGACCCTACTATTTTCTCTATATCCCCACTTCTTTCTACTAGGCAATACATTCACCTTCACGTCCAAGACATAAATACCCGTTCTTCATTCTATGTTACCTTTGTATATGCTGATAACTCTGCAAATTCAAGGAAATTTTTTTTTGATGCTTTGCCACCATTAAGACAATCCACCCACCCTTGGATTGTGATGGGAGACTTTAACTCCTGCTTTGATTATACTGACAAATCTGGTGGAGTTCCACTAACTGCTAATGATCTTGATCCTATCAATCAAGCCATTTTTGAGTCTGACTTAATCATGGTCAATAAATCTGGTGCAAAGTTTTCTTGGAATAACAGGAGTCGTAGTGGCATACGCACTTTCACTACTATTGATCATACATTTTGCAACCTACAAGCTATATCTTCCTGGCCCTCATTATCTGTTTTCCTCCCCCAGCCTATCTTATCTGACCACTCCCCTCTAATATTATCTTTTGGTCAACATTTTAATAAGGAAAAGAGAAGCTTTAAATTTTACAATGCTTGGGCAAAACATGAACAATTCATTCCTTTAGTAACTAAATTAAGCTCTGATTTTAATTGTTATGGTAATAAAATGTACAAGTTTTGCAGGAAGCTCAAATTCATTAAGCTGCAGATTAAACTTTGGGCTAAATCAACTTTTGGCACTGGTGCATTATTATCTACTGATCTCAAGGAAAAGCTAAAGAAACAACAGGAGTACTTGATGGAGCACCCTCTTGATGTTCAAGCTGCTGAAGAGGAATGCAAACTTTTTAAAGAGGTTAACAATGCTCTGTACATGGAAGCAAGTATGAAGAGACAGCAGTTACACAAAAAATGGATAGCAGAAGGAGATAAAAACACAAAATTTTTCCATGATTCTATAAAGGTAAAACATGCTACTGAGAATATACATAACATATATGATGAACAAGGAACAGCATGTTCTACTGCAGATACTGTTGATAGAGCATTTATTGATTATTTCACTACATTGCTTGGTAACTCTGATGGGTTCACCCCTGACCTTGATCTTATTTCATCCCTACCTCTACCTACCATTACTTCCCTTGAAGCTGTGTCACTAATTGCTCCAGTTACTGATGAAGAAATTAAAAATAACCTATTTGCTATGAACCAACAATCATCTGGAGGGCCTGATGGTTTGAATGTGGTTTTCTTTATAGCAACTTGGAGTATATTGGGCAGTGAGTTCTGTAATGCTGTCCACAATTTCTTTAATAAGTGTAAGATGTTGGGTGAAGTGAATTGCACTAACATTGCACTTATTCCCAAAGTCAATAATCCCTCTACTGTCACTGAATTCAGACCCATCTCTTGCTGTAATGTGGTCTACAAATGCATCACTAAAATTCTTGCTTCACGACTTGTTAAAGTCCTTCCTTCTGTAGTTTCTAGAAATCAGGCTGCCTTCATTCCTAGTAGAAGTATAATTGACAACTTACTGCTGGCTCAAGAACTCTTGAAAGGATATGGCCAAAACAAAGTAACCAAAGCGGCAGCTATCAAAATTGATATTTCTAAGGCTTATGATACCATCCACTGGTCTTCATTAGTCAGGGTAATGGCACAAATGGGATTTCCCAAAATTTTTGTTTCCTGGGTTTATGTGTGCATATCTACTCCTTCATTCTCTATAGTGATAAATGGTAGACCAGTTGGAAATTTCAGAAGTTGTAAAGGAATACGTCAGGGAGACCCCATTTCTTCTTACTTATTCTTACTAGTCATGGAAGTTTTCACTGTTATTCTACGAATTAAATATGAGCAGAAAGCTATCAAGTATCATCCGAAGTGTGCTAAACTTAATATCACCTCTATCATGTTTGCTGATGATGTGTTGTTGTTTACCAAGCCTGAGCTTCCTTCATTTAATGCCATCTCTATGGCACTACTTGATTTTTATGCTATGACTGGTCTCAAAATCAATCAACAGAAATCCTCCTTGTTAGTATCTGGTGCTAGTGACACACATGTTTCTGAATTACAAACTGCAAGTGGTTTCTCTGCTATGAGCTCAGATATGAAGTACCTTGGGTTACCATTGATAACAAAAAGAATTACAAGAGCTGACTGCTTTCCTCTCTACAACAAAATCACTTCTGTGTTGAAAGCTTGGGAAAATAGGAAGTTATCTCAAAGTGGTAGGCTAGTGCTAATAAAAGCTACTGTTTTTGCCTCCCTTGTTTACTGGGCACGTGCAATGATACTTCCTTCTAGACTACTACATCAGGTCAGGTCTGCCATGAGCAGATTTTTCTGGACTGGTAGCATACATAACAAAAAAGTTTTGCCAGTTTCTTTTTCTAAATTTGAAGTTCCTAAATATTTGGGAGGACTTGGAGTTAAAAATGTCAAGACTTGGAATACAGCAGCTATGAGCAAGCATATTGATGATATAATCAGCAATAGGGAAAGTTTATGGGTACAATGGGCTAGGCAGTACAATTTAAAAGGAAAGTTTTTTTGGTGCATGGATATTCCTCAGAATAGTAGCTGGATATGGAGAAATATACTTAAGTTGAGGAATGTGGTACTAAAAATGATCAAATACCCAGTCAATCAAAATTCTACTGTCAAATTCTGGTATGATCCTTGGGTAAGTGAAGGTATTATTCTATCCAGCCTGTGTGATTATAACCAGATTGTGCAGACTGGTATACAAATGAATGCTAAGGCAAGTGATTACATACTTGATGGGAAACTGGTGCTTCCTTATAACAGCAATTTACATATAAGACAGCTGTGGGAAAAAATGAAACAACTTTACAAGCCTGATGCACATCACGACTATGTGACATGGAACAAGAAGAAACATACAATTAAAGGTGTTTTCAATCAGATCACTGACACAGCCCCACTGCCTTCTGCTATTTGGAACAGAGTCATTTGGACTTCTGATACTCAACCTAACCATAACTTGATGCTTTGGAAAGTGATAAACCAAGCATTGCTCACTAGAAATGTACTGAACAAGTATGGCATGAGTTGCTCACTGAAGTGTCTGTTTTGTGATAATTTTGATGAGTCTGCTCATCACATTTATTTTGAATGCCCTGCTCTCCTATATATCATCACTGGTATTTGGAATAAAGCTGGCATTAGGTTACTGCCAGTTAGCACTACTGAAGTGTGGGGAGTTTTCTTAAAATCTGGCAAGAAGAAAGATGTAAAAGGAAGGATGCTTGCTAACTGCTTGAAGATTTATATGTCTGTTATCTGGAGAGAGAGGAATACTATATTTTTTGAAAATCAGAGAAAAAATGGTGATGCTCTTTGGCAAGAGGTGAAGAATGCTATTCTTTGCCAAATAAAGAACTGTCAATCTGGTTATTCAGTTGAAATGTTACATCTCTGGGAAAGAGACTAAGTCCCTTTTTATTTTATTTTTTTTAGCTCTTTGTGTTTGGTTTTGTTTTGTTCTTTCTTTTCTATGTTTAACTTTGTCCATCATCTGTAACTTTTATTGGTTTGCAATAAACTGGTAGGGGACCAGTTAACCCCGCTGGCTTTGCCAAAAAAAAAATATAAGTTTTTAAATTTAAAAGTTCAATTTAAAATAAGATATTCATATACTATAAAAGGTTATAATATAATAAAATAATTCAAAATATTTAATTTATTTTTTGAACGTTTAAGATTAATTAAATAAATAAATTAATCAAACGGATAAATTAATAACATTAATAAACTAAATTAATTAAAAAATAATTTAATTGATGAAAAATATATAAATGTACTATATATTTTTAATATAAATTATGATGTTTTAAAATATTTAGGATATCATAATTATACATGTATGTATATAATATGATTTTTTTGAAATTAATATATTTAATTAAAACTTTTTAATAAAATAAATTAATTAAATTTTAATTAATTAATTAAATTAATTAAAGGTTAAATAATTAAATAATATGCACACATATATATGATATATATGTTATACTATAAAGGTTACAGTAATAATAAATATTTAATATAAATGTCATATTAAGATAATATAAAATTAAATCAAAATGTCAATTAATTAAATAAGATTTAATTAACGTAATATTATATATAAGACTATTACATTAGTAATACGAAATATAAAAATTATACAATAATAAAACTTATATAATATGAATGTATAAATTAAAGGTGGAACACTAAGAAACCCTAAATAAATTTAAGGAATAAATATATGCGTAAATGTACGTATACTGTGATTTTCGATATCTTTGACACTTGAATCATGATGGTATTTCATAAAAAAACATTATTCCATAAGTCGATATCACTCAATATAATATATTAAAGATTATGGATCTTTATGTAATGTTTTCCTATACTAATATATACATTAATAAATTACTTGCATACTCCTTAGTTGTTAAGCAACCTCAAGCTAGAGATTTTATGTGTAGTATTATTAATATACTGAATAGATGAGGTAAGATAACCATATGTGTTTGCTGAGCAAACTCAAGGTACATATACTATACTTAGGCTATCACGATATGGTATGTTTGAGCGAATAATTCTATTTTGATTTGTTGAGCAAACTCAAAGTTGAAGTGAAATTAGGACATGGTACCATAAGTTAGGAGTTGTATATGATACAAATGATAAGGAGTTATCCATCATCTGCAGAGCTATAATTTTTTAGCAAACTCAAAGTCAAAATTCTACGATGGACGGGCTCTGACACTTAATAGTGAATTAAAAGACTTGTATATTTCAATAGCGTTTGGTGAAACACAAAAGATTAGTAAAAGACTTATTAGAAAAATGAAATTATGATCTTTCTAATATTGTAAGAACATATGATATATAATGCTATAATAATCTACATTGGTAAATTTGTGCATTTAATATGATTGATAAAACGTTTATCAATTAAGATATACAAATGAACTAAATTGATGATTGACAATTAGAAATGTAAATATACTTACTAATAAATGCTTATTGCATGTTAGTGTTTCAATACCCATGCAAGCGCCTGACTCTACAAATACTTAATACGTTCGTAATTTGGTTGTTTACGTGTTATTGGGTCTAATGTCTTAAGATTTTGTATTGCATTACATGAGTTCCAAACTCAAAAGCAATACAATATTGGATATTTAACCCATATACAATTGCATATAAATGTTATATGGTGAACGGTCATAGTTTGCAATGTACAATATTTCGATAAAATTAGTTCATATGAAATAAGTAAATAAACTATAATGCGAGGTCAAGAATTCAATTTGACTGATTACAAAAAAAGATCATATTATGTTAAATGTAACAAAAGACCAAAACTATAAAGAAGCCGATCGCTAAAATCTCAGTTTAATCAGTCTACAAAGGATGCATCATATTTGATGTCCTTAAATGCTAAGGATAATCGAATGTATTCTTGTAAAAAGTTCATTACGATATTATAGTAAGGGATTTCTTTTGAATGGTTCGATCATGTAGAAAGAAAAATGAATGTACAAGAGTAGATGTGATTTAAGGTATAGTTGGGATGAAGAGAGTGAATGGTCACTTCTACTTCATCATGAATCATCAAAAATGAGAATTGTAATAATGATAATTGGTATTTAACAATGGAATGAGAAATATGATTTCTATTTTGGAATATATTTTGATATAGGAAATTGTTTTCTATGAGATTTATTTCTTTCATTTAAGATATTTAATCACCCCTGTTATAAACTAGTTACGATATATGAAATAAATAATCAATATTAAGTGAATGACGGACCTTAGAAATTAGTATGCTATTATAAATTGCTGAAATAGTGGGAGCACCCCATATGTTACCTAGCCTTTTGAGTATCCAATATTTGGATAGACTGGATGAGTTGAAATTGAAAGTTATCATAGTAGGAAGTCCGAAGAGATAGCTAGAGATTCTAGAAACTAAGTGCAAATAGAGCCATGTGGCAAAGACCAAACCATTACAAGAAAAAAGAACCTAAGATCTGACCATGTGTTAGATCGGTACCAATCCAACTCATAGACTAATATCGATCCACCATATTCCATCCATTCTGGACCAGTCTCCTCCTATTCACCATTTTTGAAGGTAGAAGTCTATTTCAAGTTCCATTGCATCAATTCCATGCAATACTCTACCGACCTCCTCGAGCACTTGAAATTAGCAACTCCATTATTCCACTGATCTTTCATTTGGACTTGAGCATGCTAATGATGGTGCAAACAAGTTTGGAACCATGAAGTAACCACGAATCAAGCTAGCACAAAGCATTCAAGCGATCCATTTGGTAATCTTATGGATATATATAGATCCAACCCCATGATTGGTACCGATCCACGAATATTAATGAGGCGTCATTCATTTTTCTCAAGAGAATTTGTTTGGACATGGAAAACAACATGAAGACCATGGATGTGAGTTTTCAGGCAACCTACAACTATAAATAGGCTGGAATGGGCTCATTTTGGAGGTTCTTTTTTATGGAGTTAGGGGCATGCCCTAGGGGAAATTACGTAATTTGTTACATATATCTAACTCATTGACCAATCTTGTTCGAAATAAAGGTGTTTTCTTTCTATTATATACTTGATGTAATGTGGTTATACTAATTAATTAATTTAATTAAAAGCATACTTAATAGAAAATCCATAAAAGGTATATTTTTTCATAGTAATTAAAGTGTTGTAACCATGAGTAATTTATCATAATAAAATTAAATATATCACTTTAAGTGTTCCTAATCAAGATTCATTGAGACAGGGTATTGATGTAACCATTGAGACTGGAGTATATAACGCTCTTCAAATGTTGGGCAGTGTATCACTCATGACTGCTCGGGGGCACCTAAGGTTTATGCACTAATAGTTATTTGATAACTATGTAACACCTCATTCGATAGTTTTCTGTTGATTAATATAAGTAAGGTCAAACAGAAACTATATATGTGAATAATTTATACAGTTATTTCGACTTGAAAATACCGTGAATCTTTAATGTGAAAGCTCCACTTTGATTATAGTAAAATCATGGCACATCGTTGATCAAGTGATTATAGTTGATTGAGTGGAACTATTGGAAGTGAGACACAATTAAGAGAGGCTTGTCTCCTCAGTTATATGAGGTTAGTATCATGATCAACTCAAGCTAACCCAAAGTCAAAATCTCTAAGCAGAGTAATTCGTTAATAATAATTTTTATTATTGGACCAAGGACTTCATGTTTGGACTGCAGAGTTGAATGTGGACGATGTTGGAATTTTGACTATTATCAAATTCAGTAAGTCCAAAGTTATATAGTTTTGACGAAGAGAATTGGTGTAAACAATTATCACAACT
This sequence comes from Allium cepa, assembly GCA_030765085.1. NCBI lineage: Eukaryota > Viridiplantae > Streptophyta > Magnoliopsida > Asparagales > Amaryllidaceae > Allium > Allium cepa. Next base: position 766,389,348 of record CM060928.1, on the reverse strand, counting down.
GGGTAATGCTTAATAAAGTGAAATTAGATTTTTCCAAAGCTGCGTAAGCAACAAATTTGGCCATAATGGCACACACCTACTAAGTGAAGTGTGAACGTTAACATTTGAGTAGTTCGATGTTAATCACTGACCAAATTTTCACCCAAGAGTCACACAATTGAAATAATGAATTCTCTTTAGACCAAATAATTTAATTATTTTATAATTGTTATAAATTAATTAAATAAACTAATATTTTTGAAATATTAATTATAAAATTTGGATATGATTTGAGAAATAAAATTGCTGCATATATTTATAGAAATTATAAACATATTGATCGATATGAGATGTCGATAACAAATTAAGTCAAGTATAATTGCGTATATTTAATTTGGGTTAAATGGGCTCACAACCTATACATTTTGGAGTGATAGGCGACTGGTCTAAAGAGAGGAAGGAGGTGGCTACAACATGTGTGATTAGGTTTTGAAGATGTGTGGAAGAGATCTAGTTATTTCTCTCTTATCCTACCATATAATTATGATCTCAAAACCATAATTACATTCTAATTCATTTTTTGGAGCCGCCACCTTCTTCTTCTTCCTCTTCTTCATTTTAACCGTAGCAGCAATCGTTTAAAAATATCCCAAAATCTCAAATCCAATTCAAATTAAAAACCAAAATATTTGATAGTGAACGGTCGTTGATTCTAGACTAGCAATCTCATGCATCAAAGCGCTTTAGAGAAAGAGATCTTATTGTTTTAATGTGGACTTTAGGGCATCTTTTTCGAGTAATGATTTTCTATTTTTCAATCATATTATTGTCATTTTAATGTATTTTAATCATTTAATTTTATGTACATAAATTAGATTATTGTTATTTCATTAGTTAGGTGAGATTTTTGTTTGTATTGTTGTTGTCACAATAAAGATTGGATATGTGTACAAAGTTTATAGATCTAGCTAATTCATGTTTTATGTTCATAATATAATGATAAACATTAAGATAATTTTTTGTAAAATTATATATGTTATATATATGTATATACATATTAATTTATGATTTAAATATTCACATATAATTTGAATTAAAATATATTTTTTATTTTAATTGTATAACATTGATCTAAAATTTTCTAAACATTTGTTTATGTCTATTATGAATTATAAGTGCTAAAAATAATTTTTTCAATTTATTTATATATTATTACTATTATTTTATGATTATTTGACACAATAAATTCAAGTTAAATAATCTGTATTTCCAAAATTCAAGTTAATATTTTTAAAAATTAAATCATCATGTCTATTTTTTTAGGATTTTTCAAATTAATTTTATATTCTTTTAGAATTAATTTAATTTGATCTATTATTAATTATTTAATTAATGATATTACATTAATTGAGAAAATTATAGAAATTTTTCTTAAGCCTTAAAATATGTTTCCAGATTTTCTAAAAGTATAAAATTGAATTTTGGATCATGTAATTATTTTATTTTAGCCGAAACTGGTTAATTAAATATAATATTTATATATATTAAATATTTATAAATATTGTAACTTCGGATATGACATTATCTAATTAGTAAGTTATATATATATATATATTTTTATTGTTATTTATGGTACAATATATAGATATATAAATAAATAAATATTTCCTGCAATATTTTAATAATAAAACATATTATATATAAATATATATGAGCATTTGAAATTCATGACTACATGTTAATTGACATATTTGACATTATGTAGTACATACAAAATGAGCTAATGTGTCCGCTGCAATGTAAATCCCAACATCTATATATCCACATGTCATTCCTTGCATAGATATCTATGTTACAGATGCACACACAGATATATGTATATATGTATATGATGCATATACATATTAATATACATACATATATATGTAAACTTATATAAATAAAACAAAACTTAAATAAATCATAAATGATAACTTATAAATTCAATAAAGATTTTGTACACAATCAGTAAACAACAATTTGTAAAGTTAGAATACATTTGAACATAGCAATATTTCATGCCATGAATAAATTATTAATAATTGCATTTACTGAATCAATCAATTAAAATTAAAGAGATAAAATGAAAGGTTTCTCTCTCCATTTAATGCAATTTATGCTCTCAATTAATTACTTGCTTTAGGAAAAGAAATTAAGTATTTCCATCCCTATATATTAACTCTTCGAAATAAGTTTAGCAAAATTAATTTATTTAAAACTTCCCTTTAATAATTTAAAAAAATTATTTTATTTAAACAAAATTTTAAAAAGTTCTAAATGAAATTTAGACTTCATAAGCCCGTTATAAATCAAAAATCTTCGAAATTCATTCATTTCTTCCATTGCGGGCTGGTCCAATTCCTTTAATGGTATTAGAGCCCAATACTTATGCAGTCTAAATTAGTCAGGTTAGGCCTAACTAATTAAGCTTACACATTTTGTATGGTGTCGAAAAAGATGATGTCTATAATTGAAACTGGGTAATCAAGTACCATGTCCTACCTGGTTACCCTCTTGGTCTGAAAGGCGAAGTGAGCGCAAACATTGCCCCTAATAGAAAATGCCCAATTTTAATTAAGTCTTAAGGTAATTTTCAAAATAGTTTTTAAAATTAAGATAAGATTCTAAATTTAAAATTTAAACTTAAAATAAGAACATATTTATTATAAAAAGTTATAATATAACACAACGTTTCAAATTGTTTGAAAATGCAATGAATAGTTCAAAATGTTCAAAACTATTTAAATATTAATTTTGAAATCTAAAATTTAAAATTTATTAATAATATTAATAATATAAATAATTAAATGGGTTTATTAATTAATACTCATATGCATGTGTTATATATGTCAATATATGTCATGTTATTTTAAAGTGTTTAAGATAACATAAGTATACATGTATGTATATAAGATAAATTTTCAAAATTAATAAAATTTAAATAAAATTATTTAATAAAATAAAATAATTAGAGGTTAATTAATTAAATAAACACACACATATATAAGATATATGTGTTACACTATAAAGGTTATTGTATATATGTCCAATATGAAAGTTGTATTAGAATCCTAATTTAAAATTAATTAAAGAGCTAATTAATTAAAATAAATTAAATAAGGTTTAAGAAGACCATTATACAAGTAATATGAAATATAAAACTTATACGATAATAACGTTATATGATATGAATGTATAAACTAAATAAGGAACATTAAAGAAACCCTAAATAGACTTAAGGAATACATACATATGTAAATGTACGTATGCCGTGATTTTCGATGTGTCCGACACTTGAATTATGAGAGTATTTCGTAAGAAATACATTATTTCATAAGTCGATATTGCTCGATATAATATGTTGAGGAATATGAATCTTTAGTATAATGTTGTACTCTATCATTTATACATTAATAGATTTCCTGCATACCCTTTAGTTGTTGGGCTTTCCTCAAGCTATGGATGTTATGTGTAGTACTATTAATATATTGAATAGGCGAGGTAAGATAACTGCACATATTTGTTGATTTTTCCTCATGGTATGTGCATTATACTTAAGCCATCATGAAATGATAAGTCTGAATGAATAGTCAACTTTGCTTGTTGATCTTCCCTCAAGTTAGAGGAGGGATTATGACAAGGTACCAAAGGTAAGGAATTGTACGTGTTATAACTATAAAAAGTTATCCATTATATGCAGGCCTATGATTTGTTTAGCTTTCCTCAAGGTCAGAATCCTGAGGCATAAGGGTCCTAACACCCATTAGTGAAGCTGAAAGACTTGTATGTGTCGTTCAAGGTTTGGTGAAACATAAAAGACAAGTGGGGGCCTTATCAGAAAATTGAAATAATAACATTTAACCTTTCTAATATTGTTAGAACATATGCAACATAGTGTTATAATAATCTACAATGATAAATTTGTGCATTTAAAATGACTGATAAATTTTTTATCAATTAAGATATATAAAAGAGTTGAATTGAAAATTGAAAAATAGAAATATGTCATATACCTACTAATAAATGATTATTGCATGCGAACGTTTCTATACCTATTCAAGTGCCTAGTTTTACAACTACGTAATACTTTTGTAATTCGACCGCATATATTTTGTTTGGTTGAGACCATGTATTGCATTGTATAAGTTTTGAACTCTAAAATCAATACAAGACTATGGATATCTGATCCATATACAATCGCATATAAATGTTATACGGTGAATGGTCAAAATTTGTAATGTACAATGTTTCGATGAAATTAGTTCATCTGAAAATTCAAATAACCTTAGTGTGAGATCGAGTATTCAATTTGATTGATTACAAAAGGATCGTTTTGTGTTAAATGTAACATTTGACGAAAACTACAATATAAATCTAAGAACTCGATAACTGAAATCTTAGTTTAATCAGTTTATGCAACGTGCAACGTATATGATGTCATTAAAAATTACGGATAATTGAATGTCCTTTTGTAAATAGTTCATTATAATATTGTAGTAAGGAATATTCTTTTGAACGGTTTGACCATTTAGAAAGATTAACCAATGTACAAGAGTAGATGTGATTTAAGGTCTATTTGGGATGAAGAAAGTGAATGGTCACTTTGCTCATAAAGAAACATCGGAGACAAGAATTGTAATAATAAAAAAAGACACTTCACATTAGAATAAGAAATATGATTTCCATTTCGAAATGTATTTTTGCTTTGAAAACTATTTTCTACGTGATTTGTTTCTATGGGTTGAAGATAGTTGATGAAAGAACTCTCCATTGTAAACTAGTTACTATATCTCAAATAAATACTCTATATTAAGTGAATAATGGACCTCCAAATTAAATAACCTATTATAGTAATGGTGAAAATAGTGGGAGTATGTCATATAACACTTATTAATTGCATCAAATTACGAAAAATTGATTTCATGAAACGTACCAAACATTATTTATGAAATAATAACTATTTTTGGGTATCGACTGAAAATTGACATAACTATATTTCAATATGAATATTATGGATACTCGTTATGAAATAAAACTATAATGTGGTATTATTTTCATAACAAAAGTGATGCATTGGAAAATGCAGAGGTATTTAATATTATTTACAATTATTTTGGAATTATAGACTAAGCCGTAGTTTTGAGAAATAATTTTATTACATGATTATGAATCATATGATAGCGGTTAATTATATCTCAAACAGCTAAGGGATATGCACTCATTCAATGGAAGCATCATAAGAGTTGATGAACTATTTGGATTGATACTTATAGATATATGGAATCTTAAGTCTATTAATACCAAAACGATTCCATGTACTTCATCATATTCATCGATAAGTGATCACCAACATGGACACGCGTATTTGGTACACATTTTGTACGTCTATGGTAAACTCATAGAGTACAAAACATAAGTAAATAAAATAACATACGATAGAAATGATTCAATTTGATCGACTGAAGGAGTATGTAAGAAAAGGTTCCAAACGTACCTAAAATTGAATAAATATTCAATCTCAAAAGTTTCTCCTCCATGTGATACATAATGATGCATCAATAAGGAGTAATCGAACTTTGTCAGGCAATGTACGATTAATTATGAGTGAAGTTGAGTTAATTTCTTTCTATAAGGTTATGTATTAAAGAGTAGTAAACAAGGTTAACATTATTTCATTTGAATATTAGTTTACAAAATCACACAAAATGAGGGTTTATAAGAAACGTCAACGTATCCAAGGCCAAGGAGTTAGCAGATTGTACAAGTCAAAAGATTGCACATAATAATTGTTCATAAGGAATCTTGTATGAATCTTCCCAAAAAAATTTGGAAGACTGTCATTGGATGACATATTTTAAAAAAAAATAAGTTTTCTAAACTAAACCCAAATTATCCTTATAAATAAAGAAATTCATAAAACGTTTGTGAATACTTATTCTTTTGCACTGAGAAACAATTCTTGTTTCAAGAAATACTAACTTCATTGTGAAGAAATTCCTATGAGGAATTATTAGTAGTAAAATGGAATTGGCTACGATCCATAGATAGAATTGATTAGATTAGATGAATGGAAATTAACTAACCTAAATGAACACAATGCACTAGAGTGTCATAATTATTCTCCCCCATTGAGGAGAAACTGTGTTTCTTATCAATGTCAAAAATGCACAATCCTCGATTTTGTAATCAAACGATTAAGAGTATTAACTCTATGATATGGTATGATGCACAGAGCCGAATGAATTCCAAGTACGCTATCAAAATATGATTTTGGTAGTCATAGCCGACCGGATGTGATCCATCGGCCATGATTGTGTCTTTATGGGTCAGATTAATGTAGTTGGAATTAAATGATGTTGATAAGAATAATATCGCAAATTTCAATAATTGAAATTAGCGTAATAGATTTTTTATTCAATGTGCTCAAGTTAATTCAGATTTACTCATAAAATTACTACTTAGTATGACTTTATGTTTGGTATGTATGTATTGAAGCAGAAAATTATAAATAGTGATTAGAGGAAAACGTTTACACATAATAGCAAAATGTCTCGAAGTCTATGGATATGATCCAAGCAATGATAGAAAGCATTATCTTATAAGCAGTGAAATTGAACAAATATTTTGTTTGAAATATCAAATAGTTTGATTATAAATCAAAATGCAGAGGAAACGTGTGTTCATAAGATAGAACGTTGAAAGGTATATTAATATTTCTAAACAATAAGTAAACAACATGTGTGGATTTTAACGATGTACTTGTGTTAAAATTAACCTTATTTGTTTTAATGCTCAATTTTTGTAATGCAAATGATGTCTTCTATAGTGAGTATAAAAGATATTGAAAATGTACTGAATCAATAAGCAAAGACATCTAATTAAACCGTTTAATTCTAAACATATGAGATGAGTTCCTTATGCATTTGCAATAGGAACTATCATACATGTTATGTTGTCTACAATATCTTGGTTTTTTTTATGTATTTCATGCACAAAGAAAATATCAAATCCAAAATGATATCACTAAATGGTTGTTTAAAGTGTTCTCGTGTATTTACGAAATACTAGAGAATTTTTTGCAAAAAACAAAAACACCTTATGAATGAGTGTTCGAACTCAAACTTCATAAGTGATAATGAGTATAATATTCAACAATAAATTCAAGTTAAGAATTTTTAAGTTAGAAATGTTCCAAATGAAAGACCATGGCTGATCAATGAAAAAGGCTAAGTACATTGCCTAGAATAGCGCCACAATAAAAGCAATGTATATAAATATATAAGTGCATAAATTTATAGCTGAGTTAATCCAAATGTTAATAATCTCATAATATTGTTATATGATAACAATGTTGCAATATAGTTCATAACAGGACTTAGCGCTCAATAGAAGCCGAAAGACATACTCCAAATTGTTCCGCATGATAAACCATTTTATCACCATTGGATAAAGTTAATTGATAGAGTAGATAATTGAAACATAATAGCATACTCGCTCACAGAGAGACTGATCCATTTGGTTTAGAAAACCGATTGGAGTAGTTAGAATAAGATTCCATAATGGACCTCAAATGCAAGCGGGAGATTGATAGAGTTAGGGGTATGCCCTAAGGGAAAATATGTAATTTGTTACATATATCTAACTCATTGACAAAAGTTGTTCCAAATAATGGTGTTTTATTTCTATTATATACATGATATAATATGGTTATATTAATTAATTTAATTAAATATATTTAATAGAAAATCTATGAATGGTATGTTTTGTGATAATATTTACGAAGTGTTGTAACCTTGAGTAATTTACCACAATAAAATTAAATATATCATTTTAAACAATCCTAGTCAATATGCATCAAGAATGGATTCAAAGTATCCATACAGACTAGAGTGCATAACGCTCTTCAAATATTGGAGTGTAATACTCATGACTACTTGGGGGCACCTAGGTATTACGTGCTAATAGTTATTGGATAATTATGGAACGACTCATTCGATAGTTTTCTGTTGGTTAATATAACTAAGATCAAACAGAAAATACCAATGTGAATAATTTACACAGTTCTTTTGACTTGAGAATACTATTAATCTTCAATATGTAAACTTTGCTTTAATTATAGTCAAATCATGACACAATCTCCATCGAGTGATTATAGTTGAGTCAAGTGTAAGTATTGGAAGTGAAACAATACTTAAGAGAGGATTCATATCCTCGAGCTATGTAGTTACTATCACGGCCAAGTCAACCCAAAGTCAAAATCTCTAGCCAGAGTAGTTTAGTTAATAATAATTGTTATTCATGAACCAAGGACTTTGAGTTGAATGCGAATGATGTTGGAATTTTAACTATTACCAAATTCAATAAGTCCAAAGTGATATAATTTTGACAAAGATAATTGATGTAAATAATTTTCACAACTAGGTAAGGCTTAATAAAGTGAAATTAGATTTTACCAAAGCTGAGTAAGTGATAAATTTGTACATAATGTCACACCACCTGCTAAGTGAAGTGTAAACATTAACATTCGAATAGTTCAATATGAATCGCTGACTGAATTTACACCCAAGAGTCACATAACTGAAATGATGAATTCTCTTTAGACCAAATTATTTAATTAGTTTATAATTATTATAAATTGATTATGTAAACTAATTTTTTGAAATATTTATTATAAAATTTCAGTATGATTTGGGAAATAAAATTGTTGCGTATAATTATAAAAGTTATAAATATATAGATCGATATGAGATATCGATAACAAATTAAATTAAATATAATTATGTATATTTAATTTGGCTTAAATGGGCTCACAACATATACCTTTTGGAGTGATAGGCGGCTAGTCTAGAGAGAAGTAAGGGGCTATAAAATGTGTGATTAGGTTTTGGAGATGTGCGGTAGTAATCTATTTATTACTCTCTTATCCTACCATCTAAATTATGATCTCAAAACCTAATTACATTCTAATTCTTTTTTCAAAGTCGCCTCCTTATACTTCTTCTTCTTATTCTTCATTTTAATAGCAGCAACTATTCTCTAAAATTATCCAAAAATCTCAAATCCATTTCAAATAGAAAACAAAACTATTTAATAGCGAACACTCGTTGATTCTAAACTAGCAATCTCATGAATCAAAGAGTTTTAGTATAAGAGATCTCATTATTCCAAAGTGGACTTTAGGACATCTATCTCAGGTAATGTTTTTCTATATGTTAATCATATGATTGTGGTTTTAAGATTTGTTAATCATTAATCTTATGTACATAAATTAGTTTATTGTTATTCTATTATATATGTGAGATTTTATATGTATTGTTGTTGTCACAATGAATATTGGATATGTGTATAAAGTTTATAGGTCTAATTCATGTTTTATGTTCGTAATTTGATGTTGAACATTAAAATAAATTTTAACTTAAAATTATATATGTTTATATATTTATATACATTAATTTATGATTTAAATATTTACATACAATTTGAATTGAAATATATGTTTTCATTTTTACTATATAACATTGATATTTCAATTTTTAAGGTTATTATGAATTACAAGTGTTGAAGTAGTTTTAATAATTTATTTATATATAATTATTTAATAATTATCTAATTCAATAAATTTAAATCAGTGTTTCTAAAAATTAATTTTATATTTTTAAAACTTAAACCATCATGTCATGTGTCTTAAATTTTTTTAAGAATTTTTCCACTTAATTATATTTTTTTTAGGATTAATTTAATTTTGGACTATTATCAATTATTTAATTCAAAATATTATATTAATTAAGAAAATTCCTAAAGTTTTTCCTTAGGCCCTAAAATATGTTTCTAAACTTTATTAAATTATAAAACATGAATTTTTATCACATAATGATTTTTTATTAATTTACTAATGCCGAAACTACATAATTCAGTATAATATTCATATATATTAAATATTTGAAATTATTGTAACTTCAGATCAAAGATGTTTTCTAAATAGTGAATTAAAAAGATATACATATATACATATATATGTTTATTTATTGTTATTTATGGTACAGTATATAGTTATATAAATAAATATTTCTTGCGCTATTCTAATGATCATACATATTATATATACATTACATACATACACATCAATGATCACTTGAAATTTATAACTATATATTGATGTACATATACAATGCATACAAAATGTGTTAATGTGTCCGGTGCGTTGTAAATCCCAGCATTTATATACAGGCATGTTATCCTCTACACAGTTTTCTATGTTATACATGCACGCATATATATGTATATATGTATATGATACATACACATACATAGATATACAAACGCCCACACACTTATTAGACCAAAATTAAATAAATCCTAAACTACAATTTATAAATTTATTAAAATCTTTTTACACAATCTACAAACTACAATTTGTAAAGTTAGAATACATTTGGACATGGTAATATTCCATGCCATGAATACATTATTACTTGATGACATTTAACGAATCAATCAACTCAAATTAAAAAGGGAAAATGAAAAGTTTCTCTCTCCATTTAATTTAACTTATGCTCTCAATTAATTACTTGTTTTAAGGAATGAAACAAATGTTTTCCTTCCCTATGTATTAACTCTTACAAATAAATGTTAGGTGTATTTGTAACACTTTACAATCAAAATTAAATTTATATAAAACTTACCTTTAATTTATTCGAGTAAAATACACGATTTTATCTAAACCAAATTTAGAAAAGTTCTAAATGAAAATTAGTCTTCATTGGCTCACTAAAGATCCTAAATGGTAAAAAAATTTTGAAATTCATCAATTTCTTCAACTGTGGGCTAGCCCAGTACCTTCACTTGTTGGCACTCATTCTCTCTTACTCTAACCTCTTGTACTCATCTAAAGATTTATACCGATTTATAAGAACTTGTAATTACAAGTCGGTGATATAATCAATAAAATCACCAAGTGGATATAGACTAAGATTAACTGAACCACTATAAAATATTGTGCATTCTTTTCTTCCTCATTTTAATTTTTTTCTTCACTTTTTATCCTCTACTCAATCACTTGGGAGTTTGAGCCATTTTTTGGTTCAAACATTTTGCCTAGTTATCGAGGTCTGTCCAAGAGCATTTGCCAGGACGAACACTCGAAACAGATCTCGATTACCACCGTCCACCCAACCCTACTGTAACGACCCGTGTAAATTCGATGTTTAAAATAAATTAAATTAATAGTATTTTATTTTAAATTTGTAAAGAAATAAAAATCTTATTAATTTATATGAAAGCAAATATTGAAATTTGATGTATAAAGGGTAATTAAAATTTACAAATTAAATTATATATTGCAATTAATAGTAATAGTGGAAATTGTTGCAAGTATTGAATTTGTCAATGGAATAAAATATTGATTTACGGAAATTGAATATAAACAAAGGTAATAAAGTAATGCAAGAAAATAAATAATGTAATTAGTACAATCCCTTTTATTTGTAAACTATTGTAAGGTGTTAATTAATTGAAATATGAAAATTTGGAAATAGATTCAAAATTTAAGTTAGATAAATGAATTGCAATAATTAAAGTTAGTAACTAATAGGTTAAAGGGAATACCAATTTATTCATAAAGTGAATATAAGTGAATGTAACAAAATAAATTGGAAACGCTAATTATTCATAAGTGATGGTTGATGATATAAACGTTACTAATTATTAATGTAGTAACGTAAGATGTAAATGTATTTTCAACGGAAATGTAACCTTATTTCTAGGTAGAAATTGCAGGTGATTTTTGAAATGGAGTTTATGCGATAAATAGAATTGAATGTTTCGTTAGTATGAGTTTAAGGGAATATGGGGTAAATTGATTAAATCAATAAAAGACAATAAATGCAATGATGATGGGTTAGTAATAAAAGTGAATAGGGAAATGATTGTATATTAAAAATGGAATTCCAACTTGTTGGAATGGAGTAAATACACTAAGTAATAAATTTAGGATAGGAAAACGAAATGGAAATATTGAATTAGTTAATTCGTATATATATATAGAATGGGATTGTAAATAATAAACTTATTAATGGTGACCAAGAGTTGTGACCACAAGTTATTATGAGTGATACATATATATTTAATTCAATTCAATTGATTTGGAAATCATTGCAATAAATATAAATTAAATGTTACGTTGAATAAGTTAAGGTAATAAATGGAGAATAACGTAAATGTTCTTCATAGATATGATAATTTGAATCTATTGAAATTTATGGAATTTGAATATAACATTTTACGTTAATTGGAGATAAAGATGGAAATAGGTAATAATTGCATTAATTTGTAAGTAGAAATAAATCGTTAATGAGAACAAGTATTTAAGATTAACCACCTATTTAGTATATTAAGTTATAACGGAAAATCAATTGCAATAATTAAAAATATATTTATTACATTAATGATAATGACGTAATATTTGAAATATTAAATAGGATGGAATTCAAATGTATATAACAATAGAAATGTGAAATTTGGGGAATAGATTCAAAGTTATAAATGAGTTGTTAAAATAATACATAATAAGTGAAAATTGAATGAATCAATGGGAGCATAGATTTAAGTTTAGAAAACGATATTTTAGTTTAATTAAAGTTTTGCAAAATAAATGAAATTAACGTTTAAATATTTCGTTTATAGAGATTAAACTAAAATTCAAGGATATTAAAATAATAGATTTTGAACCCAACATGGAATCCTTCTACTTAAAATTTTTAGATGGAATAAACATTTGATTATTTAATTGAATAGAGAAAAAGATTTATTTAGTATGTAATTTAATGCTTGTTGGAAACTGTAATTTTATAAATATGTTTGCTTGACTATAAATAAGGATTACAATGTTCACGTATTTATTTAATTGATTTCATCAATTAGGGTCTGTTTTGAAGTGGAAGATTAAAATTAATTGGAAATAAATTTATTAAAATCTTTCAATTGAAAAAGGAAAAGAAACAAAGTGCAGTTAATAAAATTTATGTAAGAATGTTTTCATTATGAATGTACATTATTTGGAAATATAAGAATGAATTTAATATTGTATAAGTTGATCATTTTAGAATATAAGAATGTTTACATTTATGAATTGCAAGTAACGAATAAGCATTTTAAGGAAAATAAAAGAATGTTGAGGAAATAAAGTAAACGTTTCCATTCTGAATATAAATATAACGTTGTAAAAAGAGAAAATTGAATTTTTAAAACAACATTTTTCGGTAGTTAAATATCAGGCATAGGTTGCACGGAAGTGATTTTATTACTAATCTTGAAATTTAAAATAAATTAAATAATTGAGTTCATAATTACGTTTCGAGAAAAATGTTATTTTTAAATTTTAATTTTTAAATCATGGTTCACATTTTATTTATGTATCCGCTGTCCCAGTTATGTAAATTGGTCTTTTTAAATTTAGTTATGTTGTGGTAATTAAATCTTTAATGAGTGTCAAATTTGGTATGTTTGGGGTAAAAAAAAATTTAATTAATTGGGTGAACAAATTTTTTGAAATTTGAAATCTAAAAGTTTGTTTATAGAGTAGAGTTGGTCCATTCATTCCCTTTCTAATTAATAATTGTCACACGTTTTTTAATTGTTTCCTCGTTTGTTCCATTACTCATTTCCATTTACATGGTCTAAAGCCTTTTCATTTCATGAACGTTACATACTTTTCATATTTTTATTTCTTTCTTTCACCTCTTTTAATATCTACCATTTTTATTGGGTTGTTCATATTTTTACTTTATTTCAATTCATACTTTGTTTATAGTTAGCTTTTCACTAGTTTCATCCCTCATTCGTGTAGCTTCATTTCATTTTTTTAAATTTCATCTTCTACAGCTTCATTTTTTGTCACTCTTCACCTTCCTTCTTCCTTTTTCAGGTTTCTTCTTCAAATCTCCTTTCTCTTTTTTTTCCAAAGTTTTTTTTTCCTTTTTCTTCTTCTTATTCTTCAAATCTTCTTCTTTATCAAAGTTTCCTTTTCTTTTTTTTGTTGTTGTTCTTCTTCTTCTTTAAATTTTTTTTCTCTTTTAAACCTTATCTTCTTTCCATGTCTTTTTCTTCAAATCCATATTTATATATTCTTCTCTTCAAAACTTTCTATAAAAATAAAATAAAATAATATCAAGATAGCAAGGAAACAAAACAAAATGAGAAAGTAGTTCCAGATCCAAATCTGGCTAAGCAAAAAGGTACGCAATACTAAAAATTCCATTGCAAGTTAAATAAAATATATGATGTGATATATAATTTCCTTTTTTCTTTTTTTTTTGAAATTTCAATCACCATTAATGCGTATAACTTTCTCATACGACCTCCGATTTACACGAATTTTTTTTTGTTAGGATCGTAATAAAATTCCTAAAACGTTGACGCTGGTTTGGATAGATTTGGAGACCGTCGAATTTTTGGGTTTAAATCAGATTTAAATTCGATTTAAATTCAAAAGGTGAGTTTTTTTACCCACTCACAACTTCTAAAACTTCTTATGTCTGTTAAATTAATTTTAGATATGAGTCGAAATTTATTTATGACTGTTTGGCATGTTTTATTCATTATCTCTGTTAAATTGCATTTATTTAATTTAACTGTTAATTTATTTTATTTATTGCATATAAATTTGACAGTTAGAATTTATTTATTTGCATATTAACTACCAGTCATAGTTATGTTAAATTTTTATTCCATATCAACTAACAGTTAAATTTGAATTTATTTTTGCATATAAACTGCTAGTAATAGTTATTAAATTTATTATTGAATATAAACTGTTAGTTAATGCCTGTTATTTATTACCTGTGTAATTTATATGCTCTATATCGATGATTGTTTAAATTGGATGATGATTGCAAATAATGGTTGATGCTTGATATTTGGATGAATGGATGCTATATTTTATATTGTATAAACTGCAAGTTATCATGCATTTCATTCATTCGGGATTGCGGTTTGAAATTACAACCGCATTTTTATTTTAAATTGCGGATTGAAATGATAAACATCCGTATCACTTGACCATAGGGTAGAAAATTTTATACAAGCACCGCGGTTTATATATATAAAATTATTTTGTTGAAATGTTTTTCTATGGTTTTTGCAAAGCTATATATATATGGTTTATGGGTTTTTGATTTGGTTATTAATAAAGGTTATTTATATGTAGTAATTTCTGGTTTTAAGCTTTGTATAAATTGTTTTGAAGTATAAAATAAAGTTTGATTTTTAAGATCAAATACGATTAAGCATTTATTTAAAATTTAAGTTCTGGAGTTTTATTGACTTAAATAAGAATAAGGTCGGAGTTGAATATTGAGTAAAATTTGGAATTAAATAAAAAGGTTATTAATTTTTAAAGGGTATGATTTTTATTACTTGATTTTTATGTAGAGTGATTTAAATGAATATATCAAGTTTAATAAATTGAAAGATTATCCAGTTATGTGAAGTTAAAGGTTTTACTTAAATTATATTGAACTCATTAAGTAAACATTTCAAGTCTAAATAAGAAGTAACTGAATTTGATACATATGGATTTGTCAAATGAGTTGTTTTTGAAATGGTGAAATATTTAAAGCCATGAAACATAAGAATTGAAATGGTATTTGGAAGTGTAAATCGATATTTGAAATTGATTTGTGAAATCTGAAGAAGCTATTTTGTTTTATAAAAGTAGTTTAATATTTAACCATTTAAGAGATGGAAATTTGTTTCAAAGCTATGTTTTTCAAGGTAGTATAATTTGGAAATATTATGTTCAAGAGTTTGATTTCTAAATATTTTACTTTGGAAACCCTATGATTTTGGAAGGAATATATATTGGAAAATAAATGATATCGTATTGATTTAGGGTTTTAAAAATATAAATGATATCTTATTTATATGGGTTTAAAATGGATATTTTATTCTGGTTTTAAAGTATAAACTATTTTGAAAAGACCGCGGTGTTATAAGAACGATTGGTTGTTGAAGAGACCGGGATCGGAAGTTGTCATACCTCTGCCAACTTCAAAAACCACTTTAACAACCGTGTACGCAGTGGAGATTCCAGAATGAAGTAGGTTGGTGGCGGCGTTTCCTTTAAAGGTAAATACGAGGACCCAACTCCCGTGAGTTGGCATAAGGTGGCTAAAATAGGAGCGATCGACGGGTTAATGAGGTAGCACCTCTGATCGGACACTTCCCTTCGATACTATACTCAGACTTTGGATTTTCGGTGGCCACCTTCACTTTTGATTTCTTTGATGTGGGGAGTTTGTCCGAGGTGGGCGGCAGCTGCGCGCTGCGCGTTTCCATTGGCCCGGAAGCGTAATTGGTATATCTACCCTGGCATTGCCTAGTTGTGCCGTGTCACCTACCCTAGCGCGCCTTATACGATTTTGTTTTGTACCATACCTATGGAGTGCCCTCTGACGATGCCCATTACGGGGGAGATTACGGTACTGTATAGACTATGGGAATATATAAATGTGTTAAGGTGGAAAATGTAAAGCCTTAACGCTATTTAAAAGTAAGTTTATTTTACAATTAAACACTATTATAATAGCGCAATATACTACATAGTAAATAGTTTAACGGATCCTTAGGAGATGTAAATCCCGAGCATCTCTTGAGTTACTGTACTCATATTTATTTCTGTTAATTTAACTCACATAAGATCTTTTAGTTCTGACTCGAGTGTTTTGTCTTTTCAATTCGCTCGGGTCAGTCCGAGCGTTTCAGGATTTGGAGATTTAGCTCTGGAGGACGAAGACGAAGATTTGTATTACTATTATTTATTTTATTCCACTGCACTGTATTCCGCTGCATTGATATTTTTGGTATGTGAACTCTGATATTTAATTGTATATAGAAGAATCAAATGTTTTGTAAACAGTTTTATAAACTGTATATTTTATTATTATATTTTATACTTCCGCTGTGAGATTCTATTTTGTTTTATTTCTTCTCTGTTTTTCTTGTCTACCCCATAACAATCCGCCCTTCCGTATGGTTTGAATCGACATGTGTGTCGATTTGAAGTGTGCGAAAAGGCGGGACGTTACACCTACGGAACCAGAGTAAGTGGCTGAGATGGTCAAAAACTTGTGAATGAAAACCAGTTATGAATTGATGATGAGTGGGGTACTTCTCCAAGTTGGAATCCATTTACTGAGAACATCTACATGAGGAGTAACTGTGGTGGTTTGTAATGCCGACGCTGCTGTTGTATAGCGGAAACATGGATCCGAGGCAAAACTTGATGAAATAAATATGGTGTATGAACTCTGCTAGTGCATCTGATGTCGTTGCTTTCCAATCTTCCTGAAGGGAGTAGCGACGATATGGTTCACCCGGCTTCCACCGAGATCTGTATCGTCTTTTGTGGTGTTGACGCGAAAGTTTTTGGAACAATTCTGACTACATACTTCATGTTTGAAAGATATGATGTCGTTATTAGACCTCTTTTAGGGCACGAGCGAGTCATTAAAAGATTTCTTAAGTAGGTTCCACATAGCTGTGATGGAAGTTATGAATGCTAAGGATGATGTAGTATTGATGGCACTAATTAGAGGGATTCATTCCGAGACCGATTTCAGAAGATGGTTGGAAATGAAACCCCCGTCAACGATGGATATATTTTATAAAAAGGCTAATTAGTTCTTGCACTTGAAAGAGGCATGCATGTATTCTTGAAGGGATGATGCTAGGTGCTTAGGTAAAGAGATACAAAGCGATATTGCTACGAAACAGTCCGAAGGTAGTTCCGAAAATGTGGATGTGAATGTTGGTGCAAGATTGATGGTCAGAAACAGAGTGATGGCTGGGCCAAGATGCGAAAGTCTAGCAATAGGAATCATCCTAGGATTTCTAAGTAAGATAGCTATACTGAATTGAATAACTTGATAGAGAATATTTACCTAGAAACTCAAGGTACTAAACTTTATAGGAAGCCGACTCTGAGAAAGCTGGCCAAGAAGGAAAAAAATATAGCATGTTTTGCAGGTTTCATGCGGAACATGATCATAAAACCAATAAATGTAGACATTTGCATGAAATGATTGAGAAGTTTATTATAAAAAGAAGCTGCAACAATTTGTGAAAGTCCCGTAGAGTGGTGGGGAAGGAAGTTCTAACCCCTTGGGTCATCTTTCGAGCGAGGGCAAGCCATGCCAAGTGTTGATGAGCTTAGGTGGATTTGAAAACATTTAGTGAACAATACAATCATCGATGGGCCACATACTACCGATAAGAGTTGGAATGAGATGGATAGGTATGTTGGTGCTTTAAAAAATATGGAGAATGAGAGCTGTCTTACTGTGAAGGAAGGTAATTTGGAAAAACAAGTAAGGATGATGATTGATGGCGATGTTTTTTGTAACAGAGACACTGATGGGGTAGAAGCCCCGATGATTAATCCTTATGATTATGGCCATGATTGGCCCTGTAGTAGTTCGAAAGGTGTTGGTTAACTGTGCAAGTTCATTCAACATTCTATTTAAAAAGGCCTATATCCATATGCTTCTAGAGGGCAAGGACTTGAAGCCTTGTAAATCTCAGATCAAGGGATTTAACTGGATGGCTTCGAAGCCAGTCGGATATGTGGAACTACTAGTGGTGCTTAGTGAGGGTGGCCACAAGCAAGTGTGGGTCTTGCCTTTTGTGGTGTTGGATATTTACTCTTCTTATAACATATTTTTGGGCCGACCGACCTTGGCTAAATTCAGAGCGGCTATAGCTCCTTTGTGCTTACTGATGAAGTTTCCTATAGAGAATGATGTAAGAATAATACAAGGAGATCAAGGCCTTAGTTGCGAATGCTATATCGTCGAGCTCAAGGAGGCAAGGCAGAGAGAGAAATGGCAAGGTATAGAGGTGACCCTCTACATTAGGCTTTAGGTTCATAGCAATCACCGCCTCAGCTCTGGCTCGGGCAGCATAGTTGGTTCCATAAAGATATGAATCCATGAAAAAAGCCACCGGATGGAAGGGCAGCTCTAGCCAAATTGATGATCAACATCATGGTCTTCCAGGATGATCCTACGTAGGTCCTATAGATTAAATCATAGCTCAACATGAGGGTAATGAAAGAGCTAGTTGGTTTTCTCTGGGTGAACTTAGATATGTTCGCCTAGACTCACTCATACATGTATGGAATATCGCCAGTGATAGCAAGCCAAGCATTAAATATAAATCTAAAATGAGTTCCTGCGAAATAAAAACACCGCAGACTGGATCCAGAGAAATCCATGACACTCAAAGAAGAGGTGGAGATGTTGAAAGATAGCGGCTTCATCCACGACGCCTTATACCCGGAGTGGGGATCAAATCCGGTCTTCATGAAAAAGTCAAACGGGAAGTGGAGGACACGCGTTAACTATTTTGACCTAAATAAGCCAAGCCCAAAGGACAATTTCTGGCTCCTAGGGATAGATCAGCTGGTAGACCGACAATCGGACATGAATTGCTCTCATTCATGGATGCATACTTTGGGTATAATCGATTCTAATGCACATTCCAGATCAAGAACATATAAGCTTTATTACCGACTTGGGACTGTAGTGCTATGTTTTCATGCCTTATGGATTAAAAATGCTAGAGCAACATACCTGAGGTTGGTAAATAGAATTTTCAAAGATCAAATTCGACGTTCGATGGAAGTCTATATGGATGACATGCTCATGAAGTCATGACATTTGAGAGACCCCATTAACGATTTGGTAGAGATGTTCGGTGTTCTCCAAAAATACAAGATGAGGCTCAACCCTTTAAAATACTTGTTTGGCATTGTGTGATGAAAATTTCTAGGCTTCATTGTGAACATCCATGGGATTGAAACAAATCCAAAAAAATCGAGGCATTGGGAAACATCGCGGCCTCGAAGACGGTCAAGGAGGTCCAGAATTTAAATGGGAAGGTTGCCCTCTGAGTCGATTCATCTCCAAAGCAATAAACAAATGTATCCCTTCCTTTGACATTATTGAGAAGGGAAAAAGGAATTTTGCTTGGACGCATAAGTGTATAGACGCATTCTAAGCTCCGGTGAGTCACTTGGAGAGACCCTCCATTCTTTCGATGCTATTGGATGATGAGGACTTGTTTATATATCTAGCAGAGTCCATGCATGCTTTAAGCGCCGCGCTCATATATGAGGAATCCAACATCCAACGACCAGTCTGCTACATCAGTAAGAAATTGATAGGAGAAGAAAAAATTACCCAAGGCTGAAAAAGCTTCTTTGATTCCTATTGATTGCTTCAAGGAAGCTCCACTCCTACTTTGAGGCTTATTTAATCAAAGTTCTCGCCGACCATCCTTTGCTACAAGTCCTACGACGACATGAGAATTTTGGAAAGCTATTGAAATGGAACATTGACTTGAGTTAATACGACATAACCTATCACACCCGGAGCATAATCCATAGTCAAATTTTGGTAGATTTCATGGCTGAATACACTGCATAAGATGATACTTTGAAGAGCAACGGTAAGCCGAATTTTAGGTGTAAGATGTACACGGATGGTGCATCGAATGAACATTGTTCCAGTACTAGAGTTGTACCTGTCACTACTGAAGAAGATTCAATTTGTTATTACTTGAGAATCGATTTCCCTGCAACAAACAATAAAGCGAAGCATGAAGCACAAAGCATTGATTGTAGGACCGAAAATGGCCAAGAAACTAGGAATTAAAATTTTACATATCTTTTGTGATTCCTAACTAGTGGTATATCCGGGAAGGAAAAGTTTAAGGTAAAGGGAGCTAGGCTAGTTCCTTATCTAAACAGGACCCTTGAGCTACTTAATGACATTAAATATTACACAATAATGCATATTCCCAGTGAAGAAAATGCGAAGGCTAACTCACTAGCTAAGTTGGCCAGTTGTGGGATGCACAACTCATGGGCATGCTTCCTATTGACATATTGTCAGTCCCAAGCATTGACTAGATGGATGTCAATTGGATCTTGGAGGCCGTGTAAGGAGTCATGGATGACTCCAATAAAGGACTATTTGCAGAGGGGAATCCTTCCGGACAGGAAAAACGAGGGATGGAAGCTCCTGCGCTAAGCTTCGAGAAATATCTTTCGGTAGGAAGCACTTTATAGGAAAGGATTCTCAGTCCCAATGTTACAATGCATTGCTAACAATAAAGACAAACAAGCCCTGAGAGAAATTCATGAAGAGGCCTACGACGAGCACACTGGGGGTAAACCTTGGCGAAAAAGATTCTACGCTATAGGTACTTCTGACCGACTGTCAACGGAGATGCAGCTGATTACACCAGAAAGTGTGACATGTTCCCGAAATTTTCTAAGGTTCCGAGAGCCCCACCGATGAAGATAAACTTAAATGGTCAGTCCCTGGCCGTTTAGGGAATCAATATTATCAGTGTGTTGCCGATATCTAAGGGTGGTGTGAAGTACTCCTTCATCGCAGTTGATTACTTTACAAATGGGTTGAGGCGGAGCCATTAGCCATAATTACCATAAAAAGTAATCAACTTCGTACATCGTTTGTCATTTTGGAGTTCCACCAGCAATTGTTACATATAACGGGATCCAATTCGACAACGCCGAGTTTAAAGATTTCTACTGCTAACATTGCATTGATAAGGGATTTTATGTAGTATCACACCCCAGAAAAATGGAAAAGTTGAAGCTCAGAACAACATTGTTAAGTCCATTCTTAAGAACTAGTTGGAAAAGGCTAAGGCAAGTGGGTTGATGAACTTCCATTGGCACTTTGGGCTTATCGAACAACCCACGAGCCAGTGAATGGCCACTTATCGATGCCCTAGCTTATAGATCAGAGGTTATGATTTCCGTTGAATTGGAAGTACATTCTCACCGAGTGATTTAATATAATCCTTGGACGAATGAACAAATTCCATTGGAGTCTCTTGATATGATCGATGAAAAGCACAATGAAGTTGACTTTAGAGCAGCTGCACACCAAAGTCGAGTCGCCTGATATTGCAACGCCAAAATCAGGAATCAGACCTTTGAAATTAGTGACCTGGTTTTCAAATGAATCTGCCCAGGTCCTCGAAACTTAGGACATAGTTGGGAAGGTCCGTACATAGTTGAGCAAAGCTTGGAGATGACACTTTCAAGTTGGCAATAGTGGAAAAGATCTCTCTCGATAGCGTGGAATAGTGAGCACTTGCGATGCTATTTCACTTAAAAATAAATTTGCGCATAATTGGTTAAATCCATGTAATAAGATAGAATTTGTCATTTCTCGTCTTTTATAAAGTGAAATGGCTTTTTGAGTTTGCAACTCTACATTTACATAGCTTAAGTATTATGAAACATGACCAAAATGAATGAATCTGCTTGTACATAATGCAGGTATGCAGGTGCCCTGAGAAACATGCTAACCAAACTTCTATAGTCCATGCTAGGACCCTTGGAGTTTAACCACTCTAGGCGTCTTGGGATAGATGCTTGCTAACTCTTGCCCCTAATGAGGGGGCATGGGTATAAGCCAAAAAGGACATGACTTGACCGTCCATCTGCTAACTCTTATCCTCAAATTGGTACTAGGAGTATAAACTTAGAAGGACGTGACTTAACCGTCCATCCATAAACTCTTGCCCTTGATGTGGGGGTAGAAATATAAACATTTAAATGGTGAACGAGACAGTTCACCTCTATAAATCTTGCCTAGAGTTCGGTAGAGCACTCACATCTTGCCTAGAGAAGGTGAGATAAACGATCTACGTCCAAAGTTAGGCGAGATTTCTTAATGACTTTGATCGATGCTAGGAGTAGGTGTGATCGCAAGTAAACATCCTAGATTAGGATGTCCAAACTGCTATCTCAAGTGGTTAACTTCAACCGAGGCCTAAATTTTAGGCACGACCATTCTCAAAACATCCTAGAAATAGATGTTCAAGTTAACTTTTTAGGCAAGTGGAATTCGACCAAGTTCCAAAGTGAAGAATGATTGTATGCGGACGAAAGTCCTTATTGTCTCTCTCTACTAAACAATGAATTTAACAAATGACTTGGTTCGATTACCACAACGGGAAATGGATAGCAAACACATTGAATATAAAGCGTAGTTCTCAAATACTTAGGCAAATTTTTACAAGGCTTAAGAAAAACAAAATTCTATATTATTCATAGTCAGATTAAGGTTTAGAAGAAAAGGTACAAGTGTTATTGATACTAAAACTAAAAAGTAAATGCAGAGGCCGAATCTGCACAATGCCGATTGGAAAGCAAAAGAAAATGCTAAAAATGTGCTTAGTTACTGCTCAACCCAAAACATAAAGGAGATGGATGGTCACTTCTTGATACTCTTCTTTTACTCCTTCCTCTCTTTCTTCTTTGCAGAAGACGGCGCACTAGATCCTTCCGGTTGCTTCCTTATCCTTCCCCCTTTTCCTTCACCCTTTGAAGGTGTGTTTTAGGTAGCACTTTGGTTACTATGAGTACTTGGAATTCTATGGGTGACGAGTGCACTCTTAGTCCTGTTGGCCATAGGTAGCGTGAACAGAGAAAAGATGGTCTCGTCCGGTAAGGCAATGGATAACGGAGGAGGAAGATCAAATTGTTCCTGCTTAATATCCACAGCTGACTTAAGTTGCTTTCCGAGAAGTTTGCTCATTGAAAATCCCTTAACAAGGTTGAGCGAGCCGCTGATCTCAACATAATCATCTGCATGTGTCTCGAGGAATCCCTAGGCCTCTTCTCTTACAATGCATTGATCATTCATGCATCTGAATGGGGAGGCACACCTAACTGGGATGCTCGGAGTCGTCCTAGAATTTATTATGACCGTTTACTCAGTCGTCATTGCTTGCTATCCTGGTTGGGATCTCTCCTTTGGTAGACTGGCAATTATAGACAAACCTAAAATTTGAGAAAGATGAAATAGTAGATTAATCACATTAACTGGCAACATATGGACTTTCTCAAATATTGGCGAAATCAATGAGATACCTCCTTAAGTCTTGGATTTAGTATGTCCTGTAGTGCTGTTAGAATCCCCCATCTAAGATGGGAGAAATGACGATAGACTTATGCATTTAGGGTTTTTTGGATTATATTCAGGGACCATAAATGAATCGGGAGAAATTTTGGGCTTAGATGTGTGCCTAGTTGTGGCATCTTGAGGCGATGATCCGAAGCCTTCGTCTAAGTCTTTCCTCACTTTGGCAGCCAACTCCCTATGGGGAATACGCTCGCCTTCTCTTAGTGCACTTGGCTCATCTCCTATTAGGACTTCGTTTTCTAACTGTTACAGGACCACTTCATCGCCTTCCAAAAATTCTCCCTATTCCTTAACAACTCGCTCCCAAGCCAGAGCCAGAGCCTTGGATAATCACTACTGAGTCGTTCTATGTTGCAGAATTTAAGCACATTAGCATTGTACTTGACAATCATCATCTCAAATCTCTCTATCATCTACTTCTCAAGGCCTCAACTTCGTTCTTGACGAGAGCATCCACATTTATAACATGCACAACCATCTCGTCCCTTTCCCTATAGTAAGCAAGTAGCTCTTTGCAATACTTCCGAACTTCCTGGAGAGCTTCGTCATTTATTTTTTTCTCACTCTCAAGTTTGGTTTATAGCTCATTCGCTTTCTTGGTCAAAGAATATCTCTCCAGCACTAATTCAGGATTTTAATGTTACGCAGTTTCTATCTCATCATAATGCTTAGTCTGCTCATTCTAAAGTCCCTTGAAAGCATCATCAGACCTCTTCTTGGCCATAGATTTTGATGTTTTCAAGCTAGTGACCTTGGCATGGAGATGAGAATGTTTTCTTTACCTTGCACCTCTATGAGTTTCAGATTATCAATCTCGAGCTTACTATCCTTCGAAACCTTAGAGATTTTCTCAGCCAACCTCCTCTAAATAGTACATCGGTCATAAGCATCCGCTACAAAGGAAACTATTATGCCTTTAACCTTAGGCAGAATGTCCTTCAGATTGGGAAAGAACACGATTCCATCAAAGAAGACCTCCGAGAACTGTGCCTTTAGTTCGGTCATTCGGGCGTTAGGGCAAGTGGTTGCTCAACAGTGATAAGCAAAGCATCAGTCGGTTTCTTACCACCCCTATATTAAGAGGTCTCAAAACTGCCTTTATGGTGCTTGCGGTCAGAAGGTCGACTAATGTGAGTCGATTTCAAGTGTTTCACGGGAATGGAAGTCGATGATGGTACACGAGCAGCATTGCCCGATGGTAATTCATTGCAGTGATCAAAATGCTTATCTGAGCCGCTTTTTAGAGAAGACTTAGACAAGGAATGATATCTAGAAGCAGAGTCGTACAGTAAATAATCTTTGTCATGACTTCCTCTATCACGACTACCTCTGTCATTGCTAGAATGATGGCTGGACTCCGAGTCTTAGCCACCACCTTCATACTACATGTTTGAGTAATGCCTTTACCGTCGATACACATTTTCCTCCAAAGACTAAAACATGTACTTCCTCTCCATGGATCTTGCAAAAAATAAAATGAATAGGTTAGCTTCAAAAAGGAGGGACCTAAAACAGGTGCAGCGTGGTGAACGTGTGTGCAAGTTTCATAGTGTCCCCCTGACAGACCATGCGTTGGAGATTTGCTGATGAGAGTGATATCTCATACGCTGATGGAAGGCATGTCATCGTGAAAGCGGATAACAGAATCAAGACCCTCAGACTCCTATTGTCAAGGCCGAAGGATTTAATCTCGATTTGGTCCCAGACCAGCGAATATGTCTTCAGAGGGGAGAGGATAAGTGTTCTCCACATTTGTGACTAAAGGGACCTATGTAGAAGTCTGTTTTTTGGAAATCCTAACGACCAACATTTTCTTCAAGACAAACTATTGGTCATCTTTGGGTTCCTCGATTAAAGCCTCGTGGCCTACATCTGTATCATCATGGACGACTTTGTCACTTTCACCCCCAATTTCGCCTTCTTTAGCATACACTTTTTCTTTTTTAGCTTTAGCCCTTGGACCTAGAATAGAGGGGACATCAGATTTCACATCGTCATCTACTGGTGGGTTACTATCATCGTCGTCCTCGCCATTGGCGACCACTTGGATTTGACTGATGCTATGGCTTGCCTTTAGCAATTTATGGGCTAGGAGATTCTCATCAGCAAGAAGAACTCCGACTTTACTATTCTCTTCCAATAGTTCCATGAGAGTTCTAATGGCATCTATATATCCCGCGCCACTGGGCCTCACTGGAACATCTGAATGAGAAAAAAGATATGAGTTAAGCTTATTGAATCGCAAGGTGAGTTTATATAAACCACATGAAGTAGGACTTACGTCCGGATAACCATTTCTATGAGAACCCAGGTAGAGAGCGAACGTAGAACTGTTCACTCTTGAAATAACTCACTAGGCACCTGTCACTAATCTACATTGCTTAGCCGATTCGAGATAAGTTAGAGAAGGGCTTCCTTTTCGGCTTTTGAAATTCTACTGGATTTCCTCATCACTGGGCGCACGATTCAAGTGTTGAGCGAAGAAAATATAGGTGCTGTAAAGAAAAGTGTATCCGTTGGGATGTAGTTGTGCTGGAGACAATCTCATGAAGGACAAGATTCGAAAAATGAAAGAATTGAAGGGTGGAACACATCTGGCATGCCCATGTATCAGTTGCAGATTGTATAACCCTCTTGAGGACGATGAGCACTTTGATGGGATTCCATGTTTATTAAAGATTCCACGGAGTGATCCCTGTTCACTTTTTGAAGCAATAAAACCCATGGGTTCATGAACAGTAATATTATTTTCAGGAGTGTCGAGAGTAGCTTTGACTTCAAGGCCTTCTACAAGCACTTGAGAAACCTTTAGATGAAGTTGATCAGCTTGTGGATTATAGGTTGGGGTATAGGCAATGTTGGTGTATGTTATGCAAAAGGAATCATAGTCAAACTTAAGTATGCATTAGATTCCACATATCTAAAAGTAGATGGACCTGAAGCAAAAGTGACAAGATGCTTGGAATGTCTATGATCCATTTCTAGAAAAAAACTCAATAGATAATCAACATCATATTAATTATAAGCTATAACCCCATGTTATAATAAACATAGTGTAGTGTGGTGCCGTACTATGCAATTTAGATTTTCAATGCTTTGCAATAGTTTGTTCTAAAGCCTAGAGATTATCCAAAGTGGCCATCATCTCTGACTGTCCCAATAGACTTCGTGATGATGACCATGCATTGGACATGCCTTGGATTTCGAGAGAAAGTGTGGCATAATTTGAATGTTTGGAGACGATGTTTGATGACAAGTTGGAAAACTGAAAACCTACTAATTGTTGGATCGATCCAGATCCAAACTCCTGAATGGATTTCGATCTCTTCTTCAATCTTCTCCCCCAAACCATGTCATGGCCGATGTCAAGGACCCATCCACGTCCATGACCGACACTATAACCCTCCTAGAAGTGTATTATTTTCTTGCTTATTTTAATTTATTTTTCTTTGCTTTTTATTCTCTACTCAATCTCTTGGGTATTTGTGCCATTTTTTGGTTCAAACACCATATAACACTAATTGATTGCATCTAGTTACGATAATTATTTTCATAACACATATGAAATATCATTTATTAAATAATGACTATTTTTCGGTGTCGACTAAAAATTAGACATTTATATTTCAACGTGAATATTATGAATATTCGTTATAAAATAAAACTATAATGTGGTGTTTGTTTTCACAACAAAAGCGATCCATTGAAAAAATACTGACTTATTTAAAATTCTTAACAACTATTTTGGTATTATAAACCAAGACATGGTTTTGAGAAATAATTTTTATTATATAATTATGAATCATATGATACTAGTTAATTCACCAATGAATTATCATAGACATGAACATGTGTATTTGATATGCATGTATAAGTCTATGAGAAGCTCATAGAATGTATAACGAAAGTAAATAATATAACATACGACAAGAAATGATTCGATTTGATCAAATAGGTAAGTATATTGGAACCATTTTTGTATGTACCTAATACGAGTAAAGATTTGATATCATAGGAAAATTATTCCTAAAATTCATAATGATGAATTAATAAGGAGTTACCGAACTTTGTTGAACAAAGCATGATCAATGATGAGTGAAGATGAGTTAAAATTCTTTCTATAGTGCATGTACTTAAGAGTAGTACACAAGGTTAAAACTAATATCATATAACGAATAGTTTATAAAACCATATATGAAAAAGGTTTATAAGAAACCCCAACATATCCTAGGCAATGGAGTAGGAAAGTTATGCGAGCTGAAAGAATGCATGTAATAATTATACGTAGTGAATCTTGTATGAACCGTCCCAAGAGAATTATGGGAATGGTAGTCATTGGATAACTAACTTATGTTGTGAACATAAATATATTATGAACTAATGCAAATTTAGTTTTATATAAGGCAATTCATAAATAGTTTATGAATGCTAGTCTGTGGCATTGAGAAACAATTATGGTTTCACGAAATATTGAATTCGTAGTCGAAGGAATTTATTTAAGAAATTAATGATATAAAATGGATTTGGATATGATCCAAAGATAACATTATTGTAGGGGATGAAATGAAATTTTTTGAACCTAAATGAACATAATTCATTAGAACGTCTAACGAGAATTCTTGAACATTAAAGAGAAACTGTGAGTTTCTTGTCAATGTCAAAAATAAATATTCCTTGATTATTTAATTAAACCATTAAGAGTATTGATTCTTAATATGGTGCAATCCAATAATTAGAAATAGATTCTAGGTACATTATCAAAATATGATTTTAACAGTTGTATCCAAAGGGATATGATCCATTGGCTGAAACTGTGTCCATGTTATAGTTGGAATATAGTGAGCTGCATTGATAAGAATATTACCATGAATTTCAATTGTTGAAATTAATGTAATAGATCCACCATTCTATTTGCTCAAGTTGGTTTGGAATTTACTGACAAAATTATCACATAGTATGACTTTATGATTTTGTATATATGTGTCGAAACAGAAAGCTCCGAATATTGATTTAGATTAGTCTTTTTACACATAACAGCCAAAGTGTCTCGAAGTCAGAAGCAGTGATATTGAGTTTGTGGGTGTTCAAGTACAATTCAAGAACGGGTATGAAAGTACCATTATAAAAAGCATCAAAATTGAACTACTATTTTGATAGATGTATCAAATAGTTTGATTATCAATCAATATGCAGAGGAAGTGTGCGTTCGTAAAAAAGAACATTAAAAGGTACATAGTTACTTCTAAATCATATGCAAACAACACACTACTGACTTTCAACGATGTACGTGTTAATATCTGTTTTAGTTGTTTTAATACTCAATGTTGGATTTGTAAACAATGTTTTTTATATTAAGCATAAAAGATTTTGGGAATGTCCCCAAACGATATGCAAGGACACTTCAAGGACCAGCACTCTTTTAGACCAAAAATAATTTCAAGAGGATTATATCATCATTTCAAGGTTTACTACGAGGCATTGGAAGTGAAGTATATTTCTGATCAAAATACCACTATTAATGCTCAAATACATTCTTTTTATTATATTTTATATTATTAGTTAGGTAACGATTTTGATTTGCAAATGATATTGTCACAAAATTGTCTTGGTGGCATATATTAAAACAAATTTACGCTAATACCTACGATGTCATGACCCAGAAAGGAATTATTTATTTAATAATAAATATAAATTATAAATACAAGCATATATATACTTAATAATATAATTACTCATCATGCTTTATATAAACATGTGTATATAATGCGTAATGCATATATTATATTTGACAGTAAATAATAATAATAATTTTCTTATTATTATTTAATTATTATTTAAATCGTTTAATTACAGTTAAATATATTAATATATATATATATTATATATATTATATATATATATTACATATATTATATATATATATTATATATATTACATAAAAATTATGTTTTACATTTTATAAAATTATACTAACCCAAAATAAATGCTCAACAATACAAATAAAAAATAACAAACAATTTTTTTATTTAATTTTTTTTAAAATATAGGCTGAAAGTCAATAATTAATTATAAAATTATTTTTAGACAATAAAATTATGAAATAAATTATCTAAGTTAAAAATAATTTATTGAAAATCTAAATTTCAAAGTTTTATATTGAAATTATTTTATATTATTAATTTAAGCCAAAACCATAAAAAATTAATTTAAATTTTATTTAAATTTTTTTAAAAAAAAATTCCCGAGTCTTGCGCAAGGCCAGGTATATGTATTGTATTTAAAAATATTTTTGGTGTATTTATAAATATTAATTTATATTTTCAAATATATCAGTATACATTTTTAAATAAGAAATTAATTATATACTATATTCATTTTATTTACATATGCATGTATTTTTATTGATTTTGTTAAAAATATATTATTTAATTTATTTAATATATAATTGATTTAAATATATTAACATGATTATATATATATATATTGTTAACATTTCATAATTATATTTATAAATATTGTTTTTTTATTCTTTTATCTACATTTATAGTTTTCAAAAAATTAATTAAAGTTTAAATATATATTTGAAATAATTTGTTTATGTAAATAAAAGTATATATATACACATATACATTTAGAAATATATTTTCATGTTGGCTGGGCTAACGTATCGGTTGTGATGTAAATGCTAGCACCGATACACAAGCATGTTATACCTTGGACGGATTGATATGTCACACATTCACACACAAATGTATGTGTATATGATATGTGTGTGTGTGTATACATACATCGTAACAAAAATTAAATAAAACTATGTTAATTTATAAATTTAAATAAAGTAAAAGATTTATTTAAATAAAATTTAGAAATATTCTAAATAAACTAGACATTATAGGCCCAATAAAGATCCAGTACGGTAAAAAATTTGAAATTCACCAATTACATTCATTGGGAGTGGCCTGGTTTCAACAATTCTTTGGTACACAGGTATGGTCCTTCATAATTGCTAGTAGATCCTATACAATCTATGGCTCGCACTCTATCATCAAAGCAACTAGACACTATAACAGCTACCCACAAAATTCCAAGGGTGACAGGCATTACCTACTCCCAATCAACGGGCTCATGCCGCTCCTAAAGTATATATGGCCTACTCGCAATACCATTGCACGGATGGGGCCCTACGTCCTCTTACATAATGGATCATAGGTTTCCTATAGTATTTGAAGATCGTTCCATTTCACTTACATCCTAATAGGCATGCTATATTGATTAGTTTCATATAGGAGTTTCAGGTTCCTTCCATTTATCGGTAGATTGGATTCCTTTAAGAGATAAAAAGTAAGGTGCAAATTTCCCCGTTTATCTATCTTAAAGTGGGAAGCAGTTTAAACTAGTGGAGGACATGCTCTCAAAGTATAGAATGTTCAAAAAGGAGTATTTTTTATGTTCAGGACATGTCTCTATGCTTCCACTAATAGTATTCAGGCTGTAAGTTACTTTGACCATTTGCTCCTATTCATTATTGCCTTCGATGGTTTTTGTGTCAATCATTAACCACCTCTTGTAGTCTCTTTCTTATGTTTGGTGAGAGATACATTGGGCGACTATTTAGAGAAGATGTTGAGGGACTTAAAGAGGATCCCCATAAAACTAATGGAGGTTTCTCATCTGGCGATGAATAATAATCTAAGGAAGCTTGGGCTGCTAACTGATAGGTGCTCAATTGGGAAAGGTAGAGATCCCTCCATGTGCAAGCCTACAAAGAAAAGGAAAACCCTTAAATGTAGGTGAGACCGACGAGGAACCATCTTCTTATCCCTCCACTTCTCCTGTGGATTAGACATTGGTCAACCAGCGGTGCAAACAGACGCCATAGGTTCAAGACTAGATTCCATCAGGATCAAACCCTATCTAGGTGGAGATAATGTTCACACCAAGACAATTCAGGAGGTGAGACCTTATTCCCGTGAGCCCTCATTACCATGTTGGTATACCTCATATTAGAGCGAAGCTCACTCTTTTGGCCATATTTGCCTTGAGACCCTATCTAATCTGGAGGTCGAGGAGGCTCCTAACCAAACTTTGAAGCCCGAGGAATTAGAGGATTTTATTTCTAGGGACATCATAGTTTTCGATTATTTACAGGATCCCAAGTTAGGAAGGCAACTCTACCTCGATAGCGGAAATTCAATGACAATTGGAGACGCACGAGGGGTTCGTTTAGACTCCTTGTGTTAGTCCTTGAGAAGTTGGTTTTGATGACAACAACCATAGAATAAGATTATAAAATATAAATACTAACAATATTGTTTAGATATATATGTATATGCAGGATATATATACAGGTACCAAAGAATGAAGACTGTACAGTATAGAGATTCAAGAACTGATAAACTCAAGATCGAAGATTTCAAGATTCAAGACTCATGAGTATCAAGATTATCAAGAGTTCAAGATTTCAATGTAAGTAATTTAGTTATGATTTTTTAAAACTTCTAGAAACACACTGACATCTTAAAATCCATTTATTCGTGGAATGGAATCCACTTCGAGCCCATTAAAGGGATGGAACCCTAAGTAGGATGGAACCTACGAAAAATCTAGTGGAACATTGTTTTGTATCCACTAACTTTTATTCAAATGTTTTACAAAATTATATCTTGTTTTCAAAATGACTTCAGAATCTTTTTTTTTAAATCAAAAACATCCATCCTGGTTTTAAAATACTTTTAGCCTCAAAATAATCTTTATATGTCAAATTATCCTTGGTTTTAAACTATCTTTTAATTATAATATGTTTAACTTTTAATATTTATACTTAGATTTAAATATAAAATTATAGTAAAATTTTATATATACCAAAATATTGTTCTCTATACTTATTTATGTATTTTAACTATAGTTAAGTATATTTATATAGTTTAAATTAGTTTTAATATAAGATAGAAGTTTTTTTCAAAGAAAAACAAATTACCAAAAATAACTTAGGCCCGTCGATAACCCCAAGGAACCCTTGTCGACAAGGTGACAGTTTATTTCAAAAGTTTGAATTTTAAAGGAAGTGTCTATTCGTCATATCCTTTCACGAATGGACATGACTGTTGTTCTACTATAAATAAGGGCTATTTTAAACGAATTTACATTCATAGATTTTATGATTTCACTCCTCTTCTTCTTCCACACTTCTTTATATACATTTTTACCATTACTCTGCCAAAATCACCATTTAATCTAACTAGATCATCTCTGATTTGATTCTATATAACTATCTCAACAAGATCCCTGTGCTATTCAGAGTTATAGCCTTCTTTGTAATCAATCGAGCGAGAAAAAGTGTGATTGTAGCCTGGAAAATCAATCGGGTGAACTTGTTGCCCATAAAATCAAGTATCTCTACCCAAAGGATTATGAATCTGGACCGGTGTAGCTCGTGGCATTAAAATCGAGTGTGTAATTGTAAGAATTGATTTTGGAAGGAAATCCGTACTTGTGTTTGCGAGACTGGATGTAGGGTAACTCCGAACCAGTATAAAATTCAGTGTGTTCTTTCCTTTATTACTTTTACTTTATATCTGCATTTATGTTTGATTCTGTAATCATATCTGTGTCTGAATATTGCATACATTTTTGTTCAAATTAACATAAACTCAAAAAGAATTATCAATTCCTTTAAACACTATTCACCTCCCCCCTCTAATGTTAATTCTAGCCTTAAGATCCGTATCCGCATTTCTCACACCTTGCACTTTTTACACACATAGACACATCTTTTTTTCTATAGTGAATTGCACTTCTTGGCCTACTTCTTGGCTATAGTTCGGTTTCTTTTTCTCATGTTTTTGCAAGGTGTATTAGCTCAAAAAGTGACAAGCTGCAATCCAAGTTCAAGCAACTGAAACCGGATGCACCCCTTATAGATGTTTAAAAGGTCGCCTCCTTATTTGGCCCAAGTGATCATATCGGGCACTGACTATAAGGCTTAAGACAGTACATCCCAATCATAGATAAAGGTGGCCAATACCCTTATGATGGCTCCCATAAAAGATCCTGCTCCAATGGTAGTAAGTCGAGATCCATGACTCCCATCTATCCCTCGAACTCTTCAAGGGCTACACCTTTTCTTCTTTCAGACTCAAAACTTCCAAATAGCACGAGAATATGGACAGGAAGGGAGAGATTGTATTTTATCTCATAGGTAAGAAGGAGGAAAATGAAAAAGAAGGGGCTGCTATCATCACCGACCCAAGTAATCCCAATTACGATAAGTTCCAGTAACCATATCACTTGAGGAATCCCTTCGCCTGTTTGCTAGCTGATGCTCTTACCACTTATTTTTCTTCTATAATCGACCTTCTTAGGGATGGGTTGAGAGGCAGTGAAGGCGCTATCAAGAGTTCCATGACAAAGTACTTAGTGAAGAAATTACCAAAGAGATGTCGACCAAAATCTAAAGCTTTTTGAGCTATATAAGAAGCTGTAGGAGAAGGACATAGACCAATAAATGGTATTAGATGTATTAGAGAGGTCCTAGGACGAAGAGATTGAGAAACTCATGACTACTCCTTCTGTTGGTGAGGCTGAAGAAGGAGAACACTCATGCCCTCAAGGCCGCAAAGAAGGAGCACAACTCCAAAGCTGGAAGATTGTTTGAAGACTACAAGAATGTCAAGACCAAATATTCAAAAGGACTAAACGAGATTCAGGTAGTAGCTAGTAGAATAAAACCAGGGTTTTCAAACTAAAGAAATAGCTGAGGATTGGAAGGTTGAGAGTGCCTCTCCCTAAACTAAGCTCGAGGTTGTGACCATCAAAAAGGCGGTAGGGAATAAGGTGATCAAGAAGCTATAGGTGGAATGTGATGAGATTAAAAGCCAGTTAGATAAGGTGGAAGAGCTTCTAAATGAGATTTACTTCGGATGTTCATCAAGAGGAGCTTACCATGGATGGATGATTATAAACAAGTTATGGCCTCTATCCACAAACCGCTAGTCAAAGATGCTAATGCAGCTAGTGAGTATGGTGGGCCACCTTTTAGCCTCGAGGCGATCAAAGCTCTTTTCTCAATGGAGGAGAAGTATTCATAAACACTTTATGAATTGCCTTATATACAAAACTGATTTGATTTAGTGTACAATACTTATTATCACAACATAAATTAGTCATTTAAAGACCATCGACCACAAAATTCTCTTGGGACGATTCATACAAGATTCTTACTTACAATTATTACGTACAGCCTTTTGACTACCATAACCTGCCAACTCCTTGGCCTAGGATACGTAGGTGTTTCTTTTAAACCCATATCTCGTATGGTTTCGTAAACTATTCTTTGGATGATGTTAATTTTAACCTTGTGTACTACTCTAAAGTACATGAACTTATTAAAAGAAGTAAACTCAACTTCACTCACAATTAATCATGCCTTGTCCAACAAAGTTTGACTACCCCTTATCGATACATCATTATGTATCATAGGAGGGATGACTTTTGAGGTTGAATCTTTATTTATTTTTGGGTACGTTCAAAACTCTTTCCAATATACTAACCTATTTGGTCAAATCGAATCATTTTATTTTATTGCACATTATTTTACTTACTTCCATTTTATATTCTATGCGTTTACCATAGATATACTACGCGTGTATCAAATACACATGTCCATGTCGGCGATAACTCATCATTGAATATAACGAAGTATGTGGAACTGTTTTGGTATTTACTGACCTATGATTGTCTATAATCCCAAATTAATTTTAAATAAATTTATTTATTTCAATATTTTCTAATGCATCATATTTATTGTGAAAACAAATACCATGTTGTAGTTTTATTTCATAGCGAATATTAATAATATTCACATTAAAATATAACTATATCTATTTTCAGTCGATACCGAAAAATAGTCATTATTTCAAAATAATGTTTGGTATGCTTTACGAAAATAGTTTTCATAACCTGATGCAATCAGTAAGTGCTATATGGCTTGCTTCCGCTATTTCCACCATTAATATAATTACTTACTAAATCCGCAGGTCCATCATTCACTTAATACAGATTATTTATTTTATATACTATAACTAGTTTACAACAGATAGTTCATTGATCAAATATCTTGAAATCAAAGAAATAAATTCTCGTAGAAAACAATTTTCTATATGAGAATACATTTTGGAAAAGAAATTGTATTTCTTATTCCACGATTAAGACACTTATTATTTTACAGTCTACTTTTCTATGTTTACGTATGAATCATAAATGATATTCATTCTCTTCATCCGAACCGTACCTTTAAATCACATCTGCTCTTGTACATTCGTTTTTTTCTAGATGGTCATTCAAAAGAAAACCCTTACTACAATATCATAACAAACTCTTTACAAACTTCACTTGAACATCCTTCATAAAATATGGTTAACTTGACGTAAACATATCAAACTAACATATTAAAAATCGATTCATTAGATATATATTGTAGTTTTGGTCCTGTGTTACTTTTAACATAATGTGATTTTTATCATAATCAATCAAATTAAATATTTGATCTCGTACTATTGTTTATTTGCTTGTTTTGGATGAATAAATTTCATAGAAGTATCGTACAGTATGATATATGACTGTTCACCATATAATACTTATATGTGATAGCTTATGGATCAGATAACCATTATTATTGAGTTTAGAACTCATAGAATGCAATACATGATCCCGACCAAATAAACATGTAAACGACCTAATTATGAGTGTATTAAGTAATTGTAAAATTAGGTTCTCACATGGGTATAGAAAACATTGACATGCGAGAAATATTTAGTTGTAAGTATATATATTATATTTCTATTGGTCAATCTTCAATTCAGTTCATTTGTATATTTTAATTTATAAACATATTATCAGTTGTACTAAATGTACAAATTTATCAATGTAGATCATTATAACATTATATAGCATATGTTCTTACAGTATTAGAAAGGTTAAATGATATAATTTCATTTTTCTAATACGGCTACTCCTAGTCTTTTATATTTTTCCAAACCCAAAGTCGAAACATTGAAGCCTTTCGACTTCTTGAGTAGGTGTTAAGACTCGTCTGTCTTGGAATTTTGACCTTGAGTTTGCCCAATAAGTCATAGCTTCACAGATGATGAATAACTCCTGATCGGTTGTATCACATACAACCCTAACCCTTTCGTACCTCTTCCTAACTCCACTTCAATCCTGAGTATACTCAACAAATCAAGAATGAAATTATCCACTCGTACCTACTATATCGTGATGACCTAAGTATAGTATATGTTCCCGAAGTCTGGTCAACGAATACATATAGTCATCTTACATCGTCTATTCAGTATAATAATAATATTATGCACAACATCCCCAACTTGAGTCCGCTCAATAACTAAGGAGCATGCAAGAAATTTATTAATATATATATATATATATATATATATATATATATCGTAGAGGAAAATATTATATTGAAGATTCATAATCTTTAATATTTAACATTGGGTGATATCGACCTATCGAATTATATAATTCTTATGAACTACTCTTGTGATTCTAGTGTTGGACACATCGGAAACCATGGTTTACATATAATACATATGTATTTATCCCTTAAGTTTATTTAGGGTTTCTTTAATGTTCCACCTTTAGTTTATACATTGGTATATATAAGTTTTATTATTATATAACTTTTATATTTCATACTACTTATATAATATTTTTATGTATAATATTATATTAATTAATTTTTAGTTAATTAAAATTTTAATTAATTTTTATATTATTTTTACATGACATTTATGTTAAATATTTATTGTATACTATAACCTTTATAGCATAACACATATATCTCATATATGTGTATTTTTATTTACATTAAATTTTTGTTTATTTATTCAATTAATTAACCTTTAAATAATTTGTTTAATCAATCGACCTTTAATTAATTTGTCTAATAAATTAACCTATAATTAATTTGTTTAGTTAATGAACCTTTAGTCAATTTATTTAATTAAACAATTTTAATTAAATTATATTAATTTCAAAACTCATATTATATACATTCATTATTATTATGATATCTTAAAATTTTTAAAATATCATAATATATATCAAACATGTATAATATACGTATACATTTTTCATTAACTAACTTATTTAATTAACTTTTTTTACTAATCTTATTAATAAATTTATAATTTCAAAATCAATATTCATATTTTTAAATATTTTGACAATTTTATTATATTATAATTTTTATAATATATGTATATCTTATTTTAAATTTAAATTAAAAATCTTATATCTTAATTTTCAAATAATTTTGAAAATTAGCCCAAGGTTCGACTCAAACTTAGTTCTTCTCTATTAGGGATAATCTTTACGTTGTGAGCTTAGTGGCTAACCATAACATGACTAATTTGGACCGCATAAGCTAGTGGACTCTGATACTATTATTGGAACTGAGCCAACCCTCAACGAAAGATATGGGTGAATTTCAATTTTTTTACCTTATTGAATCTTTATTGGACTTCTGAAGTCTAATTTATTCAGAAAATTTCTAAATTTAATTTGAATAAAATCTCTTATTACATCTAAATTTAAAAATTATAGATAGAATTATATTTAATTTATATTCAATTAAATGTAATAGTACACATATGTATCATATACATATATGTATGTATGTGCATGTATAACATAATAATCCATTAAGGTATAACATACCTGAATATAAATGTTGGGATTTACAACGCAACGGACATGTTAGCTCATCATATGTGTATTAAATGTTGTCCAAATATATGTATGTATATAAACTTATTATTTATATAAATATTAAAAACTATATGAAATTATATATATTGCTTATATATAAAGTATTAATGATTTATATACATTTATTTTATAGTATTAAAATTTTAAATAATATATATATACACGTAATATATTAAAGTTTTTTTAAAATCATTTTGCACACACACACACACATATATATTTATGTATCTATGTATGTTTGTAATACAGTGACAAAATTATTATTCAAAAATTTACATATAATTATAAATATAGGTATATTAATAATATCTAAATAAGTATTTGTATTTATATATACATATCCATTAATTATGAAAATAAAATTTATATATTTTTAAATTTTTTCCAAATCGAGTGCACAACATAACAAATATTTATTTATTATTTTATTATATTAATATATATATATATGTATGTATTAATTGGTTGAAATACAATACAATAATAATAATAACAATTACAATAATAATAATAATAATATTTCATGTTATATTACTCAAATTTTAAATTTTAATAAAGTATTTAAGATTAGAAATTTTTCTTAGAATTTTCTCAGTAACATAGTTATTTTTAATTACTTAAATATTTTTGATCGAATATTAAAATGATTTTTAAAAAATATAAATTGATTTATAATTTGGAATTTTTTTCTTGAGAGTTCATATAAGGCTAAAACAATTTTATAAAATTTAAAATTTAATTTTTGAAAAATTTATTATTTCGTATGTATTATTTAATTCGTATATTGATTTAAAAATAATAAATAACAGTAAATAATTGTTAAAATATAATTTTCACACGCCAAAAATTATAATTATTGCAAATATGATTTTATAAAATATAGATCAACTATTGACATTATATGATGACATAAATATATTCAAGTCATATAATTAATATTAAATGACATATCGATGTATGCATATATTAATTGATAAAATCATAATAATTAAAAATAAAATATATGTGGTTGTGCACTTCAGATCTACATAAAATTGTATTTTTTTAATAAATACAAACATATAACTAATCTAGTCTGTGATAATATTGATACATATAAGAATCGTCACCTAACTATTAATGTGCGTGTGTGTGTCTATACACACACACACACACACATATATGTTATATGAATAATGCACTATTATAAATTATAAATTATATAGTATATCAAATACATACCTAATAATAATGCCTTTAAGCAACCTTGTAACGATGAATTCTCCCTCCTTTGAAATCTTCTCTATTCGGTAGACTGCTAATCCTTGATCCGCGTACCTTTAGCTAACCAAGAGCAGTTGCCTTTTGAATTAATTTTAGACGAATTTTTTGAAGCATCTTGTTGATGAGGTCGGCTAATAATGATGGGAAATGGTAGCCAAAAATTCCTTTTTTCATTAGGGTTGAGGGTTCTTTAATAGTGGAAGAAACAGGGAGAAATATAGATCACATCTCATACCATTTCTCATCAAATCTCAACCATCCATCTCCAAGCGCTTCTATCGTTTTTAGCTGCCTCAAACAAGCCTTGTTTCTACAAAATAACATCTTAACTTCATGGGCTGATAACATATTTAAAACCAAATAATTATTACTATTAATTAAATCTAATTTAATTGCTTGTCGATATCGTATTCGACCAATATATTTCTAACTAGTATAAATATGTGCAATAATATTTATTTCCTCAAATCATATTAAAAAAATTATAATAAATATTAATTAATTAAGTTGATTATAATAGTTATAAACTAATTAAATCGTTTGGTCTAAAGAGAATTCATCATTCCGGTTGTGTGACTCATTAGGCGTAAATTTCGTCAGTGATTAACACTGAACTATTTGAATGTTAATATTTACTCATCACTTAGCAGGTGGTGTAACATTTTGGCCAAATTTGTAGCTTACTTAGTTTCCGTAAAATCTAATTATGTTATTAAGCGTTACTCAGTTGCGACATTTATGTACATTAATACTCTTTGGCAAAACTATATCACTTTGGACTTATGGAACTTTGTAATGATCAAAATTCCAATATCATCCATATTCAACTTTAAGTCCAAATACAAAGTCCTTGGTTCAATAATATCATTATTATTGAATAATATGCTTTGGCTAAAGACTTTGACTTCAAGTTGACTTGAGTTGACTGTGATGCTAACCCATATGGCTAAGCCGACGAATCTCTCTTGAATAGTGCTTCACTTCTGATACTTCCACTAGACCCAACTATAGTCACTTGATGGACATTGTGCAATGATTTGACTGTAATCAAAGTCGAGCTTTCACATTGAAGATCCCTAGTATTCTCAAGTCGAGAGAATTGTGTAAATTAGCCACATTGATATTTTTTGTTTGACCTTAGTTTTATTAACCAATAAAAACTATCGAGTGATTCATTCAATAACAAAGCAATAACTATCACTATGTAACTCCTAGGTTCACCCAGTAGTCATAAGTAATACATTGCCCAACATTTGGAGAGTGTTACGTACTCTAGTCTCAACGGATACATCGATATCTAGTCTCGATGCATCTTGAATAGGATCATTTAAAATGGTGTATTTGTTTTCATTGTGATAAATTACTTACAGTTACAACACTTGGTAAATACTATCACAAAACATACAATCTATGGATTTTCTATTAAATATGCTTTTAACTAGATTAATTAATTAATATAATACATTATATCAATCCATGTAGTTAATATTGATATCAGATATGTATTGGTTATGTACCGATGTAAGATATTTTAAAATATCATGATAATGTTGAATAATATCAGTAAAATTTCAGACGTGTGTGGGAC
This sequence comes from Allium cepa, assembly GCA_030765085.1. Taxonomy (NCBI): domain Eukaryota; kingdom Viridiplantae; phylum Streptophyta; class Magnoliopsida; order Asparagales; family Amaryllidaceae; genus Allium; species Allium cepa. Next base: position 766,347,672 of record CM060928.1, on the reverse strand, counting down.
ATGCTATAAATGATATTATACTATAGTATAATGTTCCATTGATGTTAAGTATTTAAATATTTAGATAAAAATCCCAAATTACTATCAAAGATTGATTGCATGTAGTTTATAGATTATAATCAGTTTACTAAGATATTTAATATAAATAATAATATAGGCTTGGTAAAAATCGAAAAATTTGTATCATGTACATCTTTATATTATATTCATTATTTCTTCAGTCGTCTAATAATCAATATTAATTTCCCAAATTTTTCGTATTTATAGTTTAGTCGTTTACATTTTCATTCAATTTATCGAATAAGAAAAGTTGATTTGGTACCAGTTACTACTTTAGCTTGTTCCTTATCGATATGTCAAATATATGACTTTACTTCTCTTCAAATTTTAGTTCTAGGCACATGACAATAACTAATAAAATGAATTTTCATAAAATAACTTACCAATTAGAAATGGTGCACAAAAAGTAACTAAAAAGAGAAGTATCCCTTCCATGATCTTGTCTTTAGTGGCAAAGTCATGAAGAAAATAAAACATATAAAATAGTGGAAAAGTTGACTTTTCTTTATTGAAAGACTAATGAAGAAGTCTAAAACTGTATAGTTAAAACTAAAAAATTTAGTGCATTATAATTTCTACTATGGTCTACAAATTATCGTTCACCTTATACAAAAAACAAGTATCGAGAATGTGAAGATACTTATATGTAAAGACATTTTCTCCAGTGCATATGATAGTGAACGATTTTCTTAAAAAATATCGGGTATTTTACACTAAATATCAGAGCGATATATTGGGCAATATATCGATAATGATATTCTAAGTTATATTTTAAAAAAAATATCGACTTAGGAGTGATATGAGATATACTAGTGATATATCAGCAATATTATCCAATATTGACTACATAGATATCAAGTATATAATAGAAAGAAAACACTTTTTTTCGAACAAAATTGGTCAACGAGTTAGATATATGTAGTGAATCACATAATTGCCCCTAGGGCATACTCCTAACTCTATCAGGCCACCTTTTAGCCTCGAGGCCATCAAAGCTCATTTCTCAGCGCAGAGAGGGAAGCTATCCGCTATGGTTATATAAATGTGGATGTTGATGAGAAAGCCCAGAAGGAGCAAAAGGAAGTTACGAAGAGCTATAGTTCAACTTCAGGGGCTACAACTCAAGGTCAACCCTCAAAACTGGTTATTTATGCCCCATTAATGACGTTCCTCTAACCATTTTTCACGTTTCTTCAGATGTGCTAGTTCGAAGCATGCCTCAAAACTTTCCCCAGCCTCAAGATGCTGCTCAACACCAGGATGACGCTCCATCTTCTCCTAAAGGAGGTATGATTCTTCTATATAGCCCATGGGCCACTGCTCAGTACATTCGAGCCGCTTAGGCAAATCCATACTTGACAATCCTTATCATTCCAATAAAGGTTACATAGCCATGAAAAATCCTCTGGAGTGATGGTTTCTTCTAAAGCCCCACCACCAGGGACTGTGCTCTCAAGTCCTTTAGATTTCACGGTTGAAGAGAACCGTGATGAGATTACCGCTCTCAAGTATAATGTTGATATTGAGATTACAGGCTTCACTGAATCTACAATGGAATTTGATAGGGAGGAAATTCTTAGGGCAAATGTCATGGCTAATTTTGCGGGGGAGCTAGGCGGGGTTAAGATGGAGGCAATGGAGGAGCTAAAGCATTTGAAGGAAAAAGAAAGTAAGCTTGATGAGGCTGTTGCATCCAAGTCAACAGAGGACAAGAAAGAGCTAGACCATGCTGGATCTAAACCATCCAAAAAGAGCCACTCATCCAAGTCCAAATGATAGCTACAGTCGTACATTTTTTATCTGGGAGTAGTTTTATCGTATGTTCTTGTTGTATCAAACATTTTAACCATGTTCACCTAATTTTGATAATTTTTGTGAGGGTGTGCATATATTATTTTTGACAGTTCTGAGTTTGCACTATAGATATTTGGATATTTGATGGTGTTTGAATGTATTTTCTATTGCATATCATGATTTTTGCTGTATTTCCATTTTTTCACTTTACATGTCTTCGTATGCGCATTCCATGCGTACTTTATACAAGATGGTATATTGAAAGGCTAGCGGTCATTCTTTGATATTTCTGGGTTGATCGCCTACATTGAATCATCGGATCGATGGACTAAGTGCCATCATTTCATAAGAGTCTCAATTACATAATAGCAGTATAATTAGAAAGTCAATAGAGATTAAGAAAAATAACGGATAAGATTCTCCTTGTTCCAAGCTTTTTTGAACACAACCCCATCTACTATGCTGAAGATGAAGGCTCCTTTGCTTAAATCCTTATAGATGACATATGATCCCTCCTAGGTTGATTGGAGTACCCCGGCCTAGGGAATGTTCACTTTAGCACTAAATCTCATTCTTTGAGAGGGCATTGTTTGAACTTAGAGTTGTACTGCTTGGCTATCCTTTACTTATGCGCCTTGGCTTTTAATGCAGTTTAATCGCGCCTTTCACAAATAAAATCTAATGACATATTCACTAATTCCTTGTTTTCATTTTGGTCATAATGAATCCTCCTGTACGATGGCACTGTTGCCTTTACTAGTAACATCGCCTCTAACCCAAAAGCCAACGAGAAGGGAGTATGTCTCGTCGCCATCTTAAAAGAAGTGTTGAACCATAGTGCTAGAGGAAGCTCATCCACCTACTCCATTTGCCTTTTCAAATTGCTTCTTTATGAGGTTCTTTAGAACCATGTTGACCAGTTCCACTTGTTCATTGGCCTATGAGTATGCCATCACAGAAAAACTCTACATTATTCCATGTCATCGGCAGAAGTTGATAAACTCCTCATTTGAGATGATCTGAAGGGGAATTTGTACCTGCATATCACATTTCTGAACAAAAAATTATAACCTTGGTTGATTATACATTAATAAGTGGTTCAGCTCCGACCCACTTAGTAAAGTAGTCGACTGCCACTATAGCATGCTTAGCACCAACCCTGGCCATGGGAAGTTCACCGAACGGATCTATTCCCTATGCTACAAAGGGCCAGGGGTTAACCTTGTGCGTCATCTTGGTCAGATGCAATTTGGGATTTTCACAAACCACCATCGATTGTTTCACCTCTTCGCATATTCCATCGCATTAAGATTTAAGGTCGACCAAAACTACCCATACCATAACACCCATTTTGCTAGAGTTTACCCCTAGTACAGTCTTCGTAACCGCCCTGATGTATATTCTTCAGCACTTCCTCGGCTTCTCTTCCGCTATGCACCTTAAAAGTGGGTTAGAAAATCCCTTTCGATACAACATACCATCTTTAATGATGAAGCGAGGCGCCTTCCGTAAGAGATTTATAGCTTCATTCATGTTGTCCGATACGCCCCATAACCCAATACCCTATAATCAACGTCATCTAGCATCTAGATTTCCTTGAAATTCACAGTTGCAATCATGTTCACCTCCACAATGCTAGGGAATAGTAGGGCCGCAAATGGTATTGACCTTAACAAATGACCATCTCCTGTACTGCCATTTTTGCGAACTCATCTGCATCATGATTTCTTCTTATGGAATGTATCTAATCACATAATGTTCCATCTCATTAAGCAAAGTTTTACCCATTCTTAGGTAGATGTAAAACATTCCCTTTAGCCTAGAACTCCCTAAGCACCTGATTTACAACAAATTGAGAGTCGTTATGTGAATACTGTGACTTTATTTCCAATTCTTTAACTATCTCCAATCCAGCTATCAATGCCTCATTTTAGACCTCGTTATTGGTTGCCTTGAACCCTAAGCACACTTCATAGCACAACTTCCGCCCCCGGGTGTTCATAGTAATATTCGTACAAAAAATTCATGCTCGTTCAAAGCTTCTTTTATGTACATCCACCATTTAAGATCTTATATCATCTAGGATTCAACTTCATCTTCCCTAATAGTAAACTTGGCAATGAATTCTACTAGGGCCTGTCTCTTAATTGCCATTCAAGGATGATAGATAATCTAATATAGGCTCAACTCATTACTCCACTTCGTTAGTCATCCTGAGTGTCGGGCCGATGTAGGACCTACCTCAATTGATGCTCTGTCAATACCCGAATTGGATGCGACTAAAATATAGCCTTAGATTTCAGGATGCTATTAGCAGACAGTACATTGATTTTTATAGTTTAGGATATCTAGATTCTGGTTCGGCGAAGCGTTTACTCGTATAATATACCAGTCGTTGCACCCTATCTTTTTTTCGAACTAGCGTTGCACTCAAGGCATGGGTTGAGTCTGCTAAGTACAAATATAAATCCTTTCATTCCACTTGTTTAGAAAGAACAGGTGGCTTCTGTAGGTGCTTTAGTAAGTTATGGAATATAGCCAGGCATTCATCTGCCCACAAAAATTGCTTTTCTCCTTCTCGGTGCTTCAAAGAATGGAACACACTCATCAGTCACTTTAGATATGAACCTAATTAATGCCACCGCCTTTCAATCAGGCTTTGCTTTTTCTTTCAAGTTTTAAGGATATTGATGTCTCTAAAGCTTGGAACTGTTGGTTAGCTTAGTGTACCTTGGCGTGTATGATAAATCATAAGAAATTTCGGACGAAACCCCAAAAGAATATTTTTAGCGGATTCAACTTCATCCAAAACTCCCATAAGATTTAAAACATCTCATCCAGGTTAGAAATGTGGTCCTTCATAGTCCTTCTAATTTTACAGGTGAAAATTTTTTTGACTAAGAATTGATATGTTGCTCCTGGATTCTTGAGCCCAAAAGGCATGACTTTTCAACAATAGAGTCCTAATTTGAAAATAAAAATAGCGTGCTCGTGGTCCAAAATGCACAAAGTGATTTGGTTTGTACCCATAGTACGCATCCGTAAAAGGTAAAAGCTCTTGTCCTGCAGTTCATCTACTAGCTGATCGATTCTAAGAAGGGGGAAATAATCCTTAGGACGTGTCCTTTAGGTTAGACATATCAATAAATGTCCACCATTTTATATTCAGTTTCCTCACCAAAACTAGATTTCTATCAATTTTGGGTATCCAGATTCCATGATTCACCCTTTCGCTAATAAAATTTCCACCTCTTCATTAAGGGAAGTTGAACTCTTAGGGCCTATACTTCTTTACTTTTGTTTCACTGGGGGTTTTCATAGGTCGATATTCAAGGCATGACATGCAATTGAGTGAGAGATTCCACACATATATGCATGGAACCAGGCGAACACAACTTGATAATCTAATAGGAATCCTGTTAACTGTATCTTTAGATCCTACTCTAGACTAGATTCTTTCTTCATAAGCTTCGTTAGGTCGTTGTTATCTAACACCACAAACTCTACCGCCTCTTTGGGCTCCGTTGCAGTCCCCTCTCCTCCATCTCTTATGTTAAGTTCATTAGAAGGATAACTTGTAAACCCAAGCATAGGCACTCCATCAATTGCTATGCAATCATGTTTTGGCACCAAGCACAACCTCTATACCTTTCCCTTTTTCCAAGTATTTATTTTTCGAAGCTTCGCACATAACACTCCCTAGATGTGTTCCTGCTTCCCTCTATTACCCTCAATCCATGAGTTGTAGGAAATTTCGTGGTCAAGCACCATTGGGCCAGCACCATGTGGAAATCTGATAGTGCAAGTCGCCCCAAGAAGGCATTATATGCAAAGAATCAATCTACCAAAATGAAATTGTGTTATCATATGGTTGATCTAGGATAGGTTCTTAGCTCAACAAACAGATTCAACCTTCCTAAAGGCAATTTGCCTTCTCCTGTGAAGCCCCGTAGTTGATGGTTGCACGATATGACATCTTTCAAGGACAATCTCATTTTATCAAATGCATCTTTGAATAGGATATTTTACCAAACTCCTACTGCCTATCAAAATCCCATGCACTTTTATTAGGCTGAGCGTTGTCGAAATCATCATGGGGTCCATATGCAGTTACTACTCATCTTGCAAGTCACTATCTTTGAAAATTATCTCATCCTACTCTTGATGAGAGGCCTTAGTCTTGCACTCCTTACCAATGATATATAAAAAACCTTCCATACTCTTTAGAGATTTTGTGTATCTTTCCATCGCAGCCCAACTTTTGTCGGCTACATGGGTCCTCCTGTTATGGCATTAACCACGATTCTCCCATCCTTCCCACAATTAGCAATGGCTCCTTCCCCTTAATTTCCCAACGATGGTTTCTTTAGGACCTGACGCAGAGGGATAGGGAGAACACTACGATTCCTGATGTACCACTCCAACTTCTTTTTTGTAACGCACTCCTCCAAAATGTCTCGTAGTTGTCGACATCAATTAGTATCATGCCTACGAGATTCATAAAATCTATAATATTTTCCTATATTCATGTCTACTACTATTTCCTTTCTCAGTTTAGGTCTATTGTACTTAAGCTCCACTTGTGCTACGAGGTAGATGTTTTCCACGGTATAGTTCAGTGTTATGTAAGGATCGAATCTTGAATTAGGTCTAAACCTCCTTCGATCCACTTTCTTTATGCCAAAACTTCTTTGATCGTTATCCTTCTTCTCGATAAAACCACCTCAACGATCTTTAGCCGTAGCGTTCACAATATTAGATCCTTTGATGACTTAATAATCACTCCACACTATAAAAAAACCATTTTTACAATGAACAATGCTCGTTGTAATATGTGTTCACAATGGACTTGCAACCATTGTAATATGCAGAGTTGTAATAGACCGATGAAATTTTACAACCGTTTGTGACCATTGTAAATGCCTGTTGCGGTAAAGTTTATTTTATATATGTCAAAAGCCGTTGCAATAGGATATTTTACAGTTGTAACTACCAGTTGTAAATATGTAACATTTCTCTAAAAAGCGTGATATTGCAAATGTTATTGAAAGTTGTAGTAGCCTTGAATACAACTGGCTTGTCCAGTTGTAATACGCCTCAACTATAAGAGGCAGGGATCGTTCTAATATACAAAATTAGCTGCAGATTTTTTACTACCATGAATATGTGCCAATATTTAAAAATTTAATGACTATTAAATATTATCATACAACAACCAAAATCACACATTCCAAAGAACTAAATAAAGTTACATTCAAAAAGTTCTAACACACATTCCAAAAAGCTAGATAAGGTTACATTCATAAAGGTCTAACATAGTACATCACATAATCCATAAATACGTACCCAAGCAAAAATTCCAAATAGCTAAACAGATCCAAAATACATATCAAGTTCTAAAATAGAGTACTAACACATAACCCATACCAAAATGCATATACATATTGGACCAAGGAGATGAAGTCTTTGTGCCACGCGACAGCTAATGTAACAACCCAAAATTTTGGTTGTTTGATTTTAAATGTTTAATTAATTTTAACTATTTAAAATAATTGAATTTTGAAATTTAATAATTTATAATTCAAATATTGGGAATAATTAAATATTGGGAATAATTAAATATTTGAATTTTGAATTAAATGGATTTAATAATTTTATTTAACTCCTTTTAATTAATAAATAATATTGGTGGATTCAATTGGTAAATAAATTTACAAATATAAATAAATTGGATTTAAATATCGATAATTAAATATTTAAATCCATGAAATTAGCCTTCCAGGGCAGAGTCTCGGATTTCAATGGAACCTATTTCATTGGAACCATAATGGTGAATTATATTACCCCGTCGAATTTCATAGCCATTCGACGTATCATTTGACCGTGGGAGATCGAAACGCGTTGAAATTGATATTGAAAATTAAATATAATAACTAGGTCCAAAAAACTATCTTCTACATACAATCGAATTAGGTCTCAATATAAGTTCCATTGTATTCGGAGTAGGGATAAAACATCAGGAACCCCAGGTGGCACATCTCATTTGGAGTTCTAGAATTTTGGGTATGTTTTGTTGAGTATTTTAGAATTAAAATAATATTTATATGTACATACCCCCCATATCACACCCATCATGTCATAGCCCACACACCCATCATTTCACAGCCCACAAACATTTTGGTGGCTCAAAGAATTGATTCGACATGTAAGAAGAAAAACATAATCATTTTGTTTTTTTACATATTAGTTTATTTGGTTATAAAATAGGTAGGATCTCTTGTTTTTCCTCCCTCGTTCACTCTGTTCATCTTGAACGAAGATAACAACAATGGCTGCATATATTAAAAAGCCTATATCCATTTGAAAATCCTGAAAATTGATTTAATATATTTATTTGGAGATTAGCTTCGATCTGGTATGAGAATTATAGGTCGCATTCATGTTTTGGCCAAAGTTAATTGACGGGTTGAAGCTAGGGTTTGGGTTTTGTTGACGAGGAGGTGACGAGGGGACGAACGGGGCTTGGAATTGGGTTTGTAGTCGCAAGTGGGTGCTCAAGACAAAGTTTTAGGACACGCGACATTTAGGGGAGGATCGCATTGCATAAGGCAGCTCGTATAGGGAGGAGCAGTCGCATTTTCCTATGGGAATGCGGAGTTGTCGTGTTGGTACCAGTCGAGTCGAGGGCGGTGAGAGGAGACTGTTGGCGAAGATGGAATTTGATTTCGTCATTCGTAGCTCCGTATCATCGAATTCATGCACATAGTAATGGTGAATGTTCACCGTGCATATACGTTTGGAAATGGGGAAGATGAAGAAATAGTGGTCAGGGGCAATTTTTTGAATATTGTGAAGTAATTTAGTTTTAATTTAAAATTCATCTATAATATATAAAATTTGCATCTCACTCATACAAGGTCAGATTCAAATGTCGTTTATTGCGTTGGTCTCGTATTATCGACAGCTTCACGACGAAATTGGTTTGGTTGGATTTGGATCAAGTAAGAATTTAGGCTAAAATTGAACATCCGTTCGGTTTTAGCCCGAAATCGGGTTGTTTCGGCGGAAATGAAAATCAAGGTGGGTTTAACTCAAATTTAATTTTATTATATCATACTAATGATGTTAAAATTATTTATTGATTGTTTGAATTTTTTTTAAATTGTTTGATTCCTTGTTTGGTTGAATTTCAGTTTGGAAAATGGATGACATTTAATTTGATCGTCATAAACCCGTATGATTATCTATATATTGTCGGTAACCACTGTTTTGCAGGGAAATTCTATATAAAGACCAAAAGGGGGTTTCTCGACCATAAGTTATTATTTACATCATTATGTAGTAATAGTGATAGTTTATTGAAATTAATTACTGGTATTCCCTTTTGTAGTTCAAATGTCGTTATAACGATTTTCGTTATGTCATCAATTATTAAATTTCAACCCAAAACCCTGTCATATGAACTAGAGCTCGTATTTCCGCTAAAAAATATTGAAAATATATTAATCGTTTTGATTAATGATAATTTAAATTAATTAATTAGTTTAATAAATTAATTTGAGACTAATCAACCAATTTAATAACCAATGATTAAAATTGGTTTATTTTAGATTTAACTAATCATTTTTGCTAATGATGTTTTTTATACTTAATTGATCACTTTAATTAATGATTATTTGAGTGTTATTAATTCTTTTATTAATGATAATGGAGTTTAATTAATTTATTTGACTTAATTAATTATTTGAATTAATGATGATGGAATTAATTAATTATTCCAAATTATGATAATTGAAATTTAGTAATCATTTTAGTTAATGATACTTAAAAATAAATAATCATTTGAATAATGAAATTTGAATTTAATTAGTCATTTGAATTAATGATTATTTCTAAATTTAATTAATTGTTTAAACTAATGATTTTTAGAATTTTGTTAAATAATCTTAATTTATGATGTTTTATAATTAAATAAATCATTTTAACAAATGATGTTTTAATTAATTTTTTCAGCTAATGTAGTTTGAATTTAATTAATCCAATTAATTTATGATTATTTAAACTTAACTATTTGTTTTAATTAATGGAATTTAAAATTATTTATCATTTGATGTTTAATATTAGTTATTCATTTTAGTGAATGATATATAAAGTTAAATAATTTATTTAATAAAATTGATTAAGTATCTAATATAATGAAATTGTTTTAATCAACTGATTTAAAGTTAATAGACTGATTTAAAGTTAATATACTGATTTAATAAAGATTTTAAAGTTAATTTACCAATTTTATAAAAGTGTTTAGAAATAATTATCTATTTTATTATATATAAGGGATTTGTTTATTTAAAAGAGATTTTTAAACGTGAATAAATATCTTTTAGGATAACTAATATTGTTTTAAAGTTATAAAAAGGAATTGGAACTCGATTATTGGAATGTAATGTTGGATAATCTTCTAGGTGTTCGGTTTTATGTTGGTTTAGGCTTTCGAGGTAACACGCTTGGAAATATTATTCTCTCAACATTTTAACAATCAAGAACTAATTCTAAAAGTGTTTTACCAATACAGAAATCAAGCAAAGTTCAGTTTGTCTTTAAAAGTAAAAGTTTGATTCGTTTATGGAAATAAATTATTTCCGTAAAACGAATCACTTATATGGAAACGATTTACTTATATAATTGGCACTAAACATCAAAGAAGTAAACTTGTCACTATTTCAAAAGTTAAGAGTGATCGTTTGACATGACTTTGAGGTAACACTACCTTGACTTGTTCGGTATTACTGTTAACCACAAAAAAGTACAAAGTTTGAACTCAATGAGCGGTGATAGGTCTGCTAGAGTTAATTTCCATATACGATCGTTTTATATCCTAATAGTTGGTACCCCAACTATCAGTTACTTCAGCTACTTTATGAATGTCATTCATAGATGATTTGTTGCTCAATTGAGCCTTGCTATCCTTTGTCAGAAATAAGTAAACCAAAAGCACCAGTGGGGGCCAAGCTCTGTATGGTTGCTCCTATTTGGGTATTTTCACATCTCATCTAGTTTATATTCAGTTATGCACTTATATGTGGAAATATTCAGATTCTCGGTAAGTTATGGCGGAGTCCGGCTTGTAGGGTCCCAACGAGTGTCATAGAGTAAGTGAGCTTCTCAGGAGTATATTACTAGCGGTATATTCCAAGAGGGTGCACCTCCCTGGTCATTTGTTGGAAAATTTCCTTTCATTATTTGATTCGTATCCCTGAATCTTTTTTAGCTTTTAATTTCCACGAGTAGAGCCAACTCCTCGTTATGGCATTTAAGTGTTTATTGAGTCCATTCTGTCGAGTTTTGGACTGTTACTTTATTTAGCCCATTCTATCGAGTTCGGATTGTTACCATATTTTGTCCATTCTACAAAGTTGAACCGTTTTCCCTTGTTCTATCCATTCTGTCCAGTTTGAATTTTACTTGGTTTATTTCCATTCTTTCAAGTTTGGTTTAATATTATTTATACTGATTCATATTTGGATTTGTTTCCTTGATATTTATTTCTACTCTTATTTGTATGGATGTTATTCTTGTGAGGTAAAACCCATTACGCGTTAGCGGCATGGTCTCATAGAACTTTTATATGATCTTCATTATACGAGTTATCTCACGCTGGTATTTTCAGACTGATCCGTGTGCTGTTTATTTATAATGCTCGAGTCATGCCGAGTATTTTTCCAGGCTGACCATGGTGTTTTGGAGATCGTGGAGGCGAGCTGAAGACACACCGCCGTATTATTTTATTTTCCGCTATATTATATAATATACCTATCAGCATTTGTAAGGTTAGGATTTTATAACTGTTCAGCTGATAAGGTTTGTTTTTTAACTCTAATATACGCTATATACTTGGAGTGACAGTTTTCTACTATCCCTGTTTATATTATATGCTATCAATTCCGCAGTGAGATTTTTCTTATCTCTGTTCTCTGTTTTTTCTTTTCATTTACCCTAACAATCTACCCTTTTGTCAATTGGATGCGCGACTTTGGAATATGGTGGTAGTGTTCGGTATCAACTTTCGATGGTCAAAATGGTGGGTCGTTACAAGTGGTATCAGAGCACAAGGTTAAGTGAGAACCTTGGCTTTGGTAGGGTTTGACTCATTAGATATAGGGTAAGCGACACCCTAGAATGAGTTTGAGAGTATAATACATCTGAGAGCATATTTGTTATTATAATAAAAAAATATTATGTTAATTGGTCTATGTAGAATCGTTTTCACCATAGAAGGGGGGGGGGGGTGAATAGGGTAACACAAATAATAATAAAAATTAATGCAGAAATAAAATATAAAACATAAAGTAGTGCAGAAGAGATTATACAAAAATTTACCCAGCTTTGGCGAAACCCCGCCTATGTGTTGGCCCTAAGGTTTCAACCAAGTAATCAGATGCTTACACACGTAAACTTGTGACACCCGCGAATGACTAGCCTAACTCTACACTTAAAACCCTACCACAACTCAGGCACTGAGTTACGAATTCTCTAACTACACCATCGTAGTTTGTAACCTAGTTACACAATTAGAAAGAAAATTATAGAAAAAAATAAACAAAAAACAAAACCCTAATATTTCTTTTATAATTAAGCCCAAATAGAAAAATAATAAAGGCCTAGCCAAATTGATTAGAGAGAAAGAATATGTCTCCCTTTATTTGATTTCGTGCTTATGCAGTTCCTTTTGCTCTTCAAAAAATGTTGGCCTTTTGTTCTTCAAAAATAGGGTTTCATTCGATTGAAGCTGACACTTGGTTGTTGACTGATTGAAGTAATTAATTTTCCTTTGCCCTGCTTCGTCAATCGCTCTTGGCTGTGATTGGCTTTCGGTCGCTCCGATTGTCAAGTTGGAATGTTTAGAAATTATTATGTGATTATTTGCTCTTTTTCTATTTTAATAAAGATTGACTTGATTGCTATATTATTTATTTTGGGGTCGAAATCAAATGCTCTATTTTCCAATGATGATGCTGGGTTATACAGGGATGAAAACCACTAAATATACATTCGTATTTCGATTTGAATTCTTCAAATAATTTTGTTTGTCCATTCGATTTTGCTTGAATGCTTGAGATATATTCTGACTTATTTATCCCACACGTATACTCATGAATTTGAATTTTGGTTCTGTTCTTTTTGGCAATTGAATTTATTTCTCATTCTTTTCTTCTGTGACTTCGACATTTGAATTTTTTAGATAAAATCTAACTGGTTCATTTTGAAATCTACGGATCTCTGATGTATTCATATATTTGAAAGTTCTGCATATATATTTCGAATAAATTTCCAAGGTTTACATATTCAAAACTGCTACCTAGTTCATTTCTTTTTATTATTTTCACTTTGACTGGTTCAATGTGCGTGTTCATGACTGGAATATTTGTGACCTGATGCTTGTAGTTGTGTGCATTGACGTGATTTTGGTCTAGGTCCACTTTGTTATTGTGGTTGCATCTCTTTTGTTCACAACTGCCTATGCACTACCACCATTGTTTTGCTTGTCTACATGCCTCTGAAACTGATGTGTTTACTCTGGCTTGCTCGATTTATCATATTGCTTTGAGTTCTATTCTCTGTTGCTTCAAGTTACATTGACATTTGGTTTCTTTGATTGTTCATGTCTTCACTGTCGAGTCTATTCTCGTGTCTTTGTGTAACGACCCTGACTCGACCTTCGAAAATCGGCACCGAATACGACACTTGTATTCAAATGCCGCAGATCCAAACGTCAAATCTGGTTTGCCGGAGCTTATAACACATTAAGTACAACACAGCGGAAGAAATGAATAACAAATATCATATACAACATTGATACAATATCTGGATACAATGATGATACAAACAGATGATACAATAGATATCAATACACATCAGAGATATGATACAAGATAAAAGCAGGGGAAAGAAAAGATAACACCATCAGCGGAACAATATCTCCAATATGGTCTTCAAGAAAGAACTCCAACATCGGTAATCTTCATCTCCAAGGCACCAATCCAAAAATAGCTCGAACTCCCAATAACGATGCACAAAGATAAGCAAGTGCAGTCCGTCCAAAGAATGAACTAGCTCTAGATAATCTACTAAACCTGACTATCTGAAAAACCCAACTCTAGACTGCCCGTGTGGGAAAATTTTGGGCACCCAGAGTTTAGGAAAGGAACAATAAACTCCAGGTCAGCCGTGGGACTGGTATGAGCAAACAAACCATTTAGTTTTTTAAAAAAACAAAACAATTTAAATTTGAAATTCGCAATGCTTTTTAGAAAATGAAACTACCATAAGGCCTCCCGCCACACACACAATGCAAACGCAGAATTGGAGGAGATTTCTCCTTATGATAGTCAAATGTGCTTGATACGAGAAAATTTCTTTGATATTATTACTAGTGCATAGTGTAGAAAACCATTTTGAAAGTATAATATAAATCCTAGCCAGCATAGACATTCCGAACTATGCCTACTATAGCTACCATCTAAACAGTGGTGACCACCATAAGTGAATGGCAGGTTCTACAACTAAAACCATACAAGGCGTGTACCGAAGAATGGATTTCCAACAAATGGTCAGGCTAAGGAACTTCCTACTTCCACATGGGTACGCCTATGGCGGGACGTCCCGAGAACCTAACCGGATCTCTGCCAACACAATGCCGGGTTACCTCTGTGACTAGGTAACTACTACTCGAGCATGCCATCCCCCGGTCCTTTGGGACCTTTATCCGAGGCGCCTCTAAACCATAAAGCAATCACAAAGTAATAGATCTGCAGTATCCACATGAGTAAGTATCTGCGCTCCATACCATGATACCACCCTTTTCCAGAAGGGAATGACACACCCTAAAGGGCGCGACCCTCATAACCTTGCCGCATCTTTCCTGTTCCGACCATTTCAGGGGTGTGAGGTCCTGATGCAGTCTCGTCCACAAAGCTACGCTTTATACCAAAGCCATGCTTTGATCAACAAATGATACACATTAGCACTCAGCATGCCACACTACCAAATTTGGAGTATATCACTGATAAATATCAACTACATAACCTCTGAGCTCGTACGTCTCAGATAAGGGTGTTAAGCTAAGAGAATGAATTCTCCGCCACCAAGCAGAAATGTATTTGATAGAGATTAGTTTAATATCTCAAAGTGTAATGTTGGACATACAACCATACAAGTCTGTCTCAGGTTCGAACAGAACCGAAGGCACCTCCGAAGAAGCCCTTGCAAATCCGGGTATCCACAATCCCGATCGGACTTCCCATCACATATGGAGAACTCTATACCAGAACAACTCAGTGCAGAGTCAATCGATAGGTTTTCTTATCTTTCTTGAAGACACTCGGTCTTCAACACCGGTCTTCAAATGCAATCCATAACATCGTATCACTATTCGGAATGGGCTATATGACACAAGGTCCTCTCCCGACTAATCCGAATAGTGAGCGCAATGTTTAAAAATATATGGATATGGGATATCAGTTAAGTCAAAACTTGTAAAATCCAAAACTTCCCTTTCAAATGGTTTAAACTAATTACCATTTCAAATCTCTTAACAAAAAAGATTAATTTCATAAAGTTTACCCAGTTTCACAAAGATCCATTCATAGTTTTCCAAAACATTGTCCATTTCAATTGGACTAACTTATTAAATCTTTAAATCAAAGATTTAGTTCATAGTTTTCAAACCGTTTCCAAAGGTTTATTCATAACATGGAAAACTATTTTTATTTCAAACTTGAATTCCTTTTAACACAAGTTGGAAGTTCATTTCTTACGTGAAAGCTTTTATTATTTGAAAACGAACAGTTTTTGTTTCGAAAAAATCCAATTATATTTATACAAGTTCAAATCTTGGGTTAAACTCAAATTCCCAAAACAACGCTTTAGAAATGGTTTAAAAACCCATATAACACATTTGTAAGTTGAATAACCTTTTTAAACCAGAGTTTCCAAATCATAGAATTCGATTTCAAATATTGAATTCAAATTCAAATTTAAATTATTTAAATTTCAAAACTAAATAAAGTTATTCAAATAACTTTTATTTTTGAAATTCATTTTCAAAAGCTTTCAATTCTAATTCCAAAACTATTTGTAGATTCAAAAATTCAATTTTTAAAACTATTTCAAAATCTGTGACTTAACCCATTTCCATGTGCAATCCATATTTGTGTGTGTATAAGTGTAGTCCAGGGGTTTTACACAATAAAAGTGCCACATCATCAATCAGCACAGATTCAAATACAGCAATATATTTGATAAGCGGTATAAACTATAACGCTTATATTTGATAAGCGGTATGAACCATAACGCTTATCTTTTATTCACAGATTACAGATACATATATCACAGATAATAAATTATAGTAAACGTAGCTCAAATCAAAACAAAGCATCATAATCAGGGATATCAAGCAATTCAACCATCCAATAGAATCCAAACATCCATAAGAAAAAATCAGTTAATTGTCTAATTAATTCAAATAGAATTTATGGATTACCAACCCTGGTTAATTAATATTAATGAATTACAAATCATTTTTGATTAATTATCCTTTAATCATTTATTAATTGTTATCCCAATTTTTGGTCAAAATTGGAATATCAATGTTGTGTGTGCATTTCCGCCACCGAACCAGAAGCAAGGTAGACCACCACCGGACCAACTCACAGCCGAGCCAAAGCATCACCGGTCCAGGCACTACCGGTCCAACTCCATTTCCATGCCTAGCCGGTCCACTCACTACCGAACCAATCTACTTCCTCATGCCACCGAATCAATCCATCCCACCACTCTACACCGAACCACAACCAACCGAACCAAGTCCCACCGAACCTCCCCTCTTTCCATGTCTACCGAACCAACTCATTCTCCATCCACTGCCGAACCAAAGTGATACCGGACCAATTCCACTCCAACCATCTCCGGACCAACCACTGCCGAACCAAACTCCCCTCCCATGCCTGCCGAACCAAAGTGATACCGGACCAATTCCACTCCAACCATCTCCGGACTAAGGCCTTGCCGAACCAACATTGCCAGGACAGATTGCTTCAGCCCAGGCCCACCAGCAGCTATATACATCCAGGACCCCTACCCTCGCCTCACTCTATAAATAGAGGGGCAAGGGTACAACAATGAGAGACAAGTTTGAGAGCTCAAGCACGGATAGAACTTTCAAACAACTTTCAGTTACTTGTAATCAAAGCTTTGTACTTGTAATATGAAGAGAAAAGGAGAATAACATATAAAGTGGATGTAGGCACGTTCTGGCCGAACCACTATAAATCTGTGTGTCTTTTTCAATTTAGTCCCTGCTTTTTATATATTTGCATAAATCACTCAAATCACTAAAAACAGCATAAAATCAACTAACTCATACGACTTGGAGGTGTTTGCCCATTTTTTGTGCAAACATTTTTGGTGCTTTCACTGAGAACTGAACTCAGGAGCGCTTTAATCATTGCCTCGCAAAGATTTGTTGAGAGACTCTCTTTAAGAACCAGAAGTCTATCCGAGATTATGGCTCTTGGAAGGAAAACAAGTAGAAGACAGAGACCAGAAAGAAGTCAGCACGAAGGGAGTCAAGGGGCTTCCTCAGAAGAGAACCAGACTTCAGTCTTCATCACTAGGGATGAGATGGAGACAATGATGAAAAGACAAGAGGAGTTGATTCAGAATTTGTTTCAGCAGATTGGGCAACTTGGAGCACAGAATAGGGAAGCAGATGGAGTTCGAAACGGAGCAGGATCATCCGGCATATCACCTGGATTAGGAGGCACACCCATGGAGAACATAGATCCAATTTCGGAGAGAGAAAGAGGAGTATCTGCACAACCTGGGAGCAACAGAGGAGTGACGCTCAGTCAAGGGGGCAGATCCCAGAATTCCCTCGAGGACTCGGGGGGCAGGTCGAAAGTAATGAACAAAGATTGCATCTCGGAGACAATGACAGGTTGGCGGAGATGGTTAGAAAAGATATGAGAGGCGGTTTGGTAAACAAAGATTTGGAGGATGTTAATAGGAGTCCTTTTACTCGAGCAATCAGACAAGCTAGAAACCCACCGGATTTCAAGTTACCATCGCTGGACATGTATGACGGAAGAATGGACCCCACGGTTCATCTAACGAAGTATATGAGGCATATGGAAGTGCTGGGGGCATCAGAGGAGGTTATGGCCTGGTGCTTTCCATTGTACTTGGCGGATATTGCAGCATTGTGGTTTAGACAATTGGAGAATGGATCCATCGGAACGTGGAATGATTTAATTGAGAGATTTATGAGGCAATTCAGGGTCCACATTACAAGACCCAAGAATGTGATGACTGTGGCAACCCTAAAGCAGAAAACCGGAGAGACTTTGAGGAGTTACCTAACGCGATTCAATGCGGCAGCAGCTTCGGTGGATCGACCAGATCCATCCATGGTTATGACAGCGGCTGTGTCCGGGATAGCTGATGGAACAGAGTTCAAAAATTCATTAACTAAGGATCCACTCGTGGATCTAGGAGAATTCTATCATGAGGCGGAAAAGTTTCTACGATTGGAGGATGCGAACGCCGAAAGAGAAGAAGGAGAAGGAATTGATATTTATGCGATCAAAGGAGGAAATCCACCTGAGAAAGGCGCGGAAACTAGTAGAGGTAAAAGAAAGACTGAGAATGACGGGGACAGGTCAAAGCGGCAACGGAGGGAGCCGCGATTCACCACTTACTCTGAGCTGAATGAGAGTCTGGAACGAATTTATCAGGATACTAAAGAGCAGGTTCTGTATCGTAGACCGATGCAAAGGGATCCAACTTCTGACGAAAGAAAATCAGACAAGTTTTGTGTATTTCATGAATTGAACGGTCATAACACTAATGATTGTAGGCATTTGAAGGACGAGGTGGAAGGGCATATCAGGAACGGTATGCTCATTCAGTATGTGAGGAGGCGAACTCCAGCAGTGGAGCCAGAGCGACCACCGTCTACATCGGCTAGAGGTGACCCTGGATCGGGGCAACGTTTGATTATCCATTGAGTGCTTGATTAAAATAACAATGAACATGTTGTAAACCTCTCACTAACGCGGTTAAATCATTTACACATGTGAGCGATCGCGCACGATCCATAGGCATGCTCTGAATGACTACCAACCGCGTTATAGTAAGAGTTTACGCTTTAACATCTTCATTTTGCTTTTTGCTTTGATTTTGATTTGAACATTTAAATTCTGCATGTTTGGACATTTTTGCTGTAAGGTTCATATGATTATTGCTTTAATATTTACAATTCTAAGAAAAAAATCTACTTGTATGCCCGTTGGATCGCGAACGGTCCACGAGCACCTCTTGCACGGCAGTGAACTGCCGAAGTATTTGATTCGGAAACTCCCCCAAACAATAACTCCGACACTGGTAATACTAAGTCCCCGCCCCCTCGCCCCCCCCCCCCCCCCCCCCCGGGCACACTCATTCGCCTCGAACGGCACCCGACCTCGAACGGTCACAACTCGCCTCGAACGGCACCCGACCTCGAACGGTCACAACTCGCCTCGAACGGCACCCGACGTCGAACGGTCACAACTCGTCTCGAACGGCACAACTCGCTCCGAACGGCACAACTCACCTCACCTCAAATGGCTCGATCATGAACGGTCGTCATTTGAGGTCCGCCACTTGACCGCGCACGGTTGCACTTCACCTCAAATGCCTCGATCCCGAACGATCGTCATTTGAAGTTAGGCGCTTGACCATGAACGGTCGCACTTCATCTCAAATATCTCGATCCCGAACGGTCATCATTTGAGGTCACATAAAACTGTAAATTCCTTTGCAGGACATCAACATGATATGAACATCCAGCTCATGGCATTACAAAACACACCTTCCTACCGCAAGGCATATTTTGGGGGGCAAAGTGTTATCCCATTTTTTGGTCAAAATTGGAATATCAATGTTGTGTGTGCATTTCCGCCACCGAACCAGAAGTAAGGTAGACCACCACCGGACCAACTCACAGCCGAGCCAAAGCATCACCGGTCCAGGCACTACCGGTCCAACTCCATTTCCACGCCTAGCCGGTCCACTCACTACCGAACCAACCTACTTCCTCATGCCACCGAATCAATCCATCTCACCACTCTACACCGAACCACAACCAACCGAACCAAGTCCCACCAAACCTCCCCTCTTTCCATGTCTACCGAACCAACTCATTCTCCATCCACTGCCGAACCAAAGTGATACCGGACCAATTCCACTCCAACCATCTCCGGACCAACCACTACCGAACCAAACTCCCTTCCCATGCCTGCCGAACCAAAGTGATACCGGACCAATTCCACTCCAACCATCTCCGGACCAAGGCCTTGCCGAACCAACATTGCCAGGCCCGATTGCTTCAGCCCAGGTCCACCAGCAGCTATATACATGCAGGACCCCTACCCTCAGCCTCACTCTATAAATAGAGGGGCAGGGGTACAACAATGAGAGACAAGTTTGAGAGCTCAAGCACGGATAGAACTTTCAAACAACTTTCAGTTACTTGTAATCAAAGCTTTGTACTTGTAATATGAAGAGAAAAGGAGAATAACATATAAAGTGGACGTAGGCACGTTTTGACCGAACCACTATAAATCTGTGTTTCTTGTACAATTTAGTCCCTGCTTTTTATATATTTGCATAAATCACCCAAATCACTAAAAACAACATAAAATCAACTAACTCATACGACTTGGAGGTGTTTGCCCATTTTTTTGTGCAAACATTAATTAACCATTAATAATAAATTAATTAAGCTTTAATTATTAAATAATTAACCTTTAATTATTTAATTAACCATTTAATTAATTTTCTTTAATTAATTAATTAACCCTTAATTAACTATCCTTAATTATTAATTAATTCTTAATTACCTATATTAATAAATCATTAATTAACCCTTAATTATTAATTATGCCTTAATCACTTTCATTAATTAATTAATCTTTAATTAATTAATTATTCTTAGATTAATTACCTTAATTAATCGATCACATTAATTGCTTAATTATCATTCTTTTAATTAATTAAACTTTAAATAATTAATTATCCTTGATTAAATTACCTTGATTAATCACTCGATAAATCATTAATACCTTTAATTAGGTAATTTTTTCTTTAAGTAATTAATCGCCTTAATTAATTTCCCTTGAATTAGTTAACTTAAATCAATTTATTTTCCTTAAATTATTCTTATTGAGTAATTACCTTTTAATTACTTTCATTAAAGATCCACCAAATTCTTAAATTATTTGTTAAGTAATGAACTATCCTTTAATTACCTATATTAATTTATCAACCTTTAAAATATACCACATTTACAAATTACCTCTAAATAAATAAACGATCCTTAAATTTATCAAAGCCCAATTTAATTAAAGACCACCTTTTATCTAGATTAATTACTTAATCACATTTAAATCAAGTTTTAAATAAATTTTAAGAATTGTCATTATAAGCCACTAATTATTTTTGGACACTTTAAAACAAACGTAGCTTTGAAACACTTGAAAACTAGTGTTAAAAACCCATTAAGACCCGAGCCCCAAAACCAAAATCCCCGAGCAGACTTCGACCTTCTTCCAGTTTTTTCCCAGCTCCTCCTTCTACCCCCCCTTTTTTTCATTACTTTAGTTGAAAAAAATTCTGTTACATAGTTAAACATCTGAACTATGCGGTAAAAAAAAAACTCGAGTCAATTCTTAAATTCCACGTACTTGAACCCGAGTATGACTTCGTCTTCCCCAAAACTGATCAACCACTCTGACACGTCACCAAACACGTGCACGTGCATGGTCACACGGCGATGCTCCGGCCGCCATCGCGATCACCCCCACATCATAAATGATCACCAGAAACAATTGGAACAACCATAATCACGAAACCGTCATCAAAACGAAATTACGACAATCTGCAAACCACCTGGAAACAAACACTTGCCTTAAAAACCCTCGACCTCGTCGCCACAAGCCATCAGAAAGTGTACGATTGCTTCCAAAGCTGCGCCACTTCCCAATGCTTCTTTCCCCCTGGGTGCAATAGCACTCGATTCATCCACGATGATGGGATCGCCTCTAGAATGTCCTCGTCTCAACTAACCAATAGAACCCTAATTCGACATCGATCCACTGCCTCGATTATTTAAAAATCCAATTTGTATTTTTCCATTAATCCGGGGTACTCGAACTATCACTTGACCCAAGCACGACGAACCCCAATTCGTCGATCATCGAAAATTTATAAAAATATATTTTTTGTTCATCTCGTGAATTCACCCCACTCACTCACTTAAAAATCTTAGTATCTATACCAAAAATCATTATTTACCAACATGGATTCTAATATGAATTCAAAACTTAAAAACGTAACAATCAAAATTTTGACTTGAGTTGGTTTTCTCAGACATTTCTTATATCCAGTAATGTTATATGTTGATAATATCTAATAATATTTTAAAAATTTAGAATATGATCATTCAAACAACTTTTATTCGAACCTCAATGCCTAAAGGGGAGTTAGAAGATTAGATTCAGAATTTTGAACAGGTTTTAGAGCCTGTTATGTTTAAACGGAAGAACGGTTTGCCTGTTCCCAAACATGTATAAAGATATTGCCCCACATACATATGCATAAGAATCAACATGCACACCCTAATCCAGATCATACTTCAAAGATCTCCACATGCTAATCAAATATAACAAGCTTTAAGAAATAAGTATGGGTGGTTTGCTCACATGTAGTTTAACAAAGAGGAACAGAGAAGAGTTTTGAGCCTGGAAACTTTCATTTTTGTTTAGCTTGCCTGAATTTTTTGTTTCTTCTTTAATCTTGGAGTTTAGATCTGTAAATTGTAAATACAGATCTTTATTTACTTTATATTTAGTGTATTTACTTAATTTATTAGTAACAGTAGTTTTTAACTACTTACAGTTAGGATTTTTTATAGAACAGGGAAGCTCCTTTTTTTCTTCTGAAACTTGAAAACCAAAAGTAGATTTAATCTTGGATCTTGATTCCTCCTGCAAAGGGTTAATGTTATTGTTTAATTCTTGCTTCATTACAGATTATAACTTCAAATTCAATTTTTAAAGGAATTTTACTTGCCTTAATTTGTTTGATAGAATCTGCACTTCCTCTGGCCAAATGAAAACTGCAGCACTGTTATTTATAAATCTGCAAATTCTTTGAATTGGTTTTATGTTAAAACTTGATTTTGAAATCATAGATTCATTAAACCA
Organism: Allium cepa; assembly: GCA_030765085.1. Taxonomy (NCBI): domain Eukaryota; kingdom Viridiplantae; phylum Streptophyta; class Magnoliopsida; order Asparagales; family Amaryllidaceae; genus Allium; species Allium cepa. Next base: position 766,324,516 of record CM060928.1, on the reverse strand, counting down.
TAAGGTATAAATTCACCTGAGATATAGAATCATAAATTACAGCTTGACCATGTTGCTCTTGAGTAATTTGTTTCAGATTTGAGAATTTTCTCTCTTTTTTTTTATGATTTTTTCCTTTCTCTTGAGTGTTGGAGTTGGAAATGCTAGATCTTTGATTACTGTATTTTCAGATTTGCTGAGAGTAAATATGATTTGGTTATGGGGAGATGAAAAGTTTTTGCAATTTTTAATTCTATTATTTTATTTAAACAATGATGTTGAATTCCATTCGTAAGAAATCATCATGAGGCCTAAACACTTGTACAAATTTATACTTACATATGTATATGTTTAACCTTTGTAGTTTTACAAAGACAAAAGAATGTTTATATTTTTTTTATGTCATATTCATTTTACAATTAATTATATCCCCTTATTCATTTGTGTGTTTGTATATACATATACAATGTTAAAAGAATTTAACCAATATTTCGTTATATACATTATTTCTTAATGTCTTTAAATGCCACTAATTTTTAAAACATTTATTTTAAATTTAAATTCAATTTTCAATTCAAACCTGAAATATAACCATTTTTTGCCATTTATATACTCATATCTACTCATATATGAATTTATAATTATATGTATAAAATTTTAAATTTAATTGACTCTTTTTTTAAAACTCTCATTATTTCAAAATTTTAAACTCAAAATAAATTGGAATTCATTTATATATAGTTTATTACTTATTTTATTTGTTTCGAGATTTTTTTATATTTTCAAATTAAATTTTAAAAGTTTAAAATATAATATTAATTTATATTGACGAATTTTAGGATGTTACTTTTTATTTATAAGATTTTAAATTTAGCATTTCAAATCCATAGTTAAATTTCAAAATCAATGTCCAAATAAATAAATTTCCTATCTAATTTGAAAAATTCAAATTAATCTACAATTTTATTCAAAAATTCATTACAATTATCAATTTAAATTTAATTAAAAATCAGGATCGTTATACTTTGTTTCATGGGCTTGTACAATCTGGTTCCTTGTATTTGAGCACTTTGACTTTCTAGCCTTGTTACATGTCAAGTTTCTTTGTTTTCCCATTCCACTTGAAGAGTGTCACCATGTGTATACATACATATGTATGCGTGTGTATATGTGTTGTGAGTTGCTTGAGTTTGATTTGTTTACTGCTGTGTTCAAATAGACTTTGGATATTTGCATGGTTGAGTGTACTTGTGTCCTCTATTCCTCTGTTTATTGAGTTTGCATTGTTATGTGATCTTATTTGTAGCTTTGAACTTCAAGTGCTCATGCTTCGACTTGTGCATATGAGCTTGTACATTTGCAGTCTAGTTTTACTTGAGTCTTGTGTTGTTGCGTCATGGAGTTTTGGTTTGTATGTCATGTTGTCATGTGGTTCCTCTGAGCTGCTGCCTTGATAGTTCTGGTTCATTTTGGTTTGTGCATTTGTTGAATCTTCGTTGATCTTCATATGTATTCATGTACATTTTGATTTGAAGTCTTTTTTGGTGTGTTGTTGTTGCAGCCACTTGAGTCTACATACATGTTGCATTGGTCATATGCATTTGAGTTTTTTTGGTCTTCATAAGTCTGCACTAGATTCTGGAATCACTCGTATATATGTATGTTGGTTGATTCTGCACTTTATATGTGTGTTCATAATGTTTCACCTGCGAATTCACTCTGGTTGCATGCATATACATGCTGCTTTGTGTTAAGTTATGGTCTGCACTTCAGTGTACACTCTTGTTTCATATTGGTGATGACTGGTTTGTTTGTTGTGTCCACTGCCCTATTCCTTTGCATTTTGGTTCATGTTTTGTTCACGTCTCTGAAATTATCGAACTGCTTGTATTTATCCATATCCTGTTGCTTAGTTGCATATATGTAAATGTTTGTCATGTTGCCCTTGAATTGAATTTTTTTTTTTGTATTTTGGATTGCACCTATGTTGAATCCAGCATCGGCTTGGGTTGGACCTTATGCTCATCTATCCCTGCGATTTTAACAAGAAAGTGTATATTGGTGTGTATGGCCTTGTGGCATGTACAATGATACACTGTGCATGCCACAAGTTGTTCGTGTATGACGACTTAAAAGAATATGATGACGAACAACCCAAATAACTGAGGCAAATGATATTTTCAAACACATAGTTTACTATGCACTGCAAAATATTTTCTTTTTCAATTTCACTATGTCAGTGTTTATTTAATAGATAGCTTAGATGTTGGATTCAGACTGGACCAAGTTGAAGATCAAATACGAGTGAGAGTGAATATGTAGTGAGGTGAAAATTGTAAATCGAAAATTCTATTGTAATTGATATTGTGTTGTAATTGGAAATGTGAAAATGTAGTGAGAGCCCAAATTTGTATTATTTAAATTTGTAATAAAATATTTGTTTGAATAAAATATTTATTTAAATATGAATTTTGAGTTATTTATTTTATTCGATAAATATTTATTTAATTATGTGAAAAATGAAATAGTACATCAACAAATACATTTGGAAGAGTATATATATATATATGTTTATTATCATCAAACAAAAATCATATACCAGCATATTCTATAATTTCTATCTTTTGACGATAACAAACATATATTAAGATTTTGACTTTATTAAATGTATTTGATCTTGATGAATTCTATTAGCTCCCTCTATTTGAATGCTCCCCTGCAACAAAGCTCCCTCTACATAGATGCGTGTAGTTAAAATTGAAAAATTAGTTAAAAATAACATTAAATAAAAATACTCTCGAATATTAGTAAGGATATCGCTCAAAAATCAAAATCATAACCTCTCTCCGCCTTTTGTTTTCATCAAAAATAATAATTGTAATTGAAATAGCTACGATTTTGATTAAAAATATATAATCAAATCAAGAGGGAAATATTAATTTCAAATTGCAATTAATCAAGCAAAAATCATAATATTTTATTAATTAGAAACAAACTCTACTTTAGAGAAATGGTAGGATTTTGAAAATTTTTATATAGTGACAAGAGATTAATATTTTCAATAAAGGAATAATTTATGCATTTTCTCTTTTCAAATATTATACAAAAAAAATATAAAGCACTTACTAAGCATGCATAACCGTTAGGACTTTTAAATAAGGTTAGTAGTTACCCCTTATTTAAAAAAATTATGTCAAGTATTTTCTATCCATGCATAACCGTGATGACTTTTAAATGAGATCAGTATATACTTGATATTCATCCCTTTTTTAATTCTTATATGCGTCACATCCATGCATAACCGTGAGGATTTTTAAATGATTATGGAAGCCTATATATAGAAATTCAAGTATTCACCCATGCATAACCGCGAGAACTTTTAAATGAAAGTGAATGCTTTAGATATAATAATTTTACAAAATAATATTTCCTTATTTTGAAATACCAAATTTTGCACACTATATTATGATGTATGGGTTGATAGAAAGGTCAAAGTGATAGAAATGATCATGGAATAAGTAATAATCTAAAAATATTATAAAATCTGTTTAATTTTCATTAAATTACAAAATTATACTTACTCTTGTTATGAAATATAATTTAATCACTATCCATCACTTTTCAAGTAATATTATAATTTTGATAAGTTACAAAAGATTCAATTAGTGAATGATTATCTTTTCTAGAGTACATCTCTTACCAAAATAGACTACACTATTTTTAACATGATGAAAACCCAAGTTTTAAAAATTAAAACAAGTGAAAATCAATTTTCTGTAGGGAGGTTTAGTGAAAATGACTTCTAGTTGAAAATCAATATAAATAATTAAATAATTGCAAAAGTGATTTCAACATGATATGATATCAGATACCACTTGTATTTGAGGTATTCATGATGATATATAGTGGAATATAAGAAAAACATGCACTCCTCAACACTAGAATTGTTTTTTGAAATTTTCAGCACGTCCATTTATATCAAGCACAAATAAAGTAATCTACATTGAGCAAAATACACACATCCACAAAAAATTCGTCAAAGCAGTTTTTCATGACATTCCAAAGTGAATCAATAAAAAGCTAAAAAATAAATGTTGTAGTATTACCGGTTAGCTTTCCACTAATTTTGAAAATCAAAGTTGCAATGTTCAGGATATGGCAGAAATACTTCAACACTGTTGATCAAAACATAGTTAACTATATGTGAACAAAATTAAGTTAGAGATCATACCTCGCTTCTCGCTTTCCTTAAATTCCGAGATATCAGAAATGCGATGATCTTCATCTAATCTTTATAGGCTAAGGAACATTTAAATTTTTGTTTATCAACCGCCTAGAACAACTCAAAATCTATCTCCATCAAATTGTTTCGTTAGCCTACTTATATGTCTAAATTTTGGAGAAGGCAAGTGGTCTAAATAAGAATGTAGGACCACTATTATTATCTATTGAAATCTTTGGTACCCAAATTTGTCTATATAACAAATGGTTAACATTTACCACTGTACCCTTGGGAGTCCAAATTTGTTTAAATTTCAAACCAGTTATATTCGTACCTTTTGAAATCCATATTTTTTTAACGGTTTTTCGTTTGTATATATTTCGATAATTATTCTTCCCATGTCCAATATTTCCACACTTTACACATTTGGGTATCACACTTTTCACCTTAATAGTGTTATTAGTCGTTTTTTTTCATATTTTGACACTTTTGCAAATCCAAATCCTTTCCTTTTATTCTCGAAGATTCGATTTTATAAGAGCATATTAAATGATTTTTCTCCAGTGAAAAATTTCTGAGTGATCAACTCAAGTTTATTAACTTCGGAATTTAAAAGTTTATTTCATTTATTAGCTTTGGACAACAACTAATGGTACTATCTCTCTTTTCAAAATTATTCATTTTCAAGCCCATATTATCATTTTCATGCTCTCTAATTTTAGTCTTAATTTCTAGCATCTCAGTTTCAAAGAGTTGGAGTTTTTTATATTCAATTTTTTCAAAATCCTTGATTTTTTCAATCTCCTTTCCAAACTCGTGATTTAATCAAATAATTTCATATTTGCTCAAAATCATGTTTTCTTTTTCAAGGGTTTTAAAATTTTCGTTGACCTCATTTTATTTCTTTTCAAAAATAGCACGTTTAGAATTTTTCGACCTCTTGGAACTATCCAACTCTTTTGGCAAAATATTATTTTTTACAAATCAACTCAGTTTAGTTTTTCTCCCGAATTATAATTTCGTTTTCTAACTTTTGAAAGTTTTCATGAAAACAGGCAAATTCTTTTTCATAGTCCAAACACCTTTTGCAAATATAATTTTTATTTTTCTTATTATTTTTAAGCCCATCTTCCACATCATTACTCTTATGACATAGTTTAGATTGTTCCTTTTTCAACTTATTATTTTTCTTCTTAAGAGCTTCATTATTTTCCATTAATTTTTGGCTCAAGAGAACTAAATCATTTAATGAAAGATCACTTATCTCATCGGCTATTGAAACTTCATCACTACTGTCTTTTGCAAATCCTGTCAAGCACATTTCTTCAACCGAGTTGATTGTGGGTGATTTCTCACCATTATTGACTTTCCACCATATATTGCACTAAAAGTATTCCAAATTTCCTGTGCACTTTCACAATGAGAGATATAGTTAAAATCATCTCGATTAGTATGAGAATATAGTATATGCATAGCATGAGCATTAATCAAAGTATTTTTCTTGTCTACTATATCACACCCATTTTCAATAATATCCCAACATTTACAATTAACAGATTTTAAATAAAATTCCATTTTTAATTTCCTATTTAAAAAATCCGTTCCATCAAAAATAGGGGGAATAAAACTGGACTGACTCTTGCTAGACTTGCAACTAGGGTTAGACATCTATGCTATTAACTTTGCTCTGATACCACTTGCAGGATCATTTTCACCCTAGAAGGGGGTGAATATGGTGATACTAATAATAATAAAAATTATTGCGGAAATAAAATATAAGAGATCACACACAAGTTTACCCAGCTTCAGCAAAACCCTGCCTACGTGCTACCCCCAAGGTTTCTACTAGAAAGTAAGTAGTCAGACATTTACACATATAAACTTGCGACACCCGCTAATGACTAATCTAACTCTACGCTCAAAACTCTGCCACAACTCAGCTGCTAAGTTGTGAATTCTCGAACTATACCATCGTAGTTCGTAACCTAGTTACACAACTAGAAGTTACACAATTAAAAAGAAAATTCAAAAACTAAACTAAACAAAAAAACAATACCCTAATGTTTCTTTTATAATTAAGCCCAAATAGAAAAATAATAAAGGCGAGCCCAAATTGATTAGAGTGAAAAAAATATGTCTCCCTTTATTTTATTTCGTGCTTATGTCGTTCCTTTTGCTCTTCAGAAAAACATCGTTCCTTTGGTTCTTCAATTTAGGGTTTCGTTCGATTGAAGCTGCCGCTTGATTGTTGATCAATTAAACTAATTAATTTTCCTTTGCTCTGCTTCGTCAATCGCTGCTGCTGTGATTAGCTTTCGGTCGCTCCAATTGTCGAGCTCGAATGTTTAGAAATTGGTATGTGATTATTTGCCTTTTTTTATTTTAATTAAGATTGACTTGATTACTCTGTTGATTTGTTTCGGGGTCGAACTCGAATGCTTTATTTGCCAATGATGATGCTGGGTTATATAGGGATAAACGCCCCTAAATATTCGTTCATATTTTCGATTTGAATTCTTCAAATAATTTTGTTCGGTCATTCGATTTTGCTTGAATGCTTGAGATATATTCTAACTTGTTCATCCCACACGTATGCTCCATGAATTTGAATTTTGGTTCCGTTCTTTTTGGCATTTGAATTTGTTTCTCATTCTTTTCCTCTGTGACTTCGACATTTGAATTTTTTTGATAAAATCTGAACTTGTTCATTTTGAAATCTACGGCTCTCTGATGTACTCAAATATTTGAAATTTCTACATATATATTTCAAATAAATTTCCCTGGTTTACATGTTCAAAACTGCTACCTTGTTCATTTCTTTGTTTCTTTTCGCTTTGACTTGTTCGATGTGTGGGTTCATGCCTGGACCATTTGCGGCCTAATGCTTATAGTTGTTGTGTGCATTGATGTGATTTTGGTCTGGGTTTACTTTGTTATTCTAGTTGCATCTCTTTTGTTCACAACTGCTTGTGCACTGCACCCATTGTTTTTCTTGTGTACATGCCTCTGAAACTGATGTGTGTACTCTGGCTTACTCGATTTCTCATATTGCTTTGAGTTCAATTCTATGTTGCTTCAAGTTACATTGCGATTTGGTTTCTTTGATTATTCATGTCTTTAGTGTCGAGACTGTTCTCACGTCTTTGTTTCATGGGCATGTACAATCTGGTTCCTTGTATTTGAGCACTTTGACTTTCTGCCCTTGTTACATGTCAGGTTTCTTTGTTTTCTTGTTCCACTCAAAGTGTGTCACTATGTGTATACATACATATGTATGTGTGTGTATATGTGTTGTGAGTTGCTCGAGTTTAATTTGTTCATAACTGTGTTGAAACAGACTTTGGTTATTTTCATGGTTGAGTGTACTTATGTCCTCTGTTCCTCTATTTGTCGAGTCTGCATTGTTATGCGATCTTGTTTATATCTTTGAAATTCAAGTGCTCATGCTTCGAGTCTGTGCATACGAGCTTGTACATTTGCAGTCTAGTTTCATTTGAGTCTTGTGTTGTTGCATCATGGGATTTTGGTTTGCATGTCATGTTGTCATGTGGTTCTTTTGAGCCGCTGTCTTGATAGTTCTGGTTCATCTTGGTTTGTGCATTTGTTGAATCTTCATTGATCTTCATATGTATTCATGTACATTTGGATTTGAAGTTTGTTTGTCGTGTGGTTGTTGCAGCCACTTAAGTCTACATACATGTTGCACTGGTCATATGCATTTGAGTTTTGTTTGTCTTCATAAGTCTGCACTTGATTTTGGAATCACTTGTATATGTGTATGTTGGTTGATTATGCACTTCATATGTGTGTTCATAATTTTTCACCTGCAAATTCATTCTGGCTGCATAAATATCCATGGTGCTTTGTGTTAAGTCATGCTCTGCAATTCAATGTATAATCTTGGTTCATATTGGTGATGATTGGTTTGTTTGTTGTGTCCACTACTCTATTCCTTTGCATTTTGGTCCATGTTTTTCATGTCTTTGAAACTGTCGAACTTCTTGTATTTATCCATGTCCTATTGCTTGGTTGCATATTTGTAAATGTTGTTTGTCATGTTGCTCTTGAATGGAATTTTGTTTGTATTTTGGATTGCACCTGTGTTGAATCCAGCATCGGTTTGGGTTTGAACTTGTGCTCGCCTATCCCTGCGATTTTAACAAGCAAGTGTATATTGGTCTACATGGCCTTATGGCATGTAAAGTGATACACTGTGCATATCACAAGTTGTCCTTGTATGACGATTTAAAAGAATATGATGACGAACAACCCAAATAACCGAGGTAAATGATATTTTCAAATACACACTTCATTATGCACTGCAAAATATTTTCTTTTTCAATTTTACCGTGTAAGTGTTTATTTTGCAGATAGCTCAGATGATGGATTCAGACTGGACTAGAGTGGAAGATCAAATATGAATGAGAGTGAATATGTAGTGAGGGGAAAATTATAAATTGAAAATTTTGTTGTAATTGAAATTGTATTGCAATTGAAAATGTGAAAATGTAGTGGGAGCTCAAAATTATACTATTTGAATTTGTAATAAAATATTTATTTGAATAAAATATTTGTTTAAATATATTTTCTGAGTTATTTGTTTTATTGAACAAATATTTATCTAATTAAGTGAAAAATAAAATAGTACAACAAGAAATATATTTAAATGAATATATATGTTTATCATCATCAAACAAAAAACATATACTAGCATATTCCACAATCTATTGAGTTTTTATGAATTCGGGTCAAGAGGTGGGATGCTAGGATATCGATAAGGATTTCTAAACACTTGACCATGGCTAACGAACATGGTATTGAAATTTTGGCAAATTAAATATTTGCCTAGGATTATATTTCATATATATAAAGGAACAATTTTCAAAACTCTATATAGTTATAAAGTGAGTTGGTTTAAATGTGATAATATTTATCATTTTTGTTTGTTCAGTTATGCTAAACTTAAATGAAAAGCATAGACTATTGTGTGTTGATCGCTAAATTATGCTCGATTTACTTAGTAGCATTTCTTGCTTGATTTAAAATGAACCCTCTGTGAATTAATTTTTCCAAATATGACTATAAAGTGTTCGAAGAATATGATTAAATTAAGAATTCACTGTTTAATAATGGTGAGTTAAGGATTAAACTTTATAAAAAATTGTAATATAATCTAAATAGTGGGAGAAGATATTTAGAGAATAAATGTTGAAGGTAATTCTATTATAATAAAGATGGATTATTATGATATGAAATGATTTTTATAAATAAATTTAGTTTGAAAAATATGTTTAAAAATGATTTTTATATCAAAATCCCAAAATTTTTGAAAAAACTATTTTCAAAGGAAGTTTTGAGAAATGAAGTAGCTACACTTTTGAATGTATTTAAAAATAAAAAATAAATTGAGAAGTAAAATTTTAAATGGATCGCATTTTCTTGGGGATAATTATGAGGAAATTGTTTTGATTAGTTTTGTGATAATCTAATCAATCTTCTAATTGACGATCAGATGTCTGCTTAGGCAAACATGTGGAATACTTAGTAAATTATTCTCGTTATCATTGTGCGATCAGAATAATTAAAAATTCGAATAAGTCCAAAGTAAACTTTTGATAAATAAATTTTTTGAAGTTATTACATGTAAAATATATGTATATGCTTTCGAAGATAAGTTTGAAAATTAAAACCGGGTATCTAATTTTTAAATACCCTAAAGGGGATTTGGTTTCAAAATAAAAAGTAATTCTAACAAGAGATTGTTTGGATAAATAAATTTTTTCCCTTAGATAAGGTAAGGGATAAATTAGAAATGAGTAAATTGGGTTAAATCAATAAAGAAGGTTTTTGATATACATTGTTTTTATTAAAACCATAACTTTTGTTTAAAACACCTAAGTAGTTTGAACTACTTATTGATTGGGTCAATCCGTAAATATTATTCGTTTGAACATTACATGTTAAAAAAGGTTAATAGGTTGACTTGGTTTTAAGAAATCATAAATTGATTTGATCTCTATTTGGATCTTTGAAAAGGTTAAAGATAAAAATTTATATGTACACTCAGGCTATAAAAGGAATATTACACTAGAAAATATTGTGAAATAAGTTATGTTTTGATATTTTATAAAGAAAATAACTTTTTAAGGTATTTTAAAACTTGGGTGAGAAATTATGAGATAACTCATAAATAATTTTGGTATTGAATAAAATACTAAGTGAAATAATAAATGAACTAGAAATAAATATAATTAAGAAACTGATAAAATATAGAGTATAACTTTCTATTTTTTCCAAGTTAGTTTGGATAATCTTCGAACCAATGATGTAATGGCCCACTTTTCCGCACACTTTAAGCTGACACATATCTCAAACCCAAATTGAACGGAAAGGTGGATAGTTAGGGTAAAAGAAAGAAGACAAGAAGAAGATAAACAACATAGAATCTCACAGAAGAATGAGTAATCTATAATATATGACAAATCTTTACATAAAAACAAAACTGTAATATGTGTATATACATATGTCAATCAAAGTATACTAACCTATTTCAGCCCGGACAGTTATAACAACCCATCCTCACAATTGCCGAATAATACAAAACAATGTATGCAACGGAAATATAACCATCTGTATGAATGCATCGCTAGGCCTCCAGCTCATCTCCTGAAGCTCCAAACTTCCAGCTAAACCTGGAAATATGCTAGGTTTGACCCGAGCATTAGAGAAAACAACGCCCGGGTCAGTTTGGTAAAACCAGCATGAGAAACACAATCAAATGGATTTTTAATGTTTAAATAACCTTTCAAAACAAAGGTATCTTGTAAGACCACGCCGCACATACACAGACGGGTTTTACCTTATGATAACCAAAACTCTTCTATATCATAAAATCCAATGATATTATAATAATGTCTAAGGGCGAAAATAATAACAATCAAGTAGCTATGATGCTCGTGAGTGTATATCACAACAATAATAGGTATATAATCAAAACTGATAAGGCTTGTTCGCTAATTGTGTAGGATTTCCATGGAGGTACCCTCGGTACTTTTAGTAAAGGTCCTCCTTCACAAGGATCAAAGATATCATTCTAAAGCAGCACACATCCCTAGTGATGTACCATAGGGAAAACATGGTTGGTCTCACTAAGGCTAAGTCCATCGCCCCATGCATGCATAACACCTATAAGTGACATCTAAGTGGAGCCGACTACACTCTATGGGTTTGTCAACCCTACCGTTCATGCCTCTTATCTCTAGTTTTAGTCATTTCCACTGACTAGGCTACATTCGGCCTTCCAGCTTACGTACCACCACCAAATAAATCACGGAATCCTACATGGATTGCAGTACCACAACGATCTCGGAATCACACATAGATTCCCTCATCTCAATTAGACCTTGGAATCACACTCGGATGCTCATACCTCAACAGATCACAGAACCACATATGGATCCCAATATCTAAATATACCATGAATCCCCTCCATAGAGCCGTATATGGTTTTCGGAGTGGTTATGGGCTCGAGTCATCGCTTATGAGTACACTCTTCCATTTCTCGGATGCTCCACAAAACCAAACGTCGATTTCCGAAATGCTCAACATCAGTTCTTTAGGAAATAATCATACAATACATAAGAGCGGGAATCACCCCCAAACCATTTATGTAGACGGTTCTCCTTATCATTTGTTCTAGAGGAACGAAACGGGTTTATACATACAATATAGCACCATCGATGGTAACTATACCATATAATCTCCATGATTCCCCTAGATATTCCTAGAGTTAAAATCCTTCAGTGTCAAGTTGAGAATATTTCCCCGCCACCAAAATTAGAAGGATTATATATTTAGGCCAGGATTTGATGGTCGGTTATTTAACTACGAATAAATAACATACCAAACAAAGATTATATTCCCCATAGAAATCACTAAGCCTCTTAAAGTAATCTACATCAATTTAAAATCACATTTCAAACATTTGGAAATTAATTCCATATACTTATCTCAACGGGATAAGTATATTCACAAACCACCATATTTTTGATACTAAGAAAATATAAGCATATACTTATTCAATGGCATAAGTATATTTACAAATCATTTCACTTTTTAAAACTTGGAAAATTTTCCATATACTTATAAAATGATATAAGTATATCCACCAAACACTAAAAAATATTTCTATTTTGAAATCTTATTTTAAACGATCAAACCTAGTTGTTATTTAAAGTAGAGAAAACCAAAAAACCAATCCCCTTATAAAACATTCTTAACAAATTCCAAACTACAAAACTTCTCCTTCTCAGATCTTTAAAACTCATTTATATATTCTTTTATAAATATCCAAAACCATTTATAAAACTCTTCCAATATTTAATCCAACTCATTAATAGACTCTTTAGTCAATCCAGTCCTCTTGATAAACCATAAGTATTTAAAATAGCATTAATAACAAATTACTCTTTAAACATCCTTCTGTTTTGTTTTAGTGAAATCTTATTTAAAATAATAACTTTATAATCTAATTAATTTTATATTAAATTAAATTTATTTCAAACATTATCTTTGTATTAATAAGTCAACTTCAAATCAATATTAATATAATAATTAATTAAATTTAAACTTTATTAAAATAGAAATTAATTAACATTAAACTAATATTAATATGAAAATTAATTATCCTTTAAATACAATTAAATAACTTAAATCAATAAACTTAATTAACTTTAATCAAAAATTAAAATATATATAATCCTTCAAATAATTAATTAAATATAATTAAAACATTTCTAAACCATAACTTAATTACTTTAAAATAATACTTAAACTAAAATTTTATGAAATAATAATTAAAAAACTTCAAAAAAACTTTTAAGAATCATATTAATAAAATAATTAACTTTAAATCATTATTAAAAACAATTATTAATTATCTTGAAAATATTATAACTAATAAGTTATTATCTTTTTAAAATCTTATTACTGAATAATAATTATCTTTAAATCTGATAATAATTATTCATAAATTAACTTTCAAAACAATAATTAGTTTTTTTTGAATTTAAAAGAGGCTTAATGATCATATGGTACTTAACAAGCTACCATATTATCGAATCAACTTTTCAAATTAACAATACATAACCAACGACTACGTAAATAAATACAACACTCAACAATCATTGGTTAAAATATCACTTATTCAAAGTGGTATATCATTAACGATATATAATCAAACATCCAAAACTAAAAAATACCAGAATAGAGATTTATTCTGCTAATTAATTGCCAAATTAGTCTAATTAGCGGAATGGTATTTTATTCCACTAAACAGATGTCTAAGTATCGTGTTCGATCCATTTTAATTAAATAGTAACTTATTTGTTCCAATAAATCACACCCATTAATTAAACTATGCTATTCCTAAAGTTAGCGTAAATATTTCAGGCAGTATTAATTTATCATAAAATTTTACTACACCAAAACAAAACAACTATTCATGTCAAACATTATGCTCGTCCAAACAAACCCATCGCAGCAATAAGCGAATCGATCAAGTTTAATATGAGCAAGTTATCTACTTTAGACTAACATATACTAAATTATAATTAAACAAACATATTTAAAAATATGGTTCTCACCGTATATAAATGCACACCAAAGTCCAAATCCAAAAGAGCACAGCCTAAAATGCATGCGCCAGCTAATCTCTCAAACCCTTTAGCTTACGAATGAACACATTGCCGGGATCTTTTTGGAAAATCCTGCGCAATGAACAATAGCCTCTTTTGGTTCAGTCAAGATTACAAAGAAAATGTTAGCCCAGTTATAATCAGGAATTGCCACGGGCCAAAGATGGTGAAATGAAGAAAAATAGAGGGTCAAAAGCCGACCTTCACGCATCAGAAGAATGGAAATCAACTGTTGCAATCTAGAAAACGGGTAACTTTTTCTCTGAATAAAAAACAAGGACAAAAAGTCATAGGCTGGTATCGTTTCTGAGCAATCAAAGGAACCAAAAGTAGATGAATGCAATCTTGAAACTATTGCTCCTATCAAAATTAATAACAAGAAATATGGTATGATAAATGAAAACTTCTGCAGAAGAGCAATCGAATACTGGAATAATTCGATCTTGGTTTGTGTTGTAGGCACCAAACCATATTATATGTTTTTCAAAGCTTATATTCAACGTGTCTGGAAACCAATTGGAGAGTTTGAAATCTTTACCAAAGAAAATGGATTCTTTCTTGTTAAATTTAAAGAGTTTCAAGATTGCAATTCAATTATTTAGAGTAGACCATACTTCTACAATGGAAAACTCATCATAATGAGAAGATGATCTGAATCCCTGAAAATGGACAGAGACCTTCTTACTGCGATGCCGATATGGGTTAAGTTACCCAATGTCAATCTTAAATTGTGGGACCGTTAGGCTTTCAGCATGATCGCCAGCATTATTGGAAAACCCATAAAAATGGATGTGGCTATAACCATGAAGATGAGATTGAATTACGCTCGTCTTCTTGTTGAGGTATCTGCAAATGATGAACTTCCTCAAGAAATCAATCTTACACTTTACAATGGAGAAAATATTACTTAAAAATTTGAATAAGAATGGGTTCAACCGAAGTGTAGTATCTGCAAATGCTTCAGACACGATAGAGAATAATATAATCCGAAACAAATGTGGATACCCAAAGCCAATAACCAAAATAGAGAAGTCTCTGTAGTCCAAGAAAATAATTCAGTTGAGACATCTCAAGAACCAAATCTCAATGAAGAGGCAATGAATCAGTCAAGAATCCAAAAGAACAAGGATCGAACCAGCCATTATGGTATCAACTTCAATCAAGAAACAATATCAAAATCGCTCACCGATCAAAATGACCAGATCCTTGCTATGGAAGTTCATCATTCAGACGGTTGGAAAGAAAATTCGAATGATATAATACAACACAGTACAGAAGAGGGAAATAATAATAATAAGGTCTTTAACTATGAAATCCCTCCCATTTCAGAGCCATGTTTAATTTCAGGCAATTATGGTACAGTTATAAACAAAATCCCTCATCAAAGAACCAGCCTGAGTCGGGAAAATAACATGGAGAGTGAGCCTCCATCAGTAAATGCTGCAGAAGTTGAGGACAATGTCGGCATCCACTCAACTTTGCCTCGTAATGCTGAAGAGTTTGACATCACTCTTATCCGAATTTCAAACGGTGCTACTATACCAACTACTGATTATGTTATGAATGAATCTAAAAACCAATTTTATATATCAGAATTACATATTTCCAAGGTTAAAGCAATTGGCAAGAATAAGAGAAAAATTAAAGAGAAGAAGGATTTTAGGCAAAAATACACATCAGTCAATCCAGAATGGAATGAAATGACTACAAGGCTCAATTCTAAAAGCACTGAGAAAAAGAAGAAGGGTAAGGGTATCAGTGCATTAGGTTCAATCTGAAATCCTTTTTGTTTCATATATTTTCATCTATAACATTAATATATTTTATTATGTCGATCATTGCTTAGAATGTCAAGGGTATGAATTCCCCTACAAAGCAAACTGATATTATGAATATGGTAAGGATTAATAAACCATCTTTGCTTGCCCTCATTGAAAATAAGATGGATGATGCCAATATTGAGAAATTCTATTTTAGACTAATTTCCAATAATTGGAAATCTATCGACAATAATGACCGTGGCAGCAAGGGTAGAATTTTAGTTATTTGGGACTCAAATGTTTGGGATATGGTTAATTATACTAATGATATCCAATTTACCGATTGCAATTTAAGAAATGTTGGTTGTTTCTCATTACAAATCACTAATATCTATAGTAGCAATTTTGAAAACGAAAGAACTAGTTTATGGTACAGGTTAAAAGCCTTAAGTCAAAGCTATGATTTTCCTTGGCTTATCATGGGAGATTTTAATACTGTTTTCCATGCTTATGAGAAATTTGGGGGTAATAAAATTCCACATAGTAAATTAGAAAATATTAATAAATTTTTACTTGAAACTGGTCTTTTAGAACCTAATATAAGTGGAAATAAATATACTTGGAAGTAAAGAAAAGAATATACATTGTAAATTTGATAGGGTGTTAACTAATAAAAACTTCTACGATGTTTTCCTAGATTTTAGTTGTTTCTCTATTGAGCAAAACACTAGTGATCATACCCCTTTACTTATAAAAATTTTTCATAATCAGAACAATAATAATAAAGCTGCTCCTTTTAGGTTTAAAAATGGATGGGTGGCTAACAATGAATACAATGAGATAATTAAAGAGTGTTTCAGTTTCTCTTGTACTGGTTCTTACCAACTCCAATTTAACATGTTTTTGAAAAAATACAAAAAAAATAAAATAAAAAACTGGAATAAGGATAACTGTAATAAGAATGATATTCTAAACAAACTGAGAGAGGAAGGAATTTTTTTTTTGCAAAAACTAGCTGATGATAACCCTGGTGCTTTTAACATTATTGATAAATTCTTTTCTAACCAAGAAAAACATTCTCATGAGCTTTATATCAACACAGTTAACTATAAGCAAAGCGCTACAGTGGACTGGCTTACTATAGGAGATGACTGCACTGACTTTTTTCATGCTAAAATGAGTAGCAGAAAACACATTAATTCTATAGGGAAGATTATGGACAATAGGTGTGCTTGCATTAATGACTATGATAGGATTGTTAGTGAAGCTATTAATTTTTATTCTCATATGTATTACTCAGACTCTACTGAAACTTATTTTCCTGATATTATTTGTATAAATGTGTTAAATGATAATGCAACAGAAATTTTATTGGCTCCGGTATACCAGGATGAAATTAAATCCATTATTTTTAGTGCTGGTAATAATAAAAGTCCTGGTCCAGATGGTTTTAATGCAAATTTTCTAAAACTCACTGGGAAAATATTAAGGAACAGATTATTAGAGTTGTCAATGAATTCTTGGACAAAGGAAAGTTGCTTAAATGTTTTAATCATACCTTCATTACATTAATTCCCAAAAATAAAAATCCAACTTGTATTGGAGATTATAGACCAATTTCTTGCTGTAATTGTGTTTACAAAATCATTGCTACCATTTTGAGCAATAGGATTAAACTGTTTCTTCCCTGTTTAATCTCAGAAAATCAGAGTGCTTATATTCTTGGTAGACTTATCTATGAAAATTCACTGTTGGCCCATGAAATGGTCAGGAATTTTAATAATAAAAGTGGTGATAATATGTGTCTTAAAGTTGTCTTACAGAAAGCCTATGATAAAGTGAACAAAAATTTCATAATTCATATCATGAAATGTATGAGGTTTCCTACTAAATTCTGTAAGTTAATTTTTGAGTTTATTAATACGCCCACCTTCTCTATTTTATTCCAAGGTAAACGTGAGTGTTTTTGTGACGACCGCCCATGACTCCCGCACCAAAACAAGGAAATAATGCGCTGAAAGGCGTGCCAGGCAGCCATGGACGATAGTCAGGGTAAAACAAAACAAAAGAATCTCTATCGTACAACTCACAGCGCATGGATAAAATACAATAGAGAAATATAATATAGTGAAGCTCCATAGAACAGAACATCATCATATAAGCATCACAGTAGTTTTATACAATCATCTACTCAAATCCATACATGAAAGCCTCACTACAAATCACTCAACCAAATACAGCAGCGGATACCCAGTACATATAGTAAGAAAACTAATATGCAAAGCCTCCTGCTCGTCTTCGTCATCTTCATCGTAGAACTCCTAGCACAGCACCTGTCACCTGCTACCTAGTCTGCCCATCCCAACATGGATGAACAGCCCAAGGTAATAAGAGGAGACATAAAACCTTGAGTCAGACAAAGTCTTAGTGAGCAGTAAATTAACTATCAAACATACCAAAAGAGCATAAAGGATAAAAGGAATAGGAACCAAACCATCCCACTCCACCTCTTCCTACAGTGATAGTCCCAGACATACACTAAGGAGAAGCAAGCATAACAACATAGACAATTAAGGTAAAGCGAATACCACTCGAGTCAAGGACGATGTTTTCCAAATACAAACCCCCAAGGCCTAAACCAAGATCAGATAAGCACCCAGAAAACACCGCTCTTGAAGCCGAATGATAATACAACCAAACATCCATGACTCTGGCTATCACTGTTATCCTTGCCTCGATTTCACCGTTAGTTGAATGACCATCTGTCAAGGGTTAATGGTAACCCCGGTTCTAACCATAACTCCGCACACTGCCTTGTGCCTAGGACTTATCTACTTTGCCCAGAGTACTCAACTACCTACCTGTAGTCTTTTGGGTGTCCCGACTACCTACCTGTAGTCGTTATGGGCGCCCCATGTACTCCTGCTTTTGAGCATGCTAGAACCTTCAACAACGACGAGATCCAAGCCTCCTAGCCATCCTTCTTGACGACTATCCTCATACAAGCTCAAGCTACCTCTTGAACAATCCATTATCAACCAACTTGAACTACTCTTCAAGTTATCAACATGCTTGGAATGATCCCTGCTTGGATTAAGCCAAGACTCACATCATACTTCGCTTCATCGCATCAAAGCAAAGTCTCAACTCAACAACATGGTTTGCCTCATCAAATCATGGCAAAGTCCCATCTCAACATCATCCAATCTATACATATGAGCTTCAACATCCGCTACATATGCCTTAAGCAGCTTTCACCATTCAAGAGCCTTCTTCCATAGCTTTTGAATCCTCTTTCATCATCTTGTTCCAAATCAACTACTAGCTAACTTGGAAACAATCAAATCAATCATACATTCAAATAATCAATCATTCAAACAAGATCTATTAAGCAATTTAAGCAATATCAACTATAATGGCAATTTCGTAAATAAACGAGCAAAAGTCCAACATATGTGAAATCATGGTTTTTAGCATAGATCTATCAATTATAAAACATGGGATTTGTCTCTAATGCTTATTAAACAAACTTGCATAAGTAAACATCTTCCAAAAACCGTGGATCTAGACTTCGATCTAAGAAAAATGCATGAAATCTCTAACTTTAACACTCAAACAAGCCACCAATCCAATATACTCCCTTGGATCCGCGTGAGAGATAACTACCACTCACCAAATCACCCAAACACTACAAAAACTACACACTTCAGATCTGGACAGCGAAGATCAAGGTTTGATCCGGCAATATCTCGCTCCAATCGATGAATTCTAGCTCGAACGGATGAAGATCTTCAACTTTGGCACTTGGATCTTCGATCTCGATCTTCGATCTTGGATGGATGTTAGAATTAGATTGGAATGGAGAAAAGAAGATGAAGAAATGTTGTAGTCGAGTCTTCAAAATGGCAGCACTTCGTCGCTTCGAAATCTGGTGCCAAAAAGTGAGCCGAACCCCTCTATTTATAGGCTGGAACCTCCCTGAGTCGTCGCCCCATGAGTCGGTCCCGACTCATCATGAGTCGTCCACGACTCATCTCCTGCCGACTCACGACCTAGCACAGCCGACCCTGCGACTTAACTATACAACATATACTGCCGACTTAACACTAACCCAGATGCCGACTTAAATTCTACCGACTCAAAGACCTAACGACTCAACACAGCAAGAAGGTCACACGACTTAAGACACATACGACTTACGACTCATCGTTAAGTCGTGCCTACCGACTCAGTTGCAAACGACCTAACAACACAGCCTTATGGCCGACCTAAGTCCTAGCCGACTCAACTGCACAGCCTTCCGACTCAAGCCAACGACTCAATACACCAAGGCACAAGGTCATACGACTCAAACCCAAACCGACTCAACACCTACCGACTCACGACTCAAGACCAGTGCCGACTCAACATAAGTCGGTCACGACCTAAAAGCCTCCGACCTAAGACACTGCCGCGTTTTCCCCAAGTCCTAAGTCGTACGACGACTCAACAATACACACTCACGACTCAACTATGATGCCGACTCACGACTCATCAGGCCCTACGACTCAAAACCCTGCCGACTCATTATCCACGACCTAAGCCTAAACCCCTTAAGTCGCTACACCCTTAACCCGTTAACTCCTTAACTCGGCAAACCCTATGAGTCGTAACTCGTTGACTCGGCCACACTTCTTATCTCGGCCCTCTATGAGTCGGTCATCCTATGAGTCGCCTAACTTCTTGAGTCGGTCCATCCTTATCTCGGCCAACACTTTAAACCGCTACCCCTCCTTGAGTCGGTCCCCTATGAGTCGGTCACGACTCATCACTTGTACCCGGGTTAACTTCTAAACGACTCAAGCTAGAAGCAACACAAACAACACTAACAACCTGTAAATTCTACGATTTATCGACACGTAAAAATACGGGTCGTTACATTCTCTCCCCCTTAGGAATTTCGCCCCCGAAATTCCAAGCAAACAACAGCAATCACAATTATTCCGCATGCCTACCATCCATAGCAATCAACAAACCATGCAACCAATTCTAACCTAGCATGCAGAATTCTAAGACTTAGAACAAGCTACAAATTCATGAGATGTCACGACACTTTAGGGCAATACCTCGAAGAGTCCGGAATGAGCTGCCTTCATCCTCTCTTCCTCCTCCCACGTACAGTCGTTAACATCATCACTCCATTGTACCTTGAGCAACGTAATCGTCTTCCTCCTAAGCTGTTTCGTATCGGTTTCAACAATACGAAGCGGCTTACGAGGTCTCGAAACAACTGGATCAACCTCCAAGTCTTCACAGCTATCAGCAGAAACCACCGTAGTTGGGTCGTGCACATACTTCCGTAGATAAGATACATGAAAAACATTGTGCACACCCGCCATCTTTTCCGGTAACTCCAATCTATAAGCGAGCTTTCCAATTCGCTCGATAATCGGAAATGGTCCAACAAATCTCGGAGTCAATTTCCCTTTCTTCCCGAATCTAACAACATTCTTCAATGGGGAAATCTTCACAAAAACCATATCACCTACGTCGAATTCCAAATCCTTACGACGATTATCGGCATAACTTTTCTGACGATCTTGGGCTGCCTTCATTCGTTGCCGAATGATCTCTATACAATCTGAAGTCTGTCGAATCATCTCTGGCCCAAGTATCAGCTTTTCTCCAGTTTCCAACCAACATGTCGGAGAGTTACACGGTCTTCCATATAATGCCTCATATGGTGCCATACCGATACTCGACTGATAACTGTTATTATAAGCAAACTCCACCAAATGAAGGTGATCTTCCCATGATCCTCCGAAGTCCAAAACACATGCTCTAAGAAGATCTTCCAAAACTCGGTTGACTCTCTCAGTCTGACCATCTGTTTGAGGGTGATAAGCTGTACTCAAACACAACTCAGTTCCCAAAACCTCCTGGAAGCTCTTCCAAAATCTACTAGTGAACAATGGATCTCGATCGCTCACTATACTCTTCGGAACACCATGGAAACGAACTATCCACTTCACATATAATTCAGCCAACTTCGATGCAGTCCTAGTCGATCGAACAGGAATGAACCTTGCACTCTTGGTCAAACGATCTACTATGACCCAAATCCCTTCATTCCCTGCTCTTGTCCTAGGTAGACCATCGATAAAGTCCATCGACACTTGCTCCCACTTCCATGTAGGAACCTCTAATGGCTGAAGCAATCCACTGGGCTTCTTCTGCTCAGCTTTCACCAACTGGCAATTCATACACTTGGAAATAAAATTTCCAACATCCTTCTTCATACCTTCCCAGTAGTAGGTTCTCTTCATATCCCGATACATCTTATTTCCACCTGGATGAATTGTCAACTTCGAGTGATGACTCTCCCTCAGAACTTCATCTCTCAATCCATCTACATCGGGAACAACTAGTCGCCCTTGCTTTCGAAGCCAACCCTCTCGATCGACCTCGAATCCCTTATCCTTCTCCGGGTCCAATCCAGATTCCAAATCACAGATAATCTTGACAAGCTTATCATCTCCCCTTTGCCTCTCACCAATTCTTTCCACAAGAGTAGGCCTTATCGATAAGTTTGCCAACATCTCAGGTTCCAATTCACATCTAGGCCTGAAATCAAATCCAGCCAAATACTCAAGACTCTTCCATTCCGAAAACATGGCTCCCAATCCTGCATGTCTTCGACTTAACGCATCAGCCACTGCGTTACCTTTCCCTGGAGTATAGGCTATACCAAAATCATACGATGCTAAGAACTCTAGCCACCGTTGCTGTCGAAGATTCAAATCCTTTTGGGAAAACAGATACTTCAACGACTTATGATCTGTAAACAGCTCAAATCTAACTCCCAATAGATAGTGTCTCCACATCTTCAAAGCAAACACAATCGCCGCTAACTCCAAATCATGAGTCGGATAATTCCTTTCATGCGGCTTCAGTTGTCGACTTGCATACGCAACAACTTTATCCTTCTGCATTAGCACCGCTCCTAGTCCAGTGCCACATGCATCGGTGTAAACCACCATCTCATCATTCCCACTTGGAATAGTCAAAACAGGAGCACTCGTCAATCGCTCTTTCAGGATTACAAAAGCTTGCTCACACTTATCATCCCATCTGAACACCTGGTTCTTCTTTGTCAATCCTGTTAACGGTGCAGCTATCTTGGAAAAGTCTTTGATAAACCGACGATAATATCCTGCTAATCCAAGAAAACTTCTCACATCAGATGCATTCTTAGGTCTAACCCAATCCTGGATCACTGCCACCTTAGCGGGGTCAACCGCTATTCCATTTCCAGAGATAACATGGCCTAAGAACCTCACTTCACTCTTCCAGAAGTGACACTTCGAAAACTTAGCCTTCAGCTGATGTTTCCGCAAAATTTCCAAAACAATCCTCAAGTGCGTCTTGTGCTCTTCCTCAGTTCTGGAATAAATCAAAATATCATCCACGAACACAAGCACGAACTTATTCAACTGATCTCTGAATACCCTATTCATAAGATCCACAAAATATGCTGGCGCGTTAGTCAATCCAAACGGCATTACCAGCCACTCATAAAACCCGGATGGTGTTCTGAAAGCAGTCTTCGGCACACTATCCTTTGCCACTCTCAACTGGTGAAATCCCGTTGCCAAATCCATCTGAGAAAACACCTTAGCCTCGTGAAGCTGATCAAACAAGTCATCTATTCTCGGCAATGGATACTTGTTCTTCCTAGTCACCTTATTCAGCTCACGATAATCAACACACAACCTCAACGATCCATCCGTTTTGGTTGCGAACACAACGGGCGCACCCCATTCGGACACACTTCTCCGAATGAATCCTTTCCGCAAAAGGTCATCAACTTGCACCTTCAGCTCTTGCTGCTCCCTCGGTGCCATTCGCCTAAGAGGCATCACAACAGGTCTGGCTCCCTCAATTAGATCGATACGAAACTCGATCTCCCTATGCGGCGGTAACCCTTTGACTTCCTCAAAGACATCACCAAACTCATTCACAATAGGCACCAATGACAGTCCATCCCGTGGAACAACTAGCGAATACATGAAGCTCATGAAGACGCCTTCTTCATGCTTACATCGTATCACAACCTTTCGCCCTTCCACATTCCCGACTGTCACCTCAAGCCTCTCACAATCAATCCTAGCCGCATACTTCCTAAGCCAGTCCATACCCAAAATAATTCCGAACCCCGCAAAGTTCAGAACAAAGCAATCACAAACAAACGAGCAATCATGACTCGACACAACTAGACCACGACATAACATACACAAACATGACGAACCCCCTACCGGATTAGTCACAACCAATGGCCTATCAACAATATCCGGTTTCATACCTAACCGGCTTACCAAATCATCACAAACAAAAGAATGCGACGCTCCAGTATCAAACAACACTCTAACTGGAACACCACAAATAGAAAGAGTACCTTGAACAACCACACTCTTCCCCTTCTCTTCAGCAGTAGGAGCTTTCGAAGACGATGGAACAGCCCCCAAAGCATAGGCTTGCACAACCTGCCTATCTTTCCTCGGTTCTGGACAATCCTTCTTGATATGTCCCAGCTTATCACAGTTGTAACACTTTCCCGGCACTTTGGGATTCTTACAATCTTTATAAAGATGGCCCTTCTGCTGGCAGTTATAGCAAGTCATTTCGCTCTTCGGCTTCTTCTGGCCATCCTTACCCTTCTGTTGCTGCTGCTTCCTCTTCCTGTTGCCACTCTGCTGTGGTTTAGATACTTCCCTGGTTACAGCAACAACAGAACTTTCCTTAGGGAACAAACTCTCATGCCTCAAAGCTTTTTCCACAAGCTTCTCAAATGGATCGTCCAGATGATCCACTAACTGCCTCCCAAGATAAGCATCCAGACCAGTCACAAACTTTTCATTCTTCTGGTAGGGAGAATCAATATATGATCTGGCATACTTAGACAAAGCTTCAAACTCAGAAATGTACTCAAGAACAGGCCTTCCCCCTTGCTTGAGCTCCACAAACCTCTTAAACAAGACAGATTTCTGGGAAGTAGAGATGAACTTAGCTTCAAATCTAACTTGGAATTGCTCCCAAGTAATCTCTTCTTCTGGTGTATCTATGGTGATAGAATTCCACCAATCAGCAGCTCTTCCCTGAAGCTGTCTCGATGCAAGCTTCCTCTTAGTTGCATCCTCAATCCCTAAGTCACCAAAGATTCTTTTGCAAGCATCAATCCATCTCTGCACCTCAATAGTCGACTCCGTCCCCAAGAAAACTTTCCCTCCAAGAGCAGTATAATCCTTGCAAAGCTTGGCAAAATCCACCGGTCTCGGAGCTTGGACTTGAACTCCCATATCCACAGATGATCCTGAAGCTGGTATTCTCCTCATGATTGAAGTCATCATGGCCTCAAACATAGGAGCATAATCAACAGCTTCCCTAGCATCACGGCTACCCCTCGCAGCTTGTCTCTCACTTCGACTCATCCTTAATATCTGTAAATAAGAATGATTAGAACACCTTAAGAAACAACTGCATAAGGAGTTCAAACCCTTCTAAACTACTATATTATATATAGTAATCATCCATCAAATTACAATTACGTCTCTCTTACGTAGTTACATCAGCGAGCGTTGGCTAAAATCGATTAACCAAGGCTCTGATACCAAATGTGACGACCGCCCATGACTCCCGCACCAAAACAAGGAAATAATGCGCTGAAAGGCGTGCCAGGCAGCCATGGACGATAGTCAGGGTAAAACAAAACAAAAGAATCTCTATCGTACAACTCACAGCGCATGGATAAAATACAATAGAGAAATATAATATAGTGAAGCTCCATAGAACAGAACATCATCATATAAGCATCACAGTAGTTTTATACAATCATCTACTCAAATCCATACATGAAAGCCTCACTACAAATCACTCAACCAAATACAGCAGCGGATACCCAGTACATATAGTAAGAAAACTAATATGCAAAGCCTCCTGCTCGTCTTCGTCATCTTCATCGTAGAACTCCTAGCACAGCACCTGTCACCTGCTACCTAGTCTGCCCATCCCAACATGGATGAACAGCCCAAGGTAATAAGAGGAGACATAAAACCTTGAGTCAGACAAAGTCTTAGTGAGCAGTAAATTAACTATCAAACATACCAAAAGAGCATAAAGGATAAAAGGAATAGGAACCAAACCATCCCACTCCACCTCTTCCTACAGTGATAGTCCCAGACATACACTAAGGAGAAGCAAGCATAACAACATAGACAATTAAGGTAAAGCGAATACCACTCGAGTCAAGGACGATGTTTTCCAAATACAAACCCCCAAGGCCTAAACCAAGATCAGATAAGCACCCAGAAAACACCGCTCTTGAAGCCGAATGATAATACAACCAAACATCCATGACTCTGGCTATCACTGTTATCCTTGCCTCGATTTCACCGTTAGTTGAATGACCATCTGTCAAGGGTTAATGGTAACCCCGGTTCTAACCATAACTCCGCACACTGCCTTGTGCCTAGGACTTATCTACTTTGCCCAGAGTACTCAACTACCTACCTGTAGTCTTTTGGGTGTCCCGACTACCTACCTGTAGTCGTTATGGGCGCCCCATGTACTCCTGCTTTTGAGCATGCTAGAACCTTCAACAACGACGAGATCCAAGCCTCCTAGCCATCCTTCTTGACGACTATCCTCATACAAGCTCAAGCTACCTCTTGAACAATCCATTATCAACCAACTTGAACTACTCTTCAAGTTATCAACATGCTTGGAATGATCCCTGCTTGGATTAAGCCAAGACTCACATCATACTTCGCTTCATCGCATCAAAGCAAAGTCTCAACTCAACAACATGGTTTGCCTCATCAAATCATGGCAAAGTCCCATCTCAACATCATCCAATCTATACATATGAGCTTCAACATCCGCTACATATGCCTTAAGCAGCTTTCACCATTCAAGAGCCTTCTTCCATAGCTTTTGAATCCTCTTTCATCATCTTGTTCCAAATCAACTACTAGCTAACTTGGAAACAATCAAATCAATCATACATTCAAATAATCAATCATTCAAACAAGATCTATTAAGCAATTTAAGCAATATCAACTATAATGGCAATTTCGTAAATAAACGAGCAAAAGTCCAACATATGTGAAATCATGGTTTTTAGCATAGATCTATCAATTATAAAACATGGGATTTGTCTCTAATGCTTATTAAACAAACTTGCATAAGTAAACATCTTCCAAAAACCGTGGATCTAGACTTCGATCTAAGAAAAATGCATGAAATCTCTAACTTTAACACTCAAACAAGCCACCAATCCAATATACTCCCTTGGATCCGCGTGAGAGATAACTACCACTCACCAAATCACCCAAACACTACAAAAACTACACACTTCAGATCTGGACAGCGAAGATCAAGGTTTGATCCGGCAATATCTCGCTCCAATCGATGAATTCTAGCTCGAACGGATGAAGATCTTCAACTTTGGCACTTGGATCTTCGATCTCGATCTTCGATCTTGGATGGATGTTAGAATTAGATTGGAATGGAGAAAAGAAGATGAAGAAATGTTGTAGTCGAGTCTTCAAAATGGCAGCACTTCGTCGCTTCGAAATCTGGTGCCAAAAAGTGAGCCGAACCCCTCTATTTATAGGCTGGAACCTCCCTGAGTCGTCGCCCCATGAGTCGGTCCCGACTCATCATGAGTCGTCCACGACTCATCTCCTGCCGACTCACGACCTAGCACAGCCGACCCTGCGACTTAACTATACAACATATACTGCCGACTTAACACTAACCCAGATGCCGACTTAAATTCTACCGACTCAAAGACCTAACGACTCAACACAGCAAGAAGGTCACACGACTTAAGACACATACGACTTACGACTCATCGTTAAGTCGTGCCTACCGACTCAGTTGCAAACGACCTAACAACACAGCCTTATGGCCGACCTAAGTCCTAGCCGACTCAACTGCACAGCCTTCCGACTCAAGCCAACGACTCAATACACCAAGGCACAAGGTCATACGACTCAAACCCAAACCGACTCAACACCTACCGACTCACGACTCAAGACCAGTGCCGACTCAACATAAGTCGGTCACGACCTAAAAGCCTCCGACCTAAGACACTGCCGCGTTTTCCCCAAGTCCTAAGTCGTACGACGACTCAACAATACACACTCACGACTCAACTATGATGCCGACTCACGACTCATCAGGCCCTACGACTCAAAACCCTGCCGACTCATTATCCACGACCTAAGCCTAAACCCCTTAAGTCGCTACACCCTTAACCCGTTAACTCCTTAACTCGGCAAACCCTATGAGTCGTAACTCGTTGACTCGGCCACACTTCTTATCTCGGCCCTCTATGAGTCGGTCATCCTATGAGTCGCCTAACTTCTTGAGTCGGTCCATCCTTATCTCGGCCAACACTTTAAACCGCTACCCCTCCTTGAGTCGGTCCCCTATGAGTCGGTCACGACTCATCACTTGTACCCGGGTTAACTTCTAAACGACTCAAGCTAGAAGCAACACAAACAACACTAACAACCTGTAAATTCTACGATTTATCGACACGTAAAAATACGGGTCGTTACAGTTTTAGCAAAAGAAATATGGGTATTAGGCAGGGTGATCCACTTTCTCCCTATCTATTTACTATGGCTATGGAATAATTTTCTATTCTTATTGATATAGAAAAAATTAAAAATAATATTTCTCCAATCAATAGAGTTCAACCATCTACTACCCACCTTATTTATGCTGATGATCCTATGTTGTTCTCTAAGGCCAATAAAAATAATGGAGATGCTATTAGTCAAGTTTTTGAGAACGTGTACAAATATGCAGGACTTCAAATTAATGAATTTAAAAGCAAGACATATTTCAGTAAGCATTGCAGGTATAAAAAGGAGGTTTTGGATGTTCATAAAGTGAGTGAAGGTAATCCTATTGAATATTTAAGTCTCCCTTCCTTTATCAGTCAATGAGATTAAGGACAGTGATTGCTCTAATCTGACTGAGAAAATTCAAGGCAGAATGGAGACCCGGTCTTGTAAGCTTCTATCTATTGCCGGTAGAATTGAACTTTTAAAGACTGTTGTGTATGCCATCATTGTATACTGATTTCAAACATATCATATCCCTGTGGCTATAATCAAAAAATTGAGAGTAGGTGTGCCGACTTTCTATGGAGGGGTAGATACCATAAAATTAGTTGGGATAAAGTTTGCAGACCCCAAAAAGAAGGTGGCCTTGGTATCAGAAATCTGAATGACCTTAGATTAACATGTCAATTTAAACTTTTTTGGAGATTTGTAAGTGATGACTCTTTAGGGACTAAATGGATGACATACAAATATCTCAAAAATGGTAATTTTTGGACAGCTTTACCAAAGAATAATCAATTCAATGCTTTGAGTCAAATCTTAAAATGTAGAGGTTTAGGAAAATATTTAATTCAAAGAAAATTCAAATCTGGTAATGAAACCAGTCTACGGTTTGACCATTCGTTTCAAAATGATTCTTTTTTTAATAGGGTGGGATGGGATAATCTAGTTATTTGTTGTGATGCAAATGCTAATGTGGATGTCATTATTAATAATAATCAATGGCAACCTCATCTACATCCAATTATTCATCCACATAATGACATTATTACTAATATTCCTTGAGATCCTAATGTAGAATGTGATTATTGGGAATGGCTAGCCAGCAGTAAAGGTAAGTTTTCATTTAAATAACTTGAGAACATATTAGAAGTAAACAGCCTACTGTTGATTGGCATAAATGCATTTGTAACAAGGTGAATACTCCTAAGATGGCTATATGTACATATTTCGCAATTAGTAACAGATTGCCAACTTTGGCTATAATCAATAAATGGGGGAGAAATACTTATTCACTCTGTTCCCTATGAAACTTTTTTTTTTGAACTGGTACTTTATATACAACAAATCATTGGGACAACATATCCCATGTCAAGTAAACGTTCGAAAGCAAGTTTCGAACTTGTGACATCCTACACCAAAGGCGAATCAATTAACCACTTGGACAAAGGTGCTTGTCGTTCCCTATGAAACTTAGCTATTGAAGTGCTAATTATCCATTCTTTAAATGCAATTATATAAAGTTATTTCATATGGAGCCAGATTAGAACTACACTGAGCAAAAACAATAAAAGCACCATGGATCTTAAACATATTATAATGGATATTAACAACAAATTCAGAAGCAAATCACTGGAAAGAGATCTTGCGCATGTATTATTGACTACAGCTGTACACTATATATGGAAAGAGAGAAATATCGTACTCATAACAAGTCGAAACTTTTCAAAGAGCAAAGATGACTTATTATTGAAAGTGACAGCAGAGTTATTCTTCATAAGTCAAAGAAAAAAGTTAAAGGCTAAACCAGTTTTGATTTCCTCGTGGATTTTTGGAGTAAAGAGGATGACAGTAAGTACAACGAACATTATCTGCACAATTCCTAGGCCTACCAAACTGATTTGAGCATTGATCAACGATTTGATCAAGGTGCTAAGGAGCTTTAGACCAACAGTTAGCCCGGAAATAACGAAATTAGCTACAGATCTGAGTCGTGATGGCATCAGATCTGTAAATCTAGGTTTGAAGAACTATAACTTAGCTTCGAAGAGCTATACAAGCCGACAGGAGTACGAGAAGCAAATTTATTGAGTGTCTTTCTTACTGAGAAAGGAGAGAAAGTAGCGGAAAGAGGCAGTTGGACGAGATCTGAAGTCTCGCAGTTGAGAAAACCTCACCGTCGCTATTTCGTTTGTATATTGTTAGTATTTGTGTCGGCAACCCTAATTTAGTTAGGGTTTTGTAAGGAATGTCTTGGATCTTTACCAGTTTTTGCATTTTGGGCTTGGCCCTTTTACCACTTTTTTAAAAAAAAAAAAGAAAAAAAGAAAAAAAAAAGGCAAAAGCCTCTTTCTTCTTCCAAATATAATTTCATTCAAGCTATCGCCTTCCTCCTGTGTGCATACGCCAACGTACTGACCTTCTGCACGCAACCCGCATCCACAGGCGAAACTCCAACATTGCAGCACAATTCATCATTTTTTCTTTTCTCTTTTTTTTTCCATCTTGCATGCACCTACTCACGCCGTTTCGCTTTCCCAATCTCCATGCAGATAGTACTCCTCCACTGCCAACCACATGCACGCACGGACCACCTTCCCTCACACGCGTGTAAGCCTCTCCTTCATTATTTTTCTCACGCGCCTCCATGCTACTCCATGAACCCATCTGCACACGCATCACTTACACACACCCAGTCGCGCGCGCGTGTATGTATATACACACATGTATACATGCACGCACCCGCCACCATGCAGACATCTCCTTCCCATCCTATACTCATGCGCATGCTACTATCTTTCCATAAAACTTTTACACATCTTCATGCATGCAACTCCAACTCCAGTACCCATGAATGTAATTGGAATGGGGAAAAAAAGAAAGGGAAAAATAAACAAAATGGAAAGGTCTTTGTTCGGTTTGGGTTTACAGGGAAGAAAATGTATACTGAAATAGTGAAGGTGGATGTGTATCCCCTTCGTGCGTGTGGATTGATAAATAAATATGTTAGAAGCTTTCTAACAAAGGAATGAGAAGTACAAACATTTAATGCTTAGCCGCCCAAACAAGTGCAATGGACAGTGAAGATAAAGGTATGCAATATCATCGGGTGTGCTTTTTTCATTTATCTCATGCGTGCTCTGATTCATTGTGTCCATTTGAGCTCTTATATGTATCACCAAAAATTATTTCATAGCTAAGTAAAACAAAGGACATTAGTTAAATGCAGCCACCAAAACTCAACTGCAAACGATGTGAAAAGAGTGATGGCTTGCACTAGAAAAGTAACGTGTACATGTATAAGTTGTTTGAAAAAGTTAGTTTGCGGTTTACCGCTACACAATAACGCGTTCGCATACGAACCGTGGAATAACCGAAATAAAAATATGATCGCGCAAAACAACGTTATGCGATCAAAAAATTAACAATAAAATACACTGGTTCACTTATTATGTAAAATTTCAAAAGAACCTACGTTTAGCGCAAAACGCGTCGAACGAAAATATTTTTATTTTTCAAATTAAAAATTATGGAAAAATTCTATTAATTAAATTATATGACGTCTTCAAAAATCAACTCTTAATTTGAAATCTATATTTTATTATAATTTAATTCAAATCCAAACATTTAAATAAATTGAATATTCAAATTTGATGACCTAAGAATACGTGGCGTTACAAATGACCAAAGACTAATAAGCAAACAGTACGTTTAGATAATTATCTATATTTTTGGACAATCAAGAAAGTTTTAAACTTAGGTTAAGATTTTGTTTGATAGTCATTTAACATTTTGAAACGATGTTAAGTGGTAAGTTTCCCTTACGGAATTTGATTGATTGGATTTGATTGAATTGGATTGATTGGCTATGTCATTTCATATACGATTGTCTATAAATGGGTGTAGGATTGTCAACCTCGTCAAGATCACTATGTTCATGTTTTGGCCAAAGTCAGTTGAAGGGTTGTAGCTAGGGTTTGGGTTTTGTTGACGAGGAGGCGACGAGGGGAAGAATAGGGCTTGGAATTGGGTTTGTAGTTGGAAGTGGGTGCTCGGGACAAAGTTTTGGGACACGCGGCGTTGAGGGGAGGATCCTATGTCGCATAGGGCAGCCCGTATAGGGTGGAGCAGTCATGTTTACTATGGGTGTGCGGAGGTGTCGTGTTGTTGCCAGTCGAGCAAAGTGCGGCGAGATGAGTCTGTTGGCGAGGACGTAATTCGATTTCGCCAACCGTAGCTTCGTACCATCAAATTAGTGCACATGGTTATGGCGAATGTTCAATGTGCATGTACGTTTGGAATTGGGGAAGATGGATGAATAGTGGTGGGGGCAATTTTGTAAATATTGTGAAGTTATTTAATTTTTTAAAAGACCATCGATAACTTATAAAATTTGTATCACTCAAACGAGGTCGGATTCGAACGCCATATTTTGCGTTGGTCTCCTATCGTCGAGAGCTTCGTGGTCGAATTTGTTCGGTTGGATTTGGAGCAAGTAAGAATTCAGGCTAAGATCGAACATCCATTCGATTTTACTCCAAAATCGGGCCATTTCGACGGAAACAAAAATCAAGATGAGTTTAACTCACATTTAATTTTATTATATCATATTAGTTAAAATCGTTTATTAATTGTTTAGATGTTAGGTTAAATTGTTTGATTGCTTGTTTGGTTGAATTTCCGTTTGGAAATGAATGATATATTAATTTAATCGTTATAAACCTGTATGATTATCTATATATTATCAGTAACCACTGTTTTGCTGGGAAAATCTATAAAGAGACCCAAAGGGGGTTTTCCGATCATAAATTATTTATTTACATCATTATGTTGTAATAGTGATGGTATATTGAAATTAATTACTGATATTCCCATTTATAGTTTAAATGTCTTTATAGCAATTTCCGCTATATCGTCATTTATTAAATTTCAATCCGAAACCCTATCGTATGAACTTGACCTTGTATTTCCTCTATAAATAATATTGAAAATTTAATAATCATTTTTATTGATGATAATTTAAATTAATTAATTATTTTAATTAATTAATTTGAGATTAATTAACCAATTTAATAACTAATGATTAAAATTGGTTTATCTTTATATTTAATTAATCATTTTTGCTAATGATTTTTTTATACTCAATTAATAATTTTAATTAATGATTATTTGAGTTTAGTTAGTTCTTTTAATTAATGATAATGGAGTTTAATTAATTTATTTAGCTTAATTAATTATTTGAATTAATGATGATGAAATTAAATTAATTATTTTAATTTATGATAATTAAAATTAATAATCATTTTAATTAATGATATTAAAAAATAATTAATCATTTGGATAATGATATTTGAATTTAATTAATCATTTTAATTAATGGTTGTCTTTAAATTTAATTAATTGTTTTAACAAACGATTTTTAGAATTTAGTTAAATCATATTAATTAATAATGTTTTATAATTAAATAAATCATTTTAACAAATGATGTTTTATTTAATTGTTTTAGCTAATGGAGTTTGAATTTAATTAATCCAATCAATTTATGATTATTTGAACTTAATTAATTGATTTAATTAATGGAATTTAAAGTTATTTATCATTTTAATTAATGATGTTTAAGATTAATTAGTTATTTAATTAACGATTATTTAAATTTAATAAATCTTTTTAGTTAATGATATTTAAAGTTAATTAATTTATTTAATAAAAGTGATTAAGTAACTAATATGCTAAAATTGTTTTAATCAACTGATTTAAAGTTAATAGACTGATTTAATAAAGATTTTAAAGTTAGTTTACCAATGTTATAAAAGTGTTTGGAAATAATTATCTATTTTATTTATAGATAATGGATTTTTTATTTAAAAAAGATTTCTAAATGTGAATAATTATCTTTCGGGATAATTAATGTTGTTTTAAAGTTATTATAAGGAATTGGAACTCGATTATTGGATTGTTAAGTTGGATAATCTTCTGAATGCTCAATCTGATGCTGGTTTAAATCTTCGGGGTCGCACGCTTGGAAATCAAGCAAAATTTTAACAATTAGGAACTAATTCTAAAAGTGTTTTACCAATACAGAAATGAAGCAAAGTTCAATTCGTTTTAAAAGTAAAAGTTTGATTCATTTATGGAAATAAATTATTTCCATAAAACGGATCACTTATATAGAAACGATTTACTTGTATAATTAGCACTAAACATCGAAGAATTAAACTTGTCGCCGTTTCCAAAGTTAAGAGTGATCGTTGGACATGACTTTGAGGTAACACTACCTTGACTTGTTCGGTATTGCTGTTAACCGAGAAAAAGTACAAGTTTGAACTCAATGAGTGGTGATAGGTATGAAAGAGTTAATTTCCACATGCGATCGTTTTAGATCCTCGATAGTTGGTATCCCAGCTATCGTTACTTCAGCTACTCTATGAATGTCATTCTATGGCCATTTTTTGCTCAGTCGAACTTGCTATCCTTTGTCGAAAAAGACTAAACCAAATGCGCGAGTGGGGGCCAAGCAATATGGGGTTGCTCCCATTAGGGTATTTTCACATCTCATCTAGTTTGGACTCGATTGTGCACTTAGATGTGAAAATATTCAGATTCTCGGTAAGGTATGACGGGGTCTAGCTTAAGGGGTCCCGAGAAGTGTCAAAGAGTAAATAAGCTTCTCAGAAGCATATTACTAGAGGTATATTCCAAGGTGGGTGTACCTTCCTAGTCATTTGTTGGAAAATTTCCTTTCCTTATTTTATGTGTATCCCTAAATCTGTTTTTGCTTCAAATTGCCACACGAAGAGCCAACTCCTAATCACGACATTTGAATATTTATTGAGTCCATTCTGTCAAGTTTTGGGCTGTTACTTTATTTATCCCATTCTATCGAGTTTGGACTGTTACCTTATTTAGTCCATTCTATTAAGTTGATTGTTTTTCCTTGTTCTATCCATTCTGTCTAGTTAGGATTTTACTTGGTTTATTTCTACTTTCTAGTCTAGTTTAACATTATTTATACTTATTCATATTTGGATTTATTTTCCTGATATTTATTTCTTCTCTTGCTTGTATGGATGTTATTCTTAAGAGGTAAAACCTGTTCCGCATTAACGGTGTGGTCTCATAGAACTTTTATATGATCTTCATTATTCAAGTAATCTTACGTTGGTATTTCCAAACTGACCCGGGTGTTATTTATTCACAATGCTCGGGTCAGACCGAGTATTTTCCTATGTTGACCATGATGTTTTGAAGATCGTGGAGGGGAGCTGAAGACTCAGCTGTCATATTATTTTATTTTCCATTATGTTATATAATATACCTATCGGCATTTGTAAGGTCAGGATTTTATAATTGTCCATCTGATAAGGTTGGTTTTTTTAACTTTGATATACACTGTATAGTTGGAGTGATAGTTTTCTACTATCTTTGTTTATATTATATGTTGTCGATTTCGCTGTGAGATTCTATTTTTCTCTGTTCACCGTTCTTTTTTTCATTTACCCTAACAATTTGCTGTTTTGTCAATTTGATGCGCGATATTGGAACCCAACAGTAGAGTTCGGTGTTGACTTTCGATGACCAAAATCGCGGGTCATTACAGTTAACCAAGTGAAGCATTATATAATGTGCATGCTAGTTCCTTGACAATTTAAGTAGACATACCTGCTTCTTCAAGCAACTACTTCACTTTAATGATATAGTTACGCATCGCATCTTCCTTGCTCTTTACTTTTCAATCCCAAATATGTTTTGACCAAATTATAAGAAAATATTATGTACAAATTTCATATTTAGAAATCTGTTATAACTTTTTAATTTTTAAATATAATTGAATATTAATTATTAAATACTAATTATGATGTACGTATTATAAATTATTAATAATTACTACTTGCTCATACTGGAAATGCATGAACCAAGATCAAACACTTCTAGAAAAAATTGATCGTGTAATACTTTTTTGCTTGTTTACTTATTTATAGAATCTGAATCTCTTGTTTGTTTGCTATATAACTAGAAGTTTACATAATAGGATGACCTGTAATGGGGTTGAGATTCATCGATCAAATAATAGGACGATCTGTATAATATACCTTAAAGGTAGAATATAAATGAAAATTTAATTTATATGCGTTAGCACAAAGATAAACACATATAATAGTTTAAACAGAAGAGGTATATGCAATATTTATGTATAGTTCATTATTTAATAAAAGTTGTATTGCATCGGAAAACATACAAATGGGTGATTGAACAAATGGATGGTATACTCAGAAAAAACATGGTAATCAGTTAGTAAAATGAAAAATCTTACTTTTGCGGTGAAGGCAAGGCGAACTATCTCTTATCTATTTATATTCTTGAGGCCATTTCTTTAAGATGTAATCGCCAATACCTCAGATAATGCTTTTGATGACAATAACCATATAAATATTACAGCTAACATTTCTCCGAATTGTGCAGTACTTTTAAATAAATTATGGAGACAATTTTAGATATAAACAAGAACTCAGTAGATGCAAATGAATTATATATGAAGGTTAATCAAAGAAAATGGATGAACTAAACTTATTGAAGGAGAAATGTAAATACTGAAAAATAGAGATATTTGAAGTGATCATTGTGAGAAATGCGGAATACGGATTTTAAGGCTAGAATTAACACTAGAGAGGGGGGTGAATAGTATTTTAAGGAATTACTAAATCTTTTTGAGTTTATGTTATTTTGAACACAAGTGTACGAAATATTCAGACATGGATATGATCACAGAATCAAACACAGATGTAGAAATAAAGTAAAAGCAATAAAGGAAAGAATATACCGGATTTTATACTGGTTTGGAGTTACCTTACATCCAGTCCCGCACACAAGTACGGATTTCCTTTCAAAATCAATTTTTACAATTACAACCTCGATTTTAAGGCCACGAGGTAAACCACTCAAGATTCACAATCATCTAGGTAGAGATACTTGATTTTATGGGGAACAAGTTCACCCAATTGATTTCACGGGCTACAATCACACCTCTTCTTGCTTGATTGATTTCATAGGCTATAATCACACCTTTTCTCACATAATTAATTACAAAGAAGCCTATAACTTTGAATAGCACTGAGATCTTGTTGAGATAGTGATAGAGAATCAAACCAGAGATGATCTAGTTAGACTCAACGGTGATTTTGGCAGAGTAATGGTAAAAATATATATATAAAGAAATGTGGAAGAAGAGGAGTGAAATCAGAGAAAATATGTATATAAATGCGTTTAAAACTGCCTATATTTATAGTAGAACAACAGCCATGTCCATTCGTGAAAGGATATGACGAATAGACACTTCCTTTGAAATTCAAAATTTTGAAATGAACTTCCACCTTGTCGACAAGGGTAGATTGGGGTTATCGACATGCCTATGTAATTTTTGGTAATTTATTTTTCTTTGAAAATAACTTCTATCTTGTATTAAAACTATTTTTAAACTTTATAAATATACTTAACTATAGTTAAAATACATAAATAAGT
This sequence comes from Allium cepa, assembly GCA_030765085.1. Lineage (NCBI taxonomy): Eukaryota > Viridiplantae > Streptophyta > Magnoliopsida > Asparagales > Amaryllidaceae > Allium > Allium cepa. The sequence goes on along the minus strand of CM060928.1, from coordinate 766,286,729 downwards.
ATAGAAAATAATATATATATATATATATAATTTTACTATAATTTTATATTTAAATCTAAGTATAAAAATTAAAAGTTAAATTATATTAAAAGATAGTTTGAAACCAAGAATAATTTGATTTTGAAGATAAAGATTATTTTGAGGCTAAAAGTATTTTAAAACCATGATAGATGTTTTTGATCTTTTTAAAAGGAAGATTTTGAAATCATTTTGAAAGCAAGATATAATTTTGTAAAAACGTTTGAATAAAAGTTAGTGGATACAAAACAATGTTCCACTAGATTTTTCGTAGGTTCCATCCCACTTAGAGTTCCATCCCTTTAACTGGCTCAAAGTGGATTCCATTCCATAAATAAATTGGATTCTAAGATGCCGGTGCTTTTCTAGGAGTTTTAACAAAATTCCTAACTAAATTACTTATTATTAAAATCTTGAACTCTTGATAATCTTAATATTCATGAGTCTTCAATCTTGATATCTTCATCCTTGAATCTCTATACTGTACGGTCTTCATTCTTGGTACCTGCATTGTTAAATCCTACATATACATATATGTCTAAACTATAATGTTAGTATTTGTATTTTATAATCTTATTCTAAGGTTGTTGTCATCAAAACCATCTTCCCAGGGACTAACAATCTCCCCCTTTTTGATGATGACAACCTTTATTTATAAAATATTACTTCTATCCTAATAACTCCTCCTAAAATAATAACTCCTTCTTAATCTATGCCTAACTATCCTATTTTATACTTCTTCCCCTTTGTCATCAACAAAAACTAACTCCAAACTATATAACTCCCCCTTATTCTAATACTATATGACATGTGATTATAATGATAGTGTTATCATAAATAATCATCACATATTCTAAAACTAAAACTTAGTCCTTAATTACTAACTATCCTAACTCAGAATCCATATATGATAATACTTATAATAGTGATAATGTGAGAAATCAAATATAAGAACACAAATTATTTATTAATTATATATTGTTATATTTACATTTGCATAGAAAACATAAGTAAGACCATATAACGATAAGAAAGAGAGAAAAGAAACTAATGTGTATTTGTACATATTATTTTTTGCACACCAATTATCAATCCACACCAAACCAAATCAAATCAAATCAATCCAAGCAATCAATTCAAATCAAACAAAGCAATCAAATAAAATCAAACATTACGAGGAACTTCCACCCATCCTTCTTCTCCAAATATAGGTCTGCTTTTATGGCATCCCCATTTTCATTTTCGTTGGTGAGAGAGACTAGAGGATGTGCTTCATTATCATCTTTGTGCAGGGAGGAAATCATCCATCATATCATATCAAAATGCTTTTCTTGCTCCTTGATCATCTGCATTTGACTCAACTCTAAGTGTCCCTGATTATAAAGAATGAAAGAGAGAATATTTTTGAAAGAGTTAAGGGTTTCTTTAAGATTCTCGGTCAAATCATGAATTGGATTGGCTATATTTGAGTTTGCGAGATGAAATATAGACAAATTAGATAAGAAATGATTTAGAGTGATGAATTATGGAAAGAATATGTGTTTATAGGTGTAGAAATTTGTTTGAAATGAATAGACACAAGGTAGTTATTGAAATTTCAAATTTAAAATGAAAAGTCATTTCTGACCAGTTCTTGTCGACAGGGTCTAGGGGTGTTGTCGACAGGGGTCAGTTAATTTTGATGACTTATTTTGATTTTGTGAATAATTGTGTATATATTATATATGTACTAACATTTATTCTAAAGATAGGATAAGCTAGATAACTGAAAAGTAATTCAATTTCATTTAATAATAGAACGATACAATGTTTAAACATTAAGAACTACACGAACATTCAAATCAAAAAAAATAAAACCAATGCAACATGACATGAAAAGGTAGAACTAGTTAGAGGACGACAAAGATGAAGATAATCCAAGCTTCTTGCTGACTTTGGAGAAAAACTTGTTCATCTTGGATGACATTTTATCCAATTTTGTACTAACGGATGGTTAAGTGTCCGTTGATTCTCAACAATGATCTTTTGATTTTGAGTAAGGTTTTGTTGGTTAGATTAGAGGGATAGTTAATACTTTCGAAGGATGTTTCACTTTCTTCTTCTTCTATTTCCATTTCATCCCCTTCTTCTTCCTCCTCCTCTTCCATCTCCTTATGAGCCAAACGCTCTTCCCTTTCGGCAAGGGTTTCATATGGTTGAAAAACTTTTCTTGAAACAAATTCTTCTCTATTGAAATCTACTCCAAAATAATTAAAAATCCGAGTGAGATAGATTCCATCATACAAAGTGTTTTCACCCATTTCAAGATTTTTGGGACGAAATTCATCCAAAATAACTTGCGCCCAATTAATATCATAATTTTCAAAAATAGCAAAAAGTGCTTTGCAAATTTTTAAAGTTGGATTGTTAAAACTCCCCGATCTTGGGGTCAAAGTATGTTGTAAAAGTAGATTAACCATTCTAGCTTTTGGTCGAAAGTTTCGATTTATAAAATCAAAGTTGTCTCCTTCGAAAATGTGATGAAATGTCTCACGATCATTTTCATCGATATCACAACTAGAAAGATCCATTCTCGTGCTCTTGCAATTGAGAATGCTACCCAAAAGATCACAATTTAAAATGATTCTAGTGCCTTTGACACTACTCCAAATTTCATCATCATTTCCATTATAAAATCCATGGTTGAGATTTGCATAGAAAATTTTAACAAGATTTGGATAACAAACAAAACCATTTTGTGAAGCATCAACAAGACTAAGAATTTGATTGTTTGCAAAAAGAGAATCGATTTCATAAGAAGAGAAATCTTTAAATAAAGCAAACTTCCCGGGATGGACTTTTCCATAGTTAGCACGGTTGATATATGCTTTTATAGCCTCCGGATCATTATAAAGTTGCTCTTTTATCTTTATGAAAATTCTCATTGTAGAAGGGTTGCTTGAAGAAGCCATTAGAGTAGAGAGTAGAGAGATTGATATTTTTGAATAAGAGTTTGAATTTGAAAATGAAAGTGAAAAGTTGTGATAAGAGATAGTGAATAAATAGATTCTCAAAGGACGTGCTCTCTGGTCAAAAGGTGACTTTTCAGAGACTTGAATGAAGTGAAAAGATGGAGGGAAATTCAACATTTGAATTCAAATTTTGAATTTCAAATTTCTGTACCCCTGTCGACAACATGGTGAGGACCTTGTCGACAGGTGTCTCTGAATTTTCGTGATTTATTTCTCTTAAGTATTCTAATATATATATATATATATATTATTTTTAATGTCTAAATATATCTGGAATATTACTAGAATTATAGTATATTCCATAGAATATTATGATACTATTAAAATAAAAATAGTAAAAATAAAAATAAAATTTTTAGAATTCAAACAACACACCAATTCAAAATCAACCAATCAAGCTTCCAATTCTAAGCATGCAATTTCAACCAATGTATTGTAAATGTGTACTTTATCTGAGTCCGTTTCTCTGAATTTGTCGGAGTCGTGAACAGCGGTGAAACACATATTTGAATTATCTGTCTTCTGATCATCAACGCTTGAAGACGAGTCTGGGTCATCTAGAGTAGCTGTAAATGCATGTTTTCATTTCTTTGCGGAATCATTGTTTATAGGATGATTTTGCCTATCTGGATGCGGATAGTCTCTTTTGATATGGCCTGGTTCGTCACAATTGAAACATTTGATATAGTTTGACACTACATTCTGATTTTCAGAGTTCTTATAATTGTTTCTCTTGAGATTATTCATCTTTTTGTATTTTTGAAATTTCCGAAAATTCTTGGTCATAAAGGCTATCTCTTCATCATTATCGCTGTTTGAGTCTGATCCATTGGTCAATGCATTGAATGCCATTGATTTCTTTTCAGATGCTTTGCTTTCTCTTCTCTCAATCATTTGGACTTCAAACGACATTAGATTTTCAATTAATTCTTCTATCTTTAAAGTACCGATGTCATTTGCCTCTTCGATCGGAAATGTCTTTTGATTCCATTCTGGAGTAAGAGAATTTAAGATTTTTCTGACTTGATCTTCTTTCGAAAATTCCTTTCCCAAGGATATTAGAGAACACACAATATTCTGAAATCTACTATACATATCTGAAATAGACTCATTAGAATTTATTTTAAATAATTGAAACTCGTTTGTGAGCATGGAAATTTTGGTCTGTTTAACTTTGCATGTTCCTTCGTGAGTAACTTGCAAAGTTTTCCAGATTTCATATGCAGACTTACAAACCGACACTCTATTAATTCATTCCTATCAAGTGAACAGAACAAAATATTCATAGCTTTAGAGTTGTTTTGTGCAACGGTCTTTTGCTCAGCAGTCCACGTGCAAAATCAGTTGTGGGTTCAAAATATTCAGTCTGTGTGATATTCCAAGTGTCTAGTCCTACAGATTGTAAATATATTTTCATCCTACATGCCCAATATGCATAGTTACTGCCATTAAAAAGTGGTGGTCTGACAGTAGGCTGACCTTCTACAAATGAACTAGTGACATGGATAATAGAACCAGTGTTGGTAGTATTAATAGTACCAGTGTTGGTAGCCATTTTGAAATTTTTTCAAAATTCATATTATGAAACTTTGAAAACCTTGCTCTGACACCAAATGTGAGAATGCGGAATACGGATCTTAAGGCTAGAATTAACACTAAAGGGGGGTAGGGTGAATAAATTTATACTGGTTTGGAGTTACCCTACATCCAGTCCCACACCCAAGTACGGATTTGCTTTCAAAATCAATTTTTACAATTACACCCTCGATTTCAAGGCCACAAGGTACACCACTCTAGATTCACAATCCTCTGGGAAGAGACACTTGATTTTACGGGCAACAAGTTCACCCAATTGATTTCACAGGCTATAATCACACTTTTTCTCTCTTGATTGATTTCACAGGCTACAATCACAGCTTTTCTCACTTAATTAATTACAAAGAAGCCTATACTCTAAATAGCACTGAGATCTTGTTGAGATAGTGATAAAGAATCAAACTATAGATGATCTAGTTAGATTCAATGGTGATTTCGGCAGAGTAATGGTAAAAATATATATTAAGAATTGTGGAAGAAGAATAGGAGTGAAATTATAGAAAATATGTATATATATTCGTTTAAAACTGCCCCTATTTATAGTAGAAAAATAGTCATGTCCATTCGTGAAAGGATATGACAAATAGCCACTTCCTTTGAAATTCAAATTTTTGAAATCGACTGCCACCTTGTCGACAAGGGTAGATTGGGGTTGTCGACAGGCCTATGTAATTTTTGGTAATTTATTTTTCTTTGAAAATAACTTCTATCTTGTATTAAAAAATTTAAACTTTATAAATATACTTAACTATAGTTAAAATACATAAATAAGTATAGAGAATAATATATATAAAATTTTACTATAATTTTATATTTAAATCTAAGTATAAATATTAGAAGTTAAATATATTAAAAGATAGTTTAAAACCAAGGATAATTTGATTTTGAAGATAAAGATTATATTGAGGCTAAAAGTATTTTAAAACGAGGATAGATGTTTTTAATCTTTTTAAAAGAAAGATTTTGAAATCATTTTTAAAACAATATATAATTTTGTGAAAATATTTGAATAAAAGTTAGTGGATGCAAAACAATGTTCCACTAGATTTTTCGTAGGTTCCATCCTACTTAGGATTCCTTCCCTTTAACAGGCTCGAAGTGGATTCCATTCCACGAATAAGTTGGATTTTAAGATGCCAGTGCTTTTCTTGGAGTTTTAACAAAATTCCTAACTAAATTACTTATTATTGAAATCTTGAACTCTTGATAATCTTGATACTCATGAGGCTTCAATCTTGATATCTTCAGTCTTGAATCTCTATACTATAAAGTCTTCATTTTTGGTACCTGCATATACAAATATATCTAAAGTATAATGTTAGTATTTATATTTTATAATCTTATTCTAAGATTGTTATCATCAAAACCATCTTCTCATGGACTAACAATGATTAGTTGGTTAAACCTTAAAATCATTTGTTAAAGACCCTATGGAAAATATACTTGAAGATCAACCACAAATGTCCTCGACCGAATCACAAAAATCCACAAATATGAGGTACTTTTGAAATCTAAAAATCTACAACACTTATTGTTGTTGTTGTTACTTTTTGTAACTATATAAGTCGATATATCCTCTGCATGTATGTCGACATGTGTGCCATATTCTAGATTTTCAAACTTCAAATGAAGAGACATTTCCTGCCACCTCTTCACCAAATGACATGTCTCTTCAACCATTATATAAAGGCACTGGAAAATGAATTTTTACACAACTTTCTCTTTTTTCTCTTACCCTTTCACATCTAAACATTTATGAGAGAAACCATTGCATAATCTTTCATTCCTTTTGCAAATCTGTACCATGTCAATCCAATTCTTCAAGGATTTGTAAACCACATAATATCAAAGAGGTTGTACTAGAGCTCATATCATTCTCTTTGATTTCATCTTATTCATCAAAGAATTCAAAGATATATTACCATTGGAGGTTTATAGAACCATTGCACCAAATTAGCAAGAATCTATGTTTAAGATAGGACTACATGCCATAGTTTATTATTGTTTGTATAGAGAAGAAGGTGTTCTTGCAGCCCATAAATCAAGAGGGTTCATCTTGTAGCATGCGAAATAGAGATTATAAAGGTGTTCTTGCCACCAGTGGAAAGCAAGCATTAGTAGTGAAATTCTGTCTAATATAGCACAGGACTAGATGTAGGGTTGTTCAATGCGAACTAATATAAAAATTCCTAATGTTGTTCACTTTATTGTATCTTTCTTTATTACTTGTTTGTTCCTTGATTATTTGTTTCTATTTGCAATTTGAGTAGACAGAGTTTTAAATTCATAAGTGAGTTTTAAATATTTCAAATACACACTTCACTACTTCCAACATTTAAATAGCCTTAAGTTCCATTCCATATTATGTTGTAGACACCACATTCAACCACATTTGGTATCGGAGCACTGATTTTCAAAAATACATAACTTGATTTTTGAAATGTATAAAAAACTAATAGCAATATAAACACTTTTATAGAACGACAATCTACAACTAGGCCCCTATATTTGATGGTAGTAATTATGCATATTGCGTCTGTAGGATAAAAATTTATTTACAGTCTAATGGTTTAGATATTTGAAATATTACACAAAGTGAGTAAACTGGACCCCACACTGAGTACTCATCTTGAACACCAGACCAAATGACACGAGCACATATTAACTCAAAGGCCATGAATATTTTATTTTGTGTCTAAGATAAAAATGAATTTAATTGAGTTTCCATTTGTCAGTCTGCATACGTAATTTGGAGAACATTGCAAGTCACACATGAGGGCACTAGTAAAGTAAAACAAACTAAGATTTCTTATGCTAACCAATTAGTTTCAATATTTTAAAATGAAATTAAATGAGTCTATCTCTGGTATGTATTCTAGATTTCAGGATATATTATATGCATTAATATCGTTAGGATAGAATGTCACTAAAAAGGACTAAGTCAGAAAGAACCTGAATTCACTTTCTACAAAATGGGATCAAAAGATTGGCAATTAAAGAAGAAATTATATTGGTACTATAAAAACAGAAGATTTAATTACTAATATAATGTCCTATGAAGTAATGTTGAGGTTAGAAAAGAGAATCAAGCAAATGAGAAGAAACCACTGGCACCCAATGTAACAAATGACAATCTTGAACCAGACGATGACCTACCTTTAAGAAATTCTTGAAATATAGGAAGATGGAGAACCTTCGAAAAACTAACAACTTGAATTCTAGAAATGGAAATGTTATTAAGTGTTTTGAATATGATCAAGCCAGTCATTTGAAACGAGACAGTCCAAATATGAAGAAATCAAATTTCTCTTCAAACACTTTCAATAAGAAGAGGACACAATTTTCAATGCAACATGGGATGATTTAGATACACCATCAAGTGATAGTGATTCAAAAACTGAAAACGCCAACATTTGCTTCATGGTAAAGGATGATAGGTATGCAAATATAATGAAGGAATTATTATTGTTTTAAATGATATGTATAAGGGATATAAAATGCTTATAAAAGAGTACAAGACCAGTTTAGCAAAAGATTATTGTAAATGAAATGTTAATCGAAGAAAAACAATGTCTAGAAGATACAATGGAAAGACTCAATGGACATAATCACGAAAATGATTTAATGCTTGAAAGTTATGAAAATGAAAAAGCGTAAATGAATCCTTTAAATAAAAAAAATCTTTCAATAAAGTCAGAGATCAATGATCTAAATGACAAAATAACATTTCTAGACAATGATATTCTTAACTGTAGTAAGGATATTAATAAAATGAAAACCGACATTGATAGATTTAACAAATGGAAGGATAAACTTGAAAATTTACTATCCGCATCTAACCCACTAGTAATAAACATGGACTTGTATATACCATTAAGCCCAAATCAAAGAAAAATAGTACTCAAAGTACTAAACTTGCTAAGGCTACCAAGTTCAAACCAAAACCTAGAAAATTAAAGTTAAAACCTCTAAATAAGTTCATTACTTTAGGGGTTCCTAAATGGTCAGATAATATTGAGAAAGGAACATACATTCATAATTTTATTAATTAAGTTCATTTATCTAATGATTATATTTTGAGAGGGCATTCAAATTCTTCATGGGTTTGGCTTCCCAAAACATTACCCAATGGACCACTAAATAAAATAGGGTACCAGTGCGCATAACGTATATTTTTCAGGTACATATTAATGGATACCAGATAGCGTATGTTCAAATTAGATGACAAGAAATCCATAAATACCGAGCGATATTATACATAAGGATGGGGGAATTGTAAACTTTGATATAATTCAAAAGCATATGTTATTGGTATCGACATCATCGGCAACTCCAAAACTCCTCTTATTTTAAATATTTTACTTTGTGTTTTGTTATTAATTTTAGTTCCCCTCATGGGTTCTTTTATATACATTTATATATACCTCTATATACAAACTCAATACATATTGTCTAGTTGTGCTTAAGCAATTCTTTTTCGCCCTTTTTTTGATGACAAGGGAGGATAAAATATATAAATATACTAGGCAAAATGATATTATATTTTATCTCTTCAATATTTATGTGGTTGCCATCATCAAAAACAGGGAGATTGTTAATACCTCAGATATTTATTTCGATGAAAACCACGATATAAATATCACTACTAATATTTCTCTGAGTTGTGCAGCACTTTCATATATATTATGGAGACTTTTACAGAGATAAACAAGAACCTAGTAGAAGCAAATGAATTAAATATGAAGATTAACCATAGCTAGTGGAAGAACAAAACTGATTGAATGAGAAATACAAATGCTAAAACGATAGAGTGATTTGAAGTAATAATTAGTTAGTTGAACCTTAGAATCATTTGTTAAAAACCAAATGGCAGTTATCCTTGAAGATCATCAACCATTAACCAAAATCGAATCACAAAAATCCATAAATATGAGGTATTTTTAAAGTATGAAAATCTGCAACAGTTGTTAGTGTTGTTGTTCCATTTTGTAACAATATATGTCAACATATCCTCTGCATATATGTCGACATACATGTCGTTTTCTAGATTTTCAAATTTAAAATAAAGAGACATTTTTGGCACCTCTTCACCAAAAGACATGTCTCTTCAACCACTATATAAAGGACTTGGAAAACGAATTCTTAACACTTCTTTCTCTTCTTTCTCTTACCCTTTAAATCTAAACATTTGTAAGAGAAACCAATTGCATATTCTTTCATTCTCTTTGCAAAACCATACTGTTTCAATCCAATTATTCAAGGATATGCAAATCACACAATATCAGAAAGGTTGTACATGAATTCGTATAAGTATCTCTCTGATTCTATCCTATTCCTCTAAGAATTCAAAGATATATCGCCACTGAAGATCTATAGAATCATTGTACCAAGTCTACAAGAATCTACATTGAAGATAAAACTACTTTCCATAGTCTATTATTGTTAGTATAGAGAAGAAGGTGTTGTTATAGCCCATAAAAAAAGAGGGTGCATCTTGTAGCCCATGAAATCAAGATTGTATAGGTGTTCTCGTCACTCGTGGAAAACAAGTGGTAATAGTGACATTTTGTATGCTATAGTACAAGATTGGATGTAGAATTGGTCTTTCCAAACTAGTACAAAATTCATGTGTTATTTACTTTACTGCATCTTGCTTTATTACTTAACTTGTTATGTGATTATTGGTTTCTTTTTGTAGTTTGAGTAGAACAATTTTTAAATTCATAAGTAAGATTTAAATATTTAAAATACAGAGTTCACTACTTCTAGTGTTTAAATAGCCTTAAGATCTATCCCGCATTGTGTTGTAGACAATCCATTCATTCATAGTAATTTGAATATCTTATGGGGCTGTAATTTGTAATAAAACACCAAATAGTAGCATCAACTTTTACCGTGGTAAAAATAAAAAGGGTATAAAATATGTTTGGTGAAGACCGAAGCTCTTATTTTATAGCTGGTTCAGATAATCAGTATCATTCCTTGATCACACATTTTATAAAACCAATAATTAAAGAAAAAAAAATATTTTTGCAAGATTTCCGGAAAATGTTCTAAAGTGCATTCAAAAGAAGTAGATCTTTGAAACCAATTATTTTCAACTTTCTACCAAATATAAAATAAGGTATCTAAGTAATTATATAAGAATGTGACCAGCTTCTAGTAGAAAATTAGACATCAATGGCACTTGATGTATGCAACTATATGACTAAATTAAATTAAAATAATTACATTGGAGACAATGTGTATTTTATTCTCAACACCTAATATGTTGCAACCATCAACATACAAACAAAATATTTTCAGTATACCAACATCGAAACAGTAATAATCAATAAAATTTTCAGTATACCAACATCAATGTTCACCCACTTTTGAGCCAAAGCAGATTTCAACCGAACTTAGATGAAGCAATGGAATAGCTCGGGTAGTTTCATCCTAAAATACACTAACAACACAAGTCAATGCTGACTTGTTCATGTTAGCGACGAGTTTTTTTACCCAATATTCCTCCACTCCAACTCCATGGAGTTATGATCTATCTTTCCTATATGTTTCCGACAATGATTTTTGATGATCTATTTTAAGAGTTGACGAGTTAACAACTAGAATGGCAGAATAAACCAAGCAATGAAGGAATGATCATCAAAATCAACTAATAATCAATGGAAACAACATGCGATGCCATAAAAAAAGTAAGATAAAGGATGCAAGAAAGTTCAAAGTGATTTGAACTAAGAAAACATGTCGACGTCAACATGTTTAACTCACCAACATGTTTGGTTAACTATTGGTGCTCTACACTTTTACAAGTGTATTTGAGCTGATCTCTGGACTCTACTCCAGGTCGACATCTGATCAAACATGACTGTTTCTCTATAAATACCAACCTACCAGCAACCAAACCGAGATCTCTCTTCCATGAACTTCAGCTCTTTACTCTGGATTTAATCTCTCTATCATTGGAGACTTCTTTCTTTTATGCACTCTTGTCATCTACCACCCAAACAATCTAGTAATTCCATTGTAAGTTTGAGATTTACTGGACCGTGGGCAGATCTGATATAATACATTGTAATCCAGAGAGAAGACTACGAATAACAAACTATAAAGTGGGCTTTAGCCATGTCTAACCACTATGGAAATTTTTTGTGTGTTCTTTACTTTTCTTCTATTTTTATTTGATTTATCTAGGATTTCTACTATTTTTACATCTATTTTAGAAGAATTGGTGCTTTCAATTGATTTTCTAGGTATTGATCCTTTTTTTACAATTTGGTGTTTTCACCGAGAACAAAAGAAATAGACCTGAAGACTTGACACTTGAATTTAAGATTTGAAAAAGGTGAAGAGGCCTAATACTAGATCTAACGCAGAAACAAGCCAACCAGAGCATGGGGGTGGCTAGGAAATGTTCTTAAATTCTCATCAGTCCATTTATGCGCAAAAAGAATAAATGGAGAAAATGATGAAAGAGATGCAAGATTGATTATGGTTCGACAATAGGAAATTATTGAATGATTTTTCCAACGAATGGGAGACAACGAATAACTAGAGCTGCAGGTGTTACACCCTTTCTTACCACGGACTATAGTGAAGGAAAATGGGCCAGGACTTGGAGCCAGGAAAGCCACCCTCGTGTCAAGAACGTTGAAGGAAAAGAAGAAGGATGTGAAAAAATTAATTTCGTATTGAATAGGGAACCAACTTGAAGTCACAACACCTAACCCGACCTAAGCCCTACAACCAAGGGAATCAAAAGAAGAGACAAACACTATACATGCTGGAAAAAGGGGTAGGTCACAATGGTTGTATCTAAAATCAAAGGCAAAAGGGAAATACCAGGCCAAGGCATAGGAAACAATACATAATATATTGAATTGACCATACTTATAAAGTTCACACTTTTTCAATAGCCACAGGAATAGGTCTGCACCAGCACATATAAAGGGCTAGCTATGCAGTGCCACATGGGGTCAAAAGTACTCCAAAGGGGCTGTACATAGGGCCATGCTGGATATGCTTCAACATAGAACCATATTAACTGGTAAATGATAAATGGGAAGCTTCTCCTCTTTTTCATCACCAATCCAAGCATACTTGTCAAGAGGGTAACTCAAACTATGCCCAGCTCAGATCACAAACATCCTCAATAACATTCCAGGCATATGCCAAGTCAATTGATAGAGCAAAATGAGGAAGTGCTGCCCAATTTCGTCCCAACTTGATATCAAGTCAAGCAAAGATGACAAAGGTATTAGCAGGGCAGTATGACCTGGGCACCAAGTGATATTCACCTATTAGCCTCTTGGTATGTATCAATAACATATCAGAACCTCAAGGAAATCCCTTACCATTCCTCCTAAGACAGTTTCCATTCCATGAGAGAAGCGGCCGACCTGAAGAGGCTTAGGCTTCCCGCCCTATTTTTCAAGCATTTCGTTTCAAATTTCCAATATTCCTAGTTTCTTGTTTTCCTACTAAAGATTCATCATAAATTTAGGACAACAGTCTGGTGCTGTAGATGGGCGACAAGTGGAAAAATATAAGGGTAGAGATTGAAAGAAAAAATCGCGATGATCGCAACAAACAACAATGCACTTTTCATACTATAAAAGGACACACTAGAGGACAGAGAAAGGATCTTTTTCTTCAGCTTCTTCTTCTTTCCAAAACGAAAAAGTCTAAATTAGGAATATCATATATTTTTGGGCAATTGTATTCATTTGTATCAAAATAGCGAATATATAGTGGATTTCCTCACGGGTGTAGGATTAACAATAATCTGAACCACGTAAACTTTCTCTATGTCCTTTACTTTTATTATTATGTCTTTTGATTTTGGATTGCTATTCTTTTTTAAAACCATTTCAACATTTCAATTGGAGTGCAACTATAAGGCTATGTAAGTACTCAACGACTTAGTCACATCTTAAAGCAGGTTCAATGCAACTTAAATTTGTTGATTTAATAATCATAAAAGTGATCGACCTCTAGATTTCTTCACGACAAAGTCTAATGTAGTGAAGACCAAAAACTTCACCAACATTTTTGGCAGTAGAAGAAGGCCCGGAATCCCTATTCCCGTTCTCATATCTCTGAAAACTCTGTTGATTCCACTTCCTCTGAAATGTCACTCTTGGTCTCAATTATATGGGCCAAGAAGATCACTCACATAATACCAGAGCTTCTTAAATTCAAACAGTACTTCAGAGGAAGACATCTTCGGAGCCAAAATAGAAAGGGAAGACGAAACTTGTGCGGTTCTCCCTATTTCTCTATTAAAGAAAACATAGCAAATTCAGGCATGGTCAGTCTGTCGTACCTGGAATAAAATCACCCCACAAGGAAGAAGTAGTCAGCCTAGTTAGTGTGGAAATAGGAGGAGGAGGAATGTTTACAATAGAAAGAGGCAGAATATCTAATGGAAGAGGAAAAATGTTTAATCTTCTTGAAGCAATAGGATACTAATCGAATGCTTCAGGCTTCCTCTTCGAGCCCTTCTACTTGTTGAAAGAATCACAAAGCTTAGTGGCAGCTTTAGCTATCATTGTACGTACAAAAGGAGAGAAATAACAAGATTAAAATCATAGGTATGATAATTTACAAAATATCAGCAGATAACTTATATACTTAGATTAGGTTGTCGAAGAATTGGTGTGACGACCCGAAATTTTTAAGCCTCTAAAATCGGGATATTAAATTGATTTTAATATTTAAAAGTGAAATTTTAACTTGAATTCAAATATCACTAATTATTGATAATTAAATTCTTCAATTAAATAATTGGAAGTTGAGCTAAATTTTGAATCTGAAGTTTTAAGCCTATTGAAAATAATTTGAAGGCTTGTAAAATTTATATTGATGACATTGAAGATAATAGGAGTTGTAAAATTGAAATTAACATTGGTTTGTTCAGTTTTAAAATTTTATACTTTAAATTGAATTTAAAAATAGTTTCGAGGCACAGTCTCGGAATTTGACGAAACCAGTTCCATTGGATCCGTAATATTTTATTATTATCGGATTTCAATTTTCGTAGTTTTTGAAGTTGTTGTGCGAGCGTACTCTACATAAACGCGTTGAAATTTATAACGAAAATTTAATTTAAATTTTATATGTATATTATCACATAAGAAACCTCACCAGCCGAAATCTTTCCTAAGCAAGACGACTTCCTTTCATATCATGCTTCTTCTCTTTATAACAGCACGCAAACATCTCCTGCATCTGTTTTCCGTCGCCCTAGTTGTCTCCTCCTCTTCATTAAATTACGCAACATGCCTTCCCTTTCAAATCATATCTCCTCTTTTCCCCTACCTTAGTTCATACTCACGAAAAATATACAGTACTAAAAAAAGGGGAAAATGGCCGAATTCAAATCGAAATCAAGGCCGAGTTTTTTTTAAAAACACCTTGCCAATTCGTTCGAAAATCAATCAGAGAGTTGATCGAAAGGATCCGCAAATCAATTTTCTTTGCATCGTGTTCATCCCCGAATCATTTGAGAGCCGTTCAGGTGGAAGTCGCTCGTCGTTTTGCTTTCACTCTACAGCAATGGCAGATTGGCCAAGGGCTAGGGCACGTGCACGAATCGCTCGAGGGAAGTGGGGATGTTGCAGTTCGACTACAGTTTGGCTCGGCGTTCGAACTCGTTTCGAGTGGGATAGGGTTTCGCAGGGAGTCGAGCTCGATTAGGGTTCGCGTGCCTTGTTGGATGAAGGCGATGGCGTTGTTGATGCATGGGCATGATGGGTCACGATGAAGGGGTGAGCGGCTAGCCTAGGTTCACGTTTTTGCTGCAAGGTATAAGAGAATTATCTTTTAATTTAAATTGGATATAGGGTAGAAACAAAGAATACAGTAAGGTAGGAAAGTTTACTTTGTTTAACCGTGACAAGATAATGTAAGGATATGATTTGAAACAGGAATTTTAAACAGCTTGATTTGAAAAGTTTATATAAAAATCAGTTTTAAAAACCTATACAGAATATTTTTATAGGTATATGTTTGTATATATATAGTTTTAAAGAGAAAAATAAATATACATCTTAAATTTACTTGATTATATTAAAAATAGTGCATTAGGGAGTTTAGCTTAATTAATTATTTTTGTAACGTAAAATTTTATTTATTATGAGGAAAATTAGTTGATAGAATTTTCTGGCTAATTAAATCTATCTAATAGGAAAATGATCATTAGACTAGTTCAAATTATAGGTGTTAATTAATTAAATCTATTGAAAGGAAATTGATTGTTCGATAAATCATATGAATTGTTTATTCTAGGTCAAAAATGGGAAAACCAAGGCAATAAAGAAGTGGATTACAAATAAAAGCAAAGGTGAGTTAATCTCACTTGGTAAAATTTAAATGATTAAATTTAAATAATTGGTTGAATGGTTGAATTGGATGATGTTCTATATTATATTATATACTACATCTTGGAATGTTTGATTTATATTGTGCTAACGTCTGTGGATGCAGGGAACAGGTTGGAGGGATCCAACTGGATCCCTCAACATTAATTATTTAATATTCTCTGTTGTGATTATTTGATATTCTATGATGAATTATATTGGAATATTGAATGCTATGGTTCGATTAGATATAATTTGGTGTAATGAGTTACCAAAAATATATAAATTGGATTTTGGAAGGAAAATAAAAGAAGTGAATTTGCAAGAAAAACAATTATAGAAAATTTGAATGAATTTAAAAATGAATTGGAAAAGAAATAAAGTGACTTTAAAATTCTAATAAATAAATCTAGAGTATAGAAAGGAATGTTTGAACAAAGAGGAAGTTAATGAATTCTAAACTTCAGTTTTAATTAAAAAGAACAAAACATTCATTTAAAATTTAAGATTTAAATTATTGGAAAGAATAAGGAAGAAATTGGTAAAAATCTAAAATTTGTATATTTCAGCTAAAAGATTTAAAATCAAACAGAAGATAATAATAATAAAAATAAAGTCCATAATTAACGAATTTTGAAATGAACTGAGTAAGTAAAGAAATTTATTTCAAATGGAATAAATTGAGAATCAATTTGAAAAATTGATTTAAGTGATTGAGATTGGAAATTCTCCCTGGATAATCAAGTACGTTTTTAACGTAAATTTTTAAATATAAGTTAATAGTTTTAAAGTTGTTTTAAAAAGTAAGTTTTGGAAAATTTATTATTTCTAAATATTTAAATACTAAAGTAATTACTTTATTTTAATCTATTATAGCAGTAATTATTTAAAGAATGACTTAGTATTTTTTTTAAAAGTAAAAATCTAGTTTTATATTTTATAAAGTAACCTTATTTTCAAATATTCATATAGTATGTATTTTTAACAAATTATTGAAATAGTTTTAACTTGAATGTTTGAAAGTATAACTCAAAGTAAAGCGTTTTAAATTATTTTAAAAATCTAGTTTTGTGCTTGGTGAGTTCAGAGGAGATAGAAAATATTTGGGAAAGTTTATTCTGAAAAAGAAAGATGGTTTGAAACTGTTTTCAAAGAGTTGAAAATAGAAATATATCTTGTGAAGATATTTTTGAGGTTAATAAATAATTTGGGAAATTATTTATTATTGGATGGATGTTGTGAATATTAATTGATAGTTAAATAACCGACTATCAATATTGGACAAATGCGCTGATCGTTTCGAAGAGACCGGGATCGAGATTTATTTCTCGAAAACCACTTCGATCCAGTTTGTACGTTTTCGTAGAAAACGAGTTTGGATTCGAAGATGGAGCAGTGAAGTGCAAGGGCTAGTCGCTACTAATCCTGATGATATTTCCAAAATGGATGTAGTAGGAATAGTGCCTTCGGTTCCGTTCGAACCCGGGACGGACTTGTATGGATGAATGCTTTCGGAACATCGTCAGGTGGACGATAGGAATTCTAAGGGATATGTTCTAAAAAGGTAACGCTTAGCCTCAAGCCTCATCAACCGGGAATGACTAAAAATCAGGGGTTATGCAGCAAGGCTAGGTGGGTAGCACCCAAACAGGGTGAGGTCATCCATGTCTAGATGTCCCTTTTATTTCGGCTTAATGGGCGGTTGCTGATCCCAACCGCAGGGTGATCTCACTCGGGATTATCCAGTAAGGGGTATTCCCGGCCTTGTGTTGCAGGGGAGCAGGCGTACTCCTCGGTACTGTGATCTAGGCCACGTACTGTGACAGGTGGTACCCCAGTGCCTAGTCATTAGTTGGAAATCCATTCTCCCTACGAGCCTTGTACGAGTTTTGTTTGTATTACGCACTCTGTGGCTAGTAGCTGGAATTTAATAATGTAACAATTTCGGCTATTTTATAAATATTTGTATATAGACCTATTATAATATCAGAGGATTTCTATAAAAACTGTTTTAGCTATCGTAAGGTATAAACCCGACATGTTTATTTGTGGCGTGGTCTTACGAGATGCTTTGTTTTTTAAAGGATTTTTGAAACTTTAATAATCAATTGATTGTGTTTTTCTCACGCTGGAATTCCAGACTGACTCGAGTCAGACCGAGTATTATAGGATACGGGATATGATGCTGTGGAGCTCAGGAGACGAGCTGGATGACGATACGTACTTTCGTACTTGTTTATATATATTCCACTGTGTTGAGTAGCTGTATATCCAGTTGTATGTTATTGATGTTGAACTGAAGTTGATGTACTCTGATGATGTAATATATAATCAGATATATTTGTTTTTGTGTAAAGATATGTTAATATCTATTATATTTTGTTCCGCTGCGATGGTTAGATTCTGTTGTTGTTTTCTATTTTCTTCTTCTGCCTCTTCTTCTTTAACCCAAATGGTTCGTATTTCTGTACAGCTTGAGTTGATTTAGGTAGAATAGTGTTAACTCAAGGGGTACGGATTTGCGGGTCGTTACACTTGGTATCAGAGCTTAGGTTGGTGGTAACCTTGGCTCTGATGGGAATTACTCATATATATTAGAGTCCGTAGTACTCTAGAATGAGTTTGAGCGTATTAATATATATGAGTGCGTATTTGTTAGTGAATATAAATTATTTTAATATTGTGTTGATTGGTTTATTGAGTGGCATATGAACCTTCGTCGGCATAGTCTGGACAACTGTATCGAAGGGGTTTCTAAACACTTGAATAGAATGGTTCGACGTGGTATTGTTTTTAAATGCGGGTGAATGAAATAATTTTACCCGAAAATATATTTTTATATAAAGAAAAGTTTTTGTAAACTATTTTAGCTAATATATGGTTGCTTGGATGTTAGAAATGATAATATTGAATTATTATCATTGTTGTGTAAAAATTTAACTAGAAATTGAAAATATAACCAAAATTTAAGGGAATAAATTCGTTATAAAATGAAATTTATAAATATGAATTATAAATGTAATTTATAAATTGAAATATAATCAAATGAGAATTTGTATGAGCATAAGCTATGCAAATGAATTATAGTTAAAATTGATTTAAGCAGGATTTGGAAATTTAAAATCCCGGAGATTTTGGAAGTGTTTGTCGAAGTGTTTTTGAAGATAAATAATAGCATTATTGTTTTAGAGGAATTTCTGAAAGAAAATTTGTTCTTAATGGATTTTGAAAGTGATATAGCATTGAAATCACTTGGATTATTGGAAAATAATTCTGATGATGACGGCCGCATCATCAGTATTCATTTTCGATTTTCTAAGTGACGAATTGCTGCCAAATTGATTTGTTCATAAAAGCAAGTTGTTTTGAAAATTTCAAAGGAAATTTGTTGGAAATAAAAACCAGGATTGGTTTAAATTTTTGAGAAGTGTGATTTGAGATGTTGAAGGTTTCAAATGATTTGAAACCAAAAGTCGGGTGCTTAAAAATCCTGATAAGATAGGTTGTAAGCTTATAAATTGAGATAATTTTTAAATCAGGAAGGAAATATAAGCTTTGAATGTTGGAAATTTAAATTCAAGGTGAAAAGTTAAAAATGAAATTAACTTGGATTGGGGAATAAAAATTTGACTGGATTGAAATTAATTAAATAGGCTGAACATAATATCCAGTTGTATTCGAATTAAGTTGAAATCAAATTGAGGTAAATAAATCTGAGTTAAAATAAAATTGAATTAGAATAAGAATTCAATTGAGTTATTGGATGGAATGAATTGGAATAACTTATAAAAGAATTAGAAATCCATGGAAATAAAATTATGTTTGGGTTAAATAAGCATAAGGCTTGACTTAAAAATAAAAGAAGAATATATTCAAGCCTATAATGAATGGAATAGTGTAAATAATAAGCTAGAAAAACCCAAAATAAATATATTTTTGATGAATCAAAAAATAAATTGAAAATCAATCAAGTATTGGATTATTAATAGAGGGAGAACTAATTAGATACTGAATTAGTTAATGAAATATGTAATGGAAACCTAATGTAGTTAAATAGAAGCTGAATTGTGAGTTTATGATGAAGTTTGGAAATAAAACTCAAGTTATAAATTAAATTCGACCTGAATTGTAGTGAAGTAAATGTAATTGAATTATGAGTTAATAAATTGGATGGTAAATTAAAAGTGAATGGTAGAATCAAAACTTGAGTTATTAATTAAAATTTGACTTGAGGCGTAACAAATTAAATATAATTGGAAATGTATCGAATAAAAATGAAAGTGGATTAAAATAGTGATGGTTTAAATTGCAAATAAAATCCAAATAAGTGGAAATACATTGGAAATGGCATTATTATTAATAAAATAATTGTGGATGAATTGAGTATGGAAATTAAAAATTCATAATGGATTGAGTGAATAAACTAAATGTATCGAATCTGAAATTTTAAATTTTATAATAACTAATCAAATGAAATTGTAGATTTAAAATGAGATTTAATTGAGATAGAATCAAGTTGAATAGAAGAGAAAAATTTATTTGTAAAATGAAAATGAGCTTAAGTAAAAAAATTTGAAGTAAATTGATTTAAACTAGATAGATGGAGGAGATTTGAATTGAATTCAACTTAAACTAAGTTTAATGATATTGGGTTGGATTTGAGTCGAAAAAATAAATAAATCTAATTGAAATAAAATTCGGTGAGTTATAGATAATATTTAATGGAATGAAAATTCTTAAATAAATAATTGTAAACCATTTAAATTGTTAAGGAATTGAAATAACTTAGTGACAATGAGAAAAATAGAATGTTTTCAAGTTAATAGAATGGATTTAAATGAATGCGGATAAGAAATGAATCGCAAATGAATGGATCGTGAATAGAATTGAAATGATTATTGAATGGATTAGCCAAGATTATTTTCGAGCTAAATAAAATAGTTTGGAATAAACAAATATGGAATGAAATGTAAGTGAATGGATTCAAATTAAAATGCAATGAAAATGAGAATATACGGATTGTGAATAAATTTAAAAATGGAACAGAATTAAGTATAAATTGAGTTGAAATCAATTTAAAATGGTTATAAAACATAAGTACTTATTTATTCACGTAGATCTCATCAAATTGCATAGAATAAATTGTCATTTGATGTAAATGGAAGTAATTAAAAGGCTATGAATTGATAGGAGTAAAATAAGTTGATTTTGAGATTAATTGAATTAAATATGAGTTCATTTTGCTTAAAAATAAATTAATGTAAGCTTATGAGTTGTTAACCATTCAGATTAAGTGAAACGATGTATGATTGGTTGTAAGCAATTAAAATTAATGTTGGAATATTTAAATTGCTTATAAAAAGTGTTTAAAGTGCATTGTTGTTAGAATTCATGTGTGTAACTATTGCAAGTAAGTGAAATGTTGTTAAACTTCATATATTCGGCACTTACATGTTTAAATTGAGTAAGTACAGGTATTGGAAGCCGTGTGGCTGGATTTTGGGCATGCAACTGCTAAATAAATAAGCTGTTTGCTTAAAAATGCTAAATAAGGTACGCCTACGCAATAAAAATAGGAAATATGAACTGTTTTTGGTTTTTCCGACCGTTTGGGCCGATGTATATATATTTATATATTTTGTCAAATTGCAAAAGCTTCTCCGTACAAAGGAGACTTTGCCAAAAAAATTCAGAAATTTTGGGAGTTAGAAAATTTTTGGAAAATTTTGTTAACGACAAAACTATTTCAAATTGGAAATTGAAATAAATTAGTAAATGAAACTAATTTAAAATAATGACATGAATCAGTATAAATGGAAAATAAAATTCAAATATTCAGAATTAAAGATGAATTGAATTCATATGGAAATGAAAGAATCAATTTGAATAGAAATAGATATAAACTAAAGTGGTAAGGTGTAAATAAATAAAGAAGCATATGAAATGCTTATACTAAATTTAAGGAGGGAATGGTGAATTCTAACGTGGGAAATTGATATTACAAATATATTCTAAGTTAATATTTGGATGAATAGATATTGACATTGGTAAGGAAGTCAATAAAATGTTTTTGGAAAGTTGTGATTGGATATTAGTGCTAAGCAGGATATGAAGGTATTATAAAACGAAAAGGAAAATTGGTTTTGATTTCAGAAGATAAATTTGAAATGCTCGACAAAAAGGTATGTGTTTAAAATTCTGTGAAATTTGGTTGGGTTTTTGGATCTGGCCACTTGGCCTTTT
Organism: Allium cepa; assembly: GCA_030765085.1. Taxonomy (NCBI): domain Eukaryota; kingdom Viridiplantae; phylum Streptophyta; class Magnoliopsida; order Asparagales; family Amaryllidaceae; genus Allium; species Allium cepa. The sequence goes on along the minus strand of CM060928.1, from coordinate 766,264,501 downwards.
GTTTTCTTTTGGAATTTGGGAGCCCGTAGAGGCCTTTTGTAGTTGTACCGAGCTAGCCGCGCAAAGGAGACGCTGGCAAAAAATTTCGGAAATTTAGAGATTTAGAAAATTTTGAGGAAAATTTTGATAATTCAAAATTTGGTTTTAAATTAAAACATGAATGATTGAGCAAATAGGATTGTTTGCAAATTATGGGAGAGTTTGGGAAGTTAGTAAGAATAGTAATGGGTCTTCTATTAAAAAGATAGTTAGTAGGATGTTGAATTGTTCGTTTTGAGAAAAAGTAAACGGGTATTGGACCATTCTTCCTAACTAGTAATTTTAGGGACAAAATTCTTTTAAGGGGGGAGGAATGTGACGACCCGGAATTTTTAAGCCTTTAAAATCGGGATATTTAATTGATTTTAATATTTAAAAGTGAAATTTTAACTTGAATTCGAATATCACTAATTATTGATAATTAAATTCTTGAGTTAAATAATTGGAAGTTGAGCTAAATTTTGAATCTGAAGTTTTAAGCCTGTTGAAAATAATTTAAAGGCTTGTAAAATTAATATTGATAACACTGAAGATAATATGAGTTGTAAAATTGAAATTAACAGTGGTTTGTTCAGTTTTAAAATTTTATAGTTTAAATTGAATTTAAAAATAGTCTTTCGAGGCACAGTCTCCGAATTTGACGAAACCAGTTCCATTGGATTCGTAATATTTATTATTATCGGATTTCAATTTTCGAAGTTTTTGGAGTTGTTGTGTGAGCGTACTCTACATAAACATATTGAAATTTACTGAAATTTAATTTAAATTTTATATGTATATTATCACATAAGCAACCTCACCAGCCTAAATCTTTCCTGGGCAAGCCGAGTTCCTTTCATATCATGTTTCTTTTTTTTATAACAGCACGCAAACATCTCCTGCATTTGTTTTCCGTCGCCCTAGTTGTCTCCTCCTCTTCGTTAAATTACGCGACGTGCCTTCCCTTTCAAATCATATCTCCTCTTTTCCCCTACCCTAAGTTCATACTCACGAAAGATATACAGTACTAAAAAAAGGGGAAAATGGACGAATTCAAATTGAAATCGAGGCCGAGTTTTTTTTAAAACACCTTGCCAATTCGTTCGAAAATCAATCAGAGAGTTGATCGAAGGGATCCACGAATCAATTTGCTTTGCACCGTGTTCGTCCCCGAATCATTTGAGAGCCGTTCAGGGGGAAGTCGCTCGTCATTTTGCTTTCGCTCTACAGCAATGGCAGATTGGCCAAGGGCTAGGGCGCGAGCACGAATCGCTCGAGGGAAGTGGGGATGTTGCAGTTTGACTAGAGTTTGGCTCGGCAATCGAACTCATTTCGAGTGGGATAGGGTTTCGCAGGGAGTCGAGCTCGATTAGGGTTCGCGTGCCTTGTTGTATGAAGGCGACGGCGTTGCTGCAGCATGGGGATGATGGGTCGCGGTGAAGGGGTGAGCGGCTAGCCTAGGTTCACGTTTTTGCTGCAAGGTATAAGAGAATTATCTTTTAGTTTAAATATGATATAGGGTAGAAACAAAGAAAAATTTACAGTAAGGTAGGAAAGTTTACTTTGTTTAACTGTGACTAGATAATGTACGGATTGGATTTGAAACAGGAATTTGAAACAGCTTGATTTGAAAAGTTTATATAAAAATCAGTTTTAAAAACATATACAGAATATTTGTATAGGTATATGTTTATATATATATATATATATATATATATAGTTTTAAAGAGAAAAATAAATATACATCTTAAATTTACTTAATTATTTTAAAAATAATGCATTAGGGAGTTTAGCTTAATTAATTATTTTTGTAACGTAAAATTTTATTTATTATGAGGAAAATTAGTTGATAGAATTTTCTGGCTAATTAAATCTATCTAATAGGAAAATGATCATTGGACTAGTTCAAATTATAGGTGTTAATTAATTAAATCTATTCACTACAAGAAAATGTTATATTAATAGCAAGTAGGGATTGCACAAAACCTTCACTTGCTATAGTTACATATGTTAATAATCATTAGGGTAAACCATAGCTTATGTTCACACAATCTTTAACTTAAACGAAAATCTGGTGGTGAAATTTTAGGTTTCCCTCTTTCCCTTCTTATTCCTAAGCCGTCAAACATTCCTTTTACCTTCACTTCCAAATTCAATAATAGCCTCTACGAATCTCCTCTCCACTCACACGAACCGTCTTCAATCACGAATCTCTCCTCGGTTTGAAAGCTCGATTTTGCCACCCACTCTATTCTTCAAAGCTCACCGTGACATTAATCTACAAAGCCGATTCCTTTACAAAGCAAAAATGTGAATCTCAGTGAACCTTAAGCGCGATTCCTCAGGGCATCTTAAGCATTATTCTGTAGCTCGACCGAAGAGTGATTTCAACTTGCGAACTTGACTTTAGGTATATTTTTCAAGTTCTGTTTTTTTTAGTTGTGTGTTTAATGATTTAATTAAAGTTTTCTGAATGGTTTTGGAAATCTTTGGCGAAGAGAGTATTATATATAAGTGATGTACATGAAAATGAATTAGAAAGTTTGCTGTTTATTATTTTTAGGTTTCGATTTTTCTTGGCTTGTGATTATTTTCCTTGTTTGCAAATTAAATAATGTTATTCAATTGATTACGAACTAGTTTTCTGTTGAAGCAAATTAGTTTTTCACTAGCAGCTGCCTACAAATTTGTTTTCTTTTGAATCTAAAAGAAAACAAGCTGCCTATAAATTGGGTGTTAGATTGTAAGGATTGGGATTGCTGATAATCCAATATTAGTAATGCATTGTTCATTCAAATTTTAGAAGTAACAGGGCTAGTTGCAAGTGGTGGTGTACTTGTCTTAGTCTTGCATACTAATTTATTTATATTTCATTATATCTTTTATTATTTTGTGAAAATTAAAGGAATCTTTTTATAAAGAAGTTTCTGAGAAGATTTAGATTTCCATGAGGCATGAAATGCAATTCAGTTTGCAAAACAACTAGGTTGCAATTTGCAACTTAGTTTTGCAAACTGAAATGCAATTCGGTTTGTAAAACAACCTAGTTGTAATTAGTTGCGAATTGCATCTCAATTTGCAAACTAAAGTTCAAATACAATGATTTGGTTCTCAGAGCAGCAAAACGCACCAGTTCCCAATGTGTCACCTTTCCATGCTTGTATCTATGTTCCAATTCCTTCCGTTTCCATGTTTGTATCCATGTTACCATGTGTCATGCTCCAGTTCCTTTTACGTAAACATGGTCAAACAACTAAGGCATGATCGAACGATTCCATTGTAAAACATCATTTAATAACTATTTATTCTTGACCGTCTGTTTGACATCGAATGCATCCTAGTTGGAATTCTTTTGTTGTTAGCAATATTGAACTTTATACAAACTTTGATCGTTATTATTTCAGTCCATTATTATGCCAGATCAAATTATTTAAAGTTTTGTCATGTCCGAATGAGGTTTAACATCAGTTGAGCTCTAATTTAATATCTAAAAACTAATGGTTGATATAACCGTTTGATTCTGAGATGTTTATTTAATAAAATAAACCCATTAAGCCAGACATCCATTTAACAAATACTCGGATAGAAAGCTCATTAAATGAATGTTAATGGTGAAACATTCGGTAAGTGAGCGATAAAACCAATTACATTTCATGAAATGGAATTAATTGTTTTTATCATTGGGGAGAAAAATTTGATGTAAACTAATTTCAAGGATAGAACTTAAAACTCTGGATGGAGTCAGCTTTATAATTTCACTCACAACTATTAAATACACTGCTATAGTAGCAAGAATTGCAAATGCATCTAATCCCATTACAAAATACAGCATTGACAAAAATTTATCATAAAATGAAATCTCATAGCTTATTTACATATGCAAGAAGAAAGCATCTAAAAAGAAAAAATAATCTCAAGATTCTTTGGTCGACTGTAAAAGCTATGCATATTACATCATAAACCATTCTTTTTTCCTTAACATTAGTCAACATTCCAAGAGGTATTACCAGGAACTAAAACTAGCAATAATTAGAAAAATAGTTAATATCTTTTTTTTGTACTGTAGATTTTTTCATTAATATTCCTCTGAGGTAAGCATGACTCAGCTCTTCATTAATTTTTTGTTTTTTTAACGCAGTTAGTTTATGCAATTGTTATTTTTATCCCATTCCTTGTTATTATTCCTATGTACAGCCTGTTAGCATATTGTAATTGAATTATCGGTCTAATCATAATTATACTCAGTTTATTTTATATTGACTGCTATATTGAAATGTAGGTTGGTAGTGAATACCTACACTGTTACATAGATTTGTTCTTTTGTTGTCAAGCATGTAGAAGTTAAGAAAATGTGTTAAATACTTTTATCATCTAAATTCTAGATGAGTTATGGACCAAATAGTTATAGTTCAATTCCTTTGAATTCATGATTTGGATCGCTGTCAAAATTGTGTTCATACGTCAGGGAATAAAATCTTCGATACTGGCGACTTTATAGTGCATAAGGATGTAGAAATCTACAGAAGTATTTTTCAACAATATTCATGAACACAGAATATATTACTCCGTGTTCATGCAATCTGAAAAGAGTTGATAATACTAGGTATTTTCTGTCAGTTCACATATTTTTGTTTGACTTGCATATTGAGAAATACTTAAAATATTGGTTACTAAAAAATTTCGTCGACATAAATTTCGAGATATGGTAAAATGATGGGATTTGGAATTTTCTAATGTATAAGAACTAGATGTAGAGATCTGACATGGGAATATGTACTTTCTCAATTACCTCTTGCTCAGCATTCTCTCAAAACTGAAAATGTCACATGCTTTTTATCTCTCATAGGATAGATCTAAGTTTCGAAGTAGACTAAGTTTAGCCACGGACATAGAGAGATATATAAACATGCACGCGCATGCGCACACACACATACAAATACCCTTATACATCTTAGAAATTTAGATCTGTAATCGTGAAGATACAAAACTACAGACCATTACAATCAGAAGAAATCAAATATAGGAAGAATATGCTTATTATAGATGATGCCATTCTACTTAAGTACAAATATAAGTAGCATGATATTATAAGTCCACTTTTTTATCCTAATTAACATGCACAGACGAAATAATTTTTCTTTTTTCGTAGATACTGTTGTTGTAGTCACATATGTAACCTATGATCCTTAATTTAATGGATATACCCTCAATACTGTACATGTTTTAATATTTAGGGATAAGAGTCTTGAAAATAAACATGTATTTATCCATTATTATTATATAATTTCCTTGCTTTTAAATGATATTCTATATTTGGGGATAATAATTTTAAAAACAAACGTTGCAGATGTTCCAATTTTATTATGTAAATCCTCTCTCTAAAGTCTAATTCTTTTATATTAATACATAATAATAAAATTTGGACATATCATGAATTACTTAGACTGTAAAACTGTGATATTAACTAATATAAATTTTCATTCCCAGTTTGTATAATGCTTGACGCAGTTTATCTCCATTCTTAATGATAGACAATCTGGGTTTGTATATTGGTAAAGCCTTGGAGTCCTCATTTTATTCCCAATAGGAAATAGTGCACCATTAAATTGGTTTATATCCAGGCGAGCACCAGTTTTAACAGTACATATCACATACTAATTTTTATTTGGCTTATTTATGCACACATATACTTTTTAATTTTAACTTTTCTCATAGGATGCGAACTTTAGCCTATAGGTAGCTTAAAAAGACTGGAGTTTCAGTAGAATTTCTTGATTTTGCATTATTTCATTTGGTTTAATTCCACGCCATCGTAGAATTCAAAAACTTGAATTACCGGATTGGGAGATAATGGTACTTATATCTTTTGTTTAGAATTTATGCACACCTCTTCTTATACTGTCATCTTAATCTTTTCATTATTATTTCCCATCGTATGTTCCAATTGAAATAAGATTATATCCAAAATCATGTTACTGTTGTATAACCTCGTAGTGGAATGTCCATTAAGTCATGAGATGATGCATGAATGTTAAGCAATATAGTACATTTTGAATGTACAAGGTTTGCCAACTATTATTTGTTTTGGGCTACCTTAAATTTATTGAAGTGAAAATTAGGTTGAAGGGTTTTTATTCGTGGATAAAAAGTTAACCAAATTATTCTTTTTAAAAATCTGCATAATTACATAACTCTTTTGTAGATTTGCACCTTGATTATTCCCTTTACTTTACTATGTAGGTACACAAAACATTTCTTTGCTATATGGAAGACTTCTAGCTAAACTCGCTAATAAAAGGTATGTTTTTATGCATTTGAATGTGTAAGCTATTATGAAATATATTTTGCTATATATAATATAAATCTAATCTTGTTTTGATCGTGTAAATGTATATTGAATTGGGGCGTGTGGGAAAGCACTAGCCGCACAAAGGAGGTGCTGTCGAAAATTCATGAAATCCGATAAGTTTATAAAAGTCAACAAAGTTTATGAGAATTAACTAAGTAAGACAAGTTTTATAAAAATTAAATAATTTTCTAAAAATTAACTAATATGTGTATTACTTATGAATCTTTACATAGATAGTTTATTGTGTAGACTCCAATATTACATTCAATTGACACCTACTATGTGCAAAATTCTTGCTTTGGCTAGAATTCTTGCTCTGCCAAATTCTTGCTCTGGCTCAAAGGTTCCACTGTATATATAGGTACGCTGTTGAGTAACAACAATTTCATGCTTCCAAATCTGTTTTTATAATTGTTATGTTTGAAAATGTTCTGAAATCAACTTCTGCTTGTTTGTTTATTTACCTTACTTCAAAATTATGTCTATGTATCGTAGCCATTTTTGGCTCTAATGGTTCTGTCCAAAACTTTCAGTCATAAGGGGATTCAACCAACACTACAGTGACTTTGGTTTCTTGAAATTCTTCTACAAAATTTATATGGATCACACCGTTAATAAATTTACATGGACTGCCAATTTAGCAAATTTTAATCAATAACAAATTTCAAGTATTTGTTGGTGGGCTTGACCCAAATGTCACTGAAGATGAACTGAAGCAGTCCTTCTCTTAGGAGTAATGCTGAAGAGGCACTTCAAGGGTTAAATGGTACAGTTATTGGAAAGCAGACAGTTCATATTTCTTGGGTAGGAACCCTGCGAATAAACAGGTATAATTTGACTTCAGCTTAGTAAGATCATAAGTGTTTTGTTAATCCAACCAAAAATCAGTTGATTTCCTTTTCTGTTTATTTATGGGACAAATTTTAGATAAATTTATTAAAATTTTAGGGTTCTTTATCAAATCCTTGGACTTTGTTAAGTTGTATTCTTGAAATTCCCTTCTTATGAATATTGAAATGCCAAGGTTACAGCCAAGTTTCAAAAGGTATGGCATATTCTTATCAAACTTGCACATTGATCAGCAACATCATCATATGAACAATCAACCAAGGTTACAGCCAGACAATTTAATACAGGTTTGTATTTAATTTATTATTCATTTTTTCTTTTTTGTAAGCACTAGACTTTTTTTTGTTTCTTTTGTACACTATAGGTTCAATATGAACAACATGAAATTGGAAATCAAAATTCACTTTGAGGCCTGCCTACAATCATGAGTAGCCAGAAAAAACTATATGCAATAAAACATTTCGTATCGATATGGTGAGCATTTGTTGTTTTCTGTCTTGTGGCATTTGTATCATATGGTGAGAATTTTCATATCGTAGAGTACTATTCAATGATGCAGCCAACATTTAGGTTTATGCGTGTAAATGCCATTTTTATTATTTTCCAATTACTACAGCGTGGACACTGTTGATGCTGCAATCAACAGTTGAAGAACTCAAGTTCATCGTCCAATGAAATGAACTGCAAACATGTTGTAAATATGGATGCATTTATCAGGTTTAATTTCATTTTTTTTTCCTTAGTGATTCAGAATGTTTAAACGAATGAAATAAAAATGATAGTTTAGTGATTCTATTTTGGTTATGGAAATGCTACTGAACGAAATGAGCAACATGATACTGAAGTTGCTTCTGCATGTCCTATTGCTGAGAAGGATGCAACCAGGACAACTATAGACATTAATGAAGAGTTTGAAAGTAAGTTATATTATTGTTTGATTTAACTAAGATTATACCCAGTTATTATTGTATTCACTTCTAGGTTTCTACCATTTCCAACTACATGCATCACACCACACCCAAAAGCAGCTGAGACACAAGATAGTTTATGTTTACTTTTTATGACTAATAGACGTATGTTCTTTTTGAAAGGAGGTGTATGATGCTCTGGGTTTACGCTATGGTGGAAGGCATGAAAAGATATTTGCAAGTGGGGTTGAAAGGAGTTATGGGTGGTCAGGCAGCAGGTCGTGATAGGTTTTGGAGAGGTTGAAGCTTTTGCATCAGTGTAGTGGGTTGTAAGAGATATGAATCAGAGGCAATGAAGATGTAGTGAAGTTGTTAAGAGGTGGCTGTCGAAATGGTGTTGTTGGTGGCAGGCTAGTGGCAACAGTTGTTTAATGGTGGTCTGTCACCGTTTGCAGGCAGTGTGATTGATGAAGTGTGCAGGAGACAAATTTAAAGTGAAGTAGGTAGAGTTTTACTGCAGTGGATCTTAGGCAGTATGTATGAAGGGTAGTAGGCTTGTATGAAGGGCAGAGGATTATTTATTGAAGGTGTTGTTTTCAGGTGACTTGAAGAGTCTGAGAGGATGGTGGCAGTATGTTTATGATGAAGAAAGATGTGCATAGTGCATTTTGTGATGAAGAAAGATGTGTACAGTGCTCTAAGATGGAAATTGTAACAGTGGATGTTCCTTTTTTTACTGACGTGAATAGGAGCTGCTGTATAGAAGTTGTTATGTGTAATGAAGATGGGAGCTTGCACTGATAGTTTGAACAGTGGGAAATAATGGAGTTTGAGGTAATGTTGTGGTCGGAGTTTGTGGTTAGAAGTGTGTAAACTTGTTGTATGTATTGTGGAATTTGCAAATATGTAACGGTCATAAAATTACGTATATGCTTAATATTGTGCATGAAATGCTTTTATTCATATATATTTTTTTATGCTTAATTGTTAATACTGTGTGGAATACCGTATATTACATCCTTTTTATATTAATGCTAGGAAAAAAAATTATCATGGCTATACGTATTATAGCGTTATGCTAGTGCAATAAAAATATTCTGCAACGATTAAACAGTTTTCATGGCAAGTAAATAATGCTATGAAAGACTAAAGTAAACATTCTATAGCGTTTTTATAGCATTTATAGTTGCTATAATAATTAGGCAATGATATTTCTATAGAATTTATAATTTCTATGATAATCAGGTAATGATATATCTACAACGTTTACAATTGTTATAGAAAGGTACTTGTATGTCCTGAATCGTCCATTTAATAGCAATTCAGAAACGTTATAAGTAACGTCATTTATAGCATGTTTTTTATAGCGATTCCGAGGTTGCTATTATAGATCCCTGACATATTACAACTTGTTGATATACAACGTTTATAAAAACGCCATCGTATCCTTTTATAGCGTTTTTTAAACGCTATAAAAAGGTATTTTTCTTGTAGTGATTGAAAGGAAATTGATTGTTCGATAAATCATATGAATTGTTTATTCTAGGTCAAAAATGGGAAAACCAAGGCAATAAAGAAGCGGATTATAAATAAAAGCAAAGGTGAGTTAATCTCACTCAGTTAAATTTAAATGATTAAATTTAAATAATTGGTTGAATGGTTGAATTGGATGATGTGCTATATTATAGTATATACTACATCTTAGAATGTTTGATTTATATTGTGCTAACGTCTGTGGATGTAGGGAACAGGTTGGAGGGATCCAACTGGATCCCTCAACATTTATTATTTAATATTCTCTGTTGTGATTATTTGATATTCTATGATGAATTATATTGGAATATTGAATGTTATGGTTCGATTGGATATAATTGGGTATAATGAATTACCAAAAATATATAAATTGGATTTTGGAAGGAAAATAAAAGAAGTGAATTTGTAAGAACAACAATTATAGAAAATTTGAATAAATTTAAGAATGAATTGGAAAAGAAATAAAGTGACTTTAAAATTCTAATAAATAAATCTAGAGTATATAAAGGAAATTTTGAATAAACAGGAAGTTAATGAATTCTAAACTTCAGTGTTATTATTTAAAAGAACAAAACATTTATTTAAAATTTAAGATTTAAATTATTGGAAAGAATAAGGAAGAAATTGGGAAAAATCTGAAATTTGTATATTTCAGTTAAAAGATTTAAAATCAAACAGAAGATAATAATAATAAAAATAAAGTCCATAATTAACAAATTTTGAAATAAACTGAGTAAGTAAAGAAATTTATTTCAAATGCAATAAATTGGGAATCAATTTGGAAAATTGATTTAAGTGATTGAGATTGGAAATTCTCCCTGGATAATCAAGTATGTTTTTAAAGTAAATTTTTAAATATAAGTTAATGGTTTTAAAGTTGTTTTAAAAAGTAAGTTTTGGAAAATTTATTATTTCTAAATATTTAAATTCTAAAGTAAGTATTTTCTTTTAATCTATTATAGCAGTAATTATTTAAAGAGTGACTTAGTATTTATTTTTAAAAGTAAAAATCTAGTTTTATATTTTATAAAGTAACCTTCTTTTCAAATATTCATATAGTATGTATTTTTAACAAATTATTGAAATAGTTTTAACTTGAATGTTTTAAACTATAATTCAAAGTAAAGCGTTTTAAATTATTTTAAAAAACTAGTTTTGTACTTGGTGATTTCAGAGGAGATAGAAAATATTTGGGAAAGTTTATTCTGAAAAAGAAAGATGGTTTGAAACTGTTTTCAAAGAGTTGAAAATAGAAATATATCTTGTGAAGATATTTTGAGGTTAATAAACAATTTGGGAAATTATTTATTATTGGATGGATGTTGTGAATGTTAATTGATAGTTAAATAACCGACTATCAATATTGGACAAATGCGCTGATCGTTTCGAAGACACCGGGATCGAGATTTATTTCTCGAAAACCACTTCGATCGGTTTGTACGTTTTCGTGGAAAACGAGTTTGGATTCGAAGATGGAGTAGTGAAGTGCAAGGGCTAGTCGCTACTAATCCTGAGCATATTTCCAAAATGGATGTAGTAGGAATAGTGCCTTCGGTTCCGTTCGAACCCGGGACGGACTTGTATGGATGAATGCTTTCGGAACATCGTCAGGTGGACGATGGGCATTCTAAGGGATATGTTCTAAAAAGGTAACGCTTAGCCTCAAGCCTCATCAACCGGGAATGAATGAAAATAAGGGGTTATGCAGCAAGGCTAGGTGGGTAGCACCCAAGCAGGGTGAGGTCATCCCTGTCTTGATGTCCCTTTTATTTCGGCTTAGTGGGCGGTTGCTGATCCCAACCGCGGGGTGATCTCACTCGGGATTATCCGGTAACGGGTATTCCCGGCCTTTTGTTGCAGGGGAGCGGGCATACTCCTCGGTACCGTGATCTAGGCCACGTACCGTGACAGGTGGTACCCCAGTGCCTAGTCATTAGTTGGAAATCCATTCTCCCTACGAGCCTTGTACGAGTTTTGTCTGTATTACCCACTCTGTGGCTAGTAGCTGGAATTTAATAATGTAACAATTTCGGCTATTTTATAAGTATTTGTATATAGACCTATTATAATATCAAAGGATTTCTATAAAAACTGTTTTAGCTATCGTAAGGTAAAAACCCGACATGTTTATTTGTGGCGTGGTCTTACGAGATGCTTTGTTTTTCAAAGGAATTTTGAAACTTTAATAATCAATTGAGTGTGTTTTTCTCACGCTGGAATTCCATACTGACTCGGGTGTTATTTAACTATAATGCTCGGGTCAGACCGAGTATTATAGGATACATGATATGATGCTGTGGAGCTCAGGAGACGAGCTGGATGACAATACGTACTTTCGTACTTGTTTATATATATTCCACTGTGTTGAGTAGCTGTGTATCCAGTTGTATGTAATTGATGTTGAACTGAGATTGATGTACTCTGATGATGTAATATATAATCCAATATATTTGTTTTGGTGTAAAGATATGTTAATATCTATTATATTTTGTTCCGCTGCGATGGTTAGATTCTGTTGTTGTTTTCTATTTTCTTCTTCTATCTCTTCTTCTTTAACTCAAATGGTTTGTATTTCTGTACAACTTGAGTTTATTTATGTAGAATAGTGTTAACTCAAGGGGTACGGATTTGCGGGTCGTTACACTTGGGCTTATATCAGCCTCAAGAAAATATACGATGAGGATGCAATAGACAGTGCTTGATCAATTTCGGTCCATTAAAAAACTTACTTATCTTCCTGTCCTCTTTTATAAATCCTAAAATCTACCGTCTATGAGAATTGTATATAACAATTCATTTTCCTTGAAGAGATTGTATAAACAAAATAGCTGCAAGAGAAAGAGGGAAATTGTCCACATTCATAGGAAATAAGTAGAACCCTGGCCATTTTCGGTTTTACTTGTAACATTAGGAAAAATTGATTTAGCAGCTTAGATGTAAAAGAAGCCAATGCTCCCATTTACATGTGTCTTTCTAATTTCAAAAGAAATAAAGGTTCCTCACTAGTGAGTTTGATGCTTTCAGCATATAGAACGAAGGTGGCTAGAGCAAGAGTATATGAATGAGGGGAATGTTTTTTTGGAGCAAGATCTAAGGAAGAAAGCTATTAACAAATAGGAGAATGCATAGGAACATAAAGGCCATAACGGATATGTTCGGGAGTGATGGATATATACCCCTCCGATGGCACATTAATACGTTCATGAAGTTCGGGAACCTTTATCGCATAGCCAGAAAACACAAATTACCTAAGACCACCGATAGCATCTTCCACTCTTGTGATGTTAAAAGGAAGAAGCATAGAGGAAGATGAAGAGGAATCCATGTCAAAGTTCTAAAGATTACTTCTAAGAAGGGGCGAACAAGGATCAAACTAATTTCTCCTATTATCAATCTATCGAAATACCCCCAAATTTGGAAATTAACCTAATAGCAGTTCTTTCCAAACAAAAGGATAGAAAATATTTGGGAAAGAGGAAGAAACATCATACATATCATAATTTGAATAATGGTCGCACGATTGAAGTGATTAATGATTTATATGGAATGTGGATTCACTCCTAAAATAATGAGTGCAAAGATTGACAAAAATCTGCCTGAAAAAACGAAAAGTCAGATTGAACAACTCTTTGAAAATGAGGCAGTGAGGGAATGTTACATGTACAAGAGCATTGAATGTGAGTATAGCTGAAAAGACTTTTTACGAACATAAAAATAATAGACTAGACAGAACTGACTAGACGTGTAGACTAGGTGCTTAAGATAACAAGTCTACCTCGGCATATAGTCACCATAGACTTGGGGAACACGTGTATTACCCATTCTTACCATGAACTATAGTAAAGGAAAATTGGATAGGACATGAATTCAAGAAAGCCGCCCTCGTGTAGAGAAGGTTGAAGAAAAATAAGAAGGAAGTGAATTAACCAATTTCATGCTAAACATGGAAACAACTTGAATTCACAACACCAAACCTGACCCAAGCCCTGCAACCAAAGGAACCACGATAAGAGACAAACACTGTACGCATTTGGAAACAAGCGTAGGTCACACTTGTTGTTTCCAAAATCAAAGGCAAATGTGAAATATCGAGCCAAGGCATAGGAAGCAGTACATGATATACCAAGTTGATCGTACTTGAAAAGCTCACACTTTCTCAGTACCTATAGGAATAGACCTGCACCAACACATACCACAGGCAACCTAGGTAGCACCGTATAAGGTCAAAAGCACTTCAAAATGGTCGTATATAAGACCACTCAGGATATGCTTCAATGCAAAACCATACTCATAGGTAAACAACAACTGGGAAGCTCCTCCTCTCTCTCATCAACAATCCAAGCATACTTGCAAAGAGGGTAACTGAAACTGCACCCAGCTAAAATCATAATGGCCACAAGTACATTCCATGCATATGCTAAGTCAATTCATAGAAATAATAGGGAAGTACTGCCCTATTCTGACCCGACATGATATAAGGTCAAGCAAAGAAGGCAAAGGTATTAGCAGGGAAATACGACCTAAGTACCAAGCAATATTCACCACTACGCCTCTCTGTATGCATCAACAAAGTACCAGAACCTCAAGGCAGTTCCCTACCATTTCTCCAATGATAGTTTCCATTCCGAGAGAGAAGAGACCAACCTGTATAGGCTTGGGCTTCCCACCTAATTTTTTCAAGCATCCTGCTTCAAATTTCCAAGGTTCCCACCAGTTTCATAGTTTCACACCAAAGACTCGTCATTAGTTTAGGCACGACAAACTGGCAATGTAAATGGATGATAAATGGAGAAATCTAAGGTTAAAGATTGATGGAAAGAATCAAGGATGACCATAATAAATAAAAATGCACTTTTTATACTATAAAATGAGACACTAAAGGACAGAGAAAAAGATCTTTTTCTTTGGCTTCGTCTTCTTCCCAAAAAGGAAAAGTCTAAAATAGGAATATTATATACTTGCATAATGGTATTCATCTATATAAAAATAATAAATATATAGTAGATTATCCCATGGACATAGGATTAACAATAATCTAAACCACGAAAAAAAAAATTGTGTCCTTTACTTTTATAATTCTATCCTCTGATTTTGGGTTGCTATTCTTTTACAAAACTATTTCAATGTTTCAAAAAATAGTTGGAGTGTGATTATGAGGCTACGTAAGCACATAATGACACATTCACCTCTTAAAGCCATGTCCAATACGACTTAAATTTGCCGACCCAAAAATTGTCGTCGACCTCCAGACTACTTCATGACTCAGCCGAGTGTAATAAATAAGAAAAACTTCACCAACGTCGGTGATTCAGAACCAAGTTTTAGAAGCTAATGCAGGAACATCTAAAGTTAGGGTGGAGCAAACTGGGACGATGCCCTAACCAATAGTACAACTCAGTACCGACCCAAGTCAACTCAGTACCGAGACAATTATACTGAAGGCAACATTAATGTGAATGGAATGTGCTGAACACCACAAGCAAAAGATGTTGGGGCAAGAAATGCAAACCAAAATGTGAACGGGAAATGACTAAAAGAGTATGTGCTAGAACCTCTCCATAGGAACAGAGGATAGAATGAAACCAAAGAAGTAATTATAGTGCGAATGTGCAACAAAAGGAGTACATTCTAGAGTATGTGCTAGAGTTCCCCTACAGAAGAGAAGCAGTTACAATGCTAACGTGCAACAAGAGTAGAACATGCTAGAGTATATATCGGACTTCCCTACGGAGGCAAGGGACAAAACATCGCTTTTGGACGATGACCTTCTTTGGACGGTGAAAATCTGGTTGTTGAATTGGTAAGGAAAATAGTTAGAGGTGGAACCCAGAACAGAGTTTAGAGGATGTAAGCTGGAATCCATTCACTTCTAATATCCAAGACACGGGAAATCCTTCCCATTTTAAGGTTCCGATGTTGGAAATGTATGATGGAAAGTTGGATTCGACAGTTTATATGATGAGATACATCAGTGATATAGAGGCGTTGGGTTCTTATGAGGAGGTAATATGGCAATCCTTTCCATTATAGTTAACGAACTTGGCACCAATATAGTTCAGAAAACTGGAGAATGAGCCTATTAGCATGTGGACCGACCTATGAGTAAATTCTTAAGGCAGTTTAAAGTTCATGTCTCACGATTGAATAATGTGACGACGCTATCAAGTATGAAACAAAGGCCCAGAAAATCCTTGAGAAGCAATTTGTCGAGATTTAATGCAGCAACCATAGTCGATAAGCTAGACCCATCAATAATCTTAATGGTTGCAGTATTTGGAGTCGTATGCAAGACCGACTTCAAATTTGCACTAAAAGTTGAGATATATTTGCATTAGAAAGACACAGAAGCTAAGGGTGCTAAAATCAATGCTGCACATGAAAAAGGCTATCTGGAATGAGAAACGAAAAATACAACGGAAAAGGAAGAGCTAATGATGACCTCAGGGAACCAAAACGATAAAGGAGGGAACCAAATATCTCTTCCTATGCTGATTTAACAGAGATCTGGAAAAGCATATAGCTAGATGTTAGGGGCCAGATCCTCTATCAAAAGCAAGCTAATAGAGAGCCTACCGATCATGAGAAAAGATCTGACAAGTTTTGCATCTTCCATGAGCAAGATAAGCATGAAATAAACGAGTGTCGCCACCTTCTTGATCTGATAGAAGAATTGGTTCAGAGCAACTAACCGCAATGTATGTGAGGAATTGAATGGCAATGGCAAGGCCAGAGTTGCCAACATCTATAGCAAATACATCAAGGAACAACTATGGATCTGATTCGGGACTCGATATCCAATGACTGAGATGGTTGAGAGTCAATTTTGATTCACTTGCTCTTTTTTTACTTTAGATAGTTAAGACAATAATAACCTCAAATCGCTTACATGTTTGCGAGGTCCAGATTGGTCTCTAGGCACTTCCCGAGTAGGATGTCAAAGATGATTACTTAGGATAATTATGATCTCAGATCATTTACACATGTACAAGACCTAGATTAGTCCCTAGGTATGCTCCGAGTCAAATGTCTATGGTGGATAGTTATGGCTCTTGCTTGGTTTCTTTGATTTGGATATTTGACTTTTGAAAGACCCGCATTAAATGTGATGATTGATATTGATTGCTTTAAGTCTCGTCCGGAGAGACTGGACTGGAGTTCAGGGTGCAATTCCCCTCACCAGAGAGCAAGCGGATGGGCTTGTAAGATATTGATTGCATTAAAGCCCATCCGGAGGGATAAGACTAGAGTGCAGGGTGCAAGTGCCCTTGCCAGAGAGTGAGAAAACAGGCTTGTACGATAATAATTGCTTTAAGTCCCATCTAGAGAGATGGGTCTGGAGTGCAGGGTGGAAGCTCGCTTACCGAAGAATGAGTGGATGGGCTTGTACAAAAAGTAAGTCCTCTCATTCGAGAGTGAGTAGATGGGCTTGTTTGGTCATTGAGTTCCTTTGTCGGAGAGCGAGTGGATTCAGCGAGGATCCGAAGAGATCGAAACCCTAAATCGAATGCCAAATGATCCAGAGAGATCGACTCCTAGCTAGAACGTTAAACGATACAGAGAGATCGTCCCCTTAAGTTAAACGATAAATGATTCGGAGAGATCACACATTAAATTGAATGTAACACGATCTAGAGAGATTGAACCTTCGAAAGGAAACATATTTGATAAAAGGTTTTGAATTCCTTTTAATTGGAGTAAACTGATAAATTTCGAATGAACACAGGACAATTTTGATATGTGATGTAATAACTTTGAATGAAATCTGAATAATTATGATGTATAAATAACATTTAAGCAGAGACTAGAGTCTTTAGCTATAATAGGTTTGGAATGACATGTAATTTGCAAGAGAATTCAAAGAAACTAGATGATTCATTAAGATTGCGATCAACGGATAGCCGAAGAGATCAACTATCAAAAACGTATTATTGGAACTTGTTCTTGAGCAAAGCACACCTTACAATCAAAAGGCATACTTTGGAGGGTAGATGTCAAAACTTTTTTGAGCCAAAGCAGATTTCAACTGAACTTATAAGATTGAAACCAAGACGAAACGACTTGAAAGTTGGCACGACAGTTAGATGAAGCAAAGGAATATCTCAAAGAAGTTTCATCCCAAAATAAATTAACTACACAAGTCGGTGCCCACTTGTTCATGTTTATGGCGACATGATTTTCCCCGATATTCCTCCACGCCAACTCCACAGGAGTTATGTAATATCCCGGAATTTCGGAGAATTTAAAATGTGATAATCTCTTAATTTAAGTCATTTAAAAATGATAAAATTATTATCTTCAAATATAAATAACCAAAATAAAATTTATGTGATGTTTTTAAATTTAGAAATAAATTGATTTTAAATGGAATAATTATTTAATTTGTGTTATTTTATAAATTTGATTTTTAATAGGCTTAACATTTTAATTTAATAAGTGTTGTTTAAATATATATTTATTTAAAAATTAACTTTAAAATTGGAATTTAATATTTCTTAGTTTAATTGTGTGTTTGTTTAATTTAACATAGATATATTTGATTTGAAATTGAAGTTTAAATTGGGTTTGGATTTAAAATTGGAAAATTTGAATTGGAATTTGAAATTTAAAAAGAATTTATATTTTGAAATAATTATGTATATAAAACGATTTATGAATAAAAAAAATTATTTCAAAAATAAGATTTGTTTTATATTAATTTAAAACAAAAGAATTTTATTTATATAAATTTAGAAAATATTTATTTAGTAGTAAATAAACGCAAAAGCATTTAAATTAGCATGTAAAAATGGGTTAAATAATTTTATATTATTTTATTTGGAATCTAATTAGCCTATATTTTATTTTCTTTTGAAAATTTTATTTTTATAAAAGAAAAAGGATTTATAAATTTATAAAAGCATTTACATATTAGGAAATTTAATAATAAAGGCTTTTAAAAATCGTCTAAAAATAATTTAAAAATAAGAAAGGACATGTGTAAAATTTTAGAGCTTATTGATTAACATTTGTAAATAGATTAGGATTAGTAATGACAAATGTAAACAAAATTTAAACAAGTGTCCCTCTTTCTTATTATTTTTTATTTTAATAAACCTTAAAATTCAGCATATAAATTCCCGTTATCTTCTTCATTCTTTTTCTTTGAATTCAGAAATTAATGGCCACAATGTGAAAATGTTTCCTCAAGAAAAACTCAATCTGAAATATTTTCATATGCAAACCAGAAAATCAAAACCCTGTAACTTCAAGTCTGAAACAATATTCAAATCCTCAAGTTCAAAAACCTGTAGCTTTTTTTCAAATACTGATCTCCTCAAAAACAAATTATAGCCAATCTTCAGCCCAAAATTGTCAAAAAGCCAAACCCTGTAATACTTTTAACAAGCCTGTAGCTTTTTCAAAAATGCAAACCTGAAATGTTTTTCTTCCATCTGAAGTTCATTCCTCAAACAAAATAATCAACTCTGTAATCCTCTATTATCAAAGAATTTTCAAAGGCTTGGAAAATCATCTTTTATCAAAAATCTGAAACCAGAATTATTTTTCAAAGCCCGAGAATCAAGTTTCAAGTGCAATACAAACTGGCAACCCAACAAAGTATCAAAGTCTTAAAAGCAAAGACAACTATCAGAAATCAAGCCTGTAGGAATTAAGCAGTATCAAAATACAGTATTCAAACTTTCAAAAAGTAGGGCTTCAGTTCCATCCTATTTCCAAAACTCTTTGCAAATTCAAGAGGTGGGTAAACATCTAGTTTTTAAACTTAAGTAGGATAAAATTTGTTGCTTACGTGATTGCTGAGATAATGATTCATGCATGTGTTGATAGTTGTATATAAATCTGCATGTATGGTTGTATTTGAATCTGCATGCCTGAAGTTAGTGTTCCTCTGTTCATTCCTGATTACAGAGTTTTATAAATAAACAAAAATTCAAACTTTACATATAAACACTTTGAAGCTTTGGGGTTTCAAATAAATTAATCAAGTTTAAACTCATCTAGATTATAAAAATATGTCTAAGTAATTTAAGTTTGGAAAATTACTTGTAAACGAGAAATTGCAGAGGGAACTCGTACAATGTAATAAATCAAATATTGTGTTATGTTGATTCATATATACATATATATATCGAATCATCATTGGAATTTATGATTTTTTTAAAAAATATCAAAATTTTTAATGTTGGAATGAAGTTGAATTTTGGGTTTCTCTGGAAATTGGGTTTTGGGTAATTTATGGAAGCTGGAGTGTTTGGGGTGGTCGGGATTGTTACTGGAGGTGGAGGAGGTAATAGGGGTTCAGGCAAAAATGGTGGTTGAGGCAATTGGGGACTGTGGCGTCGGCGATGATCAGAATTTGTTTTCAACCTAATTTTTGGATGGTTTGGATTTTGGGTCACTACGTGGGCTTTGTTGGATCGAGTGCTATGAAATTTTAGGAGATGGTAGCGTGTAGGCTCGGCAGAAAATGGTCAGCACCCCTCGATCTCTGATGGCCGGAGCTTGGTGGTCGAAGGGAGTTTATGGAAGGCCGTTTTGGTTTCAGGCGAACTGGGTAATCAAGTATTGATCGAAGTCTCGTTTGAGTGGTTTTGTGGTCGAATTGTGTTACTGTGGTGATGAGTGAAGTGCCGGAGGCGATGACGTTGGTCGGAGGCAACCTATGGCGGCGTGCATGTACACGGAGTCGGTTTGGGTGTTAGTATTTTGGCATGGGATGTCTCGAAGTCGAGTTCGAGTTTTGGGGTGGGAAGCTCGAGTTCATACTCGAGTATGTTGGAAGTGTTTTGCCTGTAGATTGCAAACTTTAATTTTAATCTAATTTTTTTTTAAAAAGAGAAGAAGTGAAACTCGGGTATGACCCGAGTAAGCTTCGAGTTCGACCCGAAGCAGGAGCTCAAAACTGTAATTAAGATTTTAAAAGGTTTTAAAAACTTGTTTTTGAAATTTAAAAATTTAAATTGGTTTAAAACTCTTATATAAATTACTTGATGTTTAAATAAATGTTTTCTTAGAAGTTTTGATTAAGAAGTTTTGAAGTTTGATAATTTAAACTTTGTAAAAAAAATTAAAGTGATTTTAAAAATCGAGTTTTGAAAGTAATTTTAAAAGTTTATATAAAGGACAAGTTTTAAATTCAAATTGAAACTAGTTTTTGAAACTATAAATTGATAAATGTTTTAAGTTATTGAAAGTTGTGTTTTGATAACTTTAATTTATCAAGCTAAATGATTGTTTTAACTTAAAAACTTAATTAATAATTTAATTAAGTAAAGATAGCTATAAAGGTAAATGATGTAAATTTGTTAAGGGTAATTAAAGCATTTATAAGATAATGTTTTATCTTAATTAAGGTTTTAATATTTTAATTTTGATTAAGTTAGTCTAAAGAAATTTAGTTTAATTAATTAGTTTAATTATAAAGGATTGATTAAGAAATTAATTAAGGAAAAATAATTTACTTGATTAATAAATGGTTAAGGATTAAAGGTTAATTAATTTAAGATTAATTAAATTATAATTAAAAGATCATTAACTAGATTATTGATTAATGATCAGAGCTTAATAAATCAAGTAATTAAGTGTAATTATGACTTAATTAATCTAGTGATTAAGATTGATTAATTAAGTAATTAATGAGTAGATAATTAAGTAAATTAAGTTTACTTAATTAGTAATTAAGAAGTGCTTAATTTGTAATTAAATTTTATTAATTAAAAATTAAGGTTTTATAAATTAATAATTAAAGGATAATTAATCCGTAATTAAGGATTAATTAAGAAATTGTTAAATGGTAATTACTTGATTAATCAAATGTGACTTAGGATTAATCAAATGTTAATTTAGGATTGATTAACTGTTAATTAAGGATAGGTTAACAGTTAATAAAGGATTAAGCAAATGGTTAATTAACTAATGATTAAGGAATAATTAATCTGTAATTAAGTTCTTAATTAATAATTACTAATTAGGTTTATTAATTAATAATTAAGAGATAATTAATTAGTTAATTGATGGTTAATTAATTAATTATAAAAAGTAATTATGGATTAATTAATCTATATTAAGAGATATTGATTAATAATTAGGGTTATTAATTGATAATTGATGGATAATTAATCAGTTAATTAAAGGTTAACTAATTGATTATAGATGTAATTATGGATTAATTACATTGTATTAAAGGAGATTAATTAATAATTGAGGTTTATTAATTGATAATTTAAGAATAATTAATTTGGATTAGGGATTGATTAATTGATTAATTGAGTTAATCAAGAAGGGATTAATTAATTAAGGTTAGTAATTAATTAATGATTGTATGAGCAGGATTAAGTGGTTAATTCTTAAGGAGTTAATTTAATTTAAGTAATTAAATTAATTATGATATGAATTGATAATGCTTGCTTATGAATGATTATTGTTGAATGTCCGAATTGGATGATATCTATTGGATTGATATCTATTGGATGATATGTTGTGACTTTCTGTGATATGATATTGATTATATCAATGATGAATGTGTGATATTTATCTATGTTAATGTTGTATGTATTCAAAGCATTGAATTGAATTGAATTGAATTATTTAAACCTTTAAACAACTTGTCCTTTAAGACACGTTTGGTTCGATGAGACTGGGATCGGGTATCAAATTTGATTATCTGAAAACCACATCGATCCAAGTTAAATGTTAGGTCATGAATTCAAGTGAAGATCGAGTTGATAAATCGAAGTGTAAGAACTATCTGTCGTTAAAAACTCCGAGGGTGATTCCAATACGAGTATAACGGAGATAGTACTTTCAAGTTCGAGATGGAGATTTCAGAGTGCAAGGGTTATTGTCGTTAACTCTGAGGGTGATTCCAAAATGAGTGTAACGAGATAATGCCTTCGGTTTCGTTCGAACCCGGAACGAACTTGTATGGATTGAATGCTTTCAGAACATCGTGAGGTGGACGATGAGCATTCTAAGATAGATGTGATCTATAAAGGTAATCGTAGCCTCAAGCCTCATCAACGGGGAATGGCTAAAACAGGGGAGGTGCAGCAAGGCTAAGTGGGTCATGCCCAAGTAGGATGAGATTTACCCTCGTCTAGATGTCCCTTTCTATTTCGGCTGTGTGGGCAGTTGCTAGCTAGAATCGCCGGGGTTGTTTTGTTCAGGACTGTTCAGTATGGAATGGCTCCGGCTTTGTGTTGTAGGGGAGTTAGGGTGGCTCCTCAGTACGGTGATCTAGGCCACGTATATGGGCGGTACCCCAGTAGCCCTGCCATTGATGGAAACACATTCTTCCTACGTGCCCCTACGGTTTTGATTGTATTACCCACTTTTGTGGCTAGTAGCTGGAATTTAGTGAATGTAACAATTTCGGCTATTTTCTATTTATTTGAAAACCCTAGACACTATTATAATATCACTAGATTTCCTATCAAATGTTTTGGTTAGCGTAAGGTAAAAACTTACCCATGTTTATGTGTGGGGAGTCTTACGTGATACCCTTTGTTTTCAAAGGTTTTTAAAAGTTAAGCAACTTTAACCCGTTTACTCACACCAGACTCATGTCTGACCCGGAGTTTATTATGTTTTTCTTAAACTCTTAGGCACTCAAATTTTTACGAGTAGCCAAGGGATTCAGGTCTGCTTTGACGAATATTGGAGGAGATATGAAGTAGGAGGCTTCAACGTTTGTAGTTATATTGTGTTTCCGCTGTGACGTATCTCTATGATGTATGTGTTATATTTGAGTTGTAGAATAGACAGACTTTTATAACTGTCTATCTTGTGTTGTTGTATCTGTATAACTCTGTTATGTAAATGACTATGTAATAACTATGTTATATATTATATTTTGTTTCGTTCCGCTGTGAGATTCTGATATTGTTAGGTTCTTTTCTTCTATCTATTCTATTTCTACCTCTTTCTTTCTTAACGATGATGCGTCTTTCTGTAGAGAGAAAGGTGGGTCGTCACACTTGGTATCAGAGCATAGGTTGAGATAATACCTAGGCTCTGGAGTGGTGTCTATCTTGAGAGCGCGTATATGTAATTTTTATATGACTATATACCTATATAAATATGTTCGGTATCTGTTCGGATTTCCAACATGAGTTCTAAAGGAGTTTTATCCCTCTCTTTGTTTAGTTGACCCTCCGACCTTTGTATCTAACCCTATAGGCGGATAACCAAGATATATCAGATTTATAGGGGCTTAAGACTTTCTTATCTCCCCCATAGTTTTTCTAGAGACCTTTTATTTGATTTAAAGGGTTTTTAATCTTGTTTTGGATTTGGGGTTGGTTGGATGGTATTGGACTATTTTGATGGTGAAGCAAGGATTGTATCTTTGGTGGCTGAGTTGGGAAGAATCGCAAAAGTGACTTGCGATGATGTCAGAGTTCTTTTGAGTCATCTTCTGCATGGAATGAGGCATCTCCAGGAGGTGTAGAGTCCATCGAGGTGGTCAGTGATTTTCCGAATGTTCCGAGGGAGCGAAGGTTTTCCTCATCGAGAGATAGAGATTTGGATCGTCTTTAGTTTCGAAAGCAGTGCCTGTTGTTCAGCCTTGTTTTTCCCAGTTGGAGTTCAGCTGTTGTCTTTGTAGCCTAGACGGATAAGTCTTTTGAGATTCTGTGTGGATTTGATGAACCAAGTTTTTGGGATGTGTGGTATAAGTTGTTGTGTTCATCAATGTTTTTCTTGTCTACTCCAAGTCTGAAGAGGAGAGCAAGTGGCGTTTGGAGTTAGGATTAGAGGCTTTGATGAAGCATTTTGTTTTGGTGATGGTATTTCTGTAGATCCAGCCTGGATAGCTACTATTCAGGAGTAGAAGCAACCGAAGTTTTCTGGTTTGGCAGAGTTCTACAGGAAGTAAGTGGACCCGAGTGTGAAGAGATTTTCTTGGATTTGAAGGCAAGGCTGATTAGTGTGCCTGTTCTAGCTATCTCTGTTGGCAAGAATAAGTTTGAGATCTGCTCGGACGTTTGTGTGTGTCTGAGATAGATGGATTGAGTTAATGATGGTGAGTGTTCCAGTTTTGAGATTAATGGCCAATGGAGCATTGAGGATCATTGAAAAGGATTTGTGTTCCGAATTCTTGGATATTGAGACAAGATGTTTTAGCAGGGAGTCTTCGCTCCAGGATGAGTGACCAACCCAGGGTGTTCAGAAATATATGGATATGAAGAGAATCTTCCAGTGGCCAAGTACGAAGTAGGATATAGCTGCTTTCATCTTGTATGTACGATCTGTCAGCTGGTGTTGGTGATCAACAGAAGACCCCGGTTTGTTGTAGTCTTTGGAGGTTCTGAAGGGGAAGTTCCAGTGGGAAGTTATTTCTTTGGATTTCTTCGACGGTTTGCCAAGGACCAAAGAGGGAATTAAAGGAATATGGGTGATTTTGAATTGGTTAACCAAGAACGCCCATCTTATTCTTGTTAAGGCAATCCGTTCTGTAGCATCTTTGGCTGAGTTTTCTTGAGAGTTTGTCTAACTGCTTGGTGTTTCAGTCAGCATTGTTAACAATAGAGATCTTATCTTTTCCAGCTAGTTTTGGAAGGCTTTGTGGTCAGCTTTGGGTTCGAGATTGAATTTGAGTACAGCCTATCATTCCCAGACCAACGGAAAGGCTGAGCCAAACTTAGAAGATTTGAGTGAGCTTATGTTTTGGATTTTTATGGATGTTGGGAGGATCGTCTGCATTTATTGGAATTCTTATATAGTTATCAGGCGAGTATCTGGATGGCATCCTATGAAGCTTTGTTTAGAAGACCTTGTAGATTTCCATTCTATGGAGTAGAGTTAGGAGATCGTCCGGTTCTTAGTCCAGTTTTGGTCTATGAGGTATCTGCGATGGTGGAGCTTATCAGGAGAAGATTAGTGTTGTAGTCCTCAAGGTTGAATTCCCAGTTTGGATGGCTGGATTTCACATTGTTTTTCACGTATCTCATCTGAGAAATACGTGAACGATCTATCTTTTGTTGTGGAGCTAGGATTTTAGAGTTTGTCTTGGGAAAACTCTATATACTTTTAGGAAGACTTCTCTGGATCTATGTTTGGATAGCTAGGATTGTTTGATTGAATGAATTGTTTGCTTAAATAAACTGTTTGTTTAGATTGTTTGTTGTTGTTTGATAATGTATGGTTAATAGGAATGCTTGAATGGTTAAAATGAAATAAAAGATTTTGGATTAACTTTATTTTAAATTTCGAGGACGAAATTCTTTTAAGGGGAGAGGAATGTAATGTCCCAGAATTTCGGAGAATCTCTTAATTTAATTCATTTAAAATTGATAAAATTGTTATCTTCAAATATAAATAACCAAAATAAAATTTATGTGATGTTTTTAAATTTAGAAATATATTGATTTTAAATGGAATAATTATTTAATTTGTGTTATTTTATAAATTTGATTTTTAATAGGCTTAACATTTTAATTAAATAAGTGTTGTTTAAATATATATTTATATAAAAATTAACTTTAAAATAAGAATTTAATATTTCTTAATTTAATTTTGTGTTTGTTTAATTTAATATAGATATATTTGATTTGAAATTGAAGTTTAAACTGGATTTGGATTTAAAATAGGAAAATTTGAATTGAAATTTGAAATTTAAAAAGAATTTATATCTTGAAATAATTTTGTATATAAAAGGATTTATGCATAAAAGTTTTTATTTAAAAAATAATATTTGTTTTATATTAATTTAAAACAAAAGAATTTTATTTATATAAATTTAGAAAATATTTATTTAGTAGTAAATAAATGCAAAAGCATTTAAATTAGAATGTAAAAATGGGTTAAATTATTTTATATTATTTTATTTGGAATCTAATTTGTTTATATTTTATTTTCTTTTGAAAATTTTATTTTTATAAAAGAAAAAGGATTTATAAATTTATAAAAGCATTTACATGTTAGGAAATTTAATAATAAAGGCTTTTAAAAATCATCTAAAAATAATTTAAAAATAAGAAAGGACTTGTGTTAAATTTTAGAGCTTATTGATTAATATGTGTAAATAGATTAGGATTAGTAATGACAAATGTAAACAAAATTTAAACAAGTGTCCCTCTTTGTTATTTTTTTTTATTTTAATAAACCTTAAAATTCATCGTATAAACTCTCATTATCTTCTTCATTCTTTTTCTTTGAATTCAGAAATTAATGGCCACAATCTGAAAATGTTTCCTCAAGAAAAACTCAATCTGAAATATTTTCATATGCGAACTAGAAAATCAAAACCCTGTAACTTCAAGTCTGAAACAATATTCAATTCCTCAAGTTAAAAAACCTATAGCTTTATTTCAAGTACTGATCTCCTCAAAAACAAATTGTAGGCAATCTTCAACCCAAAATTGTCAAAAAGCCAAACCTGTAATACTTTTATCAAGCCTGTAGCTTTTTCAAAACTGCAAACCTGAAAAAAATTCTTCAATCTGAAGTTCATTCCTAAAACAAAATAATCAACTCTGTAATCCTCTATTATCAAAGCATTTTCAAAGGCCTGGAAAATATTCTTTTATCAAAAATCTGAAACCAGAATTATTTTTCAAAGCCCGAGAATCAAGTTTCAAGTGCAATACGAACAGGCAACCCAACAAAGTATCAAAGTCTCAAAAGCAAAGACAACTATCAGAAATCAAGCCTTCAGGAATTAAGCGGTATCAAAATACAGTATTCAAACTTCCAAAATGGGGGCTTCAGTTCCATCCTATTTCCAAAACTCTATGCAAATTCAAGAGGTGAGTAAACATCTAGTTTTTAAATTTAAATAGAATAAAATTTGTTGCTTAAGTGATTGCTGAGATAATGATTCCTGCATGTGTTGATAGTTGTATATAAATCTGTGTGTATGGTTGTATTTGAATCTGCATGCCTGAAGTTGGTGTTCCTCTGTTCATTCCTGATTACAGAGTTTTATAAATAAACAAAAATTCAAACTTTACATATAAACACTTTAAAGCTTTGGGGTTTCAAATAAATTAATCAAGTTTAAACTCATCTAGATTATAAAAATATGTCTAAGTAATTTAAGTTTGAAAAATTACCTGTAAACAAGAAATTACAGAGGGAACTTGTACAATGTAAGAAATCAAATATTGTGTTATGTTGATTCATATATATATATATATATATATATATATATATATATATATATATATATATATCGAATCATCATTGGAATTTATGAATTTTAAAACAAAAATCAAAATTTTTGATGTTGGAATGAAGGTGAATTTTGGTTTTTCTGGAAATTGGGATTTGGGTAACTTCTGAAGCTGTAGTATTTGGGGTGGTCGGGATTGTTACTGGAGGTGGAGGTAATAGGGGTTCAAGCAAAAATGTGGTTGAGGTTATAGGGGACTGTGGCATCGGCGATGATTAGAATTTGTTTTCAACCCTAATTTTTGGGTGGTTTGGGTTTTGGGTCACTACGTGGGCTCTGTTGGATCGAGTGCTATGAAATTTTGGGAGATGGTAGCGTGTAGGCTCGGTAGAAGATGGTCAGCACCCCTCGATCTCTGGTGGCCAGATCTTGGTGGTCGAAGGGAAATTATGGAAGGCTGTTTTGGTTTCAGGAGAACTGGGTAATCAAGTTTTGATTGAAGTCTCGTTTGAGTGGCTTTGTGGTCGAATTGTGTCACTGTGGTGATGAGTGAAGTGCTGAAGGCGATGACATTGGTCGGTGGCAACCTACGGCGGCGTGCATGTGCACGGAGTCGGTTTGGCTGTTAGTATTTTGACGTGGGATGTCTCGAAGTCGAGTTCGAGTTTTGGGGTGGGAAGCTCGAGTTCATACTCGAGTATGTTGGAAGTGTTTTTCCTGTAGATTGCAAACTTTAATTTTAATCCAAGTTTTTTTTAAAGAAGAGAAGAAGTGAAACTCGGGTATGACCCGAGTAAGCTTCGGGTTCGACCCGAAACAGGAGCTTAAAACAGTAATTAAGATTTTCAAAGGTTTTAAAAACTTGTTTTTGAAATTTAAAATTTAAAATTGGTTTAAAACTCTTATATAAATTACTTAATGTTTAAATAAATGTTTTCTTAGAAGTTTTGATTAAGAATTTTGAAGTTTGATAATATAAACCTTGTAACAAAATTTAAAGTGATTTTAAAAATCGAGTTTTGAAAGTAATTTTAAAAGTTTATATAAAAGACAAGTTTTAAATTCAAATTGAAATTAGCTTTTAAAACTATAAATTGATAAATGTTTTAAGTTATTTAAAGTTGTGTTTTGATAACTTTAATTTATCAAGCTAAATGATTATTTTAACTTAAAAACTTGATTAATAATTTAATTAAGTAAAGATAGTTATAAAGGTAAATGATGTAAATTTGTTAAGGGTAATTAAAGCATTTATAAGATAATGTTTTATATTAATTAAGGTTTTAATATTTTTTTAGTTTGATTAAGTTAATTTAAAGAAATTTAGTTTATTTAATTAGTTTAATTATAAAGGATTGATTAAGAAATTAATTAAGGAAAAATAATTTACTTGATTAATAAATGGTTAAGGATTAAAGGTTAATTAATTTAAGATTAATTAAATTGTAATTAATAGATCATTAACTAGATTATTAATTAATGATTAGAGCTTAATAAATCAAGTAATTAAGTGTAATTAAGACTTAATTAATCTAGTGATTAAGATTGATTAATTAAGTAATTAATGAGTAGATAATTAAGTAAATTAAGTTTACTTAATTAGTTATTAAGAAGTGCTTAATTTGTAATTAAATTTTATTAATTAAAAATTAAGGTTTTATTAATTAATAATTAAAGGATAATTAATCCGTAATTAAGGATTAATTAAGAAATTGTTAAATGGTAATTACTTGATTCATCAAATGTGATTTAGGATTAATCAAATGGTAATTAAGAATTGATTAAGTGTTAATTAAGGATAGGTTAACAGTTAATAAAGGATTAAGCAAATGGTTAATTCACTGATGATTAAGGAATAATTAATCTGTAATTAAGTTCTTAATTAATAATTAATAATTAGGTTTATTAACTAATTATTAAGACATAATTAATTAGTTAATTGATGGTTAATTAATTAATTATAAAAAGTAATTATGGATTAATTAATTTGTATTAAGAGATATTGATTAATAATTAGGGTTGTTAATCGATAATTGATGGATAATTAATCAGTTAATTAAAGGTTAATTAATTGATTATAAATGTAATTAAGGGTTAATTACATTGTATTAAAGGAGATTAATTAATAAGTGATGTTTATTTATTGATAATTTAAGGATAATTAATCTGGATTAGGGATTGATTAATTGAGTTAATGAAGAAGGAATTAATTAATTAAGGTTAGTAATTAACTAATGATTGTATGAGCAGGATTAAGTGATTAATTCTTAAGGAGTTAATTTAATTTAAGTAATTAAATTAATTATGATATGAATTGATAATGCTTGCTTATGAATGATTATTGTTGAATGTCTAAATTGGATGATATCTATTGGATTGATATCTATTGGATGATATGTTGTGACTTTCTGTGATATGATATTGATTATATCAATGATAAATGTGTGATATTTATCTATGTTAATGCTGTATGTATTCAAAGCAGTGAATTGAATTGAATTGAATTATTTAAACCTTTAAACAACTTGGCCTTTAAGACACGTTTGGTTCGATGAGACCGGGATCGGGTATCAAATTTGATTATCTGAAAACCACAACGATCCAAGTTAAACGTTAGGTCATGAATTCAAGTGAAGATCGAGTTGAAGACTTGACGTGTAAGAACTATCTGTCGTTAAAAACTCTGAGGGTGATTCCAATACGAGTATAATGGAGATAGTACTTTCATGTTCGAGATGGAGATTTCAGAGTGCAAGGGTTATTGTCGTTCACTCTGAGGGTGATTCCAAAATGAGTGTAACGAGATAATGCTTTCAGTTTCGTTCGAACCCGGAATGAACTTCTATGGATTGAATACTTTCAGAACATCGTCTGGTGGACGATGAGCATTCTAAGATAGATGTGATCTATAAAGGTAATCGTAGCCTCAAGCCTCATCAATCGGAAATAGCTAAAACAGGGGAGGTGCAGCAAGGCTAAGTAGGTCATGCCCAAATAGGACAAGATTTACCCCTGTCTAAATGTCCCTTTTTATTTCGACTGTGTGGGCGGTTGCTAGCTAGAATCGTCGGGGTTGTCTTATTCGGGACTGTTCAGTAAGGAATGGTTCCGGCTTTGTGTTGCAGGGGAGTTAGGGTGGATACTCGGTACGGTGAACTAGGCCACGTACTGTGACGGGCGGTACCCCAGTAGCCCTGCCATTGATGGAAGCCCATTCTTCCTATGTGCCCCTACGGTTTTGATTGTATTACCCACTTTTGTGGCTAGTAGCTGGAATTTAATGAATGTAATAATTTCGGCTATTTTCTATTTATTTGAAAACCCTAGACATTATTATAATATCACTGGATTTCCTATCAAATATTTTGGTTAGCGTAAGGTAAAAACATACCCATGTTTATGTGTGGGGAGTCTTACGTGATACCTTTTGTTTTCAAAGGTTTTTAAAAGTAAAGCAACTTTAATCCGTTTACTCACACCAGACCCATGTCTGACCCGGAGTTTATTCTGTTTTTCTTAAACTCTTGGGTTCTCAAATTTTTACGAGTAGCCAAGGGATTCAGGTCCGCTTTGACGAATATTGGAGGAGATATGGAGCAGGAGGCTTCAGCGTTTGTAGTTATATTGTGTTTCCGCTGTGATGTATCTCTGTGATGTATGTGTTATATTTGAGTTGTAGAATATACAGACTTTTATAACTATCTATCTTGCGTTGTTGTATCTGTATAACTCTGTTATGTAAGTGACTATGTAATTGCTATGTTATATATTATATTTTCTTTCGTTCCTCTGTGAGATTCTGATATTGTTAGGTTCTTTTCTTCTATCTATTCTATTTCTACCTCTTTCTTTCTTAAAGATGATGCGTCTTTCTGTAAAGAGAAAGGCGGGTCATCATAAGTTATTATCTATCTCTCCCAAATGTATCCTAAAGATTTTCAAGAATTTTTGACAACTTATTTCAAGGGCCGACGAGTTACCAATTAAAAGGTTGAATAAACCAAGAAATTGTTAACTCATAGTGCTCTACAATTTTACAAGTGACTTCAACCCGATCTTTAGACTCTGCTTCAAGTGGACTTCTAGCCCAACATGACTGTTTATATCAACCTACCTACAACAAAAATAGGATCTCTCTTCTTTGAGCTCCAGCTCTTCCCTCTGTATCTGATCTCTCTGCCACTGGGGACTTCTCTCTCTTCTTCACTCCTATCCTCTACCTCTCTAACACCCTAGAAACCCCATTCTAAATTTGAGATCCACTAGATTGTGGCCAGATCTAATATAATTCAGTATAATCAAGAGAGAAGACAACGAATAACAAACTATAAAATGGACGTAGGCCAGAGATTGTTGAACCACTGTGCAAATTCTTGTGCATTCTTTACTTTTCTTCTATTTTTACTTACTTGATCTAGGATTTCTATTACTTTTACATCCATTTTAGAAGAACTGGTGCTTCCAGTTGATTTTTTAGGTGTTGATCCATTTTTTGGGTTAACAATCAACAAGTAAAATTCAGCTTTGTAATCAATTCTAAAATAACAATATAGAAATAGTGATCGAAGAAACAAACCAGGTAACCATCGATTACGATTTAATAAAAACCGCGGACGAAGGAGGTAGAATCGAATCCAAATCCAACGGCCAAGGCTATCCCATTTCAACCACCGATGAAAAATCGGACTCCCATCATACCTCAGCCTTCCACTTCAACCAACAATGACAAATCCGACTCACATCATACGACATCCGACGGCCAAGGCGACACCCTACATCATAATTTTATAAGTTGGTTGATCTAATTGTTTGAATCGTATGGTTTCATTGATGATAATGCGTAAGATCAAATTTCTACTGCAAATTGTTAAGCTGTATGGAAACAACTTATTTTAAAAGTCAGGCATTGCCTTACATTTTCCTAACTCCACAATCTGCTCATTTTGTCATTTTCTTTATTTCACGATCATCTTTCTAACTGCAATTTCCATCATTTGGATTGTTCCAAACCAATCTTGAGCTACAAAAAACATACAATCAGATCAATTATTTTACCAAAACTTTGTTTGAAATGACCAATTTAGTCATGTTTTTCCAGTGGAATTTCATTGAAAAAATATAAGGGCACAACCAACAATGGCTTGTTTAGTTGCTAAAAAAGTCATGGAGCTACCAGGTTTGGCTTGCTCACTTCGCCGTGGCTAGTTGGATCTGTTCTTGTGGCTGGTTGAGTGAACAGAGGTTGGTTGTTATAACGGCGAAGTCTCCACCATTATACATTTATAACGGCGAAGACTTTGTCGTTATAAGTTTATAACGGCGAAGTCTTTTCGCTTACAAATGTATAAGGGCGAAGAATTTGCCGTTATAAAACATAGCCATTGCCTTGAAACGGCTGTTTTTCAACATTCCACTTATCTCCTATGTATTCCCCCACGCTTCTCTCCTCCCACCCAACCTCATCATTTACTTCTTCATCCTCTAATTATGAAAATGTCTTCTTCAACCAAATGTCCTAGAAAAATGTTGTTAGCTAGAAACTCGTATCCAATCTGTATTCCGCTTGATTTTCCAACCAACGTCCCCCACATCAATAGCAAACACTTCATCCGTCACATGAGTATGGATATTCTTTGTACTCAAGCTTCTACTACAGTCAGCCTTACCAACCACTCGCTCCTCCTAACTTTCCTCCTATTCAATCTACTGCCCCACAATGGTATTACCAACAACGTCTGCCAATAGGCACATATGACGATCATTCGTCGTATGTCTTTGATGATGCAGAATGATCAAATGCAACATAATCATCTTAATGTGCAACAGTTAAGATTCGTGACCGTGAAGCAATGCAGAATCTACCAAGGTAATATTCTTATGCATGCAAGGTTCCTGCTAACGAAGAAACTGTTAGTGGTTTGGAAGAGGAGGAGGAAGGTGAAAATCAAGAGGCAAATGCAATAAATACTGAAGAATGCAATGAAGAATCTGCTGCAGAGATGTTTGTGCCCCCGAGCTTGGAATATAACAAGAAGAAGAAGTGGAAATCCATAAGTGACATTTTCGAAAGACAGCTTAGAGATTCAGTTGCAATGGAGATAGATTTGGCATAAAAGACATTGAAGAGGAAAATGTCAAAGAGGAAGGAGTGGCAGCTGATGGTAGAAAAAAGCAAGTTAAGTTTACTTCTGAGTGGTATATTTCACTTGCTAAATCATGCACACACATTTTGCAAGATAGTATTTCTAGCGATAACACGAAAGGCCAGAAATTTTGGGAAAAAGTTGTGGATTTTTACAACACTGTGGAACCATTTAAGAGAACATGGGGAAGCTCAAACGAGGTTATCGGGTTATGAACTCTGCATGCCAAAACTATTTGGCAATACTTACCATATTGAAGAATAGGCAGCAAAGCGGTATCGCTCCTTATGACATTGTAAGTAAAATATTGTTTTAATTTTTTTTAATATTGTAATGTGTTTGACTAGTTTTGTATATTCAAACACTTTTGGATTTGGTCTACAGATTGTAGAATCGTGTAAGGCCTATCAGCTATAATACGGTCAACCATTCAAATTCCAACAGTGCTTTGAGCTTCTCTCTAGTTTTCCAAAACGAAAGAATCTTAACAACTTCGTGTTCGAGCAAAAACGACAAAGCCAAAAGAATGATATACTCCGATTCAAGTCCAGGAAGTGGTCCAAGTTCGCAAGAGAGATCTCCACTATATGGAAACAGTGAAGGACGACTTTTTGGTAGAAACAAGTCAATTCAGTTAGAGCAGCGCAGTGCATAGTTTTCTAGATTTGTAGGAACTTTAGAGACTTCTGCTAGAGAAACATGAGAGCATAAAACCAACTTTTCAGCACAAAGAACCCACAACGAAATGGAGTTTCAGAAGGCTATCATGGACGATCGAGAGTTCAGGAGACGAGCCCATGAGGAGAAGAAAGCTTTGATGTGGGAGAAAAATTATATCAAAATGATGACTTATGATTTCAGTAAGCTTTCTTCTTTACAGTAAGAACTAGCAACCTAGCAGTTGGAAACTTATAAGAAAGTTAGAGACAGTAGAAGCGAAAGTGGCACATATAGGGATGAGTTTTAGATATGTGGTTGCATTATAATGGTTGGTATGTGTTTGTGTTGAATCTCTGTAGTATCTCTAAATATTGTTTGGTTCATGTGTTTGTTTTTTTGCACTTGATATAATTATATTGTACCATTCATTATTTTGAACTAAGGTCGTACATCATTTTATTAAACAAGTTCCATAATAACATTACGTAATGGTCAACATGCAAACCTTAAAGCATAATACAGTAAACAAGCTAGAAAACACAAACTTCATCAACATAATACAGTAAACAAAATATCAAACACAAAACAAACTAGTAATATTGCAGAAACAGCTGCTATAAGCATGACTATGGATTCCTACTACTCCTTCCTTTTTGTGCCCACAAATGG
Source organism: Allium cepa (assembly GCA_030765085.1). Taxonomy (NCBI): domain Eukaryota; kingdom Viridiplantae; phylum Streptophyta; class Magnoliopsida; order Asparagales; family Amaryllidaceae; genus Allium; species Allium cepa. Next base: position 766,229,260 of record CM060928.1, on the reverse strand, counting down.
TCCACCAACTGGTCATGCAATTGAAAGTGTGCAGCTTGATCTTCAATATGCTGTACCATGGCAACATATTCCTTAATTGAGTTTATGCTTCTATCGAGCCTTTTGTTAGAGCCCGTAAACATATCTGAGTAATTAGTCTTTTGATTTTTATACCCACCTCTTTCGGACTATACAAGCATACGTAATTTCAGATAGAACTCTTGGGTCATGAAATCGAGCAGGATTATGTAAAATCCAAAACCTTTTTTTGTAAGACACCGAACGTACGTTCGGTGTCCTTTATGCAGCTTGCCACTTTTTCAGTGAAATATCTCTCTTTTTCATTAGTTGTTATTCTAAAGCCTTCTATTAAAGTTCTCCACTTGGGGTAAATTCAATCGACGAGGTAATACCCAGTTTGATGCTCGACATTACCAACTTTATATGTAACGTCCGTTGAAATTCCTTTGCCAGTTCAGAGAATAGGTATGGCTATTTTAAAGAGTTTATATTGTTTAACGAACCTATTATTCCAAAGAAAGCATGCCAAACCCATAAATCATCGGTTGCAACCGCTTCAAGGATCATTGTTGGAATCTTTTTATGCCATGTGAACATTCCGTTCTAACCCGTTGGACAGTTTCTCCATGCCCAATGCATGCAATCCAAACTTCCAAACATACCTAGAAAACCTCTAACTTCTCCTCTCGCTAGTATTCTGCTTACATCATTCAGTCCCAGTATTTATAACTATTCCTCGCTAAAATTTTCAATAACTATTTTACATAATTCCTTCATGCACTCTATTGCTGTTGATGATGTGATTCTGAATTATTGATCCATATGATCACAAGTTGTTCCATAGCTTAATGTACGTAAAGCAGCTAAGATTTTGATGTGGAGAGAATGTCCAGGTCTAATGCTCCATTTAGCTTATAAGTGAAATATGGTTTTTCGTTCATGAAGTTTAAGATAAATTTCAGAGAAAACATATGGGCTCATCCGAAATCGATGGCGGAACAAATTTATATAGTTGGTTGGATTGTCAATGAAGTAGACCCTTATTAGACTTTCATGTCCATCCTTATAGTCCCTCTTATATCGTGGGCCAATCCGTCCAAGTATACTACCACGACGGTTGCTCGTAAATCCTTCACTAAAAAGGTAAGAATATCCGACTACTACTTGTTGAATTTGGAACTCTGCCATTTCATCATCCATTTCTTGTTCATTGTCGTAGCTTTGGTTCATGTCTTGGTGGTGCTTGTAGTATAGGTTAGGTTCCATGATTGTCGAGCAGTAAGTAATTTGAGTTATTAGTTTGTTTTACTTTTCTGTAATGGTGTGTTGGAGTAGATCGGAATGCACGTATATGTAAGTGTAGGAGGCAATAGATACGGAATATATAAAAAACAATGATAACATGGCTATAGTGTTGGGATATGGAATACATAAAAAACAATGACAATATGGCTAAAGTGTTGGGTTGTGGAATACATAAAATACAATGATAGTATGGCTAAAGTGTTGGGATTTGGAATACAAAATAGAATTAAAGTATGGCTACAGAAATGGGATATAGATTACTGGCTATAATGACAGTATAGCTACAATAAAGAGATATGGAGTACATGAAACAATGACAGTATAACATGACATGACAGTATGGTCACAACAATAGTATGATAGTATAACTACAGGCTATAATGACAGTATGGCTACAACAATGAGATATGGAGTACAGGCTATAATGAAATGACATGACAGTGTACATTTGCGTAGGCAATAATGGCTACAATGTAGCTACACTATTGGAAATGACATGACAATAATGGGTACAGTGTACGTTTGCAGGGGCATAATGGCTATAATGTACCCACACTATTGGAAATGACATGACAGTAATGGCTACGATGTATGTTTGCAGGAGCAATAATGGCTATAGTGTAGCTACACTGTTGGAAATAACATGACAATAATGGGTGCAATGTACGTTTGCAAAGGCCATAAGGGATGCAGTGTCTGTTTGTAGAGGCCATTGATTGGTTTCAGTTAACTCCACGTCGATACAATGGCAATCTTATGATTACTATTTATACACTAAGTACAGACATGGGAGGTTCATAGGATTCTAAATGGCAAAGCAGACATGGACTCCCCAGGATTATTTGGTGTTGATTAAAGCATATATTCAGGCTGACACAAGGCACATGGAAGTGGAGGTCGATGAAGATTTTGAATCACCATCAACGAAGGTTACAACAAATTTCCAGAATATAGGTTGAGAAGACGAAATTTGGATACTAGAAGTACAATTGTTACATTTACTAGAGCTTGCATGAGGTATCAGAGAATTATAACCGAGATAGAACGAGACAATGTTTTTCAAATGACCCGATCAACTTTTGACTCCCTGTATTTTATGGATCATCAAACACACTTTGTTGGTCATGTTGCGTACGATTTGTAGGTAAATTATATTTGGCAGTTTTAGTGAGTACTATGTCAATGAACGGTCTATGTCCATGTGTTTGTCCAACTATTTTTGGTCTGCATATGTCCATGAGTATTAGTTTAGGTAACTTGTATTCCATGATTTGTATTTGTTTAATGCATGTCCACATGTAGTAATATGAGTTATGTATGTTCGATGTAATTTGGAGACTAAATTTTAAACTTAAACGCACAACAACATATGACATACTTCAACATACTTGAACACACCACAACATACTTAAACATATAAAAAGACATACTTAAACGAATGATAGACTCGAACGTACCACATCATACGATATACTTCAACATACCACAACATAGTTAAATATACAAAGAAAACGTAGTGCATACTTTAGCATGTCAGTTATGCCTACCACCACGTTGAAATTCCAGTGCACTCAACCTATCACGTAGCATGGTTAGTTCTTGTTCCAGTTTGTTTGCATATTCCATTGCTCGACGAGGGAATGGATCATCAATTCATTACCATAAACCACAACCAATTAGAAAGTTATGGCATCTATAAAAGCGCCATCTAATGTTGTTTCCGGTTCGCATGACGGAATATGTAACTAACACTCCGCAAACATAATACAGTTAAAGAGAAGAGTTAACTTCCTGCTCCATTTGAATTCATTCAGTACGGACTTCCTGGCGTTCATATGGATGTTGTACAACCTGTTGTTCATATCCAGGTTGAACATCCTTCTGGAGTTTTAGTTAGCTAAGATCTGGGAACTTGGTTCGAATATTCTCGTAGTGCTGCGTTTGATACTCGATAAGCCAATCCTCATCGATTTGTGGACTTTTTGAAGGCACGTAGCCTCCTATATCAGAGTCAATAGAAGAAGGCCACGATGGCATTGGTGTGAGATGTAAATAAATGTGAGGAAGTTGTAGATAGTAGTGAAGATGGAGTAATAATTGTGAAGAAGTATATGTAAACTGGTATGTGTCTATATATATATATATATATAAGGGAAGTAGAAAATGGAAAGCTGGTAATTATGAGAAGAAGAGAGCAAGGTTGTAGTAATTATAGAAAGTGGTGTGCTTGCTGCCAATGAATGTAATTATCTGTACTATTAGTTTATGGTTATTTATGCTTTTGGGAAAATATCTATACAACTGCCAACAACACATAAACATGAAAAATAATGACATCAATGCATAAACTTAATATTAACAGATATATCATACATCATAGCACATGAATAATAACACCAACGGCACAGAAACATGAATGATAATTCCATCAATACATAAACCAAATACAATAGATATATCATACATTAGTAAAAAAGAATAAGTACATAAAGAACATAGAAACATAAATGAAATACAATACATAAGATCATCCATTTGTATGTGGACGTGCATGACGTCGACGAGGTCTCTCATCATCATCATCTCCACCACCACTCGTACCAGATAAATGCACATAATACATCTACATGTCAGCAAATCTCTTACGCTCTTCCTCCAGCTATGCCTGCAGTCGTGCCGCTACTTCTGCCTATTGAAGTAGCTCACCATCATAGTAGTCTAGGCTAAGCCTATGCTCTGCATATTATGTATGTCTGATCCCCATCTGCATATCGTATAGATCAGCGTAGGATAACTAGCTCGGATCCGGGTACTGATCGTGCACTGAAGGATGAAACATGTCAACATAACGGTCTAGTCCAACGGTAGGAACTGCCATTGTCCATCCAAAGTGAGAAACAGCCGCCACATGATCGGGTGCGCGGTAACCCTGACTGGGCTGGGTAAGATCCTCGACAACATAGGGATGTATGCCGTGTCGTATAACAGACGGACCGACTAAATCTATCGCTGCTGCATGGGTAATGGTATCAGTGGACCCACTATAAAATCTATGCAAGAAGTCATGGATGATGGTACGGTAATAAGAATGGTCTCGGCCGGCCACCAACCTCCTGCCCTCGCTAGTCTAGTTTCTTTAAAGGTGACATCAATGCATAAACTTAATATAACAGATATATCATACATCATAGCACATGAATAATAACACCAACGGCATAGAAACATGAATGATAATCCCATCGATACATAAACCAAATACAATAGATATATCATACATTAGTAAAAAAGAATAAGTACATAAAGAACATAGAAACATAAATGAAATACAATACATAAGATCATCCATTTGTATGTGGACGTGCATGACGTCGACTATGTCTCTCATCATCTTCATCATCATCTCCACCACCACTCGTACCATATAAATGCACATAATACATCTACATGTCAGCAAATCTCTTACGCTCTTCCTCCAGTTGTGCCTGCAGTCGTGCCGCTACTTCTGCCTATTGAAGTAGCTCACCATCATAGTAGTCTAGGCTAAGCCTATGCTCTATATATTATGTATGTCTGATCCCCATCTGCATATCGTATAGATCAGCGTAGGATAACTAGCTCGGATCCGGGTACTGATCGTGCACCGAAGGATGAAACATGTCAACATAACGGTCTAGTCCAATGGTAGGAACTGCCATTGTCCATCCAAAGTGAGAAACAGCCGCCACATGATCGGGTGCGCGGTAACCCTTACTGGGCTGGGTAAGATCCTCGACAACATAGGGATGTATGTCGTGTCGTATAGCATACGGACCGACTAAATCTATCGTTGCTGCATGGGTAATGTATCAGTGGACCCACTATAAAATCTATGCAAGAAGTCAAGGATGATGGAACGGTAATAACAAAGGTCTCGGCCGGCCACCAACCTCCTGCCCTCGCTAGTGTAGTTTCTTTAAAGGATAAATCATACAACGTTAGGTATAAGAGTGTGGATTGTCGAGAATAGCATCAAAGTCATACAACTGTCCTTAACACCTCTCACCAAGATACCAATATGCACCAAACGCCAAGGAATAAGATAAGAGCGGAAATCTCCACGCGGCAAGCATCTTAGCAATCTCTATAAAATCAAGGCCAATTTCGCCAAAATGATGGGATTCATTATCCCTGGGCCTCATGTTGTCTGCACATCATTTGGTAGACGAGGGGAAAAAGTAGACGCGTCTGAAATCAAAGTGACAAAATGGAAATTGCTAGAATACTCAAAATACGAGTACTGCAATAACTCCCAAAAGCCAAATAATGAAACCTATGTGTTTGAAATGGTGCACTGAACGTCGAGAAATCTGTACAAGGACGCAAGAATAGGCGTATCCCAGTCATATAGAATAGTACCGCTGAAATCCAAATTAGATACAACATTGATAAACCCAACAGCCAAAATACTTCTCAATGTGCTGAAAAACAAGTTACCAATGAGGTATAGAGCAAATAATCGCGTAAGCTCTATATCATCATCAGAAGAGTAATGACTGAGTATGATGTCCATGACAACATGAATAGCGCTGACTTTAATAGCGCCTCCGACCTGATATGATGCAGCGGAAGCGTCAAAGTGAGGTAGAAGATCATGAGCACGTTCAAGATCATGCCATCGAGCATCAATCGTATGGAAGCGATGAAAAATCAGTTATTTCAATGCTAATGCTGGTAAGAATAGAGAAATCAAGCGGTGTAATTCTTAGCTCACCGCAAAAAAGTGGAATGTGTGAGTTGTTTTATACCACCATAAAGCAATAGCCGTGCACAATTGCACATCACATTTTATAACATTGTTGATTCTTAAAACTGTAAAGTACACAACAACTTAAATTACGCAGTGATAAATTAACTGGTTTTTAAAGTAAATGGTTCATTAGATTACCTATGGAATCCAAGCATGTGTAATAGTGCTATGACTCTGTCCTTATTTGCCAAATATGCATGAAAATATCTAAGTGTGTTCGCTAAAGAACCCCGTGAACGGATGTTTCGCGAATGTTAAAGTTAAATAAAATCATACTATATATTTAAACTAACAACTTATTGCAATTATTTTGATCATATAAAGAAATTCTTACAGCCGAACTCGTATGTGTGCTGACATGTACTTCGTCTTCTAAAATTGCGCGAAAGTTAGAAAGCGTAGACAATTTCGCTGCGCTAAGGCTCGGATCTTGAAATCCATCAAGCTCGGCGACTCTAGCGGAAATCTGACTCGCACCCCTGCGTGTCCTGCCCTCTCGATCACTCTTATGGCCTTCGCGACCGCAACGACCGCCTTCTTCTGCGCCTCCACCTAGATTATTGAGAATTTCGGTGGCTTTTAGCAGATCTTCTATTCCTTGTTCCTGCCCGTACAATACAATATTCTATTCTTCACCGCTTCTTCCGGCGTCGCTGCTACTGCCTTCTCCATGCATGAATTATTTGGCGAAATTTTTTAGCAAGCTAGACTCTCTTCAAGTGTGGATCTCAAAAACGAGCTTTAATTTAGGTATAAACTAACGGATTTGGATTGTTTGAGGTGGAAATTGATGATTTGGGGGTTTATTGGAAATTGCTCTCGGTTAAAAATTGAAAGGAAGAAGAAGAGGAGTGGCGGCTGGCTCTCGGGTTGGTTCGGGTATAAGTTTATAACGGCGAAGTTTTCGTTGTTATAAGTTTAATTATAACGGCGAAGACTTCGCCGTTATAAACCATTCTCCAACCAACCCATGGTTATTCGCCATCTTATCTAGGCGCGCCGCTCATTTGCTCAGTTGCAAATCAGGAGAGAGAGAGCAGTGAACAGAACAGATTGTTGGTAATGGTCTAAGTAGATTTTCACAGAGCCGCCTTTTCTGTTCGAATTCATCATTCTCTTGTTATTTCATTAAATATGAAATTTCACCTGGCAATCAATTAGATCTCAACATTCATACATACATACATATACATACATACATACATACATATATACATACATACATATATATATATGATTTGCATGAACTCCATGTATCATTCATTTATATACTAATCTGTATTGTTGTATACCATCACGCTTTTGCACTTGTGTTTACTAATAAGGCAAATGTGGAGGATGAATAATTTGCAAAGCTTATTTCATCTAGTTAATTAAAACTATAACCTTTTAAGCTAATAAAACTATCAGCGACGGTTTAATCTTATGTTGTTTCAAATCTTATATCGAAATTATTATTACAGTATTTAGCATGGGTGTGTGAGCAATGTATGCAAGTAATAAGCTTACGTCCCTTCTATGCTTGGAAGTCAATGGTGAGAAATATATGCAGGTAATAAGCATACGTCTCTTCTATGCTTACAAGCCATTGATGAGAAATATATGCAGGCAATATATGCAAGCAATAAGCTTACGCCCCTTCTATGCTTAGAAGCCAATGGTGGGAAATATATGTAGGTAACAAGCTTACGTCCCTCCTATTAAAGTAATAAGCATTGGTGTGTCAGCAGCAATCCAATGTCAATCTAGAAGCATCCATAGAAGCCAAAGCTTGTTACCATATTTTATTCCAAAAGTGAAAGAAAAAATAAATCTGGAAGTGATATTGAAGAACTTATGTTTTGGATTGCTTGCACTGATCTATAGATCAGTAACAGGTGAGTTCAATTAAATCTGTAAAAATGATTACAGATAAGAAAAAAAATTAGTTGCAAATTAAAAATAATAAGTATTTACTAAAAAACTAAACAAGAAGATTCAAATTAGGTAATGTTGAAGCTAGAAATGATGAAGAGAAACAGAAAGTGGGTGTCTTGTAAATAGCCAATTTTCACAAAATAAAGAGAAGCGTATAATAAACAATGGAAAGGAGCGGTTTTCTTTAATTTAAGCTATAGTAGATTATGGTATGGTAAGATGGTAATATGCATTGATATTGACAAATGTGCACTCAAACATACCAAGAAGTTTGTAATGGCAATAAAATACCCGAGTGTTTGATCCCACAAGAATAAATATTAGAAGCACTACCGTCCTTACCAGTGGCTATATGCTCAAGAAACTGGCCTTCAAATTCACGGCAAAGTTTTAAAGCAATTGCTCCAGTCCCTTCTAAACTTTGCACCATTTGTTCACCTAGGCTTGCCAATTCATCCCCTACCATATGAGACATACCCTGCAACCTACAAGTGTTTAATAGATAAAAAGGTCTTATTATAATTGTATGTAAAAAGGCTTGACATAGATATATTAATCATAGACTCCTCATTCTTTGACAAAGTCTTTATTCAGTAGCTCTGTATTCTATTGCTTTAACTAGAAACTATATATTATATTGCTTTAACTAGTAACTCCTCATTCACAACTCATATAAGATAACTTGAATAATAATTGTGGCATCTTTGGGATTAAAGGCCACTGGTACATGTGTCAGGATTTCAACGTGCTTTAAAATTATTTAATCATGAAACCCTAGATTTGAATAGACGATCCATATCGATTTAACTGAAAAGAAATCAGATGAAGTTAAACAAATTAACAGAAATCGTACATGAATGCACAGTTGCTGATTGAAAAAGAAGAAGAATTGGTTTGATCTTCCAAATAGACACAAACCCTAGATCTAATTTGTTTTCATAGAAGAGATAAATATAATAAATATAGCCTGTGCAATTTGAGAACTATAACCCCTTATTTACAATGTTGGATTTTTTAATTTGGTCATTCAACAAATCAGAACTGCGTCGGTATTTACACATTAATACTATGACAATTATACCCTTAAGCCTTTTAACTTCAATTCATAATTTGATCACTTTAGTTAGGCATTACACCAAAATAACACAACATATATTATTTACATATGTGGTCCACATATTGGAATTTTCCAACAATCTCTCATTGGACCATATGAGTAATAACCTTATAAACATGTATAACTTTATAAGCTTCGAAATTTGTTATGATAACACAAGGTGTTTTCGAAACAGTCTCGTCCTTTAACTATGCCAATAAAGGATCAAAACGGCCTTCGTAACTTTTAGCGTAGCGAAACTCATCAATGGTTACATTCAGCAACACAATCAAACAATATAGATTAACCATGGATGTGTATCATGTAAATTACATGTGATGTGTTCTATACATGTTTATTTTCAACTGGTCCTACTTTCGTGAGATCGAAACAATGAATATTTGAAAAATCTAGAGTGCAAACAAAACTTTATTACTTCACTTTTGATCAGAAAAAAGAACTTGATATATGTTTGTAATCGAAGTATAGAGCAATGTGTCATATGACTGTATCGAATACAAATTTTCCATGAACCAAAATATCCTTACATAAAAGTTATACCAATTGAACAACATGCTTATGAAAAACCTTGGATGATAGTCCTTTCATAAGCGGATCCGCCAAGATGGAGTTTGTCACAACATGCTCTATAAATTACAATTTATTTTGCACTCTACTTTTATTGGAAAATATTACGTTATTTATTGTCACAATACTACTTTGGTGCTCTTTCAATTCTTTTTTTTAATATTCCATAATTTTGTGACAAAAGTTTTGCAATTATTTTCCAACATTCGACACTCCGTAACAAAGAATAAATACTAGTTCCAAAATAGAGGAGGCTATAAGTGTCTGTACGACAACTTTCCTTATATAGCTCCATCAAAAAAATTATCATTATTAACTAAAGTGGATCTTTATACTCTTGGCATCCAAAATATTCATATTGTAATGCTTTATTATCTCCGACCAATCCGATCTCTTATCCATGGGCATATAATCTTTTGTTCCACTTTCAATGTCAGTAAGATATGTGCCTAAATAATACACGCAATATCCATATGTATATATGCCTTAGCATGCATTAGACTGCACAACGCAAATTCATAAGGAATCTTTTGTTTTTTCTTAGTTTGAAGGATGTTCTTATATTACTAAATAAGACAACATTTTTCTCTTTTGACAAAAGTGAATCAATTGATTCACAGTTTGCATATCAAACATTTTTAAGCACTCATTTTCCTAGCTTCTGTAGAGTAATCCAAATATCACCACATGAATAATAATAGTTTATTCGAATCTGTAATACAAAAGAGTAAAACATAAGTGGGTTCTTTAGGTTGTTTCATCAATTTCTCCATAGAGAATCAGACTTTAATATCCATCGGATATTGCTTAAATTAAAATATGCATCAAATCCCAAGGTGTTTCTAAAAAGTCTTTCACTAAAACCAAAGAGAAAGTTTCTTTAAAAATATTATTTTCCTTTTAAGAACGGTCTTTTCTATCAAAGATCCTTACACATTTTCATACTACCCACTCGATCCCTTTTGGTTTTGAATAATCATTCATAATCAATGATCTTGTTACTTAAGTTAGAGGAAAAAATCTCAAACTTTATTATCCTTATAGATTTACACTATATATACATACCTTAAATCCACATTTCAAATTAGTATCTCACTACACCATAAATGGTATTTATAAATGGATAAAAGCCGTGTCTAGCCACATTAAATACGGTGAAAAGCCGTATCAAAAAATGGCGTTTTTATTGTTTAGCTACGGCTCCAAGCCGTATCTAATTGTCCTGTTAGATACCACTTTAAGCCGTATCTAATAGGCGCATTAGATACGGATTAAAACCGTATCTAATAGCCCAATTAGGTGAGGCCTAAGGCCGTACCTAGGATAAATTAGATACGGATTAAAACCGTATCTAATAGCCCAATTAGGTGAGGCCTAAGGCCGTACCTAGGATAAATTAGATACGGATTAAAACCGTATCTAATTGAACCTCGAACAGAATCCTATAGGTCATTTAGATACGGCTGATGGTCGTGTCTAACTTATTAGTTAGATACGGCTTTTAGCCGTACCTAATGACCTGCTCCTACCTGTTTTATTTGATACAGCACATATTCCATCAATTTATACGATCATGGGTTCATATCCAATACCATATAAATAATCATTCCAAGACATCAAAACAAGTAATATTATAGACAGAGATTCAAATGATTCAATAATCTGCATTGCAATGCGTAATAACTTAACAATATCATTACATAATACAGATACTACATATAAGCATAATATGAATTTACAGTGTTTTACTACAGGAACCAATACAGCTAAGGTCTAAGGACTTGCTGGCAAATAATCACTAAAGTCCCATATCTACTTATGACAATAAACCAAATTGAAATTCCAAATCTGCCTTATGACAATACAATTACTTATGACAATACAACTAAGGACTAAGGATTAAGAAACACATTGTCCAAATCTGAAATTCCAAATGAGCCTTAATCCATAGTGACACGCCACGCCAATAAGTACCTGAAACAAAACAAACCAAATAAGTGTGTCAATATAGAGTGGGAATATGATACCAACAAGAGTGGTAAGCATTTGCAGTGCAATTACTATTACGACATAGACAATAGTGCAGAGAATACTTCGGACAGTGCCAATGTGTCGGTTGTAGAATGTTTGTGGTGTGGTTGTATTAGTGGAGAGTGGTGTTTGTATCAGTGAAGTGGTTTGGTGGACGGGTTGCTCAAAGCAGTTGTCATCGGTATGGTGAACAGTCAAGGGATGTGATGATCTGGGGATGTTCGGGTTGCAATGTGGTGTACGTTGATCATGTCAATAGCACTTATGTATTGGATTATACATTTTAAGAAATAATCAAATGTACTTGTGCTATTGCTATGTATGTGAACTAGGATTATATATTTGTTGAAAAATATTAAAACCAAGTATGAATTCAACAAACAGTATCTTAATCGATCTAAACAATTTCTTCTCATAACCAAAACAAAGTAAACACAATGGTCCAAAGCGACTGGTTTACTGATTTGGTTTTAAGTAAGCTAGAATTTCTCGTTATTAAAATAGTATAACATTACAGTAAATCGTTGGATCAAATAATGTTAAAATAGAAACCAAACCTGAACAATCAACTAATTAGACAAAATCAAATTAATCAAACCTTTTCAGTTTGGTTGATTTAAATGGTTTGAATCAATGAATGTTCACTGTTCACCCTTAAGTGAACTACCATATTGTGTTCAACTATATATATGATTATGAACTTGTTGATTTTTGAAATTTGAAAGTATATGTAGACTCTGAATTAATGTGATATTATGTTACTTGTGATGTGTTATGCTTATTATGGTATATTTAATTGTGTCTGACGTCCAAGTGAAATTGTTGTAAGATTGTACCCAGGCGATCAAAGAGCATTATGTACAATATTATAACTTATATCTAACATGCATAAACCAGTGGTGGAAAAACTGCGTGGTTCCAACGAGCTAACAAATGGAACCATGAACCTTTAGTCGTAATGGTTCAGTATCCAAAACATTGGTATTTGTAGATAATGGATTTCGAAGAGAAGGAGTGCAAATGGAGAAAAATATAATTAATTTACAATAGTGGATTAAATTACCAAATGTTGTTGATTATAAAAGATCTAAATGCAAAAGAAACAAAGATTCACATGAGAATAAAGGAACTGGATTACCAACTCTGGTCCAAAACCAGAGTAGAGATACATAAACTAATATCTTCGGAGCTATTACATCATAAATCTAATGTCTCCTATAATTGGTCGTGTGACTGAAACATGCATGCAGTGAATGAATGTGCTACAAACTGATGTGTGAACTGGAACAAAGGTCAAGGTAGCAAGTGTACACAACAAGGCCAGGTAGAAAGAACGAGTTACAGGAAATTAAATTAAATGTGACATGTCATGTATATAGTGGAAGAGGTTTCAAAAAACAATACATAGTAAAATATTAACATAAACAGAAAATATACCTGGTCCAACGTCCAAAGATATTGAGTAAGACCCTTTGGATGACACACATACTCACCCACTCTAACTTCAGCAAAGGTCTCTGCAAATTGATGATTTATTATGCTAGTTATCTCATCTGGTAGCAGCATGTTGTCCAACACCACTTTTTCATGTGTGGGTGGTATAGATTTCCCATGGATTTTGGACGATGTAGAATCTCGACATACAGTACATGTTGCAATAAAGATGTCTAAATCTATCCAACAAAATATCTTCTCGAAAGCAACTAAAAATAGAAAGCTTTTAATAAATACCTATTGCTATTATGTCTAAAGCAGAGTTTAGGATTTCACATCTTTGATTGTTCGCTACATCGGTTGAATTCTTGAACTGAGAAGCAACGAATTCAGGAGAATTGAATTGTGTGGCGCGCCCTCTATCAGAAGAATTGCCCGGTGCGCGAATTCCATGTTCGATGTTTCCCACCATGTTGATCAGATGCTCCAATTGCCCAGACAAATTTTCCACTGTACCCTCCAAACTTCCCACCCTCATTTTCAACTCATCATGGTCTCCACGAACAAGTCTGAGTCATTTCTATGCGTTGGCACAAGCCTTAGCTTTAGTCTTTGGTACAATGGTCCCAACACCGCGGCTCCTACCCCTTGCATCCTTACCAAGCACTTGTGATAAGATGTCTTCATCCACTGTCAATTTTTCTTCATCACTATCAGTGATCTTTTCCTTTTCTTTCGCAATTTGATCCTGAAATATTTATAAAATAACAGCAATAGGTGCAAACAATCATAGTTGTGTTTCCCTTCACATATGTAACACTAAAAATGTTTAATGAAAAGAATATTAAAGTCAGTATTTGTTTGACTTACGAAGTACGAAGAAGTGGCATCTGATATGCTACCATCTTTTTTCGTGTGTGTCTTCTCCCATACTTGACGACGATTGATATTTATTGATGGATTAGCAGCGATCTGCAATATATATAATATGTTAGTTGTAATTTTTATCATTTTTGAAAGAAAATGAATATAAATTACCATTTCTTGTTCTACTTTAGCGTAACTTTTACGTCCTGCATGGTGAGCATAACTGAGCAATGATCTATTCTTTTTGCTGGCTCTCTTCTTTCGCTCGCTTTAGGCGTTGCTTCATTTTTTAAGAACTCTTTCCAATCTTCTTGAGCAATTGTAGGTGGACAATTTTTCATCCGTTCTTCGTCACTGTTGAAAGTGTCATAATAAGTTGTTCTAAAGTGTTGCTTGTGTCTCCTAAAAGTAACGCAACGGATATAAAGGATGACAACGAAATGAAGATTTCATGTCAAACTAATCGATGAAACGATTAGGTGAAACAATATAAATCAATGGATTAAAAATACCCAAGTGCCCAAATCCGTTGATCTCAAGAGATACCGGATTCTAGCTATCTCCAACACGTTGATCGCGCATGATACCATCTACGATTCTTCTATGTTGATCTCGCGCACGAGATTCCGTGAATCGGCTTCAAATCCGTTGATTCGAGCGCACTCGAATAACCGAAAATGGAGAAAGAAGACAATGCTCAACTTCCAATTTTCAAGAGGCACAAAGCACTCAAACAAAATTTTATACAAAATCAACCAAAACCATATGATACAACTCACCCGCTATGTATATGAAAATTTACAACACAGCACAGGTCGGCGACCTAACAAGCACGACCTAACAGACCCACGAGCTAACACATGCGACCTATGACTTATCTTCAAACGAGTTAACAAATACAACATAAAGGAAAAACAACACGAGATACAACATCACGAGTTACGACCTAACATCTTGAGCGACCTAAGTAGATGACACATCTTCAGCGGCATGGGCTTCAGCGGCATAAGCAAGTAGCGACCTAAGCAAACACGGTCGCGACCTATCACATGAGCGACTTAAAGAACTGAGCAGCAGAAGGACATTCGGATTCAGGTTGCGACCTAGCGTCCTACGACTTAAGAAATCAGTAGCTTGAGCGACCTAAGCTTGAAGCGACCTAGGTTTAAGCAACATAAGGAACTGCTCGCTAGGTCGTAGCTCGGTTATGTCGTGACGACCTAAGGAAAAACAGGCACTTTGAAGCATCGCTGCATCTTTCTTCCCTCTTATCTCGTTACTCTCTACTTCGTTAGGTCGCTGGCGACTTATTAACTGGTTTGGTCGCTCGCGACCTAAGGAAACATTAGATTGCGCTGCATCATCCTCCCCCGGTTGCAAAGAATTCGTCCCCGAATTCGCACTTCCCTGTTCTTCAACACGCTCTTCCTTATGGTACGGAATCAAGTGTTTGACGTTGAAAACGTTTGCAGTGTGAACATGATCCAGTAACCTCAACTGATATGCATTATCATTGATCTTCTTCAAGATCTCTACTGGACCAATCTTTCGTGCTTTCAATTTATTGTAAGTTCCAACTGGAAAATGATCTTTCGTCAATACTGTGTATACAAAATCACCTTCTTTGAAGTCCACATTCCTTCGTTTCTTATCTGCCAGTTGCTTATACTTCTCATTTGACTTAAGCAATCGTTCATGAACAGTCCTGTGACACCCCTGCAACTCATTCATGAAATCACAAGCTCGTTTAACAACCCCTTTCTGTCGTGGAACTATCGACAAATCCAACAGTCCTTTCGGAATTGCTGAATATACTACTTGAAATAGACTGAATCCAGTACTTCGATTCACTTCATGATTATGTGCGAATTCCGCCTGACACAATTTCACATCCCAACTCTTCAAATTATCCTTCACAAGACATCTCAACAAGTTTCCCAAAGATCTGTTCACCACTTCCGTTTGCCCATCAGTTTGTGGATGATAAGTGCTACAAAAATTCAGTTTAGTCCTAACCATCTTCCACAAACTCAACCAAAAATGACTTAGAAATCGAGTATCCCAGTCAGAAACAATGGTCTCAGTAGCCCATGTAGTCGATAAACTTCTTTAAAGAACAATTGAGCAACACGGACTACATCAGCGGTCTTTTTACAAGCTATGAAATGTGCCATCTTCAAAAATCTATCCACCACAACATATATAGAATCATTCCCTCGCTGTGTTCTTGGTAAACCCAAAACAAAGTCCATACTAATATCAACCCATGATCTAGTAGGCACGGACAATGGCATATACAATCCTGCATTCGTAGCTGTCCCTTTGGAAACTTGACATATGTGACATCTCTCCACAAATCTTTCAACTTCTTTCCTCATGGAAGGCCAAAAATATGACTGAGAAATCAACTGCAAAGTACGATCTCGTCCCACATGACCTTCTTCATGCAATTCTTTCACAATCTTCATTCGCAAACTGCCCTCTGATATACATAACCGATCTCCCTTGAATAGAAAACCATCTACCAACACATATTCATCCATCTTCCCTTTCTCGACTTCATTGATAATCTTAGCAAAGTAAGGATCTTCAACGAACAATTCTGGAAGTACATCAAACCCCGTTACTTCAACTCTCATCGTTGTCAACAAATGATTCCTTCTACTCAATGCATCTGCCACACGATTTGCAGCTCCCGACTTATGCTTTACAACAAATGTAAACTGTTGCAAGTATGCGATCCATGAGGCATGCCTGACTGCAACCTTATCCTGTCCCTGCAACTGCTTCAACGCTTCATGATCAGTATACAACACAAACTCTTTATGAAACAAATAGTGTCTCCAATGTTTTATGGCTTGGACAATAGCATAGAATTCCACGTCATAAGTATTATATCTCATCTTTGCTCCCGAAAGCTTCTCACTGAAATAAGCAATTGGACGTCCCCTCTGACTCAACACTCCTCCATTTCCTACTTTAGATGCATCAGTATGTAATTCAAATAGCAACTGAAAATCCGAAAAAACTAGAATTGGTGCTGACGTCAAAAGTTCCTTGATTCTCTTAAAAGCAAATCATGCTTCCTTCGACCATGAAAACTGCTTTCCCTTCATACAATCAGTAACAGGTGCCATCACGCTACTGAAATGTGGAATAAACCTTCGGTAGAATGATGCTAAACCAGGAAAACTTCTAACTTATGTTATCGTCCTGGGTTGTGGCAATTCCTTGATTGCTTCAACTTTACTCTGATCCACCTGGATACCTTCCTTGGACAATACATACCCCAAAAACAAAACACTATGCGTCATGAACACGCATTTCTTTGTTGCCGCATAAAATTGCTCCTGACTAAGTATCATCAACACTTCTCGCAAGTGTTGTAGATGTTCTTCTGTGCTTCCACTGTATATCAATATATCATCAAAGTATACCACCACGAACTTTCCAATCAACGGTCGAAAGATCTGATTCATCACCTGCATAAAAGTACTAGGTGCATTCGAAAGACCAAACGGCATGACCAGCCACTCATACAACCCTTCCCGTGTCTTGAATGCGGTCTTCCATTCATCCCCTGGTCGAATTCGAATCTAATGGTACCCACTCTTCAGATCAATGTTTGAAAAGATAGCAGCTCCATTCAACAGATCAAACAAATCATCCAATCTTGGCATTGGAAATCTGTACCTCACTGTAGTCTTATTTAGTACTCGACTATCTGTACACATTCTCCAAGTTCCATCCTTCTTCGACACTAACAAAGCTGGTACTGCACAAGGACTTAAACTTTCCTGTACGCGCCCTTGTTCAAGTAACTCCTCCACCTGCCTTCTCAACTCTTCGGGCTCCTTTGGACTCATTCTATAATGTGGTCTATGCGGTAACACAGCTCCCGGAACAAGATCAATCTGGTGTT
Source organism: Allium cepa (assembly GCA_030765085.1). Taxonomy (NCBI): domain Eukaryota; kingdom Viridiplantae; phylum Streptophyta; class Magnoliopsida; order Asparagales; family Amaryllidaceae; genus Allium; species Allium cepa. The sequence continues at coordinate 766,211,314 of CM060928.1, read as the reverse complement.
GTATGTCTCTCAACGGTGGTAACTCTGTTGGCAATTCTTCATGAAATACATCTTCAAACTCCTTCAACACTGGTTTAACTTCGTTAGGAATTTCTACCGCTTCACTACTTTCACGTCCAATTAACAGAAATACTTCAGGCTCATCCTCCACTTCCTTGACAAATTCCTTCAAAGATAACAGAGTCTTTAGTTCTTCAATCTCCTCCAACTTGTTTTCATCTTGTTGTCGCTTTTTAGGAACTAAAGTGATTTTGGTGCCCTCGAACATGAAACTATAGCAGTTAGTCCTTCCATCATGTTGCACAGCTCTATCGTATAGCCATGGTCTCCCCAACAACAAATGACATACATCTATATCTACCACATCACACCAAATCTCCTCCATATACTTCTTTCCGATGGAAAAAGTTACACAAGCTCTCCGACTAACCTTCACTTCCTCACCTTTCCTCAACCAAGCTAATTTGTAGGGTTTGGGATGCTTCTCTGTCTTTAACGCCAACTTATTCACAGCTTCTGTAGAAATGATGTTATCACAGCTTCCCGCATCGATGACAAACTTGCAAACCCTTCCCAAGATAATGCACGTTGACTAAAAAATGTTACTCCTCAACCAACTAGTCTCCTCTTCCTGCTTTGGTGTCAAACACGACCTCCTCATCATCAAATTACAACCCTCATCTCCTGACAATTCTTCTTCCTCCTCAACTTGTGGTGAATTTGAACATTCTACTTCTGCATCCTCATCCTCAACCTCAGCAACCATCACTCGCTTCTTAGGCTTCGGATATTCATTGCTCTTGTGACCAAACTCCTGGCAGTTATAACACTTGAAATTGTTGTTGACCTTGGTCTTAGCAGCTTCATTGACAACTGGTTTTCCAACAGCCTTGGAAACATTCGTATTGCTACTATCCCATTTCATCTGATTGTTAGAATTCGCAAACACATCGCCCCCTCTTCTACCTTGCTTCTCCCAAGCTAGAGCCTTTTGGTGTACTTCAGCAATGGATCTTGGATCAAACATATTAACCATATCCTGAATTTGCATTCTCAGTCCTCCAACAAATCTAGCTGTCAACTGTTCCTCTGTCTCCATGATATCATTTCTGGCAATCAGTTCATAAAACTCATCTGCATAATCATTTACTTACTTTATCCCTTGTCTCAAATTCTGTAGGCGTTGATACATAAGAGACTGATAATTATAAGGCAAAAAAGTAGCCTTCATCAACTTCTTCATCTTCTCTCATGAAACTATCTTCGACTTTCCCATCCTTTCCCTTGTAAGTTTAATTTGTTGCCACCATGCCATAACTCTTCCCCTCAATCGTGTAGCAACCAACTTAACTCTACGATGCTCGGGTACTTCCTTGAAGTCAAAATTTTCTTCAACATTTGATAACCAATCCAAAAATTCTTCCGCAATCATTCCTCCTTTGAATTCAGGAATCTCTGTTTTCATCCCCGACTCCCATTTACGATCATCTTCTACATTCCAATATTGACTTCATAATTGGTCTCGATCTTGATAATGAACACTACATCTATCACCATCTTCATCATAATCAAATGTACTTCGATATCGATCTCGACCATCAACATCTCTTTGATCACGCATATCTCTTCTACTATGTCTTTCCGTATCATGATATGGTTCATCTCCAAACTCACATGGAGTTCTTCTCTCTTCATTTCTGTACTCACGGTATTCTCTCCTCATTGAAACTGATGATTCTCTTCTTTCTCTACAAGATTGTGGTGACACCCTCCTCGCTTCCGCAACCGATGGCGAAACTCTGTTTCCTCCATGGTTCGAGATTGGTGACCTTCTCCTTGGACTTTGATTCATGTCATTCATCAATTTCTCTAACTTTCCAATACCTTCATCAAACTTTTCATTAATACGTTGTTCCATTTGCTCAACTTCTTGTCTTCGATACACATCTTCAACATTTTGAAATCGATTAGCTTGTCTTGGCGGCATTATCATCAACCAAATCCAAACTGACTTTAACTTTTGGCTTGACTCGGCTCAAACTCCAACTCTCGGCCTTGATCTCCAACTTATATCTCGGCCTGCACTTCAACACTTAAACTCGGCTCCAACAGGCTCGGCTTAGCTATGATTGGCTAAGTCTAGCTCTAATACCAAATTGACGCAGCGGATATAACGGATGACAACGAAATGAAGATTTCGTGTCAAACTAATCGATGAAATGATTAGGTGAAACAATATAAATCGATGGATTAAAAATACCCAAGTGCCCAAATCCGTTGATCTCAAGAGATACCGGATTCCAGCTATCTCCAACACGTTGATCGCGCACGATACCGTGTTAAAAGATCTACGATTCTTCTACGTTGATCTCGCGCACGAGATTCCGTGAATCGGCTTCAAATTCGATGATTCGAGCGCACTCGAATAACCGAAAATGGAGAAAGGAGACAATGCTCAACTTCCAATTTTCAAGAAGCACAAAGCACTCAAACAAAAGTATATTCAAAATCAACCAAAACCAAATGATGCAACTCACTCGCTATTTATAGAAAAATTTACAACACAGCACAGGTCGGCGACCTAACAAGCACGACCTAACAGACCCACGAGCTAACACATGCGACCTACAACTTATCTTCAAATGATTTAACAAATACAACATAAAGGAAAAGAAAAACGAGATACAACATCACGAGTTACGACCTAACATCTTGAGCGACCTAAGTAGATGACACATCTTCAGCGGCATAGGCTTCAGCGATATAAGCAAGTAGCGACCTAAGCAAACACGGTCACGACCTACCATATGAGCGACTTAAAGAACTGAGCAGCATAAGGACATTCGGCTTCAAGTTGCGACCTAGCGTCCTACGACCTAAGAAATCAGTAGCTTGAGCGACCTAAGCTTGAAGCGACCTAGGTTTGAGCGACATAAGGAACTGCTCGCTAGGTCGTAGCTCGATTATGTCGTAACGACCTAAGGAAAAACAGGCACTTTGAAGCATCGCTGCATCTTTCTTCCCTCTTATCTCGTTACTCTCTACTTCGTTAGGTCGCTGGCGACTTATTGACTCGTTAGATCGCTTGCGACCTAAGGCAACATTAGATTGCGCTGCATCAAAAGGCCTCCGACATTCTCTTTAAAAATAATTCTTTTGAAAGCGAATCGTGCTCATAAAATTTGTGCAAAAAGACAAAACACGAAAAACCAATTCAAGATATCAAATCCTGAAGCATAGTAGTGAATTCAAGATATCAAATCCTGAGGATAATAATAGTAATGAATATACGTAAAAATATATACTTACCACCAATTCGTTCCCAACGTTGTCCTTGTATATTTCGGGTACTTTGTCCCAACTTATATATGACATAAGCACATGAGCTCTTACTAATTTACCAAGCATAGTAGCGATTTTTCCAGCATTATCTGAGACCGGAATACCAAGTAAGTTTTGATGCACTTTCTTGATTTCTGAACATGATGAATGTGAAGATGTTGGATTTTATGACATGGTTTCCTGCAAAATATAATATTACGTTGTATGAATCTGTTTAAATAGCTCTATCAATAATTTGCACTGCAAAATATAATGTGCACTGCCTCAACCAACAGCACATGATAATATTACTTTGTATGATCCACTCAAAATATCTTTATACACATGACAGTGCCTGTAAATTACAAGCTTTGAGTATGTGCATATTATATTCTAGTTCTAGTGTAAAGAAAGTATAAAGGTCAGTGAAATTCAGTGTTTGTGAAAACTATAATTAAAGATTTATCACACACATATATACACTGACACACAAACATATATATACCACATAAAGATTTCATGCTTCAAGATTCCAAGCTTTCACAAGGTAGAGCAACAAGGGCAAGTGCCAGCATATACAAATGCAAATGCAGCAATGCATGGCAACAAGTATACCATTCAGTTTCTAGCAAAAGCAAGTGCAACCCGACAGCATATACAAGTGCTTGCAACAATGGTTCAGGCTAAGAAAAATCATAAAACAACATATATATGTGCACATAGTGGAATGGTTGAGCTACAAGAAGCATGAACTCAATAATACAGGGTAGTGTATCAATGATGCATAACAATGAACATATGCACACAGGGTACAACAACAAACTCAGAGATGCATGCTACAACAAACCAGAGACAGCAAAACAATTAGCAAGGATTACAAGTGCACTTCAACAAAGGAATGCAGGATATCCACAAAACAAGCAATAAATGCAGTGCACAAGCACATAATGAAGTCAGTAAGGATAGAAACAGGAGTGCAGAAATTAAATAGCTACAATTAAAGTCTTCATAGACGTAAGCATATCATGACTTCAGATCAAGGCAACTCAAGATACAATAAATTTCTCACATATATACATACACATTTATGTATGTATATACATAGAAGAGTATCACATTATCAAAGCAACTAGGTTAATTAAGTCTAAGATCATTGGAGCATTTTCGTGCAATTATGTAAGGTCGCAAATGTTCTAGATTAGAAGCTAACAAAACAATTCAGCTCAGAGCAGTTTTTTATTAAGTCAAACTCGAATTCAGAAATTCAACAAGGGTCAAAAAATATTTTTGAATACACACACCAATGTTGAAAAATCAAGGAAGAGATTACCAATGCCAAATATATCCAAATATATTTCAAAGAAATCAACATATATATCAACAATGATTTAGTTAGAAATCAAAACACCTTTATCCAAAAAATCAACAACCAGAATATCGCAAGTGAAAATTTCAAATAAAAATCTCAAAACGAAAATATAGAAAATCAAATCATGTACAAGCACCTACAGAAATAGGAAACTTCACAAAAACAACATCATGGCCTCAAAGAAGAGCATATCTCATAATTCATCTTAGTGCAGCAAATACAAGGTATAGCAACATTGTTCAAGCCAAACTATGTTTCAGACACAACAGATGGCAATAAGCATAAAGAAATGTACAAGGAAGTAAACAAGTACAAGTATACATCATAACAACAAAGCAACGAACATTTACAACACTAGAAAGAGACAGCATCATTTCAGTTCAGGCAAGAGCACAGCATAGATACAAGGCAAACAGCCAAACCATTGAGCATACAAGGCAGCAAAACAAAAGTTCATAGGGCTGAGTGCACATGGTAGGGCAAGGCTAGGCAGAGGACCAGACATAACACAATAACTAGATGGCAACATGCATCACAACAATGCGACAAGGCATTAAAAGGAAGAAGTGTACAACATGATTAAATCAAATTGAAGCACATAAATTCTCAAGCAACACCAGATAAAGGAAAATGCACATAGGTGCAAGACAAGATCAATTTCAAGTGAATGGCGCAAAGCAGACGGGCATATATTGGTCGAATATAGGAATGTATTGGTCGAGATGTTACAAAGTAAGCAGTCAAACAAACAAGTATGGTTTCAATCAAACGTTAATGTATCAGTTAAATTGAACAATTCAAAATAGCAATCAGAAAATCAAAAAAAGCCCAAATATATTCATCTTGCAAAAATTCGCATATATTAAAAACATACACACACAATCGTGCAATTAAAAATATACAGACACACAATTATGTGATGTACGAATACTAATAAGTTAACATATGGATTTGGTAAGGTCTTTTAATTTTTCATTGTCTTCAAAAGCTGATTGATAGATGGTAGGGAACTCAATGTCATCCACATTTGTAGTCAACCGTTTTGGTGTATGCAAAAGCACAGACCATCCGTTATTTTTTAAATCTTTTGAGTAGAACACTTGACTCGCTTCTGATGCAAGAATAAATGGTTCATCATTCACTTTATTTTTGTTCTTCAATTTCCCTAAATTTACCATGATCATCAGGTTTGAAATGGGATCTACTTTGCAACCATTGACCTTATCCTCGACCTTTACCCAATCACAATGAAAACTGTTTGTTTGAATTCAGTGTAATCCAACTCAAGTATCTTTTGAATGACTCTGTAATAAGTTGTTTCTACTTCCTTATAATTTTTATCCTTACCACTCGCTCTAAATTTTGTAATTTCTTTCATGCATACACTGCAATTTTGTGTTACCATACGGTCTTTGTACTTTTTAGTGGAATATGAAAATCCATTCACTTGGTACTTCATATAACTACGCACCATGAACTTCGGCCCGTGCACTAGCCGCCATAGAGTTGGATCAACATCGATGGTCTTTAACAACTACATAAAACAAAATAAGTCAAAAAGCATGGTCACAAAGGTGTATTGCCCACTCATAAACACGTGAAATACTTAAGACGATGTAATACCTCATTATGTAACCATAGAGTAAAACTTTGAACGGCTTCCACAGTCGTAACCCTACCTCGAGGTTGAAATGTAGTACTTTTCACATAGGAGTTATACCTCCTATAGAAAACACATATCAAAATGTATATATAAATTGAATTGAAAAAATGGAAATTCGGGACAAGTTTATGAACTTACTTCTTCCATTCATCCAATCCATCGTACTTATGAAGGACCCATCTACGCACTTGTTCAAACTGCACTTAGGTTAACGTTATGTCCTTACCATTATCTAGAGGTATCTCACCAGCAAACTCATCGTCCTCGTCTAAAAACACTTCGTGGGTATGTTCATGATTGCCATCACCTCCGTTTGGCATATATTACATGCAGTAAAGACTAGCTTCTTGTATGATATATCCTTCTGCAATACACCCTTCGATGTATCTTTTGTTGCGCACATATCCTTTATATGTTTTCATCAACCTATGAATGTGTACTATAGATGGTAGCTATTTATATCGAATATTGATGTACATAACTGAAATTAGAAATTTACCGTTCAAAGGGATACATCCATCTATAACTGACAGGGCCACAAATCATTGCTTCATCGGCTAAATGAACCAAAAGGTGGACATTGATATCAAAAAATGCAGGTGGAATATGTTTTTCAAAAACACACATTGCTTCTACTAAGCTAGCCTTTGCTTTTAAAAGATGTTCCCTATTGATCACCTTCGAAAACAAAATGTTAAAGAATAGACTAATACGATGAACAGCATTTCATAGATCCTTATGTTGTGGATAAGAATGTTGAAGCAATACCGGAAGCAAATATTGCATTATGACATGGTAATCATGTGACTTCATATTTCTTAGTTCAGGAGGATTGACGCTCACATTGTTGTGGAAGTTAGAAAAGAATTAGTTAGGCACTTTTAGACTTTTCAAAACGGTGCAAAACCGTATCTTTTCTTCTTTGCTCAAAGTGAAAGTTGTCTTTGGTATGATTATTTTATTTGTTTCAGGATCTTCCATCACCCAACAATTCTGTTTTATACCCATGATTTTTAAATCCTTGCGGGCATTTATGCCATCTTTTGACATATCTTTATGGTCCATAATGGTGCTGATGAGATGCTCCGTGACATTCTTCTCCGTATGCATAACATCAATATTATGTCGGATCAAATTTGCTTTCCAATATGGTAAATCAAAAAAGATAAACTTCCTATACCATCCAGAAACATTGTCAACTTCTTCATTGGTACACTTTTTTCGTTTTCGACTAATTTCTTCTTTTTGTTTACCAACTTTCATTTTAATATTCACTACGTTCTTTTCAACTTGAAAACCAGTCAATGGCCATTTAGGACGACGAAGTTCTTGTTCGTTGTTGAAATTTGTCTTATTGTATCGAAACTTGTGTTCGTTAGGAAGAAACATTCGATGTCCCATGTAACACATCTTCTTAGTTTCAGGAAGATGATAAGAACAAATGTTTTCCCCACAAACAGGACATGCAAAATAACCGTGAGTAGTACATCCCGATAAAGTCCCAAAAGCAGGGTGATCATGGATTGCCCACAGCACCCTAGCTCTAATTGTGAACTCATATTTGTTTAACAAGTCAAATGTAACGACTCCTTCCCATAACTGCTTTAACTCGTCTATCAACGGCTGTAAATAAACATCAATATCCTTCCCTAGTTGTTTTGGCCCAGAAATTAACAACGTTAGCATTGAGAACTCCCTTTTCATGCACATAGACAGAGGAAGATTATATGGTACTAAAATTACTGGCCAACAACTGTAAGGGTTAGAGAGAGTAGCATGTGGACAAAAACCATCTGTCGCTATTCCAAGTGTGACATTTCGTGGCTCGACAATAAAAGCTTATTTAAAAGAATCTGCGGCTTTCCATTGAAAAGTGTCGCATGGATGATGCATTACGGTTGGATCAGACTTGGCATGACCATGCCAGATCATCGCATCTGCTATCCATGGTACAATATACAGTCTCTTCAATCTAGAAATTAAAGGGAAATGTCTTGCTGTCTTTCGAGGTACTTTGGTGCATTTTCTCTCTTCGTTGAATGATGTCATATATCTTGGTTCATTGCAATTTGTACAAGAAACTTTGTTCACATCATCTTTCCAGTACAATATGCAATCATTGATGCATGCATCATAAATTTTGTGATTCATCCCAACTTTCTTAATGATCTTCTTCACGTCGTAGTACGTTGTCGGTAGTGTGTTACCTTCAGGGAGTAACTCCTTTATTAGTTCTAGGAATGCAGTTACACCATTATCTCAAAAGCCATATTGGGTCTTCAAGCTATTCATTTTCACAATGGCATGCAGCTTCGTAATCCCTTTTGAACATAAAGGATACAGTGGCTCTTTTACGCTACCAAAATGTGATTTATACTTCTTACTTTCATTGGCCTGCCAACCTGGAAAATCAGTAGACTGCTCGCCAACATTAGCATGATCAGGCAACGTATTATTAGGTTGAAAACGATGAAATCTATCTACATCATTGACCAAATCTTCCATCCTAATATGTTCAGACTCATCAGTAGTTGTGGCATGACTAACTGGTTGTTGTTTTTCCATCTCCGCCCTTTTTTCCATGAAAATACCACACTGTATATGATTGGTTAATACCCCATCTAAGAAAATGAAAATGAAAGTCATCCAATTTGATCGTCTTTATATTTTTGCACCGGGTGCAAGGGCATAAATACACTCCTTTCTTACCACCGTTTTCTTCAACAAAACTAATGAACTTCTGCACCCCGTCTATATAGCATGTGGATCTTAGATCTGATCGATTTATCCATTGTTCGTCTATGCTGGAAGACATACTGCCATCCTATATAATATATAACAGAACATAAGACGTAAGCATAATTTTACCTTGGTATTAATGAAGAATATTTTTTCTCTTAGTCAAACCCAGAAAATACTATTAGCCTTAGATATAGTATTAGCATAAAGTATATGCGTTGTTTTATGAACAACAAACCTTGAAAATTTCTATCACTCAAAACCAAAATATTTTCATATTCACTAAATATGTGTGTAAATATGAATTGCGCAGAAACTATACGGTTAAGTGTATACCTAAATTGCATCTATATGTTTATTTGTAGACTATAAAATAAGTGAATTCCAAAGTTGCACCTATCTGTGTATCTACTACTAGGTGTATTTAACAAAAGCGCATATACATACTCGTGTGTTTTTTTACCTAGAAAATATGATAGTATAGGAGTGCACTTGAGCATTTGCAAACATTAATGTCAACATTCACTGTATTAAAATTAGTCATATACTGTTGTTCAAGTATTCACGGTGATTTTTCTACTTAAGTGTAAGGATAATCTTTATAGTTATGGTACACACTTTTTTTCGCCTATTTTACCAAATCATGGTGTATGTGTAATGTAATTAGCATATCCCTATTTTCCACCAAAAGTTTGATTACTTAGCATACTCTGACTTGGCTTAATGCATCATTACCCTTTCACTATCTGACTTACACATCATTTATTTTGCAAAAAAGTATGTAGCACATTAAGTTTCTCTTTTACATTATCAGGAATCAAGAGTTGTGGATATTTGCCTATCTCCGAAGCTATTATATATAAAAACTACTTCTAACTACCCATTTAATTTCTAAACTTTTATATGTTAAAAGATTGAACTTCTTGCTATGCAAGTAGCATAGATATTAAGTAATTTTGGTACCTCGGTTAATTAGTGTTGTTTTTAATTAAATTTTGACATATTTTTCATACTTTCTTCTCCAATAGTCTTCAGTCGCATACTTGCATTGGTATACAAGTCATATTTGCATCCTGATTTATGCTTATACCCTTGCAACTTTACTGGTTATTCATTATGTTATATACCTTTCACTTTTTATGCCTTCCATCATTCTATGGTGTACATGACACTACTGCATGGAAAAGGTTATCATGGTACAAAGTCAAAATGTAATTTTTATTAGACGACGATATTTATTTTTTGATCTGCAAGAATGAGTTTATAAATTTATCTAATTTGATTTAGTGGTTTACACCTTTACCAATGTGTTATTCATATAATGGAGCAATCCTTTTATTTCATATCTTCCATTCAATGAAGTTAGTATAGATCTAGATGTTGACTATATACATGTTTATTCTACAATGCAATATTGTGTTTGGCCCAGTTGTGTAGAAGTTTATCAATTACAGGTTCATCGTAGTTTTATGCTTGGATGTTTACCATCTAGCGAGTTATTCTTTCTATGTTTGTTAACCATATTATTAAACAAGATGAGCTTGGAGTAATTTAATAAATTTATGCAGTTCTATTTATAACATATTATACGTTGTTGAATTGGAACAATGCGGTTGGATTATTATTAGTATAACTGTTTTTGTACACTCAAAAAACTTTGTGGTACTATTTACAGTTAATAATAGGGATTTGAAACTGGCCTATAACTTCTTTAATAGTTTTCTATCAACATAGATATTGCATTTCCATGTCAGATTACATCATTTTTTTAACACCAATTTACTTTTTTTGTTACATTGACTACGTACTTGTGTGTTGCCACTATCTCAACCAACTTTAGTATGTTACATAACTCTAAAGGACTTATGCTAACTTTAACTTCATACATTTTCATTAGAAATATGACCAATATTCAATTATCATAAACACGTATACCAATCATTATCCGTGTGCGAAGCATGGGTTTCATCCTAGTTTTTCTTAAAAATAACCTTATAATTACATATCACCATCATCAGCAATTTGATGAGAAAGTAAAACGGAAGTCTAAAACCCAAAATACTAGAACAAAGTCAAAATTAGTTATATGGCAGCAACATGTTAAGTCTACTAAACCTCATGATGAATAAGTGATGTATTTAAAAGTGTGTTATCAAAAAATTTAGAATCGGAAACTTGAACATACTTATGCCCCTTCGATCAATCTATTTAACTTTTGAAATGACATGTGTTGCCGTCCTAGTTAAATTATCAAAGGCAAAACTTCTCAGTCCAATGGGAAATGGCAACAGTTAATAGAAGTTCTGATAATAGAAGGAAAAAAATTCCAGATTAAAAGAACATGATAAAACAATATAACAGTAGTTATCAAACTTACCTTAGAATCACATGGTAAAGTCATAAGAGTCTTTAATGCATAATATTTGACAAAACTCTTTATTGCATGAATATTACAGAAATATTACATGGAGTCTGCACTTCGTGTCAAAAATTCATAAAAAATGAATCCAACTAAGGTTAACAAGAGCATTAGACGAATAATGACTGTGTACGATTAAAATAATCCACAAAATGTTATATTAAAGAATGCTGTTAAGACTAGTGGCATATCATTTTTGGGGAGATTAAGATTAAATTATAAGGATTTTGATTTATGCAAGACACTAAGTTATATCGATATCCTGATATCTTCCTAAACTTTAACATAGTTTTCTACTTGCAGTCTTTCCTCTTAATTTAGTCTTAATCTATCCGCAAAATCTAAGATGACTATACACTTCGTTTGTGATGATAGTGAATGCTCATAATTATGAAAATTAGTCTACAGCAACATCTGAAAATGATAAAATATTTGGTATTTGAAAAATGATAAAATATTTGGTATTTGAAAAATGATAGAATATCTAATATCCAAACAATGGATATGACCGAAGATACAATAATCAAATGGATCCACACCAAGATGTTTTGAGGGAACTAGATGTAATTTTCCTCGTCTTCATACTTTGTCTAGCTCCAATTTACTCAACATCTAATTTATATGCTACAATCATCACACTCCTTAGCTAAAATTTAGTTTCGACCAACTAAAATTAAGTAAATCATTAAATAATTTGACAAAAATATTATGTGAATCTAAAAACTACTGAGGATATTCACGGTGATTTCGATGATCCATGGCTTGGATATCTTCCGCACTGATCATCCTCTTTTCAGGCAAAGCAACTTATCCACGTTTACAAAATGAAGACTTAAAAATGAAAACATACCACTGAACTGAACGAGAAAAGCGCTGAAGCCTATAGGGTTGTTGAACGGTGCTGGAGTTGCCGACGTTTGTGAAGGAAGAAATCTAGATTTGGAAAGAAAATCGAATTAGGTAGTAGGAACGAAATAGTTTTGGGGAAAAAAGGAACGAAAGAACAGATCTGGGGCGTTTTGGTAGAAAAAAGTTCGCACCAAAAATTAGCACGAATTTGATACGGCTAAAACACGTATCAAATTTTATATAGCTAAGAACCGTATCTAAATGGGGGCAAAGTGAATTATTTGGAGGGAAGACGTGCGTATTATGTGGAAAAGTTTACGCCAGAAATTGGCACGAAATTAGATACGGCTTATAGCCGTATCAGATTTGCTACGGCTTATAACCGTGTAAAATTCATTAGATGCGGCTATTAGCCATTTCTAATTTAATACGGCTTTAAGCCGTATCAAATTTGGCGGATGAAGAAGTGGCAAAAACAGCTTTTTGGTGTAGTGTCTCGTATGGATTGATATAAGTCCATAGAATCACTTTAGCCAATCCACTATTTATCTTTATAGAGAAATACTATATAGTCCTTCGGAATAGTATTAGTATTTCTACCTTTTCAAGTGGATTTTCTTAGTGACATTGCATTTTGAGGCTGTTGAGTTTGGTTTTCTAAAACAGTAACCTTAACTTGAAGAAGATTTTGTTTGGCATTGTCTTATTATGGTTCTTAATTTACTTCTATTTAATGAAAAGAAACAAATTATATACATTATCCGAAGAAGTAACTGTAGTTGAATCAAAGATAATAATTCTTCTTAAAGACAATGATACATACCTTAAAATTTTGTTTAACATTGTCTTATCATGCTTCTTAATTAACTTCCTGTTAATGAAAGGAAACAAATCATGTTCATTATTCAAAGAAGCAACTGTAGTTGAATCGAAGATAATGATTCTTCTTAAAGACGATGATCCATACTTTATTTCTCTCCCAAACTCAACATCCTCAAAAATTATGGCATTTCCCATCTCCAATTTTTTTTCCTTAGTGTGCTTTTATAAAACTAGTAGCTTCTAAGTGGCTTCAAAATATCAATAAGGTATTTGCTATTTTTAGTGCCTCAATCAAGAATTATTTAGTGAGCTGAAACAAATAATTGTATTAATCATAAAATCAAAAAATTGAAACTCCATTACAAAAGGTGTTTAGTATAAGTAGACATAAGCTATATTTTAAACATTAGGTGTTTTAATTCCAATAATGTTTGAATTATTCATAAATTAATCTTATTATTTCTAAAGTAACAATAATAATCAAATTTATTCATACCAAAATTAGAAACTGAAATCTGTCTAAGTGACAGTATAACAACAATATCAAACAATTCTAAAATAATATACATATCTTTCTAGACAAGACATGTGCGATATCTAGTAGAATTCTTTTTATATGTTCATAGACTTCATAAAAGAAACAACTATAAATATATCGTTGTGTCTTTTCTTTTGTTTAGGTCCTTAGCGACACCTTGATCCTTATCTATACATTTATTTACTATGTACGATAAATGGGTACTTTCTATTTATTATGCTTCAATCTCTCTTTTCTTACCATAATGTAAAATAAGCTCAACAAGAGGTCATTCTATTCTTAGAAAAATTAATAATAATCTCAAAATGGTTATATTGTGAATAAAGAGATGAGTAAAAATAAATAACAATAACTTGAGTGCTTTTAACTTTTGAAGTAATATTTTCCATATAGTACTTATTTATGTTTCTTTTACTTTGACTTTATAGAATCAAACAATATAAAGCGTGCGTGTTTCTCCTTACCATTTTGAAAAAACACTTTTCATTCTCAGTAAAGAACTCCTTAAAACTGATTATCCATATGGATACCACATCCTTGAAAGCTTCTAAATATTTTGCTTTATGATATTTTAACTCTTGCTTTTGAGTTATCCCACCATTGAGTGTTCTTCATAACGTCATAAGAGCAATTAACCATAATATGGATGGGTGTGACCCTCCTAATTACAAGAGCCAGATCCATAAAGTTAAGAACAAACAATATATTCTCTTAATAATCCATAGCGTTAGTCCCAAAAAAGATGAAAACATTAAAATTGGAAGATACTTTAGTCAAATTAGTTGAAAATTGAATAAAAATTAAGGATTGACCATACATGCTCATATCCAAATATCAACTATAGTAAATTCAAATAATTGGTAAGTGTCTTCTCAAGATATTTAACATAACACTAATATCATGTCTTTGGATAGTAATATTAACTGTAAGTGGTATTCATGTCGTAAACATGAAACACTGACAATAAATTCAAGTCAAATAATAGTCTTCAGTTGGGTCGATTAGTTATTCACTTGTAAAATCTTATAGTTGTCACATATTTATAATCACATATGTGTAAGTTATTCGGCCAAATGTTAGCCTTCCTTTGGACCGACTAACATCTGCATGAATAAATGCACATAAATATCAAACATTTTCATGAACAACTTAAATAAGAGAGGTCACTTTGATGACATGTTATTTCAATTAGCCAACTTGGAATGTAGGATATTTACAATAGTTCGCAAAGTGACACCAAAAATATATTTAAATTTTTTATTAGTGCATGTACAATATTTTGAGTGCTATAAAACACTCACAAAAGTACTTTAAGTCTATATAACATTTGAAAATCTTAAAATTATAAGTATGGCACAACATGTTTTGATCATAGCTGTTATAATCTTTTACTTTAAGTACGTGGTTATATTCATGACATTTCCTAACTAAATATGATAAAGGGCATCATAAATAAATCATATAATAAATGTCATGGATGAATGCTAGAATTAAATGTTGCATGACATAGTAAATGTCGTACTAAATAACATGAATGAATGTAGTAGCTAGCTATAATGTACATCTAAACCAAAATATAGCTAAATGGAATGATACTGTATCGCTCTATCTTTAGTTTATTATTTGAATACTAAGTTAAGATCATTAACCATGCATTTTGGAAAAATATGAAAACTGCTGCTCCTTTTATTTTATGATAACCAAAGTATGAAAGTGAAACATGTTTCAACGAGCATGGATCAAACATATAAAATATCTACAACTACCAAACATAAATGCATCACATAATAAATCATATGCCTTTTCTTACTCCAAATACAAATAATTAGAGGAATAAATTAGAGGATTTTAAGCAAGACAAAAGAGAGGTTTTGGAGTTTAAGAGGAAAATATTACTTCTCAAGTATTAAATATTAATTACTTATTAACTATTACTTATTAAATATTAGTCTTAACTATTAATTGTCAAATATTGCTTCATACTTATTAATTATTAATTATCAATTGTTACTTATTACTTGTTATTTATAACCAAATATTAAGTATTGTATGCATATTATTAATTATTAATTATTATTACTTGCTGGTACTAGGAAATGCACGAACTAAAATCAAATGCATTTATTAATCATTAAATATTAAATAGCAGATAATACATGTTACTTAATAATCATCAAAGATTACTTATTAATTATTCATTATTTAACAGTAATTATTAATTATTCAATAGTAATTAATTATTGATTAGTAATTACTACTTCAAATTTATTAGTTATTAACTATTACTTATTACTTCTTAAATATAATTGAATATTAATTATAAATTATTTAATTTTAGTTATGCAATAGTAAACATACAATCTTAATTATTAATTATTGGATGCAATTAATAATTATTAACTATAATTTATTAATTATTAATGATTAATTATGATAAATTACTAAATATAAAAAATAATTATTGATTGTAGATAAAATTATTAATTATTTATTAATAACCATTTGTTGTAAATTATAAATAATTACCTATGTAAGTTTTCATTTATAAATAGCTAATTATAAATTAGCATTTATAAATTATTTAAGTAAGCATTAAATATTTATTACTAGTTATAAATTATTGTAATATTTTAAGAAATACTAAACATATTCAAAAAACTCAACTTAAATTTATGAGTAAAACTACTTTCCAAAAATTTTGTAGTTAATTAATATCAAGTTTTAAAAACAATGATTTTACAACCTTTTAAAACTATTTTTAAAAGGATACTGTAACAACATTTACAAAATCATGGTAAAAAAGTAGTTTGTTACCACATTTATAACTTTATAAAAAGTCATGTTTTACAACGTTTTCTGTAAAAATGTTATAAAAAAGATTTTTCAATAATGGTTTTTAGAAAATATTGGAAAGGTATTTTTTTACAACGTTTTAAATACATACGTTGTAAAGCTAACATTATCATAAGCCATATTTGTTGTAGTTCCAGTTTGTTGCCCGACTATGGCTTCCTCTAATTTCATATACTTTGCTTGCTCATATAAGAAATCCTGAAAAGCGGCTAGCTTCTCCTTAGTTAATCTCCGGGCCATCTTTATATCTGGTTGCACGCACCAACACAACGCCATAAGCATTAGTCATTCATCGGTATTCTGAACACTAGCCGCTACGGCGTTGAAGCGAGTTAGGTATTAGCGTAGTGTTTAATCTTCTCTTTATTTCACGTCTAATAGTGAAAATGGATCATCATGTTGCTCCAAAGTGTACCTAGAATTGGCTAATCAGCTTTTCCTTTAACATTGCCCCTAAATGGTTTGAGCCACGAGGAAAGCGTCAAAACCACATTTTTACTATGTGTGCTAGAAATATGCACTACACAAACATCCCATTTTGTAACACCTTTCCGCTTTCAATTTGTAATAGTTATAACGGTTACAAAATTCTAACGGTTATTTCCATAATTAATATTTGTCATGGTTATTATCGTTACTAAATTGGGTAATTTCATAAATAATAAATGTAATATGGATAGGAGTGTAATTTTATCTTATATTATTACATATCACATTTCTAACGAATAACATTTCGTCCTTTCAAAGTTTTCCTCTTTAGTTCTTATTAGAGCAACTCCAACAGGTGCAGAAATCTCGAATCTACACCCAGAAGAGGTCACAACAGAGCACGAGAATTCTCAAGATTGCAGAAGGGGGGCTTGGGTTCGAGAATTGGAGATTCGGCGAGGCGCCTGTTCAATAGGCGTCTGGATGCCAGGCGCCTGAGAGTAAGGTGCATGTTCAACAGGCGCCTGGCATCCAGGCACTTATTAAACACGCGTCCACTTATTTCCTCCCAACGGTCTTTTTCCAACGGCCATTTTCTCCCTTCAAATACAACTCGCCACTCTTCTTCCATTCACAACCAGTTTGCTTCCTCCATTACATTTTTCCTGCCACTAATCTCAACTGAAAATGTACTCCGATTTCGACGTCGATACTGCAAGGTCCAGCTTTGAAGACTACGGCTTACAAGACGTTACGGTTCCGATTGGGGGAGAAGTAACTAATGCAAGTTGGAGCACCGCGGAAGACTACGATCTTTGCTACATTTACTGTGTCCTCTCGGTTGATCCTATTCGAGGGACCGATCAAAGTGGTGAGTCTTTTGGGGCAAAATTACTAATTACTACAATTGGAAGAACATTAATCGGAAAAGAACGCTATCTTCAGTCAAAGGTCATTATGGAAAAATAAATCGCCAAACGCAAATGTTCGATTCTCGAATGTTCAAGCTAAAGCAAACGAATCCTATTGCATTTGAAAATGAAACGCATTTGGTAAGCTTTAATATAATATCATTGTTCTACTTTTTATCATAGTTCTCTAATTATACTAATTATTTTTTTAACAGAGAATGGCCGCAAACAAGTTGTTCAAACAAATCTATAAACCTGATAGTAAACAAGCACCACATTTTTATCAGTTCATGCATGTTTATGACATGTTGGTCGAGCACGTTAAATGGAAATCATCGCTTCAGAAAACCGTTCAACAAAGTTCAATCAAACAGTGGTCGGGGTAAAACGCCTAGAGTTGGAGAAAGCTCTAGTCCTAGGGAATCACAAGGAAGCTACGGTTTAGGATTAGAAGAAGATCCAACCCCAACCGAAGATCATTTTGTTAGGCCACAGGGAGTAAAAGCGGCCAAAAAGAAGCAGATTGCTGGAGCGGATCAAGTAGAAATTAAAAAACTCATGCTTGAATCTGAAAATAGATTTAACCGGGAAATGGAGACTCGAGCAATTCAACACCAAGAAAAGTTATCAAGAATGGATCAACTTCTTGCTGGAAACCGGCAAAGAGATGAAGATGCAATAATGTTCATGGATACGTCACACATGTCTGTAGAACAACTGCAGTATACGGAGCAAAGAAGGAGAGAAATTATGAGACGTAGACTTGAAGAGGGTCATTAAATGAATTACCATTTTTACAACCTTTGTATCTTTTAATTACCGTTATTTGTATTGTGTTCTGAATGCAAGCAATTATTAATATAAGTACTTTCATTGAAATTGCATTACATTGAAAAAAGATTATAACTACATTACGTTAATTAAACATAAATAGATTACAATAACAATAATAAGTAACAACAACATAAACAACAGTAGGAAAAGTAAGAACAGAAATATAGTTTCATTGATTTTCAGAAAACCTCCAAAGATGATCTATGAGATCATTTTGCAGTCTTCGATGCAGTTGAACACTACGGTAGGACATTTGGCTTTCTACATAAAA
This sequence comes from Allium cepa, assembly GCA_030765085.1. Classification (NCBI taxonomy): domain Eukaryota; kingdom Viridiplantae; phylum Streptophyta; class Magnoliopsida; order Asparagales; family Amaryllidaceae; genus Allium; species Allium cepa. The sequence continues at coordinate 766,192,296 of CM060928.1, read as the reverse complement.
CTCGAGTTCTAGTGCGCTTCCAATCATATCGTTTCGCCAAACAGGTGGTGGTGTTTGAGCACCCTCGTAGAAGTAATCTTCTTCCATGTCTCTTTCATCCTCTATAATCATATTATGTAAAATAATACAAGTGTATATTATTTTGGTCATTTTAATTGGTGACCAAAGTCTGCATGGATTACTGACTATGGCAAATCTAGACTGAAGAACCCCAAATGCTCTTTCAACGTCCTTCCTCTGGCCTTCTTGCATCGCTGCAAACTTTGATTGTTTATTGTTCAGTGGGTTAGGAATTGTCTTGACAATGGTACTCCATTTAGGATATATACCATTGCCAAGATAATATCCATGATCGTACGTGTTACCTCCTAAAGTAAAGGTACAAGGAGTTGATCTACCGTTTGCTAAATCATTGAAACAACGTAGATCGTTCGACTACGTTAAGATCATTGTTTGAACCCGGCATTCCAAAAAATGCATGCCATATCCATAAGTCATACGACGCTACAGCTTCAAGAATAATAGAGAACCTATGAGACTTACCCTGATAAGCTCCAGCATACGCCTTTGGACAATTTTTCCACTCCCAATGCATGCAGTCTATACTGCTTAACATTCCAGGCCAGCCTCTACAACATGCATATTTAATAGCATTACTATATCCGCCTCATTCGGTCTGCGTAAGTGACAGAAATGCTCCAAACACTCTAATACTGTGCTTTCCGCCACTTTCAAATTTTCATCGAGCGCATCCGCCGGTCCTGCATATGCAAGCATTCTGAGTGCAGCTGTCATTTTTTGAATTCCAGTCAATCCCATTGTACGAGATGCATTGGGTTTGAAGATAAAATATTTGTCATGCTGCTCGATGCATTATAAGATTCTAAGAAATAGAGGACACCGCATGAGGAATCTTCTTCTGAAATCGGCATCTGTGTAAGTAGGATTTGGAACAAAGTAGTCTTCCATCAGTCTATCGTTGTGCGATGAATGTCTATGATTTTTATGCCGACAACCAATAACTGATCCACCATGTTGCCTACTCGATTGACCAACCTGTAATGCAGCCATACTTATTAGTTCCTTTTTGCGATGAAAATGATCTTCCATCATTTCATCAAATTTGTCGTCGCTATCATCAAAAAATATATAATCTTCTGCCACCATTTGTTATATTTCAAATTGTATGAAATAAGAATGAGCAATAATACTTCTCAGCATCTAACAAGCCTTTTATAGCTTAAATCACATGTTGGCTAACAAACAATCACTTGTGGGTAGTATTAATTAAATTCAACCACCATCTATAAAGTAGATTCCATTTATGTCACGACTGTAGTGTCTCGTCACATCTAAACACTATGACTATTGATGCAGTGTCTCGTCCCATCATATACTATTAACTATTGATGCAGTGTCTTGTCTACAATGTAACGTCTGCACTATCGTGTCCCTCCATACACCATTGACTATTGATGTAGTGTCTCGTCCCATCATACACTATTAACTATTGATGCAGTGTCTTGTCTGCAATGTAACGTCTGCACTGTCTTGTCCTTCCGTACACTATTGACTGTTGGTGCAGTGTCTCGTCCCATCATACAACTGTTGCCATATTCTTAGCAAAATAACATAGAAAGAAACAAGTCATTATTACTGAAACAACCACACATTAATACAGTCAACGACAATACATACACAAACAATAATTCACTCCATAATAATACGCTCCATAATAATAGACTCCACAATAATACAACCATAATAATAATACACTCCATAATAGTACACTCCACAATAGTACACTCCATAATAATACACTCCACAATAATGATACACTCCACTAAGAAACTACCCGTTACGGTCAAATTGTAAGTTTTGCACGATATTTCGAAGACGTCTTATTTCTCGTTCCAGCTCGTTGACATATGTTATGGCCCTTGGGCACAGCCGTTCATCAACCTATTCTGCATAATTGCACCCTTCAGGCCAGAACGGACACAACTGGATTCGACGACCAATATCTTCGCCATTAGCTCTAACCACAACTTCAACCTTATAACCACAATGGAAAAATATCGTTTAAGAGTCAGCCTCTTGTTCAACCGAAGGTTGCAAATTTGGTACTTGTTCAACCTCCTGTGATTGTTGATGAACCAACTGTTCGTCTACTGGTTGAACATCTTCTTGAAGTGTGAGTTGGTCAAGATTTGGGAATTCACGAGCAACGTCCTCGTAATGTTGGTCTTGGTAATTGATATTCCAATCTTCATCGGTGTGTTCGCTTTCCGTTGGAACGTATCCGGCATCAGAGTCAATAGATGATGACCAAGAAGGCATTGATATGAGGATTAGAAGATTGAAGGAGCGGAGAACTGAATTGTGTGTTTGAGAAGAAAAGCTCTTACATATATATTGAAGCGTGTGAACATTAAAAACAAATTATGTTTAAATATTAGCACTATGTTTTGATTTGACAATGCAGTAGAAAGTTAAAATTACTCATAAACAAGACAATAATAAATATGCATACACAGAAACAATAATACACTCAAATTATGGATATCCAAATCGTTCTAGCCAATTTTGACGTATGATATAAGCCTCATGTCCAATGAATGTGCTGTGATATTTGAGAAAGTAACGTCCTTCAAATGTAGAATGGGTTGGTTTAAACAAATTTTCAAATATAACCTCATTGATAACCGTACTGTACCGCGTACAGGCATTGCAGAAGTTCCCATAACCAGTCCTCAACTCCACCTGCGTACGTCTACTTCTACCATCAACATTGCTATTGTAAAGCTCAGCAAAAGTGTACCAAAACTGAGTTGCCATTATCTCTTCATCATCGCATATTTGATCCGTTTGTATAAAAAAATTATTAACAGTTTCAATTCTATAGCCGAAAATATTATGTTACACATTGATTGATTTAACTGAACTTTTAAATGTTGTGACATTAAAATATAACACTTCATCTTAAACAAAGAGGTCGTGATCCGCATCAGAAAAATGAAGCATAAGATTAACGTCGACGTGTCAAACATCCATAAAAAATTTGACAAACAAACACAACTGTGTTTGTTACTTCAACATTTTGACTTCATATACGCTTAATAATAAACAAGCGTAAATTAACATCAACACAATGCAATACTCGACATAAAATATAAATCGACACAATGCCATAACATATAGACAATCACATATAACAGTAGCATCATCACCAACATAATATGCAACCAACTAATGTAAGGTGTGAAAAATAATAACACAGTCTAAAACATCTAAATGCAGCACATCAGTTTATGTGATCGGAACCGCTATCAATCTCCTCATCGTCTCGACTATTGTCGTCACTGTCATCGTTGACGTCATCAACGTCGTGAGGCTGAGGTCCCGCATGGAGCTTCTCCTGAAGCTGCTGAATCTGGGTCTGTAATCCCTGTATCTGCGCATCATACTGAGTCTGCTGCTGCTGGACCGCAGTCTGCTAACTCTGATACATTATCTGTGTATAATCGAGCGTCATACGCTCAAATGCAGCAATCATCCGTCTATCATAATCCATGTACCGAGAATACTGATATGTGCAAAAAAGAATTATACATAGGTGGAGAATATAATGACAAGTTATTTAAAGAACAGTTAAAATTCGTACAAACCTGATGAGGCTGATATAATCCGACGGATGGTACACCCGTAATATCGTCATTTGTAGGATAATGCAAGGGGTACTCCACCACCTGACCATGTACATCATATGCTCTAAACGAATATGGAGGGGGGTCGAAAGTACGAGGTTGTGTGTACTGAGATGATGTAGGCTCAAAGGTGGCAGGCGGTAGTGGAACTCTACTGGAAGAGATACGCGGACCAATATGATTGGAGTTCAAACCCCAAATATAATCAGGCAACGCGTAAGCACGTGGGGCTACTCGAGCCCAATATGAATCAAAGTCTCCAAGAACTGTAAATGGCTCACCATCCACCCATCCTGCACCCTTCATCGCAAGAATATAAGCTGGTCCAACCCTAATATCGCCATACATATCATCTCATGGTAGCGGATCTAATGGAATGCGAACTATACCATACAACTATAGCCAACACCGCTCCCCTAAATACCATATGAATGGACATGTAGGAACCTGAAAGCAAATCCTGCCTCACGACATGGAAAACTGAAAAGTGAGTGGATGATCAGGACCGGGCTCTAGGAACTGTAAGTACTGATCCCTTGGACGAACGATAATGTTAGCACGCTGCCTCATATTCATCTGTTGTCTAGCCTCCATCAGCTCATTGTGCACCCCTTGTGCAACACAGGGCAAATGCATAGGAGGACCCCAATGACGCAATCTAGGAAAGTGAATATAAGGTGTGGCATTCGCCTCTATAATAATTCGAGGGTGCATATTGGCAGTATACTCATAGTACCAAAATGGAAGAATGTACCAAAATCCATACATCTGTCTAGACTGCTGAAGTGCATAAGTATCTAATGCTACATAAAAATAACCAATAATAGCAGTATCGTAATCATATATATGTAGTCCATCCACATCTACTAATCCAGCCAAAGAACCAAGCCTAATAACCCTTATTGTTACTAAAAAATGTAGACCCAAAAAGGTATAATATGAAGGCACGAATAACCGGATTGTGCATATCCTCAACGGCCATGTACTCTACTATATACCGCTGCAAACAAGGGAGAGTAATAGCTCCTCCTCTAACCTTCTTATCGGCCAAAGTCGGTAAATAAGCTGAATATGACTCGAACTCCTCAAATGAACTATCAAATGGAACAGAGAGATGGTCTGGTCGACCAACCTCTATTCCAGTGAGCATATAAAAATCTAGAGGAGTCAGTCCTAGCTCAAAATCAGGGAAATGAAATGTGTGAGTGGTAGGCCACCATCTCTCGGTGAGGGCCTATACCAAACAACGATCTACATGTGCAAATCTAGGTAAAAAAAGAAATTCACTAAAAGGTGACGCATGTAGCCTATCCAAAATCGGCTCCGGTAATTGATCAAAATACACAGACATACACCTATACCAACTACCTCACATCACTACGTGACGAACCTAAACATATGATTATTTAATATTAAAATAAACAAAGAGTTATCATACATATATATTTACATGGTTGCCCATCAAGCAATAAAGAAATAAACGTATACATGTGGCGTCGCTATAGCTGCAGTAAGTCGATGCGAAACAGTATGAGGCAAGTCGTGCAAAGATCGAAGATTGTCTAGAGTCACGGTAGCATCAGGAAGGACATGAGCATGTCCGATATTGGCATCGATTGTATATCGAACGGTGCGTCTACCAGTTTTGGCCGAATGGGGCGGCATTTGGACGCAAAGTTGAATTAAAAAAATTAACCGAAAAGAGGATGGAAGAGAGAAAAATGAGGGGAGTGGGGAAAAAGCGTCTGATATAGACGCATTAACCAGGCGCCTGTTGAACAGGCGCCCGATGTATAATAAACACAACAAGCGCCTGATGCCCAGGCGCCTGTTCAACAGGCAGCTGCCCTCATTTCTGTTGTAGAAATGAGGACTCTAACATTTTGGAGTGCAGAAATTCGAATTTCCGCAGTTCAAACTGTTGGAGATGATCTTAGGGTTATCGTGCATTTGTTCTACCACCGCTTTCGCCGTATACCGCCACCTCTCCCACCTGCCCCCACTTTTTGCTCTATTACGTTTGTATTAGGGTTATCGCTCTTTTTTATGAAAAACCTCCAAACATTGTTTCTGAGCTGCAAAAGAAACTGCCAGACAACTGGACTGGTGGTCTCTGATCGTACTACAGGTGCTACAATCATAGTGCGGTCCAAACATGAGTCCAAATCATGTTTTTAGTTTAACCATTCACAACTAAATAAGCTTTGTATTTCTTTGGAGGTGCTAAAATCATAGTGGTTCGGATCATGTTTTTGAGTATAACCATTCACAATCATATGAGTTCTATATATCTTGACTTCACCATTTTCTACAAGCTTTGTCTTATCATTTCAAATCTATTTTTATTGCTCCAACAAGAAAGCTTGCTAATTCTCTTGCATCATCCATATCAATTGCAGTTATTTCAAAATTCATTATTGCCGTCCACTTCATACTTTTTATAGCATCTTCAACTTATATTGGATCATTATTTTAAGTATGCTTTATTTTTGTCTTCATATTTCATATCCGATCCCTAATCTTTCTCGATTTTCATGAAATGAAGAACTCTTACTTCATGTGGATGAATCATCTCTCACATCCAATGACGTTTGAACCATCGATGTTATTTTGATCAACTTCCTCAAAAATTTCACTCCTGCAATTTCTCGTCACTCTATTCTCATTCCATATCAGCTAAAGGCAAAGTTACCACTTTATTATTTTCATTCTCGTCTCAATTATTTTTTCCTTCAGAAGCTGCATCTTAACTAAGTTGATTTCGATTCTTTACTAACTATTGTTCATCTAGTTCGGTGTAACATCCCCGATTTTTAGCGAGATTTAATTTGATAATTAATTTAAATTTTTGAGATTAATTGTAAGTTAATTTGAATTTTTTAAATTTAATAAGAAATGTGTTTGTTTATTTTATAAATATATTATAATTTGGAATGTGAATTTGAGATTCAAATACATATATGTCGAAAATAAATATTTGAAAAAAATATTTATAGATTGTGAATGAATAAAATATATATTTATAATAAAAAAGACATTGTTTGTTTGTTTATAAATACAAATTGAATGTATATAAATTTTTGAATTTGAAATTTAAAAATAAATGTTTTGAATAACATATTGGATTTGAAACTCAAATATAAGTATTTTTGAAATATATTGGATATTGATTTTTTATTAATTGTGGATTTGAAACTCTAAATTAAAAAAATCTTATTAATAAAAATTTGAATTTGAAATTTGATTTGAAGTTCAAAAATAAATATTTTGGAAATAAATTGGATTTATTATAGAAACTAATTTAAAACATTCTCCTGAAAAAGTTGTATAAGATTAAATAATAGAAATTTGTTCTTAATTTATAACATACATATGAAATTTTATTGCATAAATTATAAAATGATAAGGGTTTAAAAAAAATTATAAAATTATTTAAAAGTTGAAATGCTGACTTAAACACAATTTAATCAAAAAGTGACATTTGTTAATAATAATATTCTTCATATTACAAGTGTTAATATAAAGTTACAAGTGTAGAGAGATTAACATCATATATTCACAAGTGTATACTTAAAATTGCATGTGTTAGTTCAAATAATAACAAGTGGCATTTTATTCTTTTAAATTGAATTTATATAAAACATTGGAAATTAGAGAAAATTCAGGCTAATGCATTTTTGCTCAAAATTCTTTCATATTCAAAGGTCTGGAAATTCAAAACTGAGATCAAATAAAAAAAACCTGGTGATTTTAGTTTAAAACTTCATCTTCTTTAAAAAGACAGTTTAACTTCAAGCCAACAACAGTTTTTTTCAATACAAAGATCGGACTTCAATTCAAACTACAGATCAGAAAACAATCAAAAGTTTAATTCAAACCTGGAAGTTTAAAGCCAGAGAACAAAACTGGAAATTAAAAGCAACTTCAAACCTGAAAGTTCAAATTCAAAAGCAAGCACAGAAGCAAAAACCTAAAAAAAAATGAACATCAAAGAGCAAATCAAATAAGCAAGCTTCAGTCCAAACTGAGATTCCAGATCAAAATAAAATAGAGCAACAATCAATTCAAATCATTCTTATATTTTCCAGGCTCTGTTCTTCATTAAGGTTAGTAAACCTTTTTATAGGCTCTGTTCTTCATTAAGGTGAGTAAACCTTTTTATTTAAAAAATAGTTTAACAGTCTGTGATGAAACCTAATTGCATGTGTAAAAATATAGTCTATAATGTTTTGCATGAGTTTTGAATATAAATGTATGTATATAAGTATAAAATGCCTGTAAATTGTCTCTATATGTTTATATTTGTGCTCTATTATTAGTAACAACCTCAACCTCATCACAAATTAATTCCTGTCTCCCTAAATAATCAATATTAGACTTTGATTACTGAAAAGAAAATGTTAATAACAATATGTTGTTGTTTTTAAAAATAATTTTAAGTGACTGTATATGGTTAGTATTCTGTAAAATTTAAAATTACAGTAGAAATCAAGAAATGGGTAAAATTCAAACATGTTAATTTAAATCTCTGATTATATAATCTGGAAACTGAAGTCAAATCAAGAATTTAGGTATAAAGATTGTGATTTTTAGTTTGAGATTCGATGAGATAATCAGTGTTGAACATTTTTGGGTATTTTGGCTACCTACGACGATCGAAGGAGAACTGGAGCTCGTGGTATGGCATGATGGTGGCCGGGGTGTCAGAGGTCACTGGAAAAATAGTGATTGATTTTTCCATTGGCCGTGGTGGCCGAAGAAGGAGGAAGTAGGGTTTGGTACAGAGTTGTGTCGTCGATATTGATGGGGTTCGTGCGGTGGTTGTGATGGATCAGAATGGTGTGAATTGGAGGGGATCTGCGCTGGAGGTCGAGGGGATTTTCTAGTAGGGACGACGAGGATGCTTGTGGTCCAGATCGGCGGTCAGAGGCAGTTTTTCGATCAAACTAGAATTCCAGTTTGATCGAGATTTCGATTTTTAGTTTGCCATCGTCTTTTGTTGTTCTGCTTCATCGTGGTATTTATCGAGGTCGATTGTGGGTTGGCGAGGGCCGGAGGGTTGGTCGGCGTTGAGATTTTTCGGTCGTGCACGTGCATAGTGGTCGACGTGTGCATCTGGAGTTGAAGGGTTATTAGGAGAAGAAGGGTCTAACCCGGGGGTTTTCATGTTTTCTCTCGTGTTCGACTCGGAGATGTCGAAATGGGTAGCTTTGTTTTGTTGCCTCGGGGAAGTTGTGTGTTTGTCTCGGGAAAATTGTTGTTTTGCTCGGGAAATTTGTTGTTGCTGGGAAACGTTTTGTTTCCAGTTTTTAAATCTGTCCAAATTTTAAACTAAAATGATTTTCAAATTTTAAAAGAAAAATTTAATTTTAAATAAAGTTTTAACTAGTTCTAAAAGAGGTATGAAATGATTAAGTTTAGAGCATGATGTTTTAAACAAATTTAAGTTTTTAAAGCATGGATTTTAAAGTTTTAAATTTTGTTTTAAAAATAGTTTTGGTTTATTTAAATATTACATTAAACAAAATTTTGTAATTTGTCCCTAAATGTTTTCAAATTAAAAGGGTAATTTGTTGATATTGAAATGTGAATTAAAGTAAAAGTATTTAACTTTAATGACCAAAGGATGATGATTTTAAATAAATCGAATTCAAGCTTCTAATTTTAATTTAAGCGGTAGGTGGAGTTTAATGTAATATATGATTTATCTTAATTTAATCAAGTTTTATTAACTAAAGTAATTAAAGTATAATTACTTAATTAACTAAGATAAGTAATTTAGGTAATTAAATTAAGATAAATTAATTTGTGTAATTAATTAAGTGTAGATGATTACTTAATTGAGAATTGATTGATCAAGGTTAATTAATTAAGAAATAATTAAGTTATGGATGTAATTAGAGGTTAATTACTTAACATTAAAATAATTATTAAGGGTAATTACTTAATGAAGTAATTAAATGAATTAATTACTCAGTATAATTAATTAAAGGATTAATTAAAGTAATTAATCAAGAAGTTAATTAATTTCTGTAAGTAATTAAGGATAGTTAATTACTGAATGTGATGAATCAAGAATTAATGAATGTGATTAATTTAAAGATTAATTATTAAATGTGACTAATTAAAAGAATAATTAATTGAATAAATAATTAAGGAATAATTACTTAAAAGTAGCATTCTCGATTTTTAGCTAGATTTAATTTGATAATTAATTTAAATTTTCGAGATTAATTATGAATTAATTTGAATTTTTCAAATTTAATAAGAAATGTCTTTGTTTATTTTATAAATAGATTATAATTTGGAATTTGAATTTGAGATTCAAATTCATATATGTTGAAAATAAATATTTAAAAAAATATTTATAAATTGTGAATGAATAAAATATATATTTATAATAAAAAAATAGATATTGTTTGTTTATTTATAAATATAAATTGATTGTATATAAATTTTTGAATTTGAAATTTAAAAATAAATGTTTTGAATAACATATTGGATTTGAAACTCAAGTATAAGTATTTTTGAAATATATTGGATATTGATATTTAATTTAATTGTGGATTTGAAATTCTAAATTAAAAATATCTTATAAATAAAAATTTGAATTTGAAATTTGATTTGAAGTTCAAAAATAAATATTCTGAAAATAAATTGGATTTATTATAGAAATTAAGTTTTAAAACATTCTCCTTAAAAAGTTGCATAAGATTAAATAATAGAAATTCGTTCCTAATTAATAACATGCATATGAAATTTTATTGTATAAATTATAAAATGATAAGGGTTTAAAAAAGTTATAAAATTATTTAAAAATTAAAAGCGGGACTTAAACATAATTTAATCAAAAAGTGACATTTGTTAATAATAATATTCTTCATATTACAAGTGTTAATATAAAGTTACAAGTGTATGGTTTAATTTAACGAGTGTAGAAAGATTAGCATCATATATTCACAAGTGTATAATCAAAATTACATGTGTTAGTTCAAATAATAACAGGTGGCATTTTATTCTTTTAAATTGAATTTATATAAAACATGGGAAATTAGAGAAAATTCAGGCTAATGCATTTTTCCTCAAAATTCTTTCATATACAAAGGTTTGGAAATTCAAAACTGAGATCAAATAAAAAACCTGGTGATTTCAGTTTAAAACTTCATCTTCTTTAAAAAGAAAGTTTAACTTCAAGCAAACAACAGTTTTTTTCAAACAAAGATCGGACTTCAATTCAAACTACAAATCAGAAAACAATCAAAAGTTCAATTCAAACTTGGAAGTTTAAAGCCAGAGAACAAAACTAGAAATTAAAAGCAACTTCAAACATGGAAGTTCAAATTCAAAAGCAAGCGCAGAAGCAAAAACCTGAAGAAAAAAATGAACATCAAAGAGCAAATCAAATAAGCAAGCTTCAGTCCAAACTGGGATTCCAGATCAAAGTAAAACAGAGCAACAATCAATTCAAATCATTCTCAGATTTTCTAGGCTTTGTACTTCATTAAGGTGAGTAAACCTTTTTATTTGAAAAACAGTTTAACAATATTTGATGAAACCTTGTTGCGTGTGTAGAAATATAGTCTATAATGTTTTGCATGAGTTTTGTATATAAATGTATGTATATAAGTATAAAATGTCTGTAAATTGTCTCTGTATGTTTATATTTGTGCTCTGTTATTTGTAACAGGCTCAACCTCATCACAAATTAATTCCTATCTCCCTATATAATCAATATTAGACTTTGATTACTGAAAATAAAATGTTAATAACAATATGTTATTGTTTTTAAAAATAATTTTAAGTGACTGTATGTGGTTAATATTCTGTAAAATTTAAAATTACAGTAGAAATCAAGAAATGGGTAAAATTCAAACATTTTAATTTAAATCTCTGATTATATAATCTGGAAAGTGAAGTCAAATCATGAATTTAGGTATAAAGATTGTGATTTTTAGTTTGAGATTCGATGAGATAATCGATGTTGAACATTTTTGGGTATTTTGGCTACCCACGGCGATCGGAGGCAAACTGGAGCTCGTGGTTTGGCACGATGGTGGACGGGATGTCAGAGGTCACTGGAAAAATAGTGATTGATTTTTCTGTTGGCCATGGTGGCAGGAGAAGGAGGAAGTAGGGTTTTGTGTAGAGTTGTGTCGTCGATGTTGATGGGGTTCATGCGGTGGTTGTGGTGGATCAAAATGGTGCACGATGGAGGGGATCGTCGCTGGAGGTTGAGGGGATTCTCTAGTAGGGACGGCGAAGATGTTCGTGGTCCAGATCGACGGTCAGAGGCAATTTTCCGATCAAACTAGAATTCCAGTTTGATCGAGATTTCGATTTTTAGATTTCCATCATCTTTCGTTATTCTGCTTCGTCGTGGTGTTTGTCGAGGTCGATTGTGGGTTGGCGAGGGCCGTAGGGTTGGTCGGCGTCGAGATTTTCTGGTCGTGCACGTGCATGGTGGTCGACGTGTGCATCTGGAGTTGAAGGGTTATTAGGAGATGAAGGGTCTAACCCGGGGGTTTTCGTGTTTTCTCTCGTGTTCGACTCGGAGATGTCGAAATGGGTAGCTTTCGTTTTGTTGTCTCGGGGAAGTTGTGTGTTTGTCTCGGGAAAATTGTTGTTTTTCTCGGGAAATTTGTTGTTGCTCGGAAACGTTTTGTTTTCGGTTTTTAAGTTTGTCCAGATTTTAAACTAAAATGATTTTCAAATTTTAAAAGCAAAACTAAAATTTTAAACAAAGTTTTAACTAGTTTTAAAAGTGGTATGAAATGATTAAGTTTAGAGCATGATGTTTTAAACAAATTCAAGTTTTTAAAGTATGGATTTTAAAGTTTTAAATTTTGTTTTAAAAATAGTTTTGGTTTATATAAATGTTACATTAAACAAAATTTTGTATATTTGTCTCTAAACGTTTCCTAATTAAAAGGGTAATTTGTTGAAATTCCAATGTGAATTAAAGTAAAAGTGTTTAACTTTAATGATCAAAGGATGATGATTTTAAATAAATCAAATTCAAGCTTTTAAATTCAATTTGAGTGGTAGGCAGGAGTTTAATGTAATATATGATTTATCTTAATTTAATAGAGTTTTATTAACTAAAGTAATTAAAGTATAATTACTTAATTAACTACGATAAGTAATTTAGGTAATTAAATTAAGGTAAATTAATTTGTGTAAATAATTAAGTGTAGATGATTACTTAATTGAGAATTGATTAATCAACGTTAACTAATGAAGAAATAATTAAGTTATGGATGTAATTAGAGGTTAATTACTTAATATTTAAATAATTATTAAGGGTAATTACTTAATGAAGTAATTAGAGGAATTAATTACTCAGTATAACTAATTAAAGGAATAATTAATGTAATTAATCTAGAAGTTAATTAATTTCTCTAAGTAATTAAGGATAGTTAATTACTGAATGTGATTAATCATGGATTAATGAATGTGATTAATTTAAATATTAATTATTAAATGTGATTAATTGAAAGAATAATTAATTGAATAAATAATTAAGGAATAATTACTTAAAAGTAATTAAAGAATAATTAATCAAGGAAAATTTGTTAAGGTAGATAATTAGAGATAATTAATTAATGTTAAGTAAGCAGGATTAAGGTAATCCAAGTAGTAAAAAATTTGTAATTAATTTAATTAGAGATTAATTAAATTAATTATGATTTTATCAATCTTACTAATGGTTGTCTGAATTCTATTAATTGTTGAATTGTTTGGTATTCCTGACATGTTATACTTTGTGCTATGAATTGTTTTGGTGTAATCTGTGGTGAATGTAATTTATTTATCTATGATGAATTTGTATTATTTGTTAGTGAATCTGTGAATGAAGATAAGCGTTATAGGATTATACCGCTTATCGATATTGATGTGCTTGAATCTTTGATGATTGACGATGTTGTACTATTGTGTAAAACCCGTGGACTACACCATACACACATAAATATGGATTTAACGAGGAAAACGTTTAAGTCACGGATTTTTGAATTTAATATTTTCAAATGTTTTTAAAAGTTGAAGTTTGAATCCAAATTAGTTTTGGAAATGGAATTGGATTAAATATGAAAAGCTTTTGAAAAGGAGTTTTGAAGATAAAAGTTATTTGGAATAACTTGATAAAGTTTTGAAATTTAAATAATTTGATTTAAATTTGAATTCAAGATTTGAAATTGAATTCTATGTTTGGAAATTATGGTTTAAAATGGGTATACAAGTTATAAATGTGTTTATATGGGTTTTAAACCATTTTAAAAGTATTGTTTTAGGAATTTGAATTTAACCCAAGTTTTATACTTGAAGGGCTTTAGCTTGTGCAAATATAATTGGATTTTTCCGAAACGAAAACTATTTGTTTTCATATAATAATAGCTTTCATATAAAGAAAGGATTTTCAATTTGTGTTGAAAGATTTCATGTTTGAAATGGAATTGAAATAGTTTTGAAAGTTATGACTGAATATTTGTGAAAGATGGTTGAACCTTGTTTCGAAATTTAAGATGATCTTAAAGATATATCTTTTGTATAAAAGATTGGGAATTGAAATAGTTTGAAAGCTATGAATTTATCTTTGTGAAAGATGAGTGAACTTTGTGATGTAAATCTTTTTGTTTAAAGATTTGGAAATGGTCATTTGTTTAACCCATTTGAAAGAAAGGTTTTGGATAATAAGTTGTGACTTAACTGAGATCCCAATATCCATATGTTTTTAAATATTGCGCTCATTATTCGGTTTAGCCGAGAGAGGACCTTGTGTCATATAACTCATTTCGAATAATGGTACGACGATATGGATAGCATCTGAAGACCAATGGTGAAGACCGGATATTTTCGAAAGTAAAAGGATAACCCGTCGAATGTCTCTACACCAAATGGCTCCGGTATAGAGTTTTGATCACCCTTTGTAATGGGGAATCTGGACGTGATTAGGGATTATCCGGATTGCAAAGGCTTCTTTTGAAGTGCCTATGGTTCTGTTCGAACCCGGAACAGACTTGTGTGAATGTATGTCTGACGTTACACTTTGAGATGTGAAGGAGGTTTCTATCAAATACATTTCTGTTTGGTGGCGGAGAATTTATTCTCTTAGCTTAACACCCTTTTCTTAGACGTACGAGCTCAGAGGTTATGTAGTTGATGGTTACTAGTGATACATTCCCAATTTGGTAATGTGGCATACAAGATGTTGCTGATCATTTGTTGATCAAAGCAAGGCTTTTTGAAAAGCGTAGCTTTGTGGACAAGACTGCATTAGGACCTCACACCCTGGAAATGGTCGAAACAGGAAGGATGCAACAAGGTTATCATGGATTGCGCCCCTAGGGTGTGTCCATTTCTTTTGGAAAAGGGTGGTATCATGGTATGGAGCCCAAATACTTAACTCGTGTGGACACTGCAAATTTATTACTTTGTGGTTGCTTTGTGGTTGAGAGCTCTCGGATAAAGATCGCAAACGACCGGGGATGGAATATCTGTAGGTGTTACTTCTGAGCAGAGGTAACCCGGCCTTGTATTGGCAGAGAGCCGGCTAGGATCTCGGGCGTCCCTCCAGAGGCGTACCCATGTGGAAATAGGAAGTTCCTTAGCCTGACCATTTGTTGGAAATTCAATTACCAATACGCGCATTGTGAGAAATGCGGATTAAGGATCTTAAGTCTAGGATAAACACTAGAGGGGGGTAAATAGTGTTTTAGAGAATTGCTAAATCTTTTTGAGTTTTTTTTAATTTAAACACAAATGTATGCAGTATTCAAACACAGATATGATCAAAGAATCAAACACAGATGCAAATATAAAGTAAAAGCAGTAAAGGAAAGAACACACCGGATTTTATACTGGTTCGGAGTTACCCTACATCTAGTCTTGCACACAAGTACGGATTTCCTTTCAAAAGCAATTGTACAATTACACCCTCGATTTCGAGGCAACGAGGTACACCCTCTAGAATCACAATCATCTGGGTAGAGATACTTGATTTCCCGGGCAACAAGTTCACCCAATTGATTTCCCAAGGCTAAAATCACACTTATCTTGCTTGATTGATTTCCTAGGCTACAATCACACCTTTTCTCGCTAAGTTGATTACAAAAAGCCTATAACTCTGAATAGCACTAATAATAATCAAACCAGAGATAATCTAGTTAGATTCAATGTTGATTTCGGCAGAGTAATGGTAAGAAAATGTATATAGAAGTGTGAAAGAAGAAGAGTAGTGAAAAACCAGAAAATCTATGTTGAAATTCATTGAAACCAACCCTATTTATAGAGGAACAGCAGCCATGTCCATTCGTGAAGAGTTATGACGAATATTCACTTCTTTTGAAATTTAAATTTTGAACTTAACTGACACTATGTCTGTAACGACCCGCTATTTTGGACCATTCAAATCGACAATAAAACCATACATATCCGACTTGAATAATTCAAAATACCGAATTGTTAATTTAAATTTGGTAAAACTTAAAATATACAATAAATAAATCAATCACAGATCACAGAGTAATATAATGCAGCGAAATAGATAAAGAATAGTAGTTCATGAAGCTACTATATACATCAGAGTTAGAAATAAGATACAACCGAATAATTCAAATGCAGTGAAGTCTCCAATGCAATAGATGACTTCTCTGAACCAATCAACTGGAAAGGCTGGAATCTGAATCGATAGTTGGATCTCCAAATGAAACTCCGAACTCTAAAGGTGAGTCTCTAATGCTGTATCACTCAGTCTGACCCGAGCGTAAAGCAAAACACAAAACACTCGAGTCAGGATTAACATTCTTGTATCAATAAATCCAACTCAAGTGAAATATCAACTGAAATACAAATAACTTAAAGGATGTTTGGGATAACCATCCTCTAAGGGTCCAAGGAACTATCTACAAGGTAGAAATATACACTATAACACCGTGGTCATTTCAGCTTAATTTATACTTTAAAACCAAATATCATTTCACTTCAAATATCTCTATGTTTCCCAAAATAGTATTTATATATTAAATAATTTATACAATAAAGTATTTTCAATTTCCTCAAATTAACAAATCGTTTCAACATCAACCCGACCTTCCCATTTAAATTAAATTCAATCTCAATTTATCAATTTAAATTCAACTCAATTCCTAAAATAAACACTTCAATTTATCGATCTCAAATTCGGATTTGTAATCACAAAAATACCCCTTTATATTTCAATATATTTCAAAACTTTAAGTATTCAACATTTCAACTAAATTTTTATTCAATTTAGTTTTCTAAATAATAACTTCAAATTTGGTTCAACCTAAATTTCACTTTAATTCAATTTAGTTGCTAAATAACAAATTCAACTACGTTGATTTCAAATACAGATCCGAATCTCAACATAAACCATTTAAATTCCAATATAGTTCAAGGCTTTAATATTTAAATGTTCTATATAACAGTTTCATATAGATCTCGATTTAACCTCATTATTATTTAGTTTTGAAATACTCCCTTATTAGATTCAATATCATTTAAGTAACCTTAAATTACATTTTACTCAATATTTTCTTTAATTTTATTAAACGTGAAATATTCATTAAATCGCTTAAATCAAAAATCCAGTTACAAAATCATACCTTTACATTTTCCATTCAATAATTTCAAATCGATTTAATTAAATAAATCCTTATTTAAATACCATTTTTAATAAACCCAAATTTATCTCCCAATCTTAATTATTCAACTTTTTACAACGGTAAATTTTGAAATATAAATTTTAAATAATACTCAAACATATTATATGGATTAAATCAATCTCAATAATATTATTATTAAATCTATATATAAAATTTCGATTTTTATATATAAAATTTCAAGAACCAATATTTATTAAATCCCATATGTTTCTTTTCAACTATAGAAATTTATTTTCAAAATATTTATGTGGACCAACGGTGTCTGTATATATTTCCTATCATATAGTCAAGTGCTACAGATATTTATCATTTCAACCCGTACACTAAATATATATGGGTGGATATCATTTCAACCCGTAATCCCAAATTTAATTAAATGAAAATCGCTTGGGTTTATCATTTTAACACATAACGATTTTCTCCTATTCTAAAGTCCGTTCGGGTATGCATCATTTCAACCCATAACGATTTCTATACTAACAGGGAACTTGCAGAGTGATAACAGATATGAAAATAATAATAACAACAGGCATATATCATCAAAATAAATATAAACAATAGGATATGGTGTCATATCCCATAAGTGAACAGTTATAGATAATAGCATATATAACAATTTAAATAACTACAGCCTCATATTTCAATTGTCGTTTCAATTGAAATCAAATTTAATAAATAAAAGAACGTCAATCGTGAGTGATTGCTCACCTTTCGAGGTTAGAGAGATAGACAATGAAGTTGAGTTACGAAACCCAAGAACGAATCTCAAAGCAAAGTAAGATCGGCACGAATCGACGATCAAAACTGGTAAAATAAATCGATGGGAACGGGTCAAATTAGCTCGATAAAAATTTAGGCGAGATGTATTTTTATATTATTATCCTCCTTAAACCCAAAATTCAAATTAAAGTATATATACATTTTATATAAGTCTTAAATTAAATATATTTATTGAAATCAAACATATAAAAAAAATCAAAACCAAATTCACCCTATCTTATAGTATATATGTTATATTTGAAACATCAATATTTGAAACTTAATGTACATAACCAAATTAACATCCAAAGATATACGTAACAGTAAATAACGTAAGTTTAAAGAAATCTAATAGTTTAACAAAATGCAGACTTCCTTTACAAATAATATACTGTAATCATCATTATTATTATTTTATACCAAAAATAAAAATATGCTAACACAGTGCTAGTAGAAAAATGGAGAAAGGATGCTTATGCTTACCAATATTGACATGCAAACCTACATTTTATATATACAATAAAGTGTGTACAAACAAACCTTTATATGGGCTGCTATATACATGTTTAAAAAATGTTATACATATATTGTTACACATATTCACAACAGTCATTATACCTAACTTGTATACATATTATATTTTAAACTACACCTGACAATAGATGAAGGTAAAATAAAAATAATATATATATATATATAAATATATATATATATATATTATAACTAATACAAACCTATAAAGCTCTGAAATGTATACTAATATATCTATACAACCAACCCAATATGAAAATATGTACCCATGCAAATATCTAAAGTTTTTAGAAACAATACTTAGGCTTATATATATAAAATAAAATAAAACAATAACTTACGCACACAAAAAAAACACAATACTTAATGAGACAAACGCAAAAGTTGTATTGCCTTTCAAGATATCATATATATATGTTAAAAGTTTTCTGCAAGGCAAAATGGGTGACAAGGTGAGATACGGCTGCGTGTAAGAGTGGGAAAGAAGAGAGAGGGTGGAGAAAGAGAAATTGAGAAGAAGAAAGTGACAGTAGATCCTTGCTTTACAAAAAAAAAAGCTTATAAATGTGAAATAAAATGAGCCGTAAAAGAATTAACGAATACAAAAAAAACGTATAATTCAAAACGGTGTGGGCCTCAGGTAAATATCCATTCACATCTTTTTTTGACATGTATAAAACGTATGAAAAGCTTTAAAATGAAATGGCTATATATTAATTATTATTATAAAACGTTTTAAAGTGACTAGGGAAATAAATATATGGAAGTTGATAAAGGATAATGAAGAGACCCAAAAATGGAATGACAAATAATAATTTTGAATTGATGGAAAAAAGTAACAGCTGGCATAACCCAAAGTTATAAAGGCTGAGGAAAACGCTTTGCACAATATAAGGTGAGCTTTCAATTTTTTTTTTTTTTTGAATGTTTTATAACTTTCCAGCTGTAGTGAAGAAAATGGAATTTTAAAGGCAAAAATTAAAGTGGCCGTTCCAATTAAATGAATACAAAACGTATGCATGTTTCGTACATTCATACTTCCAAATGGTATGATGTGACAACGGTCGAATTTCAGTAAAAGATGAAATAAATGTGAGAAATGAAATAAATGTGAGAAATGAAATAAATAGGAATGAACCGCATTTTTCCAAAACGAAACGTATGCAACAAATCAGCAAATAAATAGAAACATGTAGGGAGATGAGTGAAATAAATAGAAAATGTTAAAATATAAATAAATATAACATACATGAAAAGGACAACAGGACGATTTAGAAATTAATAAATGAGAAATGTATATCCCTATATGTTTTAGTTTCAAAAAGGACAGAAAATTTTATCAAAAGTTATAAAGAGTTAAAAGCATTGAAACGTGGTTTCCGCTGAAATTTATTTTATTCCCAACTGAGATGGGAGAGAAAAGGAAAGATTTCAAAAAAATGAATATATTCTAAATGAATGTAATATAAACGGTCATGGTGTGGTTCATCGGAAAATTTAATGCAATTTATAATTGTGTGAGCTGAACGTTGATTTAAGGAAAAAAATAAAAGCAATTAATGGCTTGATTTAATAGTACGTTTCAAATTTGAAAAGAAAAGAGAAGTAAGGGTTGAAATTTTGATTTCAATTAAATGATCGCGTGAATGAGCAAATAGCAATTAGCAGAAAGAGATAATGGAATATATGGTAGAAAAGGAATAAATGAAATGTGAATGGATAGAATGCAAATTGAAACAGAAGAGAATTAAATATAAGGTGGAAAGGTGTGGCAACGCCCACCCATAGATTTAGCTAAAATCTTTAAAAGAAATTTAATATGGTATGAGTTGTACGGTTTCAAATTTGAAAAGTAGATAAATCCAAGTCACAAATTTCAGCACCGATGATGCACGTTTTTATTGTTTCCGTTGCGTATCGGATCTCAAAATACAGAAATAAATATACCATAGTGATCAGTACAAAGAGACGATCAAAATGGTATATAGATATTGGTGGTACGATTGAATTATAAAAATTCGAATTTTCACTAGCAGAAAAAATGCAGTAAAAACGTAGAAAATAAGATCGACGGAGCTATAGAAGTCCAAATTTGGGAAAACGAAAAATGACGTCTCAATCGGAAGATGATTTAGAATTTTTCTATGTAAAAATATTCAGGTCTTGAAAATAAATTTATTTTCACCAATTATTAACTGATTTGAATTTAATAGAATTATATAATAAATAAACCTTCATATAATTAATTGAAAATTTACCATTTGCTATATTTAATTATACGTAAACCAAATATTAAAACTTTATTTCAAAATATTATTATTAAAATTTCTCAAAATCCAAATTAAATACGTTATAAAACCAATTAAAAATTAACAAAATTTTATGGGTCGTTACAATGTCGACGTGGGGTACTTGGGCATGTCGACAGCCCGAAGGAATTTTTGATGTTTTGTTTTTCTTTGAAAACAACTTTTATCTTATTCTAAAACTATTTTAAACTTTTATAAATATACTTAAATATAGTTGAAATACATAAATAAATATATAGAATAATATTTTGGCATATATAAAATTTTACTATAATTTTATATTTAAATCTAAATATATGAATATTAAAAAATTAAATATGCTTTTATTTTAAAAGATAGTTTAAAACTAAGGATAATTTGATTTTGAAATTCAAGATTATTTTGAGGCTAAAAATATTTGAAATCAGGATAGATGTTTTTTATTCTTTTAAAAGGAAGGTTTTGAAATCATTTTGAAAACAAGATACAATTTTGAAAAATCATTTTGAATAAAAATTAGCGGATACAAAATAATGTTCCACTAGATTTTTCGTAGGTTCCATCCTACTTAGGGTTCCATCCCTTTAACAGGCTCGAAGTGGATTCCATTCCACGAAAAAAATTAGATTTTAAGATGCTAGTGCTTTTCTAGGTGTTTTAACAAAATTTCTAAAATAAATTACTAGAACTCTTGAACTCTTGGTAATCTTGATGTTCATGAGTCTTCAATCTTGATATCTTGAATCTTTATACTGTACAGTTTTCATTCTTGCTACCTACATGGTTAAATCCTGCATATACATATATATCTAAACTTATAATGTTAGTATTTATATTTTATAATTTATTCTAAGGTTGTTGTCATCAAAACCATCATCTCACGGACTAACAATCTCCCCCTTTTTGATGATGATAACATTTGTTTATAAAATATTACTTCTATCCTAATAACTCCCCCTTAATCTATGCCTAGCTATTCTATTTTATATTTCTCCCCTTTTGTCATCAACAAAAAACCATCTCCAAACTATATAACTCCCCCTCATTCTTGGACTACCTGCATTAATAAACTTATACAATGGAATATAGAATTAAGAGATAATTATATTGATAGACACAATAATGAATTAAAGATTATATACATATCAATGTACAATTATACATGTTTTGTACAACAAACATCAATCCTCACTAAATATCAATCAATGTCAAACCAAGCCAAAGCAAATGAAATCAAATGAATCAAAGCAAACAACCCAAACAAAGCAACCAAATAAAATCAAACGTTATGAGGAACTTCCACCCATCCTTCTTCTCCAAAAATAGGGTCTGCTTTAATAGCATCCCAATTTTCATTGTCATTGGTGAAAGAGACTGGAGGATGTGTCTCGTTATCATCCTTGTGCAGGGAGGAAATCATTCATCGTATTGCATCGAAATACCTTTCTTGCTCCTTCATCATCTGCATTTGACTCAATTCTAAGTGTCGCTGGTTACGAAGAATGAACGAGAGAATATTATTGAATGAATTAAGAGTTTCTTCAAGATTCTCAGATAAGTTATGAATTGGATTAGCCATATTTGAAATAATGAGAAGAATGAGAGATAGAGAAGATAAGAAATAATATTCAGTGATGAATTCTGGAAGAAATAGGTATTTATAGGTGTAGAAATTTGTTTGAAATGAATAGATACATGGTAGTTATTCAAATTTCAAATTCAAAATGAATTGTCATTTCTGACCAGTACATGTCGACATGGTCATAGGGGGTATGTCGACATGGGGCAGTGAATTTTTTTGACTTATTTTGATTTTGTGAATAATTGTGTGTACATATATATATATTTACATAATATACTAACATTTATTCTGGAGATAAGATAGGCTAGATAACAAAAAAGAAATTCCATTTCATTTCGTACTAAGACGATACAACGATTAATCATAAAGAACTACACGAACATTCAAATCAAAATAAACTAAAACAAATACAACGAGATACGAAAAGATAGAACTAGTTAGAGGATGATTATGATGATGAAGATAATCCAAGCTTCTTGTTGACTTTGGAAATAAATTTGTTCATCTTGGATGAAATTTTGTCCAACTTCTTACTAACGGATCGTTTAAGAATCCGTTGATTCTCAACAATAATCTTTTGGTTTTTGAGAAGGGTTTTGTTTGATGGAATAGAAGGATAGTCGATGCTTTCCAAAGAAGTTTCACCTTCTTCTTCTTCTTCAATTTCCATTTCATCCCCTTCTTCTTCTTCTTCCTCTTCCTCTTCTTCCATCTCCTCATGAGCGAAACGCTCTTTTTTTCCGGCAAGAGTCTCATAAAGTTGAAAAACAAATGGAATTTTCATAAGCGAGATGTTGGAATGATTGAAAACTTTTCTAGAAACAAATTATTCTCCTTTGAAATCCACTCCAAAATAGTTAAAATCCGAGTGAGATAAATTCC